>CM075188.1:11332500-12560000 GCA_037577475.1 Chaunax sp. Z400
ACACTGAAAACCTATGAGCCATAGATTACTCAAACCCTTCACTGATCTACACGCTCTTATATAATGTATACATATCACAGTTTACAGTTAACATACAATAGATTATTTTTTCACCTTACTCATTTTCATAATATATGAATAATATATGTAAGCAATGACACAGAATCACCATCCTGTGTTCTGTACTGCAAAAGCCACAAAGAACATCTGAATGATGTGAACTTGTCTTTGAAAATATTAGATTTTGATGAACACCAGTATTCGCCTGTATCCAGATTGCTGTCTGCAGCACATGTTCCCTCCATCACCTCAGTGCACCCTCTAATCATCCAAATAATTCTATTTAATAGAGCTATGCATTCTTTTCTGAACAACAGACATCATCAGTTTGTTGCTAAGTCATTCTTTTGTTTTTATTAATCATATTTCTCTAGAGGAAATGCTCAGGTTTCAGAAGACAGAGCAGACGAAAGAACTAGACAGTATGTCTCATCAGTCAGGCAGGGGGTTTGGAAAGAACCGTGGACAATGCAAGGCTCTCTGGGGTATATGATTCAGATTCAAATTGCAGTAGCAGACCTCCTCCTTCTCTTAAAACTTGTAACCTATCCCTGCTGATTTCCTTACCTCCTCCACTCTGTCCCTTGTTTCTGGCTCCTGAGTTGAATTGTTTTCATTCTTTCTGATGTTTTTCTTTGTTATCCTGACCCTCTATTTACATCTATGTTTCCACTCCATGTGCCTCCAGGCGTGACAGAATGGACGTCTTGGTTCAACATTGACCATCCTGGAGGGAACGGAGACTACGAGCGCCTGGAGGCCATCCGTTTTTATTATAGGGAGAGAGTTTGCTCGCGGCCCATGGCTATGGAGGCTCGCACTACAGACTGGGTGGCGGCGGCAGACACTGGGGAAGTTGTGCACTCAAGTCTGGAGAAGGGCTTCTGGTGCATCAACAAGGAACAGCCTCATGGCCGCGCTTGCTCCAACTACCATGTCCGCTTTCAGTGTCCCCCAGGTAGGTCTGATGACAGCAGCTCAGAGCTGTACAAGCTGTCTCGGATACATATGAACATTCAGTCATGCTGCGTATAGCACTAGTGTCACACTCTGTTATTCAATGTGTGTGTTTTAGAGCAGAGCTACTGGACAAAGTGGAGCGAGTGGGGTCCTTGTTCAACCACAGTTTGTAATGATGTGGGCATCCAGGTCCGCCAGAGGAAATGTGTGAACATCCAGCCCATGCCTCTTCTGTTGGTGCCAGCATGCCAGGGGCATCATTCAGAAAGGAGGGAGTGCTCCAACCCTCCATGTACAGGTGACAATCACATTTTTTTTTTTTTTTTTACCAGACTCTAACTAAGTTCAAGGTTACATGAGAACAAACATCTTTGCTGCTGGAGCAACTTTGATTTTGATACTCAGTGAAAGAGTTCGGTAAATGTTTGAAGGAACTTTAAGCCCAAATTCATCCATCCATCATCCATCCATCCATCTGTCCAGCAACACTTTCCAGCCCCTCCTGGGGAGTCGTGAGGCATTCTCAGGCTAGATGGACTATGTAATCCCGCCAGCGAGTTCTGGATGTAGCCCAGGGTCTCCTCCCATTTGGATGTGCCCAGGAAACTCCCAAAGGGAGGCGCCCATGAGGCATTCCTACCACCTCCTCACCCTCTCTTTAATGCTGAGCCAAACCACCCGATAGAAGCCCCTTGCATCCGTGATCTCGTTCTTTTGGTTGCTACTTAGAGCTCATGATCATAGGTGAAGGTTAGAATGCAGATCAGTAAATTGAGAACTTTGCTCTGTGGTTCAGCTCCCTCTTCTCCATGAAAGTACGATACAATGCCTGCATTACTGTTGCTGATGCTGCACCACCCTACCAAGCCAACTCTCATGATCAATTTTCCAATCACTCATGAACAGGACCCCAACATGATTGAATTCTTTTGCTTGAGGTAGCTACTCACCCCAACCTGGAGGGAACCATGGCCTCAGACTTGGAGGTGCAGATCCTCATGCTGGCCACTTCTCACTCTGCTGGAATAAACTTCAGTGCATGCTGAAGATGACGGACAATGTAAACATCAACGTGCATTTAAATGGTGATGCAATTGCTTAGCTTTGAAAAACATGACAAGACCTGCATAATCAGCCACTATGAGTCTTTTTATTGATACCATTTGAATGAAAGCTACTTTAATGTCCTCCAATAAAACTGGATTCCTTACAGTTATGATAGGTCAATGCTCTGTGCTTCACCCTAAACTATGCCTGCCTTGTGAAGGGTTGATAGGGTGGCTTGTATGAGATGTGGAGATCAAATTTAAACTGGAGTAAAAATGTCCTGTATACTGTTGTTTCAGGTGAGACTTTAATTCTATTATTGATTTTATATTTCCTGTTGAGTGGTTTCAAGCAGCTCCCTCCAGTGAGGAACCAGAACTCAGCTACTTTCAGTCAGAAATCTCTCAATTGCAGCTATTTAATCAAATGTCTTATACCTTCTATGCTCACTATATAATTGTTTGCATGGAGTGCCCATTTATTACAAAGTTTAAATGACTTCATGAATTCCTGAAAAGATTGATCACAAATTTAAAAGAAAATTGTAAACTTTGTTTCTCCATGTGATCAGCCAAGTGGAGTCCGTGGGGCCGGTGGGGGGCATGTTCTGTGACCTGTGGTGGAGGTCGCAGGATAAGGAGGAGGACCTGCCTGAGGACCTCATTGACAGTTCAGTGCACTGGACGGCCTGCTGAAATTCAGAAGTGTGGGAAGAGTCCATGCCCAGGTGAGCTGAGCTTATGCTGTAAAAGCCATATTTTTTTCTTTATGTTTGTGTCTTTATCAGTCTGTGCTCACGTCTCTGTGCCCTTCTCCCTACAGCCAAATGTCATCGCGTGTGCGACGAGGGTCGTCCAAATGAGGACTGTAGCCAGTGTGTGTGTAACAGCCACGTGCTGCACGGAGAGGTCCACAGTGTGACTGGTGTGCCTGTGGCAGGAGCATTGGTGGCACTGGTCAGCCAACCCAAGATAATCCGTGCTCGTACAGATGCCAAAGGCCAGTTCAGGCTCACAGAAGTCTGCTCCTCCAGCTCGACACTGATCTCCATCAGGAAGGAGAAGTTTTCTCCGATCACTGTCTCTACCTTTAGTAACACCACAGGTTTGTCGTGGGTACATGCTGTCCTCAAATCTGCCGGTGAGTTACTTAAAAGGCTGTTAATGAAAAAATAATTATTTATTTATTTTATTTAAAAAAAACTATTAAAACTGTAAAGTGTATGATGCTTTTATTAAATCAAAAATATAGTTCATAGCATACTTCAGTATTATTTGAAGATATTCTTGGCTATTCCTTAAATGTGAACTATTTTCATGAATAAAAGGTTCCTGATTCCCATTATTAGAATTCGAAAGAGACGTAAAGTAAATCCTTCAATCATATTCTCAGTACAGAGAAAGCAGGAAATTGACAAAACAGCAGCATAAATAGTCTGGCCTATTGTAAGACTGGTCCGGAGGTCTGGTTGCATGGAGACCAAATAAAAATAGACCTGTGCTACATTCAAAGTGCAATTCCCTCAAGAACAATTTTTCACAAGCACAGAGACATGTGAGAGTAAGGTGTAATACTTGACTGAGCTTTATGAGGTCTCAAAACTCTGCAGTACCATTCTCAGCAGTCAGAGTTAAGTTTTGAGGGTTGGCTCCTTTCTGCTCTCCACAGAAAAGCCGTATATCGTGAAGCACCCAGAGGACAAAGTGCGTTATGTAGGAGGACGAGTGCTGTTGTGCTGCAAAGCAATGGGATCACCATCACCTGACAAATACTACTGGTAAGATGAATAGTAGCGCTGCCACATTAATCACATGGCAGTCTGTTTTGGTCTCCGCTTTTTTTGCTAAAAACACCCGCTGTGGCTGTCATTGATGAAAGTGAAGCAAAACAGTAAAGATGCTAAATCACTCTGTAGAGCTGAGGAGAACTCCAGAGTTGATATCTCTGGTTCATCACTACAAGCATGCACTAGTACGAGTGGTAATGTGGTAATGTTTTCCTATGCATTTAATTGATGTTGTCTATCACAAGCAATATTTAGATATTTAAAAAATGAAGAGAGAAAACTGGAGCGCTGCTGGTGTCCCTCAAACCAACAAAGGAGAGTGGAAGAATTATGACCAAAAAAGGCATGAAAAAAATTTAGTTAAAAAGTTAAAAAAGTTAAAAGGCATTTAATTAAATTGGGCTAGAGTCATTAAAAACACCAGGGCGTGTTGGCATATTGGATCAATGCCCTTAAGGCCACCAGTTACCCCTGTCTTACTGAGGATTTTGATTTCCCGTCTTTTCTATAAAATTATCATATTGTCATCTCCGTTATACATTTGACGTGGTACTTTTATTCTATATTTATTTTTGTTATTTTATCAACCAATGTTGCTTTTCCATTTTCATTGTTATTCCCTATTGCAGGTTTATCGTTCTTAGACAAATGTGGACAAATGTGGACAAATGTAGACAGCCTGTGTGACTTTCAAGACTTAGAGGACAGAGAGAGAATTAACCAAATTCTCACCGTTGCCCCTAGAGGCTGAAAGAAAACGATGCATCCTCTCAGTGTCACACCTGCGATGATTTAAACTATTATTACTCTGGTTGTTTCTTAGTGTTTCTACACCCTCAAGAAGGCGTAAGCTGACACGCGTTGGTGTTTTTAATGACTCTAGCCCATTGAAGTAAAGGTCTTTTAACTTTTCAAACTACTTTGAGTGCCTGGACCTGGATTTTTTAAAATGCTTTTTTGGCCATAATTCTTCCATTCTTTTTTATTTAAAAAATGTTATCTTTGTTTTCTCTGTAACTTACTTTTCAAGGTACCACAATGGGACTCTGCTGGACAGGAAGGTGTATAAATATGAGGAGGACCTTGTTTTGCGAGACTTGAAGCCAGAGCAGTCAGGGCAGTACTACTGCAAAACCAGCAGCCCTGCAGGCAGCATCAAGTCCTCTCCATCCTTCCTCACTGTGATTGGTATGTGCAGTAAAATCTCACGTCTATTCTGACAGCAATTGCATCTCACCATTAGTGTAATTCTATAGATGTTTTCCACTATCACATAACCCCAGTCACATAGTTAAAGATGCTCTCTGTAGGACAGTATTTACCACATTAATCTGCTGGTTTGACAGCAGACACATAATAGTGGCTATAAAATGTTAACCACTCAGAGGCTGTGGGGCTAAACAGAAAAAATTAAAGCTGCAAACACACATCACAGACATACTAATCTGCACAAACTCAGACGTTTCAACTTTTCATCTATGAGGTCTTAAGATTTTAGATGCAGCAGATTTTAGATGTGCAAGAATGCACTAAAATTTCACATATAACAACTTCCTGTGTCAAAGCAAAACATCTAAATTTATTGTGCCATCGTTCAACAGAAACACAAACTTCAAAAATTTTTTCATTGTTATAGTGTTAAGCTTTGCTGACCAAAATTGAAGTAAATCGGATTAAATCTCTAGGAGGTCATTGAATAAACAGTATGCAGTACCTGCTGCTATCGGTCTCTGAAAAAAAAGTTGTAAGTAGCATGGGATCATGGGAGTTGTTGTCTTTATCGCTGAGCAACATTATTGCCAATGAAAATCTCTCTGACTCGACTCATAAATGTTCACATATAAGGAAATTTCCTCTAAATTTCTAAATTTTTTATTCACGTTAAGTTTAGTCACGTTAACAGACGTCTTTCCTCACTCTCCGACTCTCTACCAGGCACAGGTGACCAAATGAACCCTCCGATAGTCATACTCTTAAGTTTGGGTTGTGGCACCAAGAGGATTTTACGTAGCTCTATTTATAATACACGTGACAAATGATTTTCATACATGTAGGTTAAACTTGCCACAAGGGCTGCTCTTTAGGAGGTGCTAAATACCAATTACCAGGGCCCATAAAATGTGTGTGCATAGTTTCATGAGGTTTTGCCCACCTTTAGGCCGTCAAAAATGTGATTCACTTCATGAAGTAAGACAACAGTAAGACTTATGGAAGGGTTGATCCTCCTCACGATCCAATCTCAAAAAGTTTATTCCTTCAGTCAAAAAGTTACTAAAAGCTCCCTTTCAGTCAGTTCCACGTGATGTAATGTGAACTGTAATTCATCATCATCAGCCTAGAAAGAACATAATTCACTATGATGACAGCAAGAGGCACATAGGGATTATTTTTCTGGGTGGCTGATATCTCAGTGCATTTGTGTGTGACATATTAATTCAAAGGTTTGTCAGGGTCTAAGTAAATCCACTGGTAAAAAATAAATAACCTCAATTCATTTTAATGTATGAAAAGCTGCTGCCTCCGAGACTGATTCCACACCTTCAGTGGACTGTCAGGGTTAAGATCCCACAAAGTCATCCATGAACGAAATCACAGTATCCAACAACTGAGGGAGAAAAGTCAGATTACAGACTATATGTCATTGGAAAAAAACATTACATGTCAAGAAAATATTAAAATCAAAATATCACGTCTCACACAATCTGGCTGTGCTTGGAGCTATACGTTTTTATTATGTTTTCATTGGTTGAACTTATATGGCTTCATAATTGGAATTCATTATTGTATAAGATGGCTCTGGACTTCGTAAAAACTCAAGCTTGATTTATCCAGAACACCCAGCGTTGAAGTGATTTCCAAGACTGTCAATAAATCCTGTTTCTTTTCTCTCCTAGTGTGAGAAAAGTATGTATTTCCACATCCGTATGGGAAAATGACACGTTCCAAATATCCTACAGGTGCTTGTTAGCAAAAACGTAGATTAAAAAGCAGGGTTTTCATAGAGGACTGCTAAAGCAATTCTTCCCAGGCCACCAGCAAATCCCTGCTCTCCAAAAGTAATTATGGCAAGACACATTGTATGTGTGCAGGACAACACCTGCAGCTCAGAGCAAGATGAAAAATTTCCCTTACTCTTTCAACACAGCGTGGTTTCTTCTCACATTTTACATTATGCAGAGATTTAATTTCATATTAAATGTGTTCACCATAGCTCATACAGGTGAGCAGAAGCTACATAATTTAATGTCAAAGGAAACTCAAAGCCCTGTTGGTAAAGTCGTTAGTGTGGTAATGATATTTCATACGTGTCACACTGCTCCATGTGTCTGCAATTATGGACCTTGGGAGATATAGAGTTTAACAAGGATATTTGACTATAAACTCAACAATGATATCATTCACATTAATTATTCTGACAATTTCTGAGTGACGAGCAATTCTTTCTTTCCAACTCCCGTCTGGATGGTTGGTAAATAAATCTTCCATTCAATTTCATGTCTAATGGCCCTTTCATGCATATTGTATCGTCCAACTTGGCTGCTCACATGTATTTTCAGGCCATACAGACATTTTGTGGCTTTTTTACACATTTTTTAAGTGTGCAACTTGCAAATTTCATTTTATTCGATATGCACATGTCCTATTCCACTCATGCACTGATATACAATTAATTGCTCAGTATCCATCATTTACATCATTAAAATCTAAGTACAGGTAGGTTATTTTCACATCCTCAACAAGTCTATGTTCATTTTTGAAAGCATAGCAGTGTCTAACACAGGAATCATTTGCACATTTTTTCCACTTTCATCTTTTATATACAGTACTGTGCAAAAGTCTTAGGCAGGTGTGAAGAAATGCTGTTAAGTAAGAATGCTTTCAAAAATATAAAATGTAATTGTTTATTTTTATCGATTTACAAAATGCAAAGTGAGCGAACAGAAGAAAAACCTAAATCAAATCAATATTGTGTGTGACCACCCTTTGCCTTCAAAACAGCGTAAATTCTTTACAGCATTTCTTCACACCTGCCTAAGACTTTTGCACAGTACTGTACATCGGATAACTAATGTGTCTTTTACATGTGTCATATCAATATTACATTAATGTATGTAATTTATCAAATTCACAGCAAGGGGAACACCAGCTTGCAATGCCACCCCTGAGACATACCTCATCAGATTGCCGATCGACTGTGTACAACCAGGGACCAGCTCCCAGTACTACAACGCTGGCCGCTGCCCTCATAACAAATGTGCAGGCTCCCTAGACTTTGATTTGCGCTGCAAAGATGGAAATACATTCTGCTGTGGGGTCCATAATATGGAAACGCGAATGATTGACTGTGGGAGCTACAGTCTCCCTATCCGGGCTGTGACACAGTGCAGCTGTCACAAGTGTGTGCAACCAACTGTGCTGGTTCGTGGTAGAGTTGTCTCAGCTGACAATGATGAGCCTCTGCGTTTTGGCCATATTTATATTGGCAAAGAGAGGGTGGGCACTACTGGATACCAAGGAAGTTTCACATTAGAAATTACTCCTGATACACAGAGATTAGTGGTAAATTTTGTTGATCCCACTGAGAAGTTTATCGACACTCCTAAGGTGTTTGTCTTTGATAAGAAAGGTGGATCCATCTACCATGATGTGAGGGTCATGAGAAAAAAGACACCGATTGATATCAACGCAGCAGAGACCAACTCTATTTACCTCGGAGAAATTAAAGGGGAAGACCCGATTGGTCAGTTGGTTATTCCTCCGAACTCCTTCCACAAGAACAATGGAGAAATCTATGAGGGGACTGTGAAAGCCAGCGTCACATTCATTGACCCAAGAAATATCACCACAGCGGCTGCGGCCCCTGGTGATCTAAACTTTGTGGATGATGAGGGTGACATGCTCCCTTTAAGGACCTACGGTATGTTCTCTGTGGATTTCAGAGATGAGAGCAATAAGGAGGCACTTGGAGCTGGAGCAGTTCAAGTGCTTCTTGACACACAGCATGTCAAAATGCAAGAGCACATTCCCCAAATGAAACTGTGGTCTTTAAACCCAGATACAGGACTCTGGGAAGAGGAAAGTGACTTCTCCTACACCACAACAACTACTGGTGGACATGGGCGGAGCAAACGAGAGGAGCGCTCATTCCTCATAGGCAACATGGAGATTAGAGAACGTAGGCTCTTCAATTTAGATGTGCCTGAAAACAGACGCTGCTACGTCAAAGTCCGCGCCTACATGAGTGACAAGTTCTTACCTAGTGAACAGCTGGAGAGTGTTGTGATCACCTTGATAAACTTGGAACCCAAACCTGGTTATTCCTCTAATCCTAGGGCATGGGGGCGTTTTGACAGTGTCATAACTGGATCCAACGGAGCCTGTTTACCAGCTTTCTGTGATGCTCAAAGGCTCGATGCTTACACAGCTTATGTCACAGCAATGATGGGTGGGGAAGAACTGGAAGCAGCTCCGTCTTCCCCCAAGATGAATCCAAATATCATTGGAGTGTCTCAGCCATACCTGGATAAAATAGACTACCAGCGGGCAGACCATGATGATCCAGCTCTAAAGAAAACATCTTTCAGAATCAACTTAGCAAAGCCGAACCAAAACAACTTTGATGAGACAAATGGGCCAATATATCCATATCAGAATTTATTAGGTTGTGAAAATGCTCCTGTTGATGCAAATCATTTCAGATTCTTCAGAGTGGAAAAGGACAAGTATGAATACAATGTTGTTCCCTTTGAGGAGACTGATTTGACAACCTGGACTGGAGACTACCTTTCTTGGTGGCCTAATCCCCAAGAATTCCGAGCATGCTACATTAAGGTCAAGATCCATGGACAGAAGGAAGTGATGGTCAGGTCGAGGAATCTGGGAGGAACACACAGGGAAACAAAGGGTAAACTTTATGGCATCAGAGACATTCGCAGCACCCGGGATATGCGAGAGGCCAACACCTCAGCAGCATGTGTAGAGTTCAAATGCAGTGGGATGTTGTTTGACCAAGCTCAAGTGGACAGATCCCTCATAGCAGTACTTCCTCAGGGTAACTGTCGCAGGATTGGCACCAACAGCCTCCTACAAGAATATCTCATCAAACATCCACCAGTCGCTCAAAACAATGAGTCTAATGTATTCACCATGCTAGCTCCTGTTGATCCTTTGGGACACAACTATGGCATCTACACAGTCACAGACCAGAATCCCAAGGTGGCCAAGGAGATTGCCATTGGCCGCTGTTTTGATGGCACCTCAGATGGTTTCTCCAGGGAGATGAAGTCAGACTATGGAGTGGCTCTGACCTTCAGCTGTCCAGCGAGGAAAATTAACAGAGAAAGTCTTTTCCAACGTCTGCAGACCAACCCAGCTCAGACTCTATCTCAGATGGCCAGGGACATGAGGGAGTCAGAGGGTCTGCAGGTGCAGAGATCATCCACCCGGATAGTGGCCTATCCTTCTGAGCAACGGGACAGGACAGGTCGCAGAGTCAGCTCTTCAACCAGAAGGAGAGTGTCCATGCGCACACAGCAACGCCAATAGATGTTACAAGAGGTAAGCCTAGAATTAATCAGAGGTGTCTGTATTTTGACAGTAATATCAGAATTACTAAATGCTCTTTGCTTTTCATTTCCAGGTCTTCAGTCAATACAGACATGTTGGCATCGAGTCAAGGGAGTAAATGTTGCCCATCTGTTGCTGACTATGAACTCCCTCCTGACTGTGGAAACCACAAAACTGAGGCAGACAGCAATTCAGCAAAATCAATGAGTGTGATTGAACATATTCATTAGATATACTTACTTGAAGGGTTTGGTATATAAATTTCTTCCTTCCCTCCTTAAAGACATGCATCATGTGTCTATATGTAATGCAGTGACTGGCATTTATTTAATTAGCTTTGATTTATTTCTGTATGAATAGACTAACTTGATGTTTGACAATGTAACTTCCAATTTGTGGCATTCCATTTACCCCATGATGGTTTTTTTGGTGACATCTCTCAATGTTTGAGTAGAAACCAAACTTTCAAAAACTGTAAATAGAATGCCAGGCCTCAAATACTTCATAACTGGCCACTGCTTTGCACTGATCTTCTCTTAAAGATCAGAAAGAAACCAACTTGAGGTCCTTGTTGTCTGAAGCAGACACCGACCCTTGCTCACAAAACTGGAAAGTTCTCTCCACCTAGGGGAGGCACACTCAAACGAGACATGCTAGATGCAGTGGGGCGAGGCATGCCCCCCTGGGAACACAGGATGCTTTCAGTCATGCTTCTTAATGCTTTTCATTAGCATGCCACATTGCCGTCAGTGATGCAGCCAAATGTCCTCCATACCTGCTTAGAATGTGCAAGACCGAGGCCTTTGCTATGACAAGCTTGGATCTCACTAGTGGCAGGAAGTTTAAAATGAGGGTAGTTAATTGTGAGGTATAATATTATTTCCTTTTGTCCACTGCACATTCCAAATTAGCATCACCAAACAAAGTGTTACTCAAAACTATATATTCCCAAATAACTACTTTTCACAAACCATTACAGAGACTCATTTAGGGTCTAATAATTTGATTTTGTTTTTGTTGTTCAGTGATGTATTTGTCAGTTGCTTTACTACCTTGAAGTGCAATAACTAAATAAATAATAAATTAACTTAAGAATTCCTAAAGATCTGCGCGTAACAGACGATTACAGTAAATAAAAAGTACTGCTGGTTAATGAAGCAATAACTCCCTCGGTATCTGTAGCATGTAAATATCTTGCACAGGACTTGTTTCTAGTGTTTTTAAGCCAATGATTTTATTGCTATATCATGTAATCATTCTTAAACTCTCTTAACTACGTAGAATCTATAAACTTTTACATACTTAGGTGCATGACTCATTGATTTTGAAACTTGTACACCACAGTAATCTTTTCAACTTAAGACAGCAAAATTCATAGCTGGAGTTGAAACTCTCAGCGGAGCCCTCTCATCATTAACAATTCCTACACACGAGTGATAATTAAAAAGACATTACAAAACATTAATTTATTGGCCAAGTTTCCAAAAATACTGACATTGACGCAGATACAGACATGACACTAAAAAAATACTATTTCAATTGAGGCTGGAAATAGAGCCTTAAACTCTGTGATAAAAGACAAGAGACAATTGTTTATCTTCAAAATGGGCACTTGCAGACAAATAGGAGAGGCCCTTCAAGCTGAACTAATCCAAAACCAAAGGGGACCATAGAGAAACCAGGGGAGGCTGACATGTGAATATAATCCTTCTGTTAATTAGAAAATAATTTCTATATTCTCTTGAGAACTATTATAACCGTTCACCTATGACTTGCACAAACAGCCAAACAAGTTTTTTCCAGCAAATGGATGAAACTAATTAATCAACAATGTACTGTGCCAAAGGTGATCATAGTAAAACGTATTTACCATCAAAATTGCACCCAGTCCACTCTAAAGTTAACTCTTGAAATGTTTTTAAGCCTAATTACATCAAACAACAACTATGTGCAACAGATTTATTGTTTAATGCTGTTTAACAATATATTGGTGCTATAGATTTACTTTCAAATGTGCACTAAAAGGTGGAAGTGTGAAGTTATATTGTATGTAAACAATGAAAACCATATATTGTAACCCCTACACTGGTAACTTGACCTTACTTCTTACAGCAGTCTCTTTCCATCATGCACCATGAGCAGCATACTCCAGAAAAAACAAAGTAATATACAGTGACAACAGGTGGTACCTTTGACATTTTCTCTGACCTCTCTTATCACTGGCCTGAGAGGCCATCCATGACGTAACAGTACAGATCTCCAGATCAAAACAAACATCTCCTCACAGCACATGTAGCACCCACCCTGTAAGAAAGATGATGATTGAATCCAGGTGTGGGAAAAGATAAATCCTATAAAAATGCAATGGTGTGTCAGGTCAGCTAAGGAGGCCCAACAGCTGTAGAGCAACTGGAGGAAATGTTAGACCGAAGACATCAAGAGAAAGAGGGGCGAGATTATCTAGTCATGGATTCATTTTGGGGTACTGTTTGGTAAATGGGAAAAAGGAAAATATAGGAAAATATTAGTGGTCTCTGGCCACACAGTCCATCACTTACAGAATATCGGACTTCGAAAGTGGTTGCACATGGAAGAATGTAGGTTTTCGGAGGAGAATGCTTTGACAGGACAATTGGCTTATTCATGAGGAGAAGTTATCAGGGGAGTTTGGAGGACAAAGGAACAATAACAGGCTGAGTAAACCTTTACATAAGGCTTTACATGCAAAAGTAAGCTGGGCCCTCCAAACAGTACTTTGTCTCCTGGGACACTTCAAAGGAGATTAAAGAACCTACAATGTTGGGTTTATTGACTTAAGAGAAATTTTCCAGTCTTTAGAATCAAATAGATTCTAAGACTGATATTAATAATAGATACTAAAAATAAAATAGATAAAATAGATATTAAGACTGAATCCAGCAGATAAAACACACTGCAAAGAAAATGTTTCTAGAAGTATTAGTAAAAGCTGCTGTTTCATTTCACAGGGATTCAATATTATTATTCCAAATATGGCTTAATGGTGCAAATTTTTTTTTTTAACCTTCAAACAGTTTCACATTTTGGCAAATAATCTTATTTCCTTTCCTGGAGAGTAAGATGTGAGGATCAACAACAGTCTTTCTATTAAATATGAGGCACTAGCGAGTAGCCTGTTACCTTAGTTTAGCTGAGCTGAGGGTTCAGGAGCACCTGTCCATTTGTACCTGATGTCCAACGTGGCCTTTTGTAAAGCTATAAATGTTTTTTTTGTTAAGTCCTACCTGTAGTCAGGGGTGGATCTAGGATTTTTCTAACTCAGGGGCCACATTTTACACAGAGGATCCAAGTACATGTCCAACATCCATGCACATTTCCTTATTCAGTGATGTAATTCATTCCTTGTTTGCCATTAGCTCCATAGCTTTGGGATAAGACACACATAATTAGGTATATGTCAATTACAAGTACTAAAGAATGCAGTTAGTTTTTACCTGTTTACTTGTCATAATCTCACTGTGTGTTTTCTGACATTGTAAAGTTGGTTGGAGCTGCTCTAGTCTTGATGTTGTCCAGCATCTACTTTTACTGTCCTGTCTCTCATTATGAAGGAGGATTAGGGGCACATGAAAAAAAATCATGCAGATTTTAAAGTCAGGAGTGAAAAAAAAAAGTTGTGTTTTTAAAGTCAGGGAAAAAAGTCAGAATTCTTAGATGAAAGGCAGAATCTATTCTTAGAATTCTGACTTCATTCTCACAATGCTGTCTTCATTCTCAGAATTCTGACTTCATTCTCACAATGCTGTCTTCATTCTCAGAATTCTGACTTCATTCTCACAATGCTGACTTCATTCTCAGAATTCTGACTTCATTCTCACAATGCTGACTTCATTCTCAGAATTCTGACTTCATTCTCACAATGCTGACTTCATTCTCAGAATTCTGACTTCATTCTCAGAATTCTGACTTCATTCTCAGAATTCTGACTTCATTCTCACAATGCTAACTTCATTCTCAGAATTCTGACTTCATTCTCACAATGCTGTCTTCATTCTCAGAATTCTGACTTCATTCTCACAATGCTGTCTTCATTCTCAGAATTCATGCATTATCATTAATGGCATGCTGAATTCAAGCCAGGACTCACTTCCATCATACTTTTTCAAGCGTTAATTTAATTTGCTGAGTGATGGTTGTGGCAAGACTGAAACATTATTTCATGAATAAGAAGAGTCTTCAGATGTTTTCTGTCTTTTAAAAAGCAGAGCCAAACAAATGATCAAACAAACTGAATGTAAACAAATAAATTGTTTTGATCATTATTTGCTTTTTGTAATTATAGCACTATAGAAATAAATAATGAAGGACAGATTCTGGATCAGCGCTATGAGCAAACTTGTAGATTTCTGGAAAAGAATTTTTGTTTTTGCCGATCTCATACCTGAGCATGAGCGTTACACTGTGTCTCCTTCAAGCTGTGCATGACTTATGCAGCTTCAGTTAAATAGTGGTCCTGACTGCAGCGGTTTTGGAGAACAGAACAACATGCTTTACAATAAAATGTGC
The DNA here is from genome assembly GCA_037577475.1 of Chaunax sp. Z400. Taxonomy (NCBI): domain Eukaryota; kingdom Metazoa; phylum Chordata; class Actinopteri; order Lophiiformes; family Chaunacidae; genus Chaunax; species Chaunax sp. Z400. Next base: position 11,347,466 of record CM075188.1, read on the forward strand.
TCCATCTATCCTTTCCCGTCCCTGTCCTAGAAGACAGCTCTGAGAACAATAGGCCTACAACTTTAAAAATTCTAAAAGCATTTTCATTGGATGATGCAGTTTGTTGTCAGATTCCGTGTTACTTCTGGGTTGCTTTAATTCTACATTTTATGCTGTAAATAATGTTGGTGCATTGCGTTTACAACTTTGAGCACCTGCAGCTCTGAAGATCTCTGCATAGCACTGATAACAGGGGAAACAGTCAGACAGTTTTCCCCACTAAAATGACAACTTCATGGTAATGTCAGGACAGGGCAATTTTACACTTTAACATAGATAAAGCAAACAACATGCTACTTATTAGCTTTAAAGGGAGGTTTAGGGTAAGGGTTCGAGGTTCTCATGGTGCCTTTTGTTACTTTTGGATAAAGCCAGGCTGTTTTTAATGAGCTATGCTAACCGGCTGTTGTCTGTAGCTTGATATTTTGTCTACCGTAGCACACAAGAGTGATTAGGTATTCTCATATAACTCTCAAGAAATCAAAGTGTATACAGATTACTATTGTTACAGATAGGCTCATACTGGTGATTTACATGTTGGACATCTGGTGTTTTCAAAATTTTCATCCCATTTTTACTTGCTGGCTAAATTTGGGTTGTTCTCTAACAATCCAGATTTGAAAAAGGGAATTTGGTGATGCTAATTGCATTTAAACAATTTAACCTAATTTTTTCCCTGTTGTCAGAGAATTTCAGTTGGTGTACGTAAAGCCAACCAGCACAATTCAACTTTCGAAAAGCACAGGACTCTCAGTCCACCACAAACCATGAAGAATTTCACCACAACTTAAGCATGAACAGATTCATCTATTTTGTCTTGTTTCTCTCTGAATTCAGTTTTTATGTGTAAATTGTGTATTGTATGAAACCTGAACAAGAAACTGTAAATAAATGATTTTGTGTTAACTTTATGAGTTGTGTATTGTGCATTAAGACCACCCTCAAATCTGAATGATTCCAAATTTCTGAATAAGAAAAATGGGTTCTATTTTCCATTAAATACATGACAGTGTTGCTAATATACAATAATTTAATGTGAGCAATACAGCTTTGTGACAATAAATACAGTTTGCATAAAACAAAACAATGGCAGCTTACAACTGGTAGGAACTTAGAGTGTATGCAGTCTGCAGATATTTTTAACACACCAAACAAGGAACAAAATACACTAAAATTAGCTCAACATATGAAATGACGGTAAGGAAACAGCAAAAGGCTGAACGGTGCATGGAGGCAATGTCAAGATATGAAAATATACAGAATGAATTTAGTCTTTTCTACCAACACAAAATAGCTGCATCTCCATTGTGAATGCCCATTTCCCTCCAGGTACTGAGTTATAGACATTTTAGCCAGTGGAGTTATTATTGTAATAACGTTGCACAACAGGGAGCACAGCAGGGAGGAAAATGAGACCGTTGAGCCACGCTGTCACTGACACCTTCATGACTGGTCTCTGTGCCTCGCCAGAAAATGGAGCTGACAGAAAATATAGTGAGCGAGTGCTCTCATCCCTAAGGAATAAAGAAAATACACTTGCATTACTGCACACACACACACACACAAAGCTATAAAAACATTTCTTTTGAGTCACATGTGTATTCCAGGTCGTGAACCTTCCTCTGGCGCCTTACTAACCGCTTCTTTTGAGTCCCATTGCGTCAGTAACAAACCTGTCTGAGCAAAGTCCAGGAGCGGAGAGAAATGCTGATGGATGTCTAAACAACCAGACTGCCCCCAATCCTAAGAGCATTTCACTTCATGTGTGTTCTACTTGCTGAAACTTTATGTGGGTTAAAAACTGTCCAGAAAAACAAATTCTGAAGGGAAGGTTCTGTTGCAATGACATCATTGGAATAAGAGTCTAAATTTAGGAGCCTCAACTCAAGTGTGAGTGCTTGTCTGCAAGTTTAACAATTTAAGGCCTCAGGTTACGTGTGTTTGAGACACGGAAGATGATTATTGTCATCAAAGAACATAAAACCTTTCTGACCAATATCGTTGCACCCCCACTGCATGATTACAAATGCTAAAAATGAAGGTTTGTAGTCATACAAAGTGACCTATATTACTTTCCAAAAACAATCTGGCCGTCAGTTTGGAGCTCACAATTACAAACATAATGATAATTAGAATCTGGATGTTTTGTCAAAACAAATCACTAAAATTTTCATTTTTCCTTTCATCTGTGCTTCATGTTCATTTTGCGTTTGTTTGATTTGAACTGCAATTGTAACTCCATTAATTAGGACTGCATCTGGCATCATGGCTCTAACATGACTCCATAATACGATGACTTCATTTCTGGCTGCATATGAATTCATTCTTTCGTTGCAATTATGGTTTGATTTTTGCTCATTTTCATTTTTAATTTAATTAGACAGAATATTCATCACTATTTTCTGTATCCCCAAATAAATATTATTTCCTTGTTGGGGGACATAAATACAACAAGACTGGCAGTAGAGAGTCTGAGACATGAGAGTTTTAAATCACTCAATCTTAAATGTAAATAAATAAAATAAAATAAAATATGTTAAATGTAAAGACAAATCTTCAAAACTTATTTCACTCTGTGTTAAAAATATTATCTTCAGGAATCCTTACTCAACCTTAAATGTGCTGGTCACCTCATTAGAATCTGCAGAGAAAACTTTGTGCTGCATATTTGCTAGTCTAGTGTGTTATCAAGGTCAGTGCTGAGCTCTCCATGTTCAGTGTCTATGATGAGTCTCTACCTGGAATGGAAGCAACAAAAACTCTGAAACAATTTAATGATGTCATGTCCTCTTCAGACGATCAGATATCATTCTGAGTTCCCGGCAATCAAAGTAGAAACGGTCTGTGAAAATGGCAGATAAGGCTTTGGAATGTTTCAGATGGCTTGGGTTCGTGGAACAAGTCTTAAAAATAGTCAGAGTGGGCTCGCTGCAGAGCTCTCACAAAGAGCTGAAGGATGAGGGTCTCAGCTCTTCTGATCCACAGGAAAAGGCTCTAAAGACAGACGACTGGCGTGTTTGACATACACGTTGCCGTCCTCCAGCTTCACTTCATACACCTTTTGCTGCAAAAAAATCAAAAGATACAAAGAAACACAAACATGATGAGCTGCTGTGGAAGAGGCAAGAACTCACACGGTGTCTTGATGAGCCCAAATTACATGGAAACTTCGTGAATTTAATGCAATTTTTCACAGGTTAAAATGTAACAAACATTTGTTGTTGTACCGGTTTTTCTTCTCTAGCTTGATAGCTGATGTCACAATGATGCGATGTGACGTTTATAAAAACGATTGATGGAAACGAGGGTGAGATGTTTTTATAAATAAAGTTTTTGTTTGATGAGTGCATCCAAACACTAAGAACAAAAGCAGATCATCTGAACTCTCTGACGAGCTCTAACCCCTCATGCTGTGTCAATCAGAGGAACTTCATGTAATAGAAGTGGATGTTATGTCTGCAGAAAATGTTCACATTAACTCCCAGGTGCAGTCAAGTTTTCATATGATGGAGATATTACACAAATATACTCGACATCAATTGAGGAGCATTTTTTTTTTTTTTTTGAAGGTCAGGTCTCAGCACTGGTTTCAAAAGCATTTAGATTATATTAACTGTTTTGGTGAAATAATTCAAAATACAGTATTAGAACAAAGGAGGACATGTTTCACCACTGACCTGTAAGGAGGTCCCTGACTTCCCAGTTCTGAGGTCAAAGTCATAGTCGTGCCAGGGGCAGAAGACCTGCAGGACCCCATCAGCCTCCTCAATGTCCCCCTCACAAAGAGGACCTCCTGGGAGACACAGGAAATTGTTAATCTCATTTTTCATTCCTCAAAACAAACGACTATTGCATTCTTCCTTTTAGGAAAATGTGACCGCGAGGCATAACATCGTGTGAAACTGATAAATCTGTCACATGGACTACAGTTTTGTTGTTGTTGTTTTTTTTTTTTTTTTACCCCTAATCCATTTATTTACACTGGACTACATTCACTAAATACACGAATTATTTCCTGCATTTATAGATATAAAGAAATAGACAAAGGTTTGGTCTAATCTGAGCGAGGATTTGATAGATGCTTTACCGGAATGTGCACAGCGAGCATCCATTGCAAAGAACTCCCCCTTCACATAGAAGAGGCAGACGTCAGAGCCGTGGCCGAGAGAGGAGTACATCAGACGGCAGCGCCTCTCGGAAAGCCCCGTGGCTGGGCCTATGAGTCTCCAGGAAACGCCTTCCGTGTTTACCGCTTCATCTCCGGAGCCAGACGCCATAAAGAAGGGCGAAATTTGCTGGTTTTTCGAATTTGCGCTACTGTATGGCTGTTCGCTGAGTGAAAATATTCCGTATTAACCTGCAGGCCGACTGGTGCGACGGTCAGCCGTGTGGGCTGAGCCGCCTGCATCCGAGCTGCTGCAGCCTGCAGTCAGTCAACCATCCGGGACACCGTCACGCACAGAGACGCTGGCTGCTCAGGCACGGCTGCCTCTCATTTCAACTACAGTACATGTGAATGGATGTTAGTCACAGATACAGGTAGAAGCAAAACAAAATCAACCCCCATCGTATATTAGATTTATACATCAGCTGTTTACAATAACCAAATCAAACAAGAGTTTAAATAGAACTCAGAACATCAGATTTTATTTTTTTCTCATATTTTCTCGAAAGACTACTTTTAATGACTACTACTGTCTCAAATTCCTTCAATCCCCTAAAAAGCATCCCTCAAATCAGATGTTGTTAAAACACTTGCCAACCTTCATAGATTTAACAGAGTTCCAAAGTTTTTTTTTTTCTTTTTCTGGCAAGGCCTAAATTTACAGGCTCCATAAGCGAACTCCAGGATATACGCCACTGCTGACCCACAAGCACAAGAAAAGTCGGCTCATGTAGCTAAAAACCATCTGGGTAAAACACAAAAGGTTTTGGATGCTGTTCTGTGCAGTGATGAAACAGAACTGTAACTTTTCAGGCCTATGGATCAGCATTATGTCTGGGGGAGTAAGAATGAAGCATATGCTGAAAAGAACATTGTACCTTCAGTGGAACATGTCAGTGGCTCAGTGATGCTCTGGCCCTGCTTTGCTTCAGGCACTGTAAACCTGCAGCACACACAGAGGGTAAGATGGATTCTATCACGTATGAGGAAATCCTGGAAGAAAACATCTCACCATCTGTGAGGAAGCTGAAGGTTGGGCATCATTGGACATTCCAAAAGGACAATGATCCAAAGCCTCAAAGCTCACCAAGGTTTGGTTTCAGAAGAAGTCCTGGAACATTCTAGAGTGGCCTTCACAGTCACCTGAGTTGAATCCCATGGAAAATCTCTGGTGGGATTTGAAGAAGGTGGTTGCAGCACGTAAACCCAGGAATATTACAACACTGGAATCCTGTGGAATGGGTCAAGATTCCTCACTAATGCTGCCAGAAGCTGGTGTCTGGCTATGCATCACGTTTGCAGCAGGTCATAGCAGCAAAAAGATGGTAGGTTTGAATGATTTTGAGACTTTTTGACTTTTTTTTATTATTTTGTGTTATATTAGGGAAAACACTTGTAATATCTGTTGTATTGAGCTATTTAAACTGTTTTTGTTTGCTTTGGTTATATGTAATATTTGATTTTGATTTTGAATAATTTTGCTTCCTACTGTAATTTGAGCAGCACATATATTCCTCACAACCTCATAATACATTTAATTCTGCTATTGGTTTCTCGGTTTCTACTCCTGCTCTAAAAAAATAAACCAAAGCTCAAGCAGCTAGAACAAACTGCAAAACATGTCCCTTTACATGCAAATATCCTAATGTGGGCAATGCTGCTTATCATAAATACTGGTTACATTATGAGTGAACCCAGACAAACCCTTCCTGTTCTTTGATCAGAGTCAGTCTGCGACATAAACTCACTGTTTGTTAAAATAACTCTGCATTCTCTTGGCTTTCTCGGTGGTCCTGTTGAGTTTATTGAGAACACTTAAATATACAGAGTATTGGACTTGTTCCCAACAAGTGTGGTAAATGTGGGACATTACGTTTCATGCACTGTGCTAATAGTTAAAATCATCTCAATTATCAGTATAAAGCGCATTACTGTTCTTTTATGGGAAACTACTTTTCTGTGCTCCAGACATGTTTTGTATTTGTTTGTTTTCTTACTCAGGTTTTCCACACGGCAGTTTATCGTCATTATTACAAATTGTGAACTCTGCATCTCTGTCAGTATTTAAGTTGGTGACCATAACCATCTGATGTTGTCACTGCATAAAAAAAAGCACAGTGTTTTATCATATGACAGTTTGATCATGACATTTGATAAAGCATAACCTCAGATAAAGATACATCTTTAAACGTGGAGTCCAACCTCTTTCAGTCAGTTTAACCTCAGTGACAACTTTTCTATGAATGAATTATTTAGATTTAGATTTAGATTTAGATTTATTTATTTAGCACATAATAAAAACAGTGCAAGGATGGAACAAAGCCCAGAGGGCTTGTACAGAGTTCAACTCCTGTTAAGCATCAGAGTTTAATATAACACAGTTTTCCACAGATATAAACAAGAGAAGAAACAGAAAAACTACAAACAAAATCCAAACTAGTAAGTAAGTAAGTAAACATTGGAAGAATAGCAAGCAGAAAGGTAACATGAGGACACATAGCACACTCAAGACACAACAACAATGAAAAGACACAGCTAGCAATCTGTCTAAATTCAAAGAAAAATAATGACTCCTAATTATCAGCAGTGTATAAAGCTGACCATTCTAGCAGCATTGAAGTTGAGATTTGTGCCACTTTCACATTTTTCCAATTGGCAAATTGCTAAAAACAAAAATAAAAGAATGATCTGTATTTCGTCAACTCTTATTGACTTTGTCTCCATGTATTGTGCCAGTAGTAATGCCGCTGGCAGTTTAGCCTACATGTTAGTTACCGTCTAGACTGCAAAGATGTATAACAGAGGCCACTTGTTCTGATTGCTGTCTTTGAGAGATGAATCATGTAAAACTGCAGCAGGGGAGAGCCGTAATGCTGTGAAAATATGTCAGAGGCAAAAAGACAGAATTGTACGGTGTATTGTGAAAAGTTGGATCTCAGTGAAAGTAAATGTGAAGGAAAGTCAGTGGTAAATAAAGAGCACCGCTGTGGTGAAGTCTGAGCTGTACAGTAAGTGCCTAAATTTTCAAATACACTGCTGGCCAAGAATAGTCATCATCACTTTAAAGTAATTCTGCTTATGGCTCCATATGTGACCTTTGAGGCATCGAAATGAAACCAGCAAACATGCAGGAAGACCTTCAGATCATGTCTGTACCATTAGGTCAGACCCACTTTTGTACATCTGGTGGACACCCTGTAGGTTCAACATGTGGCTAGGGACACTCTTGGACATCTGTGGACATGCTAAACAGGTTCAATATCTGAGTGCCTCTGTCTGTGGACATCCATGAAAAACAAAAAAATCTGGACAGCTTGCCAGGAACCCTTTTGGATGTCGACAGTCATGTAAAATATTCGTGTCGGAACCAATCTGAAAAGTGTCATTATTGCCATTGTTGAAGGAAAGACATGTTTTGACAAATAATCAATTAAAAATACTCAAATTATTATATAAAAATGGCAACTATGAAGTAACATACCGAGTTGATATTATCCAATTATTTCCAAATCATTCAAATATTTAAATTACATGCAAATGGGTGGTCTTTCTGCAAACTTTCTAGATATTTTCCATGGAATCAAGTATTTCAGAAATTGTCATCAATTTCAATAAAAAGATTTAGCTAATACAAGCCTGATTCTAAAAGGCTGGGACACTGCCACTGCCTTCAGTGCCATTGAATTGTTACTATTAAGAGAATACAGCCTAAATGCTCTATTGGCTGCCCTGGAAGAACATGTGCCCTGTGTGCTGAGTCTCCAGTGGATGCTGGTTGTCACCTCCGGCACCTCAGTCCTCTCCAGCACCCACACTTCTCTGTACCAAGAAACTTCTCTATCCAAGAAAATGCTTAAGAAAAGTAGTAAAGGTGGACTAAATGTAGTGCAACAGGAACGTTCGAGAAAGATGCCATGAAGACTTTCATTTTGAATCTCAGGAAATTGTCCTTTTGATTGTTAGACAAAGAGGCTAAATTGATATTTTTTTTGATGCGTCTTTGCTCAGTGGGTAGATGTGTTCACTGTGAATGCTGGAGCCACAAAGGACTTCTACATTCTAGCAGTTTGAAATTAAATGTGTCTTTTACATGAATAATAAGTATGTCATCTCAAAATATTGTTGTTTTAGCAGAGATCTCCATCGTCACCATAACTCAGTTTACACTTTACACTGTGACATTTCTCATTTCTCACTATTATCCAATAATAATTAGCAAATCCATCACAGCCATATACACAGAATTCTTCCATTGTATAATATTAGTGCTCTGCAATAAATGAGAAATCACAGAAATAAACAAATCTTTCAGTCTTTACCATTTGGTACATGCAATGTGCAAAAAGTCAGAACAAATTAGCTTCGCACATTTTTTTTTACTCACTGCTAAATTATTGAGCCTAAGAAATAAATAATGCATGTCTCAGCAGGATTTAATTGTAAAATCACTGAAGGTGTTTATTTCCAACAGTGCTGTGAAGTACTACCTATTAGGGGGTGTGTTACTGAGGTTATGAAATGGGCCCTATGGATTTGAGCCTGTACAGTTGAGGCTGCACAGTGAAGTGGACAGAGGTGGCACTAAAAGTAACAGTCATTACCAACAGCTCATGCTTTGGCATGTTGAGAGATGAAAAAACTCCAAAGCACACAAATTAAAATAACTGATCCCCAAATGATTTGAGTTTTTCTTAGAGAGAAAATGTAATGGCAGAAATCAAATGATGGATTGTGGAAATTTTGAATCAGTGAGCTGGATGGGCCTAATAAACAAAGGTGCAGACAGTAGGAAGCAGGCCAAAATGATCACAGGAGAATAGAACTGGCTATTCGTAAATTTATTTGAATTCTGGTCGCGTTACTCTGATCACTGGACAATATTTGCATGAGGCATAATTTGGTGGCGAGAAAGTCTGGCTCAGATGAGACATTCGACTGTGAGAGGAGCCCAAACTCATCCATCACTAGCTTCGCCTTGTCTGCAACCCAGCAACCAACCTTAAAAGTCTCCTAACTCATCTGCCAGAGATGGATGGAAGACCAACTCTCCAGCCAACGTGGTTTTCATAAGTTAAGCAGATGCTACGCTTCATCCTATGCACCACTACCTGCTTGATTCGATCCTCAGTTTAATAGATCTTGTCATTCAAGTCCTTCTTGTTTTATGCACAGCTGTTCGTGATTTAAAGGTTCCACAAGGAGCTCATATAAGGATATTACCATTGTTTGCTTGGTACTTGATGTCCTCTGTACCAGTGGATGAATGGCCATAATGTCTTTATGTCACTTCAAATGCAAATCCAGACTCAGCTTTGATGTTTAGTGGACAGGAAACTGAACCCACAACTGCTTCCTCAGCCCAGTCTCAATGTCTTCCACCACAGACCTGCATTCCCAATAAGCCTCAGGGCTCTGCACTGTCCCACTGTGAAAACGATAAGTGGTCGAGGGCCCTGTCATATGTTTGAGCTCTTCATGGACATTTAAATAAGTCTGCAATGCTGCTGGAATTCCTAAGGAGAATTAACCACAATTAGCATTCTAATGCTAAAAATGGAATGGAAAAACAGGAGTTTTTCCCCCCCAAGGTCTGTAAAGTCACCCGTACTACTCTGCCTCTCGCTATACATTCATTGGCTGGGTCGATTATAGGTGTAGGCATGAGAGGTGAAGGTAAGAGTATCAGTTTAAGCCAATCAGAGGCAGAGTTTGATTACTTCGCCATCCTTAGGAGAGAAAATACCGCTAGCATATAATATAATTTTGGATATGGATCTGGATAAATGGGTGGAATTAGGAATTTTTTCTTTTCCACTTTTATGAACATTGCAAGATGAGGCTTTTTTTTGCCCATTTTTGTCAATTACACTTAAACCACTTGACGGAGTATCATGAAACTGGGTGGAAGAGTGGGTATAGTCCCAAAGAGGAACGACCGAAATCTGGAGTCCAGTTAAAGGGGTTGATCCATGACTTTGTTCACTTACTTAAACATTGCAAGAACCCTGAGTGCAGCGTATTAACTCAAATTACAGATTTGCTAAAAACTTATATCAGAGATAGGCATTGGTGATGGGAGCAGGAACAAGAAATGCTGACTCTTCTGTGACAGCAGTTTTCCCTTCACCAAAAAGTGATGGAGAAATCCAAGTTCTACATGTATGTTTTCATGGTGAAAGAATCTAAATACAGGTGATGCATGTAAATAATAATTCAACTTGTAGGAAAAAGGGACTGATTGGAGGGAATGCTCAGCTTTGGGAGATGTTTGTTGTCTCCGAATGCTACGGCTAAACAGCAAATATATAATATCAATAACACAAGAAAACAGCCTGCACTCTGTTTTGAATTAAGGCACACAGATCCCAAGAAAACGTGCTGTGGGATATTGGATCAGTGTTGTCAAGAGGGAAATCCTCCGGATCAATGTGATGGGACGGAGGCAGCTCCGAACTCTCTGCTCCCGATCTCATAATGGTTGAAATACGGTTGCTGAGGAGCTATGGAAGAATGATGTTCTTAATACTGCTAATGAGACCATGCTCTGGGTTGTTGAGCCGTGTTTATGGGCACGTCAGGATCTTGGAAACAGGATGATGGTGTTTGCACCACCTGGAGCTGTAAAATAGTCTCATTCTTTGGCTATTATATGACTATGCAGAGGAATAATCAGATCTAATGACATGACATGACTGGCCACATCATTACAGCTCCACAACATTAAACTGTTGGCAACAGAAAATGCAGACTGAAGGCATCCTTTGGCTTTCCACATGTCTAAATGAAGCTGCCTGAGTGAAGGAAAAAGTGTGAAAAGTGAGATGTCTCAAAAGACCAAATTATGGTCTGAATTATGGAAACTTGCAGAAAACAAGACTATGTTAGACCTCTCACTGCTTATTGGCAACCAACTTAATACGTGACAACAGTGCAACCTGATTTATTGTCTGATTATTTAGCCTAGCCCTTTCTTGTTCTGTGGTTGGTTTCCCAACCTCTTGTTGTTCAGGATTATTTGTGAAGTGAAAAGGTGAAGAAGAAAAATTTTGAAAGGTTGATTTCTGACCCCGTTTGCTTCTCTTGAGATTTGAGCTAAACCACGTTTGCGTAATTGATGGTGTTTAAATGTAAGAGAACACAGACACATTATCCTCTCTTGACTGTCCACATTTTCAGTCTCTCAACTTGTCAGTACACATCTATCTGCAAACTAACTTTGGCATCCTTAATGTTGCTTAACATTGCAGTTTTTCATGTATAAAGCTTAGTGGTGACATTTAAATAGAACATGCTGTTTTACTGGAGGTGTAATCTGACAGGATAAATGTACGGTGATATTTTACAGCACCATTTCCTGAAGTGTGGTGCAAAGCAGCTTTCTGACAGTGTGAGCAACAGAGTACGATTTTTAGATCAGTTTTCCAAAAGCCGTCACTCAGTAAAGTGGACTTTAAGTATCTTTAACCCTGCAAGTGTTTCTCCAACCAATTTGCATAGGAAAAACCTCATTTAATTGCAGGTGAGACAGTGAGTGCCTGACATCCGAATCACACTGTAAAGACTGTTCCCCCTCTACTGCACAAATGTCTGCAGGAAAGATCAGACTATGCTACATTCCTTCCCTCATGTTCTCACCCCTGATTATATCCAGACACAATATGTCTTGTTCTTCAAGATTCCCAGCTCAGCAGATGGACTGCTAGGGGAGATAGCATCTGAAGGGTGAGGAGGAGGCAGAGTTCCCCATGACATGCCTCTATGATGATAATGGTTTTTAAGGTGTACCAAACGGTTTATGTTGGATTGTGTTGATATATTCTGATGACTGGAGGAAATAGGAGCAGGTATGTACTGTTGGTGGTGCATTATGCAGTTTTCAAAAAGCCTGGATTGATCAGGGCATGGTATGTGGCTAAATGGGCATATACTACATGATACTTCATGAGGTTAAATAATTGAAGCTTGTAGATTGCGTTGTGGTTATAAGGCCTCTGCATGTAAACAGGACTTGTGGTGCTGTGCGATCTTTCTGTCATCTCGATAAAGCGCTCCGTTGTTTTTACTTCAAGTGCTCACAGATCAGTTGTAGTTATGTGATAAGACATGTCCAGTTTGCAAAGTTAACACATTGTTTGGTCTCTGTTTAAAATTCCCTCACACTTCAGATGCTCTAGGATGAGGATTTTTAGCTGCAGCTTGGTCTCCAGAGGAATCATGCTTTAACACAGGGGTCTTCAGTTAAAAGCTTTAGTCAACCCTCCTCCCCTTCTGAGGTTTGAACAGCTAAATACCTAAAAATATGGCCTCATGCTTTTAGCCAGACAGGAGAAATCAGTTTAGTTCACATTTACATTAAATGAAATATAAAATGTTAACGGTTTTTTGCAGTAACATGTTTTTGGCAATGTTTAATCTAATGTTTAAACAACATTTATCTGTTTTTCAAAACTTCTGACCCCCAGGCTGCTTTGGTAAAGATATAAAATTACAAATAAACTCAAATTAGCAAAATTACAGAGCCTATACAAGACAAATATGGAAAACAAAGTGCAAAAGGGTTAAATTTGCAATGTAAATAAATTCATTTCAGTCCATAAACACACAACTTCCTCAAAGGAAACTTAATAAAGTTTTCTTTAAGGCCGAACTGAGCTTAACAAAGATGGAAGCACAAACACAAAAAAAGAGATCACATAACCCAAATCACATGCATCTGTGCATTCATGCATCGTCTCTTCTTCCAAAGTTCAGAGGGAAAAACTGACTTCAGCCTTTCAAAATAAAAAATGCAAAAATAATATGATGTAATAAAAAATAATATGATGTACAAAAAAGTAAAATCAACCCTTCATCTTTTAAATAAATCCATTTCAGGCCATAAAAACAGAATATCCTCAAAGGAGAATAAATAAAGTCTCTTTTCAGTTGGTGTTAATTCACATGTATTGTCTGTCTCCTTCAAAGCTCGATAGGAAAACTCCACACTGTTCTCTCAATTACACATTTGCTTTAAGATCAGTAAGTTCCATCATTAGGGCTCCAGTATCTGCCCACTTATTGCTCTGTTTATCCTGTGAAAATGTGGTGACATTTCCGACCAGAGAGAGATTCTGAATGAAAAGGAGCTGATCTCGAAGGCTAAAGAGGTCAAAACAATCACAGAAGTCTAGATGAGCTTTGAGCTTATCCGTGTTTAGCTTCATAGTGACATTTAATATGTTATTCAACAACTGCAACAGACTCTGTGTAAGTTAGACACACTGGCCTCGTAGAGCTCATTGCAGGAAGAGTAAATGCTTATTTTTCTGTCCAGTCATCTCAGAAGACTTGGTTTTCACTATCAACTTTTCTTATTGTTGTTAATCCCATCTTTCATGCATGTTGTATGCCTAATGTACCATAGTGTACGTACTTATGTAGCAGTCTGATGTTAGCTGCCTAGCAGCAGGAGGACCCAGGTAGGATCTCATTAGTTCTACTGAGCTGGTTGCTTTGTGCCTGTTCAAAATACCTTTTGATGACTAAAGTTAAAAAATAGTTATTATATGAAGTTAAAAAATCTTTTTCCCCATTATGTCATGGTCCAGACAGAAGCTTCTCTCGGTCCAGATTTGACCCAAAGGCCACAAATTGGTGACTCCTGCTTTAATTCATGGATGTGCTTTTTTGGACTGTGCGCTGCCGGGTGCAGCAACGTCACTTACATCGATAAGTCCCATTCCTGCTGTTAAGTCTGTTTATTACCTCCGCCAAAGGAGGTGGTTATGTTTTTGTCGGCGTTGGTTTGTTGGTTGGTTTGTTGGTTTGTTGGTTGGTTTGTTAACAAGATGACAAAAATAAATGGATGGATTTTGCTGGAATTTTCAGGAGATGTCAGAAGTGGCCCAAGGAAGAATCGATTCGATTTTGGCGGTGATCTGGATCAGCTAAGTGCTAGGCTAATATCAGCATTCTCACAATGCCAGCATTCTGATGTTTAGTATGGGGCCATTATTGTAGCAAAGCCATTTGCAAATGTGTGCAGAGAATTGTTGTCTGATTGTAACTCGACCTCTGTGTGTGTAATCAGATAAATGTAAATGTATATTCAGATTTTGTGAGTGTTTAATGAGATTAGTAATTAGTAAGAAAAAAATCTCCACATCCGTATTACGATTTGCAACTGCACTGAGATTTCTAAATGTGATGACGGATCTGCAAACACTTATAGATTAGACTAGAAGCAACAAAATTGAAAGCACAGAAAAACAATAAAATCTCACAAACCTGTGTATGACATAATTGAAAATAAAACGATCACACACATATGTCTAAAACATTACACATCATGATCAGCTTAGAACAAAGGGCTCTACTCAAAGGCCTATAATTGATTGACTATCTCAGTCTGCAGACCTAAACACTCCAGACCTTCACAAGACCACATCAAGCTTCTCCACAGTGACTTCATATTTCAACAATAATTTTGGCTCCACCAGGCCAACACCCTTTGTTATGCCTTGTTAACTGCTGTGTAAGGCAAACAGCCTATTTATCCTGATGAAATAAAAGAAGAATTGACCACAATGATCATGTCTCAACTCAGCAAACACAACCTGGTGAAATCTTACCAGAGATACGATAGCAAAGGTGGTATGAAATACATGATGCTTGGATTAAAAAACATTTACACAAAACTGTGGACTCAAATTATTGGTAGCTACGGCCCCATGAGGGAATAACTGTTGTTGGAACACTACATTTAAAAGTGGTCCATTGAGAAATGTTGGACTGGCTGCTGCTGCAGATTCCAAGGTCTTAGTTTTCCTTGGATACTTCAAGCCTCACTATCTGCATGTCCCTTAACAGCACTCTTAAATGGACGTACTATACTTCCTGGAGGACTTTCTCTGAAAGAATATTAGAGTCTGGAACATGATAGATCAGAGACAGGATAATGGAGGCAAATGGCTTCCTCACAAAGTAAACAATAATTTAATTCATGTGTGGGTCCTTTGTTTTATTAGACAGATTACAAAGCAGCCCATTTTGTAAGCCATACCTCCTGGTGCTTGTATGACATATACCTCACCATAGTTACCTCACCCTGTTTTTTCTTTTTTTTTTTTTTGCTCAAGAGATCAACAGAAGCAGCTCTGAATAAATTTGGCCTCAATTACATTCCAGCATAAATAGCTTTAACATGTCCCCCAGTTTTCATCAGAGCGGATGGTGTAATGGCCAGAAAAGATGTAAAACCTCACTAAAACAACACTAAACTGGACACGTCTATCAATCTTATGTTAAAATGGTCACACTGAATGTAAGGATTTAAGAAAATAATGTTCAGCTCTATAACAGACCAGTTCATAGACTATGAAAGGAAAAATGAAATCTGTGTTGGCCAACAGCTTCTGACCACATCAAAGCAGTCAGTCCAACAGCCTCTCACTGGGGATAAGAGCAGACATGGAAGAAGGATCGATTCATAAAGGGGGGACTGTCCATATGGGAAAATTAACATTTAGCCTACAGACAAATGTCTAATGGTGCAAACTTCTGCATATTAGTTTTTTTACTGCACATGTACATGCTCATGTCTGCAACATGTGCATAGCTGATGGCAGTAGTGTGTTGGACTTCAAGACCACTTCAAGCAACTAAAAAACCTGGGGCATTTTGCAACCATCTCTGTGTGAACCAAAAACGAATATACTGAATGACATCCTGGGAGTTTCTAGACATATATGATGTCAAAAACAGGCAAATAATGATCTTTTCCCAACCATAAACAAATGTCTTTTGAGCCTAAACCTAACAGGACCTAAAGCACTTTTGTGTTGTTGCAACCTACATTTGAAAATTGAAACATAAAGAAACATTAAGTTTCAACATATCAAATATCAAATTTCAATAATCATACAGTGTAAACACTTATTCAGGCTACACGTTTGTAGACGTATAACCTAAATAATACAATAAACAAATAAAAAACAACAACAATATTGGACATGAAGTAGGTCTCAGTTGTCTATCAAGGTAGTTAATGGATTATTTCATTAAAATACAGCAATTTATGTTTACTTTTTGTAGACAACAATTATTACAGAAAGCATGACAACCAGTTTGATCATAATTTATTATTTGCTATAAAGTAAGCATGTGTGCACATACAAGGTATTTGACTCCAGTTTGTAAAATTGAAATCAAATTAAATAAATACTTTGCTGTGTGTTTTTTTTTTTTCACAAAATGCCTCTGCAACCCTTCAGACAGAGGTCAGATATCTTTCTGCAAGGCGTCTTTTCTTCGCAAACTGCATGAATCACTAGTTTGCTTCCTACAGAAAAATCACCCACACCTTGGTGGTCGAGTTGAAATATGAATAACTGCAAAGATCACAGATCACAGTTTGTAACTCACTGACAAATTTCTCCCTGACCCTTGATCTAATTCATAAAGGTGCATGATTTGACAGATACTTTAGACCCAATAAAAATAATACTGTATGTATTTTAAACACAGTTGGGTTAATCCAGCTGTGGACCCCTTTATTCCTGTCCGTTCCACTCTATGCGTACTGAAAACACATGTGAAAACACATTGGACTGCACGTGGCACTTTCATCAAATTTTGCCTCTAGCCCCAGATCCTCACAGGTAACTAGTAATTTGTTTAAACTACATTTATGTAAGAACATAAACCTTGTAAATATATTTTAAAAAATGCGATACCATTTACAAGACAGGCCCAGCAAATAATTACCGCTTTAAGGCTGTTATCACTGCAGCTAGTACTTGACAGTGAATGTGTGGCTTTTAGGAGCAACTGTCTTCCTCTTTTTGTAACAAACTGATAAACAAACCTGATTCTGATACCAAATGTGCCACTCTCTGAATACACCATCTGTTCAGAATGAGCTCAAACCATCATTCATAGCTTAAAAACGTTGGTGAGACACTGAGGAGCCGCAGCTCCATGTTACTATGTTTCACTTTAGATCCAGCAAATACAATTAATTACACTTGCTAAAGTCAAGGCAGGAGCTACCTGGTTGGAATAACCTGCATATTGCCAAAAGGAATCCTCTTCCTGGCTTTTCTCACAGCATTAGCTAGGAGCATCAGAGTCACAGTGGAACACTTAATCAGCTGCTGACTGTCTGTACACTCTAAGATGTTGAAGGCCAAATGTCCAGCAGTTTTCCAATTTAATATTTCCATGAGAAACCAATGGGAAGGGAACCATTCTGGTCACTGAACATATCGTTGGAAATAAGTTCTCAGAAAATGACAGATAACCAAGATGTGATATTCTGCTATTTCACAACTCAGGCGGAGGATGTGGTTCATGATGTTAATCTATATTTCTAGTAAATAACAAAGTAGATGCATTTCAAAGAGAGATCACCATCACCGGTTTTTAAGAAGTGGTTTCAATTTCTGGGTCTCAGATAAAATCAGTCACAAAGTTGCCTGATACATACTGATTCTTTGACTTATTTAGTTTAAATTGTCTGCAGGGCTTCTGAGGGAAAAGTGGAAGATTGGAAAAAGAAGATCAGATGAGCAAAACACTGAAATGACTTCAACAAATGGGGGTAATATGAAATTTCCACTTCCTACAATTTAAATTGATTTCATGTATGGATTTGCAGAATCTGAACTTACTGCACGCGGTCATTTGAGATTGTAATTATGAATATTTTTTTAAAGAGGTGAATTCAATCTGTCTCCATCGCTCCAAACACCATTCCTCAAGCTTGACTGCTTTATCTTATTTTCCACAGGTTCTACTGCTTGTGCAGCTAAAACACTTCTGCAGAAGTGGAAGGAAGTTAACTTCTTCGTCAACATTTTGACCTCGTATTTTTATAATATCCCAGAACTGTGCAGCAGCCTTCATGAATCACAAACATCCTGCAGCGATGAGTGTATGAGCTGGTAAGAATTTAATCTATCATAATGACAAATTATCATCAATTCACATTTTCTGACACTACTTCAGAATGATAATTCTAAACTGTTTATGATTTTTACATCACTGATATTGGATTTAACTCCAGCAATTAGAGATTTATTTCACAATTTGTTTTTACAGATCACGAGTGGCCTGTACTATGAAAACTCTTACAGCTCTAAAGGAACATCATACTGGGAAGGCTGCTGAAGGCCAGGCTTTGAGACATGAATCATTGTGGCAAACAGCTTTGTGTTCATCCTTAAAGCATGTGAAACTAAATAAGTACAAGGCCAAACAATGTTTCGTTCCAGAGGTCCTACTGCTTTCGCCCTGTGCATGAATCTTTTCTGCTTCACAATAATGTCCATGAGAACAAAAACATTTGCATGACGACGTGCTGTTGCCATACAGGCAATGCATTATTATATGTATGATGTCTCTTCATACCTTTGTTAGTTAAACTTCATAGATCTCATGAATAAAGTACCGCAGTAGACAAGCAAGCTGTGGATTTTTGTTGCATGAGATAAACCTTCCTATCTCATCTCATTTCCTGTCTGCCTCTACATTATCAACTATCCAATATGGGTGGAGTAAAAGAGAGGTCATGAACACTGTCAGCCAAAATTCACCAAGAGAGATTTATTGACATCAGTTAAGAAAAATATCAGTAGTGACATCTTCTTTTAACTCTTTTCCTAACTTCTACAACCTACAAGATGATGTGCTGACAGTCGGTAGTGCAGCCTTCAGCATCTCATCAATCCTGAAAATGATTTGTTGCAGCAAAATGTATTGCAGAACTTGTTTTTATATTGCATGGTGTGTTTTGCTCTAAAGAGACTGAAAGAATCTCCAATCATCAATGTATACTTGCAGAGAAGACAAACAACCTCCTCACTCTGGGAAAAAAAGGGGAATGAGATAGCTACTGGAACAGTCATCCTCATCACATCCCCTGCACTGCAAGGTTCCACTTCACCATCTCCTCACACTCACTCCTGTTTGATCATGAGTTTCTTTCCTTGTTTCTTTTTGAACAGCCGTTTTCAATGGTCCTGATTTATCTACCAAATGGAGTTTGAGCTAGATCAGTAAACAGCAGATGTGCACTCAAAAAAGTGAACTTTCCTGTTTCTTTTGTGTTTTTTTTTTAACTTACTTGAAAAACATATTTGTAAAGATTAAATACATTTTCTAAAGAAGCTCATGACTTGATATTTTTGTTTGTAACTGATCGAAAATAATTTCGTGCAACCTGTGAATAACAAAAAAAAAAAATAAAGTCAAAAGTTTTTTAGTGTAACACTGAAACATAGCAGATTATTTAGAGTGACTGCACTGGTGATGGTCAGTATTCAGCTAATAGAAGAAGAACACAGAAATGAATCCCAGCTCAGCAATTAAATGACTCTGGCTGTTGTAAATTTGGCCTTACAAATGGTAAGTATTATTGTTGTAGAAGAAGAAATCACCGAGCACATTTGTGGTATAGCATGGGTGGTCTTTGGGAGAAAATGAGCCATGTCCCATTGTCACTACAAAAACAACACATAAAGGACACATTAAGCATGTCCTGACCAAAACTCATATAAGCACAAACGCACACTGAGCCCCCTCCTGTCTGATCACAGCTGTCAGGACTCATCAGATAAAAGGTGCTCATCTGTTTTCTCCATTGAAAATTCTCCTTCAATGACAAACACAGACTGTCTGACTCATCTTCCACCCCAAGGCAGGCCAATCTAAAGATACACACTCTATTGTTCTCACCCTCATCCTCTTTATCCACCTCCTGAGTGTCAACTACATATCCAAATACCTGCCTTCTCTTCTCCCAGTGACTGCCAAATTCCCAGAATACCAGTGTCCTTTTCCATCTGGTGAGCTCAATCTATTCAAGGTTTCCTGTGTAAAAGTGAACTCTGGGGAATTGAACATTTAGAAGCTTGGCCCCAGTAAAAGGTATCACCACTACACTGCAGATAGTTCTCTTTTGCACGAACAGATGATGGTAGAAATTTCTCTCAAATCGTAAATATCTTTTTAAAAGTCCCACATTGCACAACACGGCAAAGACGCCTTGTGCAGAGGAGAAGTTCATGAGTGTGGTCTGATTCATATTCTACACCAGAGAAATGAAAATAACATGTCCAGCACGGTGTGAACTTTTCTATTCCCAAGGTGAACATCCACAACACCCACACATATACACAATGTATAAGTGTGAAAGGTCTACAGAGCAGATAGGATGAAGCAGAGTTAAAAATCAAACAGGTTCCATATCACCATTTTCCCATGGGGGCCTGTCCTTACAGCAATGAAGACTTTTCCAATTCTACCTTTCTCACCTCGTGGCTATACCTGAAGAAAAAGAAGAAAAGAAAAACTATAGAAAAGAAAAAATCTGTGCATGATCAGAAATAGAAAGGGTTCCTGAGCTCAGCAGGCAACATGGAGGATAACATGAGCCAATGTAAGACCAAACTTAGTATTAACCTCCACATCTGGCACTTCGATCATTGCCCTCAGCTACACAGGGGCTAACAGCAATGTCTAAATATCAACTCACCATTATCTGATCCTTAGTATGCCCTCCGTAGAAGGGGCTGATGTATTAGTCTTATGTGGCATACAGGCCTCTTTTGCACCACAATGAAAAGCTATACAGCACCCTTTCTAAGGTCTGTTTTTGTTTCCACACAGTTTGACCGACACAGTTTTCTGTCAGAGGCGCTCTCTGTGGTCAGAACACTGGATCATTTTGCTCAGGCACAGACTACTGAGGAGACACACAGCATAAGGTATTTGAAGGTATGTCTATGCATATCTTTGTGTCTCTGGGAGAGAGAGGGGCTGTTGGGTCCATAGGTCTAAATCAAGCTTCAATTAGGTGTTGGTCTCTTCCCCTGAATGTTGACTGTCCAGTAGTAGCTTAAGACTGTAACTAGACATGGTAGGCCTGTCAGGCTTAAGTTCAGGCATATAAATCTAAGGCTTGACAGGCCTGTTGGTGAAGTGTTTAAGTGATGTCATAGCATTGCAGAATATTATTGAATTATGGTTGGGGGTTTCTTTTCTCCAAAACCAAAAAGAGAAGAAAAAAAACCCTATATATTATACTATACTATATATACCTATATATATATATTGTTAATCACTCTTTAATTCAGCAAATCATTTGACAGTGTTATAAGAGGGGGAGGTACACAAACATGGTGATTTTGATGGACATGCTGCAGGTGCTATCGTTTAAGCCTATACTACTGGGATTTACATATTACTTTGTGCATCATACTTTTTGGCTTTAGTTTGTTTCCTGTATTATTTTAAAGGTTTCAGTCATGCACATCTGTCTCACCTGTCTTTGCCTCCCTCAGTTTGGCAGTCCATCTTTGTACCTTGTGTCTATCTTCCCTTTCGCTGTGAGTATCCTGCTTGTTATTTTGTAACAACCCTTTTCCTTGGAATTTGGAGCTTTTTATGATTTCTGCTTTTTTGCCTTCTCTCCTTTGGGTTTTATTTTTTTTTTTTGCTTGAGGGGACTGCCCTCTGTTTTTTTCACCCTTGCCACTCCTGTAAGCTTTCTATTATTTGTTTTTGTTCATTCAATTATCTAACTGCACCTGCTCTGCCTCTGTGATCAACATCTGGGTCCAATTCCTCTGATTCTTCATTTCTCTTTGCATGAATTTAACATTATGATGAGGGATAGCCTTCATAAAAATAAATAAACAGACAAAAAAACTTATGACTTATATATATATATATATATATATATATAAGTTTTTTTGTCTGTTTATTTATTTTTATGAAGGCTATCCCTCATCATAATGTTAAATTCATGCAAAGAGAAATGAAGAATCAGAGGAATTATATATATATATATATATATATATATATATATATATATATATATATATATATATATATTAAACTCCTCTGAGGTCGCTAATACATTGAGTGGTTTGTTTATCTAATGTGAGTCATTATCATTATTATCAGTTTCACTTGATACAAAGTGTGACAGATGGTTTGAGAGAGGAGTGAACAGTATTCTCTTGATCAACCCTATTTGAGCTGATAAATAAAAATGGCCTGATGAATAACACAACTAAAGACACAAGAGCTTTTAGCTACTGCTATATTATACAGGTATGACTTTTCTCACAAACACTGAGGCCAAACTGTTTTATTGGAAATGCTTCCTTCCTTCAAAAAAATGAAAAGGGGTTGCAAAAGAGGAAAATTCCCATCCTCTTATTATACTGGTATAAATCTGATACATCTAAATACGAATCCCATGTCCAAAGCGGATAGACTCCATGTGTTTTTTGGATTGAAATGGTTCAAGCAGAGCAGAAAAACACCCATAGTGCTGACATAATTTATGTCGTTCAAAGCGCAGTCAAACTATTTGTCTCTTCTCTCTCTCCTTTGAGCTGCCATTGTTATTTGAGTAGAGGCTTGATTTTTGCTGAGAAGTTACTCGTGGCTTTCTTGTAGCGTCATATAGTTAATAATCAGCCTAATTATAATTTTAACTGATCAACTGTGTGATACCTGAGAAAACTGTGGACAGGAAATTAATCATGTTCCAGATAAAGACAAACTCTATGGCCTCATAGTGGTGGAGTGGAAAACCAGTTCATGTGCTGCAGATCTGCTGCTTTAGAATAATAACTGCACATTCTTAACACAGAGCTGTCAAACAAGCCGTAGCAACATCAATCACATTATATGAGTTTGAATCTTTGGTCAGTGTGGTAGGATGACTGTCACATGAAGATTTTTCAGGGAAAGGGATGTTTGTAGCGGGAAAATTAAGTTATATCAATTCCTTTTCTCTTTATGTTGTCCAGCATACATGATTTCCTTTCAAAGGCTGCTCCTATAAAATGTTTTCTTCTTCTTCCATGAAAACACTTTGACGAACACTTTGACAAGAAAAACCCTTTCCTGTGTTTAAACAATACTTTAACACAGTGCTGACCAAGATATATGAATATATATTCCTAATTGACATATTCACCATCAATACCTTTCTCTAAAATGTCAACATGTCAAATACAATGGAGGTTAATAGTGAATGTATTACATTTCGGAACCGAGGTAGCATTATGGGGGAGTAAAAAAAAATATTTTAATTGAAACTCTAAGGCATTACAAATCACAGTGCTGTACAGCTACAGGAAAAGGTCTGGTAGAAGCTGAATCATGAATAAAAACATGCTCACTGACTATGTTGGGCCAGTAAAAAGACCAAAATATCTGCTCAGGTCTACATGCCCTCCCAGTTTATTGTATGTTTCCATTATGACATGTCTGTCAAAGTTAATTGCAACAGCACACGTCTGACTTAGAGTAAAAACAGTCAAAGCCTGGCATGGCAGAAAAGTCTTGAATTGAATTCACAGGTGTACCCAAGAATGCTTTCCATTTTCTCTCTTCTTACGGACTCTGTCTGTCGGAATAGCATCACATCTCTAACTGTGAAAATACTGCTGAGGAAACTCAAATATTAATGTATGAATTACTATTAATGGAAGGTCACACGAGGCAGAGGGTCTGACTACAAACCTGAAGATCTACTGTCAATATATTTACCAGCTAGTGTTTTAGCACTGAGCAATAAAGGTATCACGATGATTATTTCAGTGGTTCATTATTTCATTAAGTTGATAGTTAAATGATTGGCTTCATGTAAAGGCTGTATGAATTATTAGCCATACATCTGCAAAAAAGAAAACACACTTCCATGTCCAGTGTCATCATTTTCAGTGCCAGGTGCATCTCAATCTAGGTAAACTATAAGGATTTTGATTTTAAAAACCAAAAAAGAAATTTGATTTAAAAAACCAAAAGAAACTGTTGCGTCCCATTTAAGGCCTTAAGATTGCCATAATTGGGGCGCAGATAAGCGCAGTGGTTATAGCTCGCTTCCCATGTCTCGAGGTCATATAGTCCTCTAGCGGTCGCCGTGGGTTCGATTCCGGCCCGTGGCCGTTTGCCGCATGTCAGCCCCCCACACTCTCTCCCACATTTCCTGTCACCTCTTCAGGCTGTCCTATCAATAAAAGGCATAAAATGCCCAAAAAATAACAAAAAAAGAAAAGAAAAAGATTTTGTTGTCAGCATAATTATGCAAAAACTACTGAATAGATTTCAATGTAACTTGGTGGGAGGAGTCTTGGGCCAGAAAATACCCCATTAAATTCTAATGTGGATCCAGATAAAGAGGCGGGGTCAAGGGTTTGGTTTTTCACTTTCTTTAACAACAGCCATATTTTCACATTTTCTTTAATTTTTCAGGGAATAATACATGGATCTTGTAGTTATAGGGCTATGAGTTTTGATTAGGTTTGATTGAAGTGAAGGGCAGTGTTGGGCCCTCTATTTTGTGCTATTTTGATTATATTATCATGTTTATATGTATTTATATATTTTTTGGTATTTCCTGCACTGAGTCATAAGTATTCAGTAGAAATATATAAATAACTAGAATTGTATGCAGTAGAGCATATACTGTATCACCACCAAACCTACATGTCTATTGAGCTTTTTCACTCCTCACCTCTCCCCAAAGTTTGCAGGAGATCGGTTCAGTAGTTTTTGCACAATTATAAAAAATGGTGAAAAATGTTCTCTCATAATATTAAGGTAAAATATGAAAAATTCCTGAATCTGCCCCTTTAACCAAATCTGCACCAATTCGTGATGAGCTCTTTCCTTGCTCATGCCCCATCCTTCCTCCAAAGTTGAAGGAAATCTGTTCTGTAGTTTTTACTTAAAATCTTACTGACAAACAAAAAGCAAACCAACCGACCAACCATGGACACAGGTGACAGCCTAACCTCCATGGAAGATGTAGTCATGGTCATTCAGCAAATAGTACAGTACAGTACAGTACAGTATATACAGGATTAACTCAGTACAACTAGAGAGATCAACAACATCTCTGCACAGTCCTCAAAATCTGTTAATTTAATGGCAGAAAATATTTACATCATTTGTTCTGTATAATGCAAAATGCAGACAGGGAAAGAAATAGTAAGGAACCCCTTAAGTATGGACTATTTACATTTCAATGTTCCCAAAGACCGAACGGAGTGTGAAAAGAAGCCTTTAGGTGTTCTGCTCCTGCTGCTTGGAACAATTTGCAGACTGATCTTGGACTTGAACGTTTGGTGACCCTAAATGACTTAAGTGAGATCCATTGAAACCATGGAGTCAATGTGTACATGTTTTCTATTGTTTTTGATCTGATTCATTTATGTGAATCTCTGTGTTGCTGCTCCTCTTGGCCAGGCCTCCATTGTAAAAGAGATCTTTGGTCTCCATGGGACATACCTGGTTAAATAAAGGCTCAATGAATGAATGAATGAATGAATGAATGAATGTCCCAAAAGAAGTTATTGTGTTTCACTATTAAATGTTATTGATTCGATTTTCAGGACTGTAAGAGTTGTGTAAAATAGGGACACGATGTACAGTATATGCCAGTAAGTGCAACAGCTACTACTCAAATAGTAAGAGTGTGCAATCCTATCATGTAGCATTAAAAACATCCTTAACGATTTTTAGAATCTGATCCAAATAAAATGATCAATTAGATTTAATTCAATTTGAAACTGAACTCTGTGAAAGAACAAGATGAGGCATTGGATCGCTCTTGTTCTGTTGGCATCATATTAAACAACCGAAGAGCAGCAGTGACAGTAAACAGATCGTGTGTGCGGGAGAAGCCTTATTTCCCCTGAGAGCGGTAACGTCTTCCCATCACGGAAGCTGAGCTACAGTTTTGAAATACAGACTTAACCCATCCTTTATTGTGGAGAAGAGGGGCATCTGTGTGACTTCTAACTCCAGAATGCTTTGCCACAACACATTTAAAGACTTAAATCCTCCTGTGAGAAAGAACGTTAACTTCCTGGAAATACTCACATAGAGACACGTACGGCTGAACACTGCTAACAGTGTTTCTTTCTTTCGTTACAGTCAGTTGAACTTTAACACACAGTGGATGGGCCTCAGACTTGATGGAAGCACCAAGCAGAAAACCTCAGGAGACCTTTATTATAAGTGTGGTGAGAGAATAAGGTTGATATAGACTGTCTGATTCAGGCAAAAATCAACCATTTACAAGACCAGGACAGACATGAGTCAAGTGTTATCAAGAGAAACGTTAAACATTATCACATCACCACGGCTCTCAGCTCATAAACCTGTTACCATATGTGATTCTGTTAAACCCACGGGTTTGATCCATCATGACTCTTCTTGGAATGTCTGTTTCTCCGTCTGTTGGCTTTTATTGTTACCATTTCCCTTTTTCTTCTGAATAAACATGTAATTTGCTCTGTGATGGAAGTTTTTTCATGGCTGTCCCCACTTTCCTTGTTGACGTGTCCAATGGCTAAACCAGCTAGTCTTCCCAGCTCCATAAAAGTGACAGGCTAACTGTAAAGGCCCTGTTCTTCGAAGCAAGTTCCTCTCTGTATCTCCTTCTGCAATTCCCATTACTGCCCTGGACTCCAAGAGCTCACATCCCAAAAACCTGTTTACTCTTTTCCTCCTCCTCCTCCTCCTCCTCCTCCGCCTCCTCCCCCACCTCCCCTTTTTCTCCCTCCGTCAACACATGAAAACTCTATTGTGCATTATTCTAAACAATTACAATGACATTTCTGACTGATACTTGAGTCTAGACTAAGCAAGTGATGTAATAGGCATATCTGTTCTCTGTGGTCAGTAAGCTGCATACCTCTAGGCTTGATTACACTTTAAAATGGGGAACAGATTTTAGCCACCACTGTTTTAAGTGTCATAAATCTCTTCATATATTTTTGATATGTTCTGAGTCAAAACCCAACTTTTCTTGTTGTCTCTCACTGATTTACAACATTTAGTACCTTGATATTTTCCTTTTATTTTTGCCAAATTGAAAACAAAAACGTCTGTTCACAGTGTCTGTTCACAAGCTAAACAGACACTATGATTTGCATTTGATTTATGTTACACATACAGTACATTTTCCAAATAAAGAAATTATTTATATATATATATATATATATATATATATATATATATATATATATATATAGGCTCCTTGCTTATAAGAAAAAGACTGGCCAAAATATCCCTTTACTATAGTGCTGGTTTATTAAAATGCAAGTCTGCTGACTGATCTCTTTTCCCTTCAACAGAATCCTAATGACTTCTTCATCCCTCTGGAAGCTCAGGGGTTACTTTTCACTTAATGCTCCATAAATCACACTTTAGAACAAATACTATTTTTTATGCACAGTCTTAAGATGGGATAACATCAGAATAATGTCACGAGGGGCCGTGTGACAGACACAAGAAAGCTTTTGAACATGAAATGCTGTTCTTCAAGACTGCATGAGTGTTACCACAGAAGCATCAGCGGGGAATTGTGACCAATCACATTATGGTTCACTACACTGGTCTAATTAATGCTCAAGCCTGGCTCAATTATAAGTTGCGGTCATGAACTTAATTAAAAGGATTTTCAAATGTAAAAAGTGTAAATGTAAATTTATGGAAATGGGACTCCAGGCAGGGAATTTGAAACCGAGTCTTCGCCTAAAAAACATAATTAGTCCTGTCTTTGTCTTGGAAAACACAGCCACACTGCACATTCTTATCTCTTTCATATTTACATCCCTCCTCATTTAAGATGTTCCATTTCATATTGTTTGTGTCAGGATGGGCAGTTTTCCTCCTTCTCCTCCCTTCTGTTTCCTCTGTTTTCCCCTTTCTCCCCGTGTTCCTGTCTGCGTCTGTGTGTGTATGATTGTCTCCGAGGCGCGGCTGACTGGTCAGCTCTCCAGCACCTCCTCCTCCACCTCCTCCTCCTCCTCCTCCCCTGATCACCTGCAGTCAATCCTCTCATCAACTCCACCTGTTCCCCGCTGCATATAAGCTCTGGCCTCTCACCCAGGATCCGTCAAATCGTCTGACTCCAACTAGCTTTTGTGAATTGTTTTCTGAATTTCTGGAAACTTTCTTTGCTCATCTGTTCCTGACATTTTGTCTTCTCTGCCTCAGATCCACTCGTCCCATTCAGCTTCAGTCGCACCCTGGAAATCTGTTCTCTGTGTCTGTTCTCTGTGACTTGGTCATCTGTCAAGAAGAACTGCCTGTTCTGCTCTCTGCCCAGTCAGCCTGTCAATCATCCATCTGCACATTTTTTGAATTCACTTGTTACTCCGTTGTTCAATAAATCCCTGTTAAACTTTTTATCTTGTCTCAGTGTCCTGAGTTTTGCATTTTTGGGTCTAATTCTGTAAGAAACATAAGAGTGTGTGTAACACCATGTCTACTTAATAACACAGTGTCTAAATATGTCATACCTGTATTGTGTCCATACTCTACTGGTGACAGAGAAAGCAGCAGATCACATGCTTCATCAGCAGTATTGTAGTAAAGACCATCTAAACTGAGACCAAGACTAAACCAAGACCAAGGTAGAGCGAGACCAAGTCAAGACCAAGACCAGACCAATGAGAGTCAAAGACTGCAGCATCAAAACTTAATATATTTCTCCAAAATCTTTGTGTCAGATTAGAATAGAAATGTGTGGATCAGAGCGACACATATACAGCATCATGACAACCAAGGTTTTGAATTAATTACACAAGGAGCAAATTGTACATACACATCAACCATATCCTGTTAGAAGAAGAAAAGAGTGATGTTTGTATTTGAAGCTCATCTTGTAAACCATTTATTTAAGCTTTCTGAGAAATAATACATGTATACCAGGAATGAGGTAAAAAAACAAAAACAAATTTTAGTTTTCATTAGCATGATTGTGCTTTTTATTTCTTTTTTCTTTTTTTTTTTCTAACAACATACTGTAGACGTTTTGTGATACAGTCACTCTGAACTACGAAAGTACAGACATTTGTATGTCATCCATTTTTAACCCCCATCCCCAAAGAACCAAAAACACAAATGGTACAAAACTAAAATGAAATAATAAACAAATAAATGTATTTTTGAAAATAAGTAAATTAATTAAATTGAATAGAAATACTACACATATATACCTGTATTCAAAGCATATGTAAAATAAATCAAATATTAGTCACAGTTGTCTATCACCAATCTATACTGTGATTTGGTTTGAGTTAAGGAAGAGCGCACAGTTTAAGTGTCTTCATATATGTCAGAAATGGTTGCCATGTCTTATAAAATGTATCTGTAGAGCCACCCAGTGTACATCTTATTTTTTCCATGTGTAAAAACCTCATAAGTTCGCTGGACATGTGGGAGAGGCCTCATGGTTCCAGTATGAGGTGTCCCTCGAAGCAAAAGCAATAGCATTTGAATAATATCTGGAACGGTCCATGTCCTCTGGTACTGCTCCAAAAATTGTAATCAAAGGGGAAAGTGTAAATTCAACTCCAAAAAACTCCTCTGAAAATGTATTAAATACAGATGTCCAGTAATCATGAAGGTTTGGACATGTCCAAAAAGTATGGATGAGGGACCCTGTTATTGACTTCCATCCATTGCATAAAGGATCTGCCTCTGGATAGATCTTGGCTAACTTTTCCTTGGATAGATGCAGGCAGTGTAAGACCTTGAATTGCAGAAGCCTATGTCAAGCACAAATTGAGGAAGAATGTACTTTTTGAAGAAGGGATTGCCAATTGTGATCTGTTATATCAAATGCCAAATCATCTTTATGCTGGGGTCTAACAGTGGAAAGAGAAAGAGAATATGTTAGGTTGATAATGTATATATTACTTATTTTATTGCTCCGCTGTTGCACACGTTTATATCAAGAATTCTGTCTACAGTTGTCACATGTAGTAAGTTGGGAAATTGGGGATGTCTGCTATGCATGAAATGTCAGATTTGTAGATATAAGAAATGGGTCTGTGGAATATTATATATTGGAGTCAACTGAGTAAATGAGGCGAACATGCAGGTCTTTAAAACTGCGTATACCATTACTCTTCCAGATCATGAAGACAGAATCAACAATAGAGGGTGGGAACGTATGATTTGAAGGAATTGGTGACTGAATTGACATGTAATATAATCCAAACCTTTTTCTGCACTGTATCCAGATTCTGAGAGAATGATATACCAAAGGGTTGATTTAGTAAGTATACAATTCTAATGGAAGAGCTGAACAAAACAGAGCTGGCAGTCATGTTTTACCACAATGTGATGATTCAATATGAAGCCATGTAGATGGAGCACCCAGCCAAAAAGCATATTTCCTATGTTTGCTGCCCAATAATACAACTGAAAATGTGTTAAGGCTAATCCTCTGGATTGCCTTGTTCTTTGCATAAATTTTAGGAATCCATGGGGTTTTGTATTCCAAATTAATGTGAAAACATATTCATCCAGCGTATCAAAATATTTTTTTGCTATGTAGATAGGGATACATTGAAATAGATATAAAAATTTTGGTAAAGTATTCATTTTAACCGCATTAATGTGACCAATTAATGATAACGGGAGATTATCCCACCTCTGGAAATCTGTGTTAGTGTGTTCAAGGAGGGGGGGTAACATTTTTCTCAAGTAAATTTTTATGTAAATTTGTAGTGTCAATGATAATGAATTCACTGTCAAAGCAATCACTGCATACAGTGTGTGTTCTCATGAAGAGACTCTGGTGATCCGCTGGCCTGCAAATCCATGGTTACACTTAAATTCATGACTACAAACGTGTCATCAATCCAATCATTAAAAATGTGTGTTAAATATCTAATACATATAACGTTAATAATCAGTTAATCAGCTAATCAGTTTCCATTCTACTCTAGCAAAAATAAGACTGAAAACTGGATTTTACACAGATTTAATGAAAATATGCTTTACTTTGTGAACAAATATATAAATGATATTTTGTTCTTATAAAAAAATTAGATGGTTTGTTTTTTTATGGTACAGCTAATTCCCCCCCCCCCCCCCCCCCCCCCCCCGTACTTGACAACTATTGTCAATAAACTTTAGATTGTAAATTATAAATTTAAACCAAACACATGAGGAGTATTTCTGAGGCCAGACTTTGACAAGATCTTGGCACACAAATTAAGCATGGCATAAAATTATGTGTAGACTTAATGCTGTATAATGGATGTGATAAGTGAAATCAAATATTTATGTTGCACTGAACATAATATAATATTGTATACATTGTAAATAAATGCATTACTGTTTTGCACATCATTTATTAATCAAATTAAAACACAGGATCCTCTAAGTTTGTTTTGTGCCTTGTTCATAAACAGTAAACTATGCTTCCTCTCTATATTCAGTGCTTCAGTTCATTTTTCTATTTAAATCAAGCTAATAGGCAAAAACCATGTGGCTGTACCATGCATGGACAAAGTATGCAAATGTGGCCATTCAGTTTCAATCACCTTTACTGGCCTCTGTTTATTCTAGTACTGCTACCACTATTCTACTTTGAGCGTGAATTAAATCAACAAAAAAGACAACAGTGCCTCCCTGTGAAAAAAAGGTAACGATACAGCAAGAAGGGTTTCACCATTTGAGTCAGAGCTGCAACTCTCCCCTGAGTTACAAGCTATTTACCTCATCAACTCTTCCCCCTTATTTTGTTCAACAGATTCTGTAACTGATTTTTTTCATTCTGGAATTTTTGTTAAAGCAGTATTTTACAGAGAGGTTAATGCTCAGGGTGGACACTGACAGTGTTTGCCTTCACATTCTAAGTACACAAGCACATTTTGTTTTAATAAACTGTTAAATTGTGGTTTGAGGCTGTTTAGGCATTAAAAAGCCTCTATTGTTTTATTAATATTTCAAAGGTACACCTTTATAAAGGTGAAGATATGCTATTAATGGAAAGTCATTTGATACCTTAGCATAATATTATGCAAAAAGGGAACACTAAATGAGGTGTCTATAAATCAAGGACATAAAAAGACCCTTCCACTGACACTTCTGTATATTGCCACCCCTTGTTGCCCTCATGCTATACTTGTGGATCAGTTATGTCTATTGATGTCATTGGTAGGTTAGGAATTGTTGTAAACAGGGTTAAAGTGGAATTTGGCATGTGGGAGAACCCTAAACTCCAGCATTATGGCAAGAGCAAAACTAGGCTCAGAGAAAATACTGTATGTAATTTACTAAATTAATAAAATGTTACATTTTTAAATTTAGTATATGTACAATCTCATTTCATTATTGTGATTCCGGAACTGATGCACTCGTTGCATCACAGACCAGCTTTAACCACATATTTCTCAACTTTGATTCTTAGTCATTTTGAACCCATGAAAAATGCCTTCCTTTAACCCACTATTCCCAAACCTAATTAATTCATCCTGTGTCATGTGCCGGTTTAATTTGCATACTTTAATGGAATGTTATTGTTAGTGAAGAAAGTGAAGGGCATGGGATTCATTCTGGTCTCTGATGAAATGTAACAGAAAGTAAGACCTCAAAGAACGAGAGAAAATTTACTGCTGCTGTTTCATAACTCAGGAAAGGAAATGGTTTCTGATTTTGATCAATACTTCCTGTTGATTACAAGGTAAATGATGCAACAGCATTTCAAACGGATGTGACTAACCACTACCTTAATAGACAGGAGCCAGAGTCAACTGGAACCATAAACTGTCATGTCAAAAATATTTTATTCATAAAGAAATAAAACTGAAAGAATGGAAAGCTTACGGTGTATGCAAACCGATTTTTCCATTTCAAAATACAAAAAGTAAAATTGAAATACAAGGCATTTTCCTTTTTGTGGCCAAAAAGGGAGGAGTGAAATAAAAAAATAAAAAAAGATATGATTTTCATTTTCTGTTTTGAATAAGAAAAGATAAAATCACTAAAAAAATAAAATAAATAACATAAACAAAAAAAAGTTTTTTTTTTTTCCTTTTCTGAGAAAGGAACCCTATACTGTTACCCTAAAAATATATTACATTATTATAAATCATGAATTAAAAAATAAAAGCAATTATTATTTTAAAACTTTTGTAAAACAAAAGATCAGAGAGGATAAACAACAGTTGGGCATCCATCCATCCATTTGTAGCCAGACGACCACATCCAGTCTCAGAAAATGAAAAAAAGGACCTTTATTCATTTATGTTTTCTAGTGATTTTATTTTTTCTTATTCAAAACACAGTTTTTTTATTTTGATTTCACTTCGCCCTTTTTGGCCATGAAAGTATTTCAATTTTGGTTTTTGCATTTTAAAATGATAAATCAAATGACAACTTGTTTTGTGATATCCGTTTCTGAAACGAAAATCGAATTACCGGAAGATACACTGACATGTGTGGTGCGTTTGTTTTATAGCACTGCAGTGTGTTTGAAGATGGTGAAATGTGACTTACATGGCTAGTGAACAGACTGGCTCTCTTTCTGTGAGTAAAGCCTTGTCAATAGCAAAGTTCTCTCTCTGCTCTGAATAAGAATCTGAAATACCAACCAGAAATCATTTAGCATTTCTATCCTCTGTTGGTTGTACTTAAGAGTTACATTTATAGTTGTACTTAAGAGTTATACTCTCTGGAATCATCTGGAGCAGCACTGGCTTTAGTAGATTGCCTAAATGTCTTTCCATCGGTGCTGGCTGCCATAAGTTTACATTTCCATTCAATTTCTCAATCATCAACTGTGGTAAGAGGGGTTATCATTAGATTTGACAGAATCAGCACATCAAAATGTTACGCAATAACATCAAGCATGGAATGCCAATAGAGATCTTCATGGATGTGTTTTAACATAATGCATGATATGATTTATGTAAACTACATTCACATTAGTGTATGAACTTAATGAATCACTGTTTGGAGGATTTAGACTTTAACATGAAAATCTTACTTTCGACATGTTCTGGAGGTGATAGAGGTGTGAGTGTGGTGAACACCACATTGTTTCAATATGCAGATTACACAAAAACTTCCCTCTCTCCCAAAACAAGGAAGCATTTAAAGACTGAAATCATCAGTGATGCATGCCACTGCTTGTCAGTAGCTCAGCTGGACTGTGATCTCACCATGTTTATTAAAGTGGTGATACTGACGCTTGCACTGACTCTTGATGGGCAAGGTAAGTTTAGTTTTTATGGCAGTATATTGAGGATGTTTCACACAGGGTAGCATTTTAGCCAAAGCACATGAGGAACTACTGTCCACTCTCAGTACTGTGAGACAAATAATACTTGATAGATTGACTTTTTTAATGAGTTGCTTCAGTCAGTTTTATTTATATATGCATAATGTTTTCATATGTATATTGTGTGCATTTTTGCTGTCAGTCCATGCAGGGAAAATCATTGGTGGCCATGAGGCTGTGCCACACAGCAGGCCACATATGGTGCTTCTTGAGAGGCACTTTCACGATCATCGTAAAAGATATTGTGATGGCTTTCTTCTGAACGAGGATTTTGTGATGACTGCAGCTCACTGCCAAGCCAGGTCAGTTTAACACAGTTCAGCTTGTGGATCCTCTAATAAGATTTTCTAACCTCATAACAACTGAATGATTTTTGTGTCACTGTTTTCTGTTTTATTTTGCAAGTTTATTCCCATGCTGTGTTATTTGCTTTACACTTCCTGTCGTTGCTGTTTTTATGTATTTTGCCCTCTGTTCTTGTTTCATGTTCATTGTTTGTATTTTTGTTCTTCCTCTTGTGTCTTTGGGATTTATGTTCTGTTTATGCTCTGTGTTCTTTACCTGTCTGTCCCTTTAGTTTCCTCTGCTTGTTCCCTTTTAACATTTTCCCTCCAGTGTGTGATTGTCTGATTGTCTCCACCAGTGATTGTCTCCTCCTTCCTTTGCCACCTGTTTGTCATTCCCTCCTTATCCCAGTGTATTTAGTCTGTGTGATTCCTTTCAGTTGCCAGTTTGTTGTTGCTTTTCTCACATGTTTCAGCCTTTATTCCTTATGATTCCTTGTGTTTTCCCTGTAAGTTTTTCCCCCCTCACTGATTTCTCTGTATTCATTCTGTTTTTGTTTTACTTGGATTTGTTGTTCTTGGATTTGGATTACCTGTGTACCGGTTATCTGACTGCTGGACTCTGAGCCTGCCTCGCCCCTCTGATACTGTTGCCTGTTTTTTGGACTGCCCTCTTGGTTTTTTTCAAATTTTTTTTTTCTTTGGATTGTTCACTGGTTTCTTGAATATTAAATCTCTGAACTGCTCCCAGTGTTCCTGTGTCATGTCTGCAATTGGGTCCACACAAAATAAGTGATATTAATTTTGGGAAAAGATGTTTTATGATGGCTTCAATAATTGTGACATAAATTCAAGACTTTCAATAATTTTATTATATTAGTACAATGATGAAACTTACTTTCTCGCCCTTAATCTTGTCATTTCAGTTCCTACACAGTCTTACTGGGAGTTCACGATGTCCGCCACATGACGGAAACACAAAACGTATCTGTGGAACAAGCATTTCCACACAAAGACTACGATGCAACGGATTTTAAAAATGACATCATGATTCTTAAGGTAAAAAAAAAAAAATTCTATTTTCGCCTTTTATCATTTCATCTTCATTTTTTGTTTCTCATAATGCTTTTTGCAAATGCTCTATTAAAGGCACTAATCACCCATTCTATAATTGCACAGATGATATTTATAGGCCCAACTTTTAATATATTTATGTTCTTATCTCTCCCTGCTCCTCAAGTTGAGTTCCAAGGCAAAATTCAGCAAAAATGTGAAACCCATTGATCTCGCAGGCCAAAGTAATGGCTGTCTTCCAAAATCATGTAGCGTCTCCGGCTGGGGATTTGCAGACGAGAAAAAAGAATGCTTGCCTTCTGTTCTCATGGAAGTCAATGTAACCCTCATTGACAGTGAGAGGTGTATTCACAAGAATGCATACTGCTCTGAAGGAGAGACTGGACCGGCTAATGTATGTACCTTTTTCATAGCATGCATAAACCACAATGATAATTAATTCACTGTTGAAGCAGTCATTGCATACTGTGTGTGCACTTAGGGAGACTCTGGTGGTCCATTGGTGTGTGAAGATGGAGAGGCGTATGGGGTGGTGTCGACCCACTTCCAACATGAGTCAGGTGGCCCGAAAATCTATATTTTCACTATGATCTCCCACTACAGAGATTGGATTAATTCGATTATGACGCTTCATGGAATGATACATAACTAATGATGGAGTCCCAACATTTGAATTTACTGTTTGTATCACATTAGCTAATAATTGAGATGCTAAATTCTATTATACAGTCTGTCAAACCAATGTCTGGACATGCTTGGTTAACATTTAAATATGCTTTACGTTGATCAAATAATATTTCTTTTTAAAGAAAAAGTAAGTCAAGGGACTGAAAATATATTGATGTAATTTGGTTTGAGAAATGTTTGGCTTTTTATTGTGCAGCTTTTTTTTTTTTTTACCACTTTTTGCCAATAAAATTTAGATGATATTAGGCACATTAGAAATGTAAAACAAGAACAAGCCATTCATCACACGTGCTGTTTAACTGTGTAATAATGGGAAGTGATGATGTGAGTATCAGTGGTTGTGTGTTTCTGTATGTGATGAACTGGTGACATGTCCAGGGTCAGCCCCGCCTCTCGTCTATGTCAGCTGGGATGGGCTGCAACTTTCCAAAGGACAAGAGAATGAATATGTGATTTTAGATGATATTATAATATATATAATATATTAGATACTTCATCCTGCTCTTACACAACATTTTATGGATAAAATCAGTCACTGTGTTGTTCATCGTCTCCTAGACCCCATCAAATGAGAACAGAGGATATTTGTTTTGTGCCGTCTTTTTAAACAATAGGCTGCTGCTCTCTCATCATGTTCTCTCAGTGCCTCTGTTCATTCTAATGTTTGAGCCTGAATTAAATAAACAAGAGAGACAACATTGCCTCCTGGTTCAGTTTCAGCCTTTAACTTATCATCCCTGCTAACACTGTCTCATATGGAAGAATCAGATATCAGATCAGTCTGATAATTCAGACTATATAGAAAAGGGGACCTCTTGAATCAGTTATATCTTTTTTTGTTCACTGGTAGGTTTTGACATAATATCTAAGCTTCATTATGATATTCATCTGTACCTACAGTATTATATTCGTCTGTACCTACAGTATGAGATTTCTATTTTACATGCTTTACATTCCTCATTCAGTCCTAATTTTAATAAAGGCAAAATAATTAAATGCATTACATGGGTCTATAGCTGACAGTGATGCACTGAACCCTCTGTTGGCCCGATTGTTTATCTGTGTCCACAGTATCTAAAACAATGATGTTTTGACAAAATGTGTGCTATGGTTAATTAATGCTCAGCTGTGGAGGAACTTTATCAGCTTGACTTTGTCACCACCAACAGGCGGTTTCCATTTTTACATGTTCGTTTAGTGACTGCATTATTAAACACACACACAGGCAACATGCACATTGAGACTGAATGTAGCGCTTATTTGTATTTACACACACATATAACAAAAAAAGAAGAAAAACTGGAGATTTTTGCTTATTTAATATGTCTTTTTAACTTATGGATTCATTTGGGAAGGCAACCATTAAGACTCAATGTTGAAGCTGATTTACAACCATCCTGAGGTGTAATTCTTCTAATGGCCACTGGATGCTGGCTCTGCTGTTTTCTGCCCTGAACAACTTGGATGAGCAGAGGCCAGGACA
Organism: Chaunax sp. Z400; assembly: GCA_037577475.1. Classification (NCBI taxonomy): domain Eukaryota; kingdom Metazoa; phylum Chordata; class Actinopteri; order Lophiiformes; family Chaunacidae; genus Chaunax; species Chaunax sp. Z400. The sequence continues at coordinate 11,385,292 of CM075188.1, forward strand.
CATGAATGACATATATGTTTATCACCTCAGACATGTGGTTAAGCTCTTCTTAGAAATCCTAAAATGTCTAATGATGCTGCATCCACATATGTCAATCTTCAAGTGGCCTTTCTCATGCTTTTCACTCTGCAATGCCCTCAGTGTAGCAATGGTGCTAGATGTTCTGTAAATGCATTGGCTGTGATATATCTTTCGTGTGTCAAGGGAGAGTCCTTACAAACCTTGGTGGACAGGAACAGAGCTATTTTATCCACATGTTTGACATGCCCAATTAGTATTTTTAGAAATAAAAATAAAAACATATTGGATGCAATAGAGAAGATATTGCTTTAAGTTGTGTTGTTACGAAGTGGTCCATGGTTATAATATACTTAGATAACAGTATAGACACTTACATATACACTGAAGATGAAAGCAAAATGTTTCATAATACATTTTTGCCAAATCTTTCTCAGTTATTGAGCATTACGTTCAAGGACAAAGGGCATGTTTAGATTTATTTCTCTTATCGTCGTAGGAATTTATTCCTTTTCAAAACAAACTCCTCGCTGAAAGGTGGCAGACAAGCTTTGGGTGATAGACAATACACTCAGTTAACCCTTAAGGGAGCAACACAGACATTTCTTGGCAGTGTTGCCCTTTAGAGCTGTCCTTTAAGCTGCCCACATAGAGTTTTCTCTCCATAATTATAAAGGACATCTGAGTTCAACTCACTTTTGCACCAGGAGTATCATTTTCATTGAGAATGTATTCAAAAAGACCAGTAATTAGCCACACATTGTGTTTCGGTGTACAATCTTGCAGTTATGAAAATAAGAGGACGAGATAATGGCTTGATTTATGACCTTTGATATCTCCAGCCTTGAGCTCATTCTTCGTCACTATTTGCCTCCCTCTTCTGCTGGAAATGCTGCACTACAACACATGAGAAATATAGATCCCACATTGTAAATAATCTTCTATAATTCACTTTAATGCCAAACTAGCTGATAACTTAATCAGAGTTCAGACCAATGAAAATGCAAAGGTCACTTGGGGCACTGCAGTGCTTACTTATTCATGGACTGTCACTTATAAATGAGAGAGTGGTTGCCATGACAACACAGCAAAAACACACAGAAGCTGCGAGTCCATCAATGTGCTGTTAACAGAGGAGCGCTTTGGCCCCAAAGAGAACTCTGAGCTCAAGAGGAAAACATAATTTCTCACAACATTTAAAAGTCAATGGAAGCACAAACATGCAGGAGATGAGCAGGAAATCAAACATTAATATTAGCAAAATATTAATTCATTTTAATGACTCAGGTCGAGCGTTTTAGCACTCAAAGTGAATGTTTACTAGGTGACATTTAGTGTATTCAAACTGTCAGTGATAGAAACATACAGACACACACACGCTATCCTTTCATCAAATACCTGCTCAAAGACTATAAAGAGTTTTATGACAGTATCAACCATTGTCAAAAAAAAGTTTATATCACTGGACATATAAAGAGAGGAAAAAAACAAATATTTAGAAGCTGAAATGTTTGGCATCTTTGCTTGAAAAAATGTTTTGAGTTATCCTGCTTACACACACACACACACACACACACACACACACACACACACACACACACACACACACACACACACACACACACACACACACACACACACACACACACACACACACACACACACACACACACAAACAACCCCAGCACCGATCACAGTACCTCCTCCATCTCCTGCTGACGGAGGTAATTTGATGTACTACTTGCAATGTGCATCTTTGAAACTTTGATCCTGGACTGTTTCTAAACCAAAAAGACCACAGCCAGGTTAAAAATCGAAGTAGATGCTGCAGCACTAAGAACTCCTCTGCCTTTTTATCTGTGCACCTCATGGCTTCCTGTACAGTACCACATTTTTCCATTGTGATACAAGGCCTAGTGTAATTTATGTAATATTTACTCATATGACAGAAGGGGGCACTCTACGCAAGCCTATTGCAGGATTCCTCATGCAAGCTGTAACCTGTACCAGTGCCTCTTGTATGAGATTCATTGAAGCCCACAAGTGCTGTGTCCTGCACTTGACTTTATGATGCTGATAACTATTCCATAGCTGCAACTATGCAGGGGCTTGTAAATTCTTCATGCTTCAGTGGTCGACTATGACAGCTTTGTTTCATCCAGATTTTAATTATTACTATTTTACAGCATTAGAAATCAATGCACATTTGAATACCAACAAATATCCACAGAGAATAATTGAATCCACATGAGATGAATGTGTCAGTGGTGAGTTTTTATTCTTTCTGCGCAACATCTGTATTATGGGGATCACAAAAATGTGGTAACACCCTTCTGAAAAAAACCCAAATGATGCAAAAAGCTGCCTGTGTGCCTTTAAGAGGCAAGATCACATTGTTATTCTGGGTTTGTCCACAGGCCGGCTGTGGAGGTGGACAGATAGTGGTTCTGAGGGTGGTGTGTGGGGGAGAGAGAAGGTGTGGGAGGGGTGTGTGTATAGGAGTCTCCTAGTATGAGTCTCCAGGGACCAGTATGGATTGAAAAGAGAGGGAGAGAAAGAGACACCGCACTGTGGATAAGATGTCCTTTGGATGCATCCCATGTTTTACAGCACGTCCGAGGAGGCAGAGATTGATCCTGTGCTCCTCTGTTCTCCAGAATGGTGTTGCGGGCTGAACACTCAAGGCTAAGCCAGCCATTAACGAGCCAATAATTTGTGTCATTATGTGAAAACTGCAGCTGGTGTCACTGATGCACTGCTTCTCACATGTCAGGTCTGAAGACTGAAAAGACTCTTATGGCGCTGCTCATTATAAAAGCCGGCCTCTCATCCCTGCTTCCGTCCTTTGTCTTAGAAGAATGTGTGGCAGAAAAGGCTTGGCCTGGATAGCTTATTTATTTCCTCCCCAGCTCCTTTTTTGAAACACTGCATGCTCAATATAAAATCAATGTATTAAGTGTTCTCGAGTATGCAGAGTGACGTGCTGCCATTCCCACTCTTTGCCTTCGGCTGTGATTAAAGCTAATTTGAATGATTGAAATGCTTCCATAGTGGAGCTGGAGTGAGTGAAGTGAAGGGCTCACACAGATGAAGGGGGAGGAGGCGAGAAAGGCTTGGCTCTACTCCAGGTGGAGGAGGTGAGTCATTCCCCACACAGATAGACAGTCTATCAGTGTGTGTGTGTGCGCATATGTGCTTGTGTATGTTGCAGAAGTGCTGGTGAGAGAATAAAATAGTGCTGTGAGCAAAATGGTGATAAAGAATGAATGCCACTGTGCATCTGTGTGTTTGAGATTTTGTGTTCAGATTACAGTGTGTACCTCTGGTTAATCTGTGCATTCTCCACATGAATAGTGACTTAATCTATGGTCTTTAGGCCAACTGACTCCGATTTCCAAGGTGGGCGTATTATTCACACGCCTCTCAATCAGATAAGATGAGGGCAAGAATCAAAGAATTATTTGATGTTCTCTGTTATCAGGTTACATTAGTATGTTTTATTCAACCTATATTTTCAAAATAAAATATATCATAGTCATGCATTCATATTGTATATTTGCACATTTTGCATCAATTGTGTATGCATATATATATATATATATATATATATATATATATATATGTGTGTACTGTATGTGTGTGTGTGTGTGAGCAAAACTGACACAGACTCATTTGTTCATCTTGCAGGCGTCACAAGATGCAGGCGTATTGGCATCAAACTAAATGAGGGCAGTTTCAGTTTCAATTGCAGGTATTTCAATGGTTTCCTAATCTGGAAACAAGATCACTTAGTTAGACAGCAAATAGGTGTCTTTTTTCTTTTTCAATTTCACCTCACGGTCTCTAGAAATTGAGACCTCTTTTTTGAGAGTCATGGACAAAAGTGGCAAACTCTTCAGATCTGAATCATGCATAAACACACACACACACACACACACACACACACACACACACACACACACACACACACACACACACACACACACACACACACACACACACACACACACACACACGCACACCGCCCACAGTAAATGTTTAGGCACATACTCGTCATTCCATTTTCTTCTGGGAGACAGATAGGACACAGATCTCACTATATTCATAAGGTATTTCTAGATGACTGCAGGCAGGTGGTTGGTTAGCTGTCATCCATCGAGGGAGGCGTACAGACAAAGAGGACATTCTGTTCCAGACAAAGCAAGAAAGCAGGCATACAGCTCTGGTGCCTTCTTCCACCCCCGTCCACCAATGCACCCCTGCCCACCAGCCTGTCTCTTCCTTATAACCCTGTCTGTCTGCCTGTCTATCATATCTATCTATCTATCTATCTATCTAATCTATCTAATCCATCTATCTATCTATCTATCTATCTATCTATCTATCTATCTATCTATCTATCTATCTATCCATCTATGCCACTGAGGAAGTGCAAATAAAAAGGTGTTGTCATGGAAACCTGCCATGCCTTCTCTCTTCTCCCCTCATCACCCCCTCAACGCACTCAGACTTGTAGACACACACACGCTCACACACATGCACACACAATATCATGCATCTTTTCCAGAAACACTCAGGAAGCATGGACGATCTTAAGAGGCAACACAGAAAAAATGTCGTCTCCAACTTTTATGAAGACAGAGTGAGTGAGAATGCAGAGAAACAAGAAATGAAAACATGCAAATCAGTACAATTCAATCACATGGCATATTGAATAGTCCTCAAATCTTTTGACATTTTCACAGGACCATCTGATCAGATGTACAGTATAACCAAAAAACAAAAAAAACAAAAAAATATGCTTCTGATATATGCCAATGTGCAGAGAGAGAGAGAGAGAGAGAGAGAGAGAGAGAGAGAGAGAGAGAGAGAGAGAGAGAGAGAAACAGTTTTCCAAATAAATTGCATGGAACATTTATAGTTTACATAAAAGGTAATCCTAGTTATTATTATCAATGGAAATACACATTTGTGTCACATCATATATTAACATTACAGGGCAGCCATTCTTCATGATGAACACCCTCTGAACGATGCTGCTCAGATGTTTTAAAAGGACTCAGTGATGATAGCCTCAAAGCCAAATCTTCTGACTACGATGAATCAAACAGGCTCCTTTACTGGACGAGTAACAGCAACGCTCCCTCTTGGTTGGCCGCCCAGTTAAGTGCAGTTTTCACATTGAGGAGCAGCTGGTAGGCTGCTCCTGCTGCTCCTGCTGCTGCTGCTGCTGCTGTTGTTGTGGTGGTCCCTGTGGTGACAACAGGATCCTGAGGAAACCGGCTTTGCTTGTCATTTTCAGTCACGTATGCATTAACACACACACACACACACGCACATACACAAACAGTAACGCAGGTGCTAGAAGGGCTGACGCATTTCCACTACACCACTTGTGCTCTCTGGGCACATGTCCCACAGGTCTCCATTCATTCAAGGTGAGACGCTGATGACATAAGAAGTTGCTACCATGACAACGGTTGGTTTGGTAAAGCTATGCAGCATGATCCTACATGTTGGCTGATAATAAAATCGCCTCCTTTATTCTCCTCTCCTTCTTAGAACAGAGGCCCGACAAACACAGTGTTTAACTGTTTTTATCCTCCTCCATGATACCTAGTATTTCTTTATTGAGTTGAACAGGCCTATGTAGATTTGTAATGTGGGTGTTCGGGATCTGCAGATTCCATTTAGGTGTCTGACTACCCTCAATCAATATTTAATCGATTCACTAGAGGTAATTGTTCAGGAGCTGATTGCTTCTCCAAGCTGTTTCACTTGAAATGTGTTTCTATCCTGCTACCTGGCAATTTTGGGGGTTGGGTTCAGTGCATTGTTGCTTTCAGGATCAGTGTAATTTGAGTGTTCACTTGCAAAGGATTGATAAGCGTGCACTCCCCAACTTTGTGATGCACTGATTATGATTGGCATGTGGGGAGAAAGAATTAGCCGAGAGAAAATGGAAGAACAAAGTGTTTGTCAAATTATTCTATCATCCCCCAAACAGCGAGTGCATTTGATATGATAATTATGTTTATTTATTTTCCAGCTTCTTGTTACACTCATTAAGACTTCAACAGGCAGTATTAGGCAGAGGTCTGGATGTGAAAGACACTTTGTTGTCATGTTTATGTTGTTATGTGGGAATCTTTTTTTTTATAGAAATCAAATCTGCAGCAATAGAACTGTATATAGTGCTGATACACCACATATAGTCAGTGTTTAAATCAGTATGGTTGATGCTGTTCAGATTAGCTGACTACTCTCGGCAGGTGAAATGTCAGAGCCCTTTGCTACAGGACTGACTAAATCTAATAAAAATCTATACTCTCATGTGCTGATGAAGTGTCTGTGCCACCTCATCTGCAAATCATTGTGTCTTATAATTGATCTTTTCTCTCCCCCTCCATTCCAGTTCATTCGCCCTACTCTAAATATTGTATTAAAACAAACTGCCACCTCAACAGCCTGTAGATAAGAAGATGCATTGCCGGTGACATTTAAAAGGAGCTGCTACCCCCTCATCTGCGTGTCCATTGTCAACATCCTCCATGGCCTATAATGAGAATGTGCACGCCCAGGCCATTATAAATAGACTGTGTCCTGGTTAAATGCAACACCTCTCTTTGGGTGCTATTTGGGCTTCATGATTCACTGTGATTCATGTCAGTGTGTGTTCTCTCTGTTCTCACAGATGAGCTGGATAACTTGGGGCGGGGGGGGGGGGAGATAAGGACTGCAATGGAAACATGGATCATGGGTATGTGTGTGTGTGTGTCTGTGTGTGTGTGCATGTGTGTGTGTGTATGTGTGTGTGTGTGTGTGTGTGTAGGTTGTGCCACATGTGTAAGTGGTAAATTGAACAAAGAGAGAGAGTGCCCAGCTAAAGTGATAAATTTGTCAGCCCACTTTTGAGCCCACTTTCAGAAAAATCTGGTCTACTTGTAGGAGGAAGGAAAAATGAAATAGAAATGAACAATAATTTCCTTAACAGCAAACTGTATTGGTATATGGTGTGTGCATGTGTGTGAGTGTTTGTATGTTTTTCACGTGCCTGTTTGTGTGCAGTGGCTGGTGCAGCTACTTAAAGAATAGGAAACCTTGTTATCATGCTGTTGTTATTTTCCTACTGTGCAGCCTCACTGGATGTAACCCCTCATTGGCTGTGATAGATGTTGTGATTAAGTGATGGACACCTATTTAATTGCACCCTGTTGTCTGTTGCCTACGTACCAGCAAAGTAGGGGGGGAGGCAATAGCTAATGCATTGATGTGAGATACAGCCGAACACACTCTGAAGACTTTACATGACTCTCTGTTCAAACTAATATGCAGCCTGCTTGTTAAGATACCGATTATTTACACTGATGTCACATGGCATCTGCTGCTGGGACTGCATGCATGTTTGTGCATGTATGTGTGTGTGCTCACGTACATTATGCACGTCTGCAATTCCTAGTGCACACCAGCTCCCAGTGGCCATGTGGGTGTGTGGTGGGTAGCTGAGAGTTACATTAATAGCCAGAGGACAGGCAGGCAAGCAGAAAGGGAGGGTGGACATAGACAGGAAGGGGAAATACAGTTTGTTGGTCGCCCACCTCTTCCTGTGTGTCTCCTACACTCACAGCCCACGGGCCAGAGCTGCTTCTACAACCAGTTTGTTTGCTTGCAGTATGACAGAGATTAGAGAAAACCAAAGCTACACATGGTGACACAAGGGTGAGGAATGGTGTTAATAAAGAAGTGATGGGTTTGTCACCTTAGAAAGGTTAAACAAGTTCCTGGGAATTATTTGCCTGCACCGCCCTTCCTTTTCATTGTTCGTCTTGGCAAATGTGTGAAGTGAAGCAATCAGGTGTTAGGGTGAAAAAATCAACAGCCGATTACAGACATATGAACTGACTGTTAACTCAGTTTCATTACTCCTTGATCTGCAGGATCTCAGTAAACAAAACTTGCAATCAACAAAGCTGGAATACATTCCTCTTAACAAGGAGGACTGCAGAATCAAGGTATATCCAGCAGAGGTCCTTCTCCCATTAATTGTAAGAGACTGTCCCTATCATGAAGTGGGGAGAGCAGCACTGAACAGCTGACAAAGGTGAACCAAACAGTTTAAGTAGTCCAATATCCCAGATCTGAAGATGTAACAACGAATGGATGCTAAAATGATCACAGCAGACACATTTTCAATGTTGAGAATGTCTTGAATATGACTATTAAGGGCACATTTTTGGCCTTTCACCACACCACACCAACAATTCCACTGCAGACGGGACTGGCTGATAAGAAGCCCCTGGTTTGCACACATATTGTGCTCTGGTGAGAGGCAAACCCCGTGCCCTTCTGGGATCCCACATCCCCATTGAACTTTCCACCCACTCACCAAGGAATGCAGAGAGAGGGAGGGGAAGAGGGGGCTGTTGGAGGCAGAGATGGGGGATATAAAGAGAGGGGAGGGGTGTAGGGGCAGAATGAAGATAGAAGAAGAATACAAAGATGAAGGAGGACAGAGGGTACGGAATTTTAAAATAATAAACGTCTCTTATGATAACAGCCATTCTTCTCATCAGACTGTTTGTGTGGTAATGAGATAATGTGAGAACAGGGACAGGAATGCAATGACAAAACCAGAGATGACACATCATGCGGGTCCATGTTACAGAAACGGCTGTTTGAGGGGAGCTGCTTGGTTGAGGGTTTTCCACTCTTTCTATTCTGTCTTTTACTGAACAGATGAGGGCTGACATGGACAAGGAAGAGGAAACAGAGACAGACGTGCACACAGGAGTGCAAACACGCTGTAGATGCACATGCACGTAAAAGCACACAAATGTATATAATTATCTAATGACAGGGCGTGATGTATCAGTACCTCATCATTACTACTGTTTGTTCAACATAATATATTGTGTTTGCACACTTGTGTGTCTCTTTGTGTGAAATGTTTTGTTATAGGTCCAGTCATTAAAACCTGTTTGTGTCACAAATCACGAGCCCTTAGGCGCTTGTTTCATTTTGTTTTTCTCACCAGAGTCGTGTCAACAAGTTGCTAGTGCCTCTCTTCCACCCTTTTCTCTCTTTCTGCAGACTTTCTCAGAGGACCTTAGCAGCGATGAAAGCAGGTGCCTCGGTACGCCTCTCATTGAATTAAGAATTCCACAGCGTAAAGTGGCAGCATTGTTGATGAAAGGTTAGAGCTGTTTCGAATTCTCCCCCTAAATGAAAAGGCCCTCTCTCCAGCGGTTGAACAAAAAGAGGGATGACATTTTGGTTGCATCAGCTGTATATCTAAAGTGTCTGCAGCAAAATGCCAATATGATCAAAGCCAAATACGAATGATAATACCCAGAGATCATCTCTCTTTGTTAGGTTATCTACCCACAAACCTTAGTAAGGCCTCATAAAAAGTCATTACGCCTCTCAGTGTTGATTTTGTGAATAACCCTCATTTAATGGTAAATATTTACACGGTGGCAGAAAAATGAATTTGTCAGGTTTCTACATTAGGGATTAGATTTGGTGGTTGAATTAGTGTCTGTTGAAGGGCAGAATGGAGGATCGGAAACTCAGTGGGTAGAACATAGAGACATTTCATAAGAGGAGGCAGGTGGTGGTGACACTAGACATTAAAGCTCTCTCTCTCTCTCTCTCTTTGTCAGGATCAGTCTCAGCGCTGTCTTTTCTTCTGGTGCCTTCCTCCACACACGCCTTTGTGACATACTGTATATCGCAGATGCGAATGGACATCTTTGCTTTGAAGGCTGGAGGAGATCGAAGGAAAATGTTGCATTTTCAAGGTGCCACAAAAAACGCAGGATGTGATAGGCTGGATCGTTGACCTCCATTGTTCAGGTCAGCTACGTACACATCACTACATCTCTGTGTTAGACACGCTCTCTGCAGACATGCTATCTGCTTACTTCGCCAAACTGCCGCCATTCTGGCAATACCAACTCTCTGTGCTTTGACTCACACAAAGCCTCAAGCACCTCATGTTTGCTCCTCTTTTCAGCCAGGCACCTTAAAATAGGGAGTCGCCAGGCTGGAAGTTCAGTCATATATAAGGATTATCAAAGGAACATGATGTCGAAAGGTAAACTGTGACTGCCAAACAGACAGAAAGGGCTGGGAGGTAGCACAAACAGAATGGATGTATTTGCTTTTCATGTGAAAATCAATGTGGCCAGACAGATGGTGGTTTGTTTCCTCACTATTTACTTCCCGGCTCCTTGACAAATGTCCTTGCCGCCCCTCCTGGCCTGATGATGCACAGGTAAGCAGAAAGCCATCCCTTCCTTTCCCCCCCCCCTCCCAAATGGATGACAAATGTAGATGCTACCGCCCTTTTTCATTCTCCGTCTGAACCCCTATCCATTCCCTGCTGTTGACCTAGCTATAGCAAACAGCCTTGAACTTGTTTCAGAGGAAAAGCAAATTTGTATAATAAGCTACGCCATCAGATAACATCTTGTTTCTAATTTTTATCAGAAACAAGAAACACTGGCCCCTCAACATTTTAAAAAGCTGACTGGAATTGTTCTGCTATTAAGAAACACAAGGCTTTTACTCATACAGTATAGTGTGGTGAGTCATTGTGGAACAGCAGACACACAGGGTCTATGTTCTGCTACCGCCAAAGATAGATAGTGACAAATACGTTGATGAATACTTCATGCCAGCCATGCCAGGAGTGCCTGAATTCAGAGGAACAGTTAACTTGACCTGGCTCATGTACTGTAAGAGGCTGAGGTTCTAAAAGCAGCAGACAGATGAAGGATGCATTATATTTCATTACTGAATCATAGAGGATACCTCCTGTATGAGTCAGAAATATTAGAACAAATTGGCTATGTATTCTAGTAAGAGCCAAAACATCTCTTGTTGATTTGAGGAACGCCCACTCTGAAGCCATTTTCCCTCAACATAAATTTACACAAATTACTTTTACTGGAATCTGTTTCAAGTAGGACTGTGTGTGATGTTCCTGGTATCAATCAGTACAAACTCCAGCTCTGGAGGCAGGAGTGATCCTCACTGGAATCAGCCTGAGGTCTGCGCTGCCGAATCTGTGGGTTTTAATGGAGCCTCATGTGGAATCAGACTTTCCTTCTGCTGCTTAGAGAGATATTTTTAGTCAGACAGTGCCACTTCTACTCAAGTGCACCAAGTCATCACACAAGGTAAATCTCTCTGATTTAGATTTTTTTTTTTTTTTAGCAAGCATGATGCATATTTACATGCAGACTTCTGATCACACAAAGCCGCAGCCTGTGACATGGGATGCTGCTTCCCTTTATTTCTCCCCATTTTGCAAGTAAAAAAGGGGTGGGTGTGGGTGAAGGGGTGGGTGTGGGTGAAAGTCAGCATTCCAGCTAGACCAGAGCAGAGCAGAGGTCGTACGTTTAGTGAGCATGGGTGGAGGAGTGGGTGTTGCGGTGGCGGTAGTGCAGGGGCGAAGCAGAGTAAAGAGCAAAGAGTTCCTGATTCCACAGCCCTGAGCTCACCACCTTTGTGCCTTCTGCCAGCCACTCCTTTTCTCCTCTACACCATCCTCTTCCTTCTCCTCCCACTCCCCCCACCACAAGGTTTCTCCATCTGAGGTGTTAACTCCTTGTTGGGCAGTTCCAGAGCCATTGACAATGATTGACACGGCTATGCATCCTTACTGGAAGCGAAGGCGTGTGTGCCCGTAAAGTTAAAATGATTCAGTGCAAGGTTGTTTTTTTCTTTTTGGCAATTAACTGTGACCTGGCACGATGGACATGTCAGCACACACACACAGACACACACACAGACACACACACACACACACACACTAACACACACACACACACACATACACACACACACACACACACACACAGACACACACACACACACACACTAACACACACACACACACACAGACACACACACACACACACACACTAACACACACACACACACACATACACACACACACACACACACACACACACACACACACACACACACACACACACACACTAACACACACACACACACACACACACACACACACACACACACACACACACACACACACACACACCACACACACACACACATACACACACAGAGATAAGCCTGCAGATTCAGTATTCGGGATCTGGAACAACACAAGATGAAACAGTGTCGCCTGAGGAGGAGTCCTGAATCAGTCACACCTATGTTTAACCCATAAACATTGGTTTTAGTCAAGCTATTAATCATGAATGCTGAAGTAAAGAGCATTAAGAGCAACAGCACATTAAGGATGACACCAACAGTTACTGTGTCATCCCATTAAATATCTGAGGCTCGTCCACAATAGAGCATCATTTAAGCAAATGAAAGGCTAATTAAGCCAGACTGACAGGTGAATACAAAACTAGCACAAAACAGGAAATGGTGACACACACACACAGTACAGTATGTTATGTAGTAGAAATGATATCCTACTGATGGGTTATGGAGAGGAGGATGGGTCGGGGACATCTTGCACAACACAGCGCCTGCATGGTCTAGGTAGCGCTCCAAAGGCACATGTGATCACTCTATACTTCTGTCTTTACAAGGTACACAAGCATGTGTGGTTCCGTCTGTGTAGCATTACACAATGCAAGCCGTAGACCGTGACATTTGAATGTGCTGATTGTCTTTTTGTGGCCAACGCTCAGGTGACGTGTATGTGGTGGAAAAAGATGACCTTATGATAGACCAGTTGTTCAAGCTGCCTCCCGCACTCTCCATCTCCATCTTCTCCCTCAGTCCAGCCCTGTCGCTGCCCTTTGTTTTGTTCTACCCCACCCCCTGCCCACGCTGCCTTGTACTCTGTTTAATAAAATAAACATAGCTCACATGGCTACATATCGTCCTCTAGCTGCCGGAGCTATAAACAGATCTACATTTATTTTTCAATGAATCTGGGCTGCAGCTCCCCTGCTTTCACTTTGCAGGATCAGGTGGTATATGATTAAGGGCGCTATTATTGTTAGACAGCTCTTGACTTTACTCTTTAACCTCTGCTGGCATAATGTACTCTAATGTGTTTGAGTTCTATTTGAACTTTCATCTATCCTGACATTCCATGTCCACCTTTGGAGAACACACTGCAATGTGTAATTATAATTTACTGGAGAAAAGTCAAGGGGTCCCAGGGGTTTACAACATAAAATATGGGGCATTTGTATTGCATGGTAGTTTTAAATGATGCATTACTTTCTATCTCTAAACTTTTTACTTATTGCATTTTGTTATTTACTCTTACTTTAACTTCAATCCTGGCTTAAAGACGCACATCAATACACACAGGCCATTAAGTACTCATGCACTGTATGGTCTTTGCTTAATTTATAATAATTTATTTTTTCTGTAACTCATTTACCTGTTACTTTTATGTGCTACTGTTATCCATTATTATTATTATTACTGCATTTTTCCAGATTGCAAACAGAACAGAATTTTGAGCGTGAAACAGAAGGACATTTGAGGAACGCAGCAGAGGTCATGGTCCCCAGAAAGATGGAGTACCGTCAAGATGGCAGACAGCCGCTGCTGGAGGAGATCAACGATCTCTGAAAAGGTAGCTAAAGCGAGATGCAGGAACTTGCACAGAGAGAAGATGTCCTCAGGAAGGAGCTCTCTGAGCAGGAGGACAGGTTCAAGAAGAAGCTTCCTGACTTGAAAGACAACCTGAAACAGCAGCTCTCAGAGGCAGAAGAGACCTACAGGAAGGTCTTCTCTGAGCAGGAGAGGCTGAAAAAGAAGCTCGCTGATATAGAAGACAACATGAAGCAGCACTTCCTCTAGAAAGAGGACTGAGGAGCTTTTAAACTATTAGTTATTACTAACTGAAGCTATTAAACTAGAATCAATAATCACGATACCAGCCGGTGCATTATATGAACTAATATACACAAAGACTGATAGACTATTGTAAGAATTACTATGGAAACAGAACAAACACAAACCTGACAGTGAACCAGATGCAGATTCCAGCTAGTAGTATTTCTCCACAGATCTCCATTGTTGTCTGCCATAAACTGGTTGCCATCAGCTTTAACGGTTTTTAAACTGGTGGGAAGGACTGGGTTGGTTATAATATTGGACACAGACATCAGGTAAAATAAAACAGTCATGAGGATCATTTCTTTATTTTAAGCCATCCATAAATGATGTTAAGTGAAATACAGTCTGGAAATATCATAAGTGATTACACTACAAACTACAAACACTGCTTTGTCCACAAATGTGTATATTTGGTCACAAGTATTGTGGTTTCACAATGACCATGTTTGTTATTACCAGGAACATAAATTAATGAACATTTGCATTATGACTGACCAAGATAAAAACAAACGGGGTATACAATCAGTCTTTGGCACAAAGCTTCAGTGCTGGTGCTGCTAATGCAACAGAATATGTCCACTGTTTGATCATATCAAAAAGTCTATCAGATAGTCTTCTTTAAAGGCAGTAGTGGCGAGAAAAAGACACCTGTAATCCCTGGTTCTGTTATAAAATATAGACATTTAAATCCTTGCATGTTGCCTCCGGCCACTAGGGGTTCAGTGAGCCCCCTGAACCTACAGCGAGACCTTTGGACATGAAATCAAACATGCTGTCCTTTTCTTTTCAGGAGCTCTTAATGGAAGAAACTAAGAAGAAAAAGAAGAAGGGCTTCTGGAAGCGTTTATTTCATCGTAAAAAGAAGACCCCTGATGTGTCTGGACCCAGCCCCCCTCACTAACCCAACCATAAATCCGATCAGAAGATCATGAGCCTGGAGGGATGGCTCAGGGCTTGTGCCCTTTTCTATCCATAGATCTTGAGGCTGGAGAGGTGGATGGAATCTGAGGGAGTTAGAGGTTAAGAGGGTACATGTGGAGCAAAGCACTTAACAAAAAACAAACTAAATAAACAAAGAAAGAAAAGAAAAAAAAGTGTGTGTTTGTATGTCTCTTAGGTTAATATATGTGGGTCCATGCAGGTGATATTAGGCAGCAATGATGAAGTCGTCTGTGTAGCGGTTGGGTTGTTCCGTTATGGAGGGTTTGGTGGTTGGGGGGCTTTGGTCAGCTGTAGGATGAATGAGGGCTGTCAACAGCTAGTATTGGAAGTGGTCAAATGTATGACCGGTAGACCTTGATGACTGTAGAGGGTGATGCACCATGTTTTCCACAGAGGGCTTTGAGATGGTTGAGTCTGTTATTTGCCTTTTGTTCCAGGTTACTGATGTGTTTTGTCCAAGTCGTGTTGTTTTTAAATGTTACTCCCAGGAATGTTGCTCAATGTTGCCCAACCATAAATGCGCCTCCCCTCCCTTTCCTACACTAATGGCTTGTTCACCAAACTTGTGGTTTACATACAAAGTCGATGCGATGTCGCGAGTGCACACAAGTAGACGCTAATTTTCACTAGGCAACATGAATGGAATGATGCAACTTAAACGAAAGAGAATATCTAAAACAATAGATACATAAGCAATGCATATAAGATAGTCTTTTCTGTTTTCTGTTTAGTGTAACGGGCCTGTGTATTGAGATAGTGTTTTATATTCTCTGTTTAGTTTAAGGGCAGCGTAGTGGTTAGCTCTGTTGCCTCACACAGCAAGAAGGTCCTAGGTTCAAATCCACCTGAATCTGGGACTTTTCTGTTTGGATTCTTTTGGACTGTGGGAAGAAGCTGGGGAACCCAGAGGGAACCCACACAGACACGTGGAGAACATGTAAACTCCACACAGAAAAGTCCCACATCCTCAGGTGGATTTGAACCCAGAAATTTCTTCTGTGTGACAACAGTGCTAACCACTATGTTACTGAATGGACCCACAAATGAAACAGGAGACATTGTGGACTGACAGCTACTTTCCATTTTCACATTTTGGAACAATAATCAAAACATTTATACTCTTCAACCTTGGACCCTCATTGACCCTCATTACAAAAGGGAAGGCCCCATAGAAGCCAAAAATTATAAAAGTTAGCACATACTCTCAGCTGGCAAGAACACAACATTTAGCTGAGGCTCCTCTTGAAGTCAACTTACAATATTTACATTCAGTTATTAGGATATAACCCAATCATGTAGGTGCATCAGACACTTATCAAACAGGTTGAACTGCTTGAAGTGCTACATATAGAGATACAAAGAAACTGGAGCAATCAGGAAACAATATCCAGAATAACAAAAGTTTATAATTAATATTAATCAGAGACATATCATCACTGACTTTAATGGCAACTATTGTTCTGTCACTCAAACAAAGTAAAAACCAATATCCACACAAAAAGTCGACTATTAATTATTAATGGGAATTAAACCATAAAATAATCATATAAGTTAGTTTTATTCATTTGTGTTTTTGTCCCCTGGAATCGTGTAACGATCCGAATCCACACTAAATCATACATGTTAACTTTTTTCTTTGACATCTACGGCTTATTTATCCATTATTAATTATATTTATTATTTATTGAGAAAATTCAAAAACAAATTGATTCTGCATCGACAACCAGATCTGGATCTGCCTCAAAGTTGAATGTATGTTGAAAGTGGTTGATAATCTTGCTTTTCATTCATCTGTAAATTCTTCAGTGCTGCTGGGTTTGCGGTGCTGTGGTCCACACGCAGTAAAGAGCATGTCAATGTAAACACAGTCAGTCAGCGCAATGGAATGTGTGAGGCACGCACAAAAAAAAACACCCTGGGGACAAAGTCGAAGGGAGGAAGGGAGGAGTGAAGAAAGGAAGGAAGGGGGAGGAAAATGAAACAGATAACAAGAGAGTGGGTCAAGAGAAAATTAGGTGAAAAAGAGAAGAAGAAGGAAATACGAGACAAAGTGAGAAGTTGAGAAAATGAGTGGGAGAGGAAACAGATTTTGAGGATGTGAAAAAGCAAAAGGCAAAGAAGAGAGAGACTTGTGGACAAAAAGGTGGAGATGGAGACGCGAGGAGGAGATATCAGGACAGCCTTTAGAAGTGGAGAGACAAAGAAAGAAGGGATGAGGACCAATGTAAGAGGGAGAGACGCCAGAGGAGTGGGAGGATGGAGAGGGAGGGGGGGACCTCGCCCTGTAGGCAGATAGGTGGAGAGAGGTAGGAGAAGGAGGAGGAGTGGTGAGGTAGAAGGAGAAGAGGGTGAGAGTATGAAAGAGGGTCAGTGAAGGGCAGAGGTGGGTATAGATCATTCATTCAGAGTCGGGTGGTGTGAGGAAGGAAAAGCCATGAGCAACTTCAAAGGCCTTGGGAGGCCTTGACAGAGAGAAAGGTTAGAGTTCTGTAATCCAAAGACATGCCAAAGGCCTGCAACTCCAGTTCCTGGTGCTGCTGAAACTAATTTAGCCAGTGGGCCCCACAGGCCCTTAAGAGGGTCCAGGTTGTAACCAGAGGAGCTGTGAGTGACAAAGTGCAGGGGACTGGGGGCAGAGGAAGGCTCAAACACACTTGACAGAGCAGAATACTTAAAGTGGCTCTCAGCGCATTCACACACAGACCTGGAATGCTTTTATTCACAGTTGAATATGTGCTGGATCATCAATATTAATATAAACAGACGTTCTGCCTTTCAGGGGAGATGGGGTATGTTGTTAATAACGTGTGTCATCAATGCTTTCCGGATCCACAACAAGAGCTACATATCAATAAGTATTACATTTATGCCTCTGTGAAAAGAAGCGTCTGGGTGTGTCTCCATTTTGCTTCTGCACCCAGAGTGAAATGTTCAAAACAAATGCATCTCCATCATACTAAGTCTAATTAACATGAGGGCGAGAAGGGAGGGGCACGTCACGTTTTAGATCATCCACTAACACATTCTTGACACTCAGGAAAAGCTGATGGTTTATGTTTTGCAATCCCCCCCCCCCCAACACACACTGAATTTCTTCATCCACACATGGAATGACTGTACTGGCTCTGTAAAACCCAATATGACATAAAACCGTAAAATATGAGCAGGCTCTGTGAAACGACACAACCCTGTGACGAAGCTTTGGCGCCCAGTGCTTGCCTTTGAATGGACAGAAAGTCAAGTGCAGAATCCAAGTGTATAGTCACATTTAGTCAGAGCGTCAACAGCCACATCCTACATAATAAAATCACTACACCATTTCATATCTGGCAATAACTCTTTGAGGACTGAAACGTGTGTGGGTCTGTAGGATGAATGCATATGTGTATATTCATGACATATATGTGTGTGAGGGAGTGTGTGTGCATGACGGGAAGCCGTGGTGTGTGAGTCATCAGAAGTACTTGGATCTCATTCACATCATAGCCTGACCATCCATATGAAACTGACCGTATACTAAACAGAGATAATAAAACCAAGCAAAAGGGGAACGTAATGAGTTGACTCATAGGCACAGTCATAGGAAATTCAGCTGCTTAAGAAAGAAACCAACAAGGCAGCAATGACGCTGTAGGTGTGTGGATTTTTGTGGAATAAGAACACAGGAAGTACAATTGAAAGCTGCAGGTAATTGCTTAGAGCTATGTGAGATTCTAGGTGTGTCTGTATGAGCAAGTGAGAAAAAGTGCCTACAGTATGACTTTGTGGGTGATAATGTGTGCAATCATGCAATCATGTGTGTGCATGTGGCGTGCCAGCCCCTCTGCTCTGTGTGGGTTTTGGGTGTTGGTTTGATTAAAGTGTGTTTGAAACAGAAACTTTAAGCAGTGTGACAACCATGACCAAGAAAAACAAAACAAAACACAGCAGATGAATGCACACAGAAAAGAGAAGTATAACTACTATGTCCACACACTCAAATACTTTATTTCCTTCCCAGCTGTGATGCCGATCACATTCGCACAACAGGTAACGACAAACGTGTCCAGAGACAGTGTCAATATGAATACAGCTTGTCAATAAGTTTATAGAAACTATAGATTATGTAAATAACCTCATGTACCCAGGCTCATAGTCAATTACTTGTTAACTAGTTTAAATTTAAATTAAATCCTAATAAAGAAAAGTTTGAAGAATCCTTGAAATTTGAGAATTGCCACAGAAGTTTAAATGCTTTACTATAAAATGGAAAACAAACATGGATTTACTAGATGTAAAATGTTCAATGCAAAATGCTACAAGGCTTTTTTTAATGAGCCAAAAGTAAAATATGTGTATTTCGTCCTTCTTGACTTGGGAATTTGATACATTTCTGTGTTTCCTATCACAATGGACTTTATTAGTCCCCACTGTGGGACTAATAAAGGGATATCTTATCTTATCTTATCTTATTTCAAATTCGATTATGATCCCCACGAACAAAGTGAGGATTGGTCAGAACAAATATAAACATATACATAATATGTAAGAAAATGAAATGACTGCAGATTGTATATTTTTGTATATTGCGTGTGTGTTTTTGTGTGTGCTCCCCCCTGTCCCTGCAGGTTCCACCTCCTTTCCTCTTCACCTGCTGTGGAGAGTACCTGCAGCTGAGACTAGTTTGTAATCAGGGCATGGCCTTTAAAAGACCTGATTGCCAGTGGCATGGTGCTGGTGGACCAGTTGGCAGCAATTATGCTGTGTGTGTGGTTAACTCGACTGTTTTGCTTTCTTTGGAAGAAAGGGTGATATCTTTGTTTATTGCTTGGCCTTATATTTTTTATCTAACATTTGTCCTCAGCTTCTGTTCCAGACCAGCTCTCCGTAGGAGTCTAGTTTTTGTTAAGCCATTATTATTAATAAACTATTGATTTTCTGATTATCAATCTGTCTCTGTTTAAAATCCCTGTATAAATCTTAATGTGCTACTCCCCTATCTCCTGGACTCTTCGAGGACGTAGCAGCAGCATACATAGCTTATCTGCTCTGTAAAACACTTGTCCTGGGCTCTTATTTGTAAAAGCACCAAAGGGAAGAAATTTACACTTTATTTCAGTTTCATGGTGGTGCTCCTAGTTTTGCTAAAAGTAGTGCAGTAAAAAGATGTGGATCCGTGTTTACAAAAATAAGTTATCTGCATAGAATAATTAAAAAATAAACCCTAATCTAAGATTCACGTTATTCCAAACAACTAAAAAGATACTTACTGTACAGCTTGTATTTGTCAACATCTAAATATAATCACTGGCACAGGAGAGAATAAAAAGAATAAACTGTTTTGTGGCTCAATAAAAAAGTTTGTCAGTTCATATAAGAAAAAGGCATATTTTTGTGTAATAAGAAAATAATTAATTTGATTTTTGTTTTGTGAGGAATAGTATGAATCAAACATTATTATATTTTAAGTTAGACAAAACAAATGAAAGAAATTCAAATCCTAATCAAATTGCTCATGGTTATAGTCCAAAAGAGGTTCCCTCAGCATGATTTTTTTATTTATTACAAATGAAATATTACATTTAAAAAAGCCCTATCTTGTTCCTTGACGGAAGTACAGAGGCTGACATTTCTCAATATAACCAATTTGACTGAAGGACATATTTGACAATGAAATATTCTCTTTAGTACAAAAAAAGAGATAATAAAGTGCACAAAGCTAGAATTTAAGAAAACTCACATCAGCATGGTTTTGAGTTGATATGATCAACAAAGTTGGGATTGATAAGATGAGTCTATGAGGTAATACAATTTCCAGGGTTTGTTTATACATCTGGTCAGTAATTGTTAGAATAAAACCTACTTAGTAAAACCCCTAAATGTCTGATTGGCAAAAAGGATTTCATGACAATTCAATGGCATTTAAGATGTTTTTGTGAGAAGGCAAGCTTCAATATAACGTATAATATTTGTTGGCTATGTTATAGATCTTTACAAAGTAATTTATGATTGTTGTGGATTGTAATGATGCTGATATGGATGCTGGTCAGTAAATCTATTTTGGGATGTAAAATACAAATAAATCTACCTCTAAAACTAAGGTGAATAATATGTAATAAAGGGTTAAATATCAAGTCCTTCCCTACTTAAATAAGTGATTCAAGGGAATTTTAAAACAATTAAAGGTCAACAGTTTTGATGCAACAAAGGTAAATCATCTTCTGTGTGACATTAGGATACAGGATATTCCATATTCCAAATATAGTCAAGATGAATGTGCTTCATTGTTGCATGAATAATAGTTTGAAATTGTGTAATTGATGTCTTAATGTATCCGTTTTGACTGATACAGGTTACTTCAGCGTAAAAACACCTTCGGAGAACTGATCTAATGAATTTTACAGAGAAGTACTGCTTTGAAAGGAATCAATAGGGATACATTGACCTCATTTTAGTGATGCACACGCAGCACATAAGACCATCCTGAGGTGAAAATAAGTGTTTACCAAGGGAAATAGAAATGCTAAAAAAAATGATCATGGTGGTAGATAGGGCATAATGAGCATTCCCCTGATGGAGATCAAGGTGGACATAATAGATCCCACCTTCCTCCATTCTACCATTATGGAGAGAAGTTGGCCTCACTTTGGAGAGTGCTGTGCTCACCAGGACACCCAAAGGTCCTGGCTGACCTACTTAGTAAGTCCCTATGTGGGGCTTTAGTAGTTCTTCTGACAGGCTCGCCTCACATGTGTGCGCTGTTTTTAGCTACTTCTCTTCCTATCTCACTCTCACACTGCTGCTCACATGCCTCTGTATCTGTGGCCTCCACCTCCCACTCCTTCATTATGTGTCCTGTTTCACCGTCCAGGTGACAGAGGGTTGCATTGGCAATGATCGGCGCGGTTCATCTTTCGGCTGCAGCCGTTGCATCTGTGGTACACTTGTGTGTTTGCATATGTGTGGGCTACTTGTGCATACAAGGTTTCTGCTTAAGGTGAGCCTGATTCTAAGAAATGTCTATACAGGAAGAGCATTGAGGTCATGACTGGGCAGGCAGGTAAGTGTATGTCTCTCTCTCTCTCTCTCTCTCTCTGTGTGTGTGTGTGTGTGTGTGTGTCATTAGTGAGATCATCGAATGAAGGCGGTGGGAGCCTGAATGTCACCGCGGGGAGAACTGTCACGAAGAAGAACCACCACCTCTTGCAATAAAACACGACATGTTTGTTATCCATCTCCTCTCTCTGCTCTGTTTCTTGTTGTGTCGTTGAACATGAAGACACTGTTCTCACAGAAGTCACAAAACACTGTACATCTTCACAGCAAGACAGGGACCATGAGTCATTCGTCTTTCCCTCTTTGCAAATAAAGAAGGTAGAAAACGTCTCCTATCCCAGCAGACCCTGCCGCCCTGTTGGTGCAAACAATAGGGAGGTTGCTGATTAAGGACTAAATGTTGAATAATGGTGGGGGTCTAAGACACTTACATACACAGACCAAATGCATACACAAAGATATATGTGCGTAGTTACCAAGGAGATCCACTAACAGACACAATTACCTGTTTTTGCAAGTACTTTATTACAAAGACATGGAAATAATCAGAGCAAACAAAACTACATTGTAATAAAGCTTAAGTATTTTTCTTAATCTGCTCCTCACACCTTATTGCATTTTATCTTACATACTAGCTTGATGTTGAATCATTAGCAGCATAGTATCACTGACAAATTGTGCATGGCTTCTATCAGGGTAGAATATTATTTACACAATGGCTAATGTAGAACGGAGTTATTTAAATTGTCTTTCATTGATAGGCACGCTGATGCCTCGGCATTACATGTAACATTGTTTTCCATGAGAAATGCAGAGGTGAAAGTGTGAGTGGGTAGAGGCAGCTGTCATTTGTGGGATGTGATGAATGACAGATAGTGGGGAGTTCATCCCAGAGCCTGTCATGACTCGCATCTTGACCCATGCAATGACCAGAAGAGTAGGAGGAAGAGAGAGAAAGGAAGACCGATAAACAGAGAGCAATGGCCGAATGTGGAGGAAGGACGTGAAAGGGAGAAAAAAAACAAAACGTGGGTCTACCAGTTTTAATTTTTCTCTGCAGCGAGATGAAGGACACAGCAGGAAGGGTAGGTGGGTGTCAGAGTGGGAAAGGAGCATCATCTATTTGTCATCTATCTTTCTCACTCTCATCCCGCTATCTTTTTTTCCTCCATTTCCCTCTTTCCACGCCTCTGTCCTGCTGTTTCTGGCTTCTCGTGGGAGTGTAGCGAAGGCAAATAAACATAGGAGATTGTTTATTTCTGCCAGTGGGGAATAGCAGTGCATTATTAACCTTGTATTACCTTGCCTTGGGTTACCTCAACCCACTAATATATTATGGAGAACATAGTGTAATGATTTCTTCTATTCTTGATATGTCTGCATGACACAGAACCTCCTCCAACTCTCACCACACGCCAAACACACACTTGGAAATGAATGCAGACACATACCGCATGCACAAACTTTCAGGAGTTGTGCACGCGTAGGAACATTCACACATACATAGGATAGTACTATACATAGACACAAATACTTACAGTGCAAATACACACACTTGGATGCAAAGATTAGTTGATACGCATCCCTACAGGGACACAGACAAAGGCAGAGAGACACACATGCATGCACACACAGACTATAAGCTTCCAGTGCCAGATGTGCCACCCACACATAAAGACACAAGGCCTCAGCATTTGTCCTCAACAATCACAGGAAGTTAGTCTGTGTCGCTTCTAATCTCCCCATGGAGGATGTGTTCCACCAAATAGGGACACTCACTGCCATATTGGGAAAATAAATAAAGAATTACCCTTCATCTGTCACTGTAATTGTTTGTAGATACAAACATCTTTCCTCTTCATTGCTCTTCATTTAAAGAAATGTTTCTATCAGATGAACAGTGGAGGTAATTTGGAGGAGGAGCATTTATATTTCCCTATTCTGTATTCTCATTTCATTCTCAACATAGAAACACAGGACTCACTCTCCTGGACCATCAGTTTTAATAATTTCAACTCAAACGTTTTCTTAAATCAGGTTTTGTCCGTCAGCATGGCACGACAGGAGGCTCTAAATGAGATAATACATTAAGAAGAAGCCAGTCAAAGGTGTGAATTACAGCTAATTTAAAATGCTTAGTCATCAGAATTTGTGAACAACACATGGTGCTATAGTTACTAAAATTCATTAAAAATGTATGAAGCTGACGGTAAATTGATATAAGTTGCAGATTGCATTGTCAGGTTTCCAACACTGTAATTTGTAGTTTCAGCCAGCTGTTGATAGCGCATGTTGTTGAATGTAA
This sequence comes from Chaunax sp. Z400, assembly GCA_037577475.1. Taxonomy (NCBI): domain Eukaryota; kingdom Metazoa; phylum Chordata; class Actinopteri; order Lophiiformes; family Chaunacidae; genus Chaunax; species Chaunax sp. Z400. The sequence continues at coordinate 11,409,443 of CM075188.1, forward strand.
GTTGAACGTAAACGTCGTGTACAAGCATGTACACAAGTTTTTTTTATTAAAGAAACAGATGTTTTCCAAGACACTTTTTCTTCTTTTCTACAGATGATTCAACCAGTTTCAGAGTTTTATGTTCATCTATGCAGACGGGCTCAAACTGTAAGTCAGCTAACATGATGCAAAAAGATAAAAGGATGACTTTTACTTCTAACCATGGAGACCAGAAATAGCCAGAGCAAGAATAAAGTAAACCAAACAATCAAAAAACAGTGGGGAGAGCAAGTGTGTGTAGTTTATTATGTGAAATAATATGCTATTATAATAATTGTAATAAAAATGCAAAATGTGAATGAAACATGGAAAATAGAAAACATTTTAACACGCATGTACATACTGTATTTAGAGGACACAGAAAAAAAGATGATAATCGTCTTTGAAATGATTGAGTTTTCTGACACTGAAAGCTTTACGACTTTGTTAAACAGTCTGTTTAGTCTCTACTTCAGTAAATCCACTAAATGGATCTGAAGCAACGCCTCTGTGGTACACCAAGCAAAACGTTGTAAAAGTAGTGTTGCATTCATTGCATGCCTATTACAATGGATTCATTCAATATATTTTCCATTTTGGTTGTTTCCAATCACTATATTTATCAGAGAGGAGATTTATTTTGGAAGCTGTTTAACAAACCATCCTCCTTCAATCTGTGTCTCTGGTTTACATTCCCTCCTCCTCATCATCGGAGCCAATGTCCCAACCAATTAACCCTGCGAGTCAAGTGTTTCTAAAAACATTAATAAACTACCCTTCCCACACAGTCTTGCTGCAAACTCCCCTTAAAATGACTGTGGAGAAAAATCTGACACACTATCCATTGGAAGATTGAGCCAGCATGGAGAGAGATGACAGATTTAAGCTTTATTTTTTTTTTAAACATTTGGGTCTCTGTGGGCGCGGCAGCATTGAGACAAAGTTTGGTGTTCTGGAGATATATAAAAACAGACACCCTCAAGCAGAGACACAGTGGTGTGTCTGACCTTCCGACGCAAACACACATCCACATGCATGCGCTGGATGTGTACCTGTACTTCTCCAGAAAGCTTCACAGAGAGGTGATAATTGGCTCATACTGTTTGCTGGTTGACCCACCACATCAATGTTCTAAAAGCATGAGCAGCCTGTTTGTGTTACAGCAAGAGCTTCTTTTTTTTTTAAGTGCGTGCTCAAACGGGTGCATGTGTAAATGTGCTTGTGCATGTCTGGCTGTTTTTCCTACAGCTCCACTGAGGTTTGCACCTCCCCCTGCATAGCGTCTCCTCTCCACTGACCCAGTCTGGAGGTGGCAAGGCTGAAGCATCGCTCCTGCCTCCAGGGGACTGACTGAGTAACAGCACAGGCTGCCAGGCACTAAGCTGATGTCCACCCTGCTACAAGCATACCAACAGAAGCTCCCACACATGGGCAGACAAAGAAGCATGCAGCCACAAAGGCTGATCCTGTCCCACCCTCTCTTCCTTGCTCCTCCACGGATGCATAAAGAGACTGGGGAGCGAAAGAGAGACAGAGAAAGAGGAGAGGCAACATTGATTTTACTTTATCATTTCAGAAAACCTGTTTTCTTGGAGAAATCTGACGCTGAATTATTAATATCTTCATTCAATTTTGATGCCTTTCTCTTGTTGCAAAACTACAAGTTCCTGAGTGAGGAGGCCCTGCATAACCTCCTGAACACATACTGGTGCTGCAGCTCCACCACCTCCGCCCGCATCCACACACACACACACACACACACGCACGCACGCACGCACACACACACACACACACACACACACACACACACACACACACACACACACACACACACACACACACACACACACACACACACACACACACACACACACACACACACAGACATACACACACTTCTGTCTGTCTTTCACCTCCTGGCACTCCCTCCATCCTCTGTGGCTTGTGTGGGAGTGTGTGTGTATGTACTGGAGAAATAGGAGGGGAAGAGAGATAGAGAGGGAGAATTAGATCATGTAATGGGAGCTGCTGGCAGTGTGACTAAATTGGCTAACTATAGCTAACAACATTACATACTGTCCATCTGGGGCCTAGGCTGTCCTCCCTCTGCTCTTCTTTGTATACTAGTAAAATCAGCCAGGACTCCCCCTCTCCTGGCCAGGACCTTCCTCTCCCTCAATAATGAAATGTAGAACATGCACAAAATGCAAAACTGTAAGGATACGTTTTGTTTGCTGGGTGAAAATTTAGCAAGTTAGGATAGAATTGGAATACTGGATGCATTTGAGATTTGCAGGTTCAATGCTCCCGTCAATATCTCCACTGTAGCTAGAATTTCAAATCTAAATTTTAATGTTCATCAAATGATTCCATTCTGGCAATCCAATACTCATTTGGCAATTATCATCCATGCATAGATTAACATGTGGCGATTCATCTCCACATGATTTTCCCTCCTTACATTGGAAATGGAAGAAGCAAGCACTGTGTGCTGTGTAAAGTCTGTTAAATCTCTGCAGTGTCCTCCCTGCTGTCTCTGCATCCACAACTGGCAGGAGGCCAGTGCCAGGCAATCTGTGCTCCAGCACCTATACTGACCTGGCAGCTGCCGGACACCATGTGTGCCCAAGAATGTGGGCACCGGGCAGATGCTACAAAGGAGGTACGAAGGGAGTTTGCATTAAAAGAAAGTAGAAGCCGAAACAGAAGGGCAATAGTTGCTCTCTGGCTGAGCTGCGTTACTTGAAAGTCATGAGGGTTTTCTCCCCCAAAATTGCAACAGCTGACTTAAACGCAGATGATGGATTGGAGGCTTAAATTGCATCTAGCTTTGTGGTTAAGCTATATATAGAAGGAGAAGTAATAGATGTAAAAATTGTGGATGTTTTTCTGTTGGATATGTGATTTGGAAGACCAAAGGAGAGATGGAGGCACTGAGGATGATTGTATGTATGGTTGGATAGAGGAGGTGAGTACGTAAGAAAGCAAAGAGGAGAAAGAAAGTAAAAGAAGGGACAGAATGAAAGAGAGAGGATAATGGCCAAGGAGTAATACTGCGAGGCTCCCAGGCAAAGATGAAATATTTGCAATTCCACTGGGTCCCTGGGCTGCAGGCTCTCACTCCATTTGTATGGAAATGAGTTTGTCTTTCTTTTTCTGAGCACAGAGGAGACCAAAGGGAGGGCGAAAGGGATGAAGGCAGAGGGAAGGTGGGCAAACTGACTGACTGTCAAGGATATTGTGATTCCTGCCAATGCTGTTGGAAGGCTGGGGCCCTGGTTGTCTCTCTGTGGCACATGTGGATAAAAAATAAATCAATGTGTTTATGACAGACTGATCTATATGTCCGTCTCAATGGAAGCCGGTTTGCTTGTAGTAAAAGCCTTTGTCTGTTATTGACAATTTTTCTCACCATACTCTGTCTCTCTTCTCGCTCTGTTTCTGTCAGTGCCATCCTCCAGTCCAGACCCACAGCTGGGACTAATCTGATCCTGGACCCAGGCCCGCTTTCTGCCACATAATTGGCAGATGTTGTGGAGGGCCTCTGTTTAGCTATTTTCAGCTGCTCCTGTGCATCTGCATGTGTATATCAGCGTCTCTGTAAGCATGTGTGTGTGCACACGGTGTGTTGAGTGATGCTGCCATACATGAATTTATGGCCAGCTGCTCATCTCTGCTACCCCGAGTGAGTGGTGAAATGACATCTCATCCTGACACTCCTCTGTTTCTACTCCATCCCCCCCTTGGCTATCTTCCCTCTTCCCTCCCTTTCCCTTCTTTTCTGAGTCACAGCCGCCAGCCACAAGTCTGCGTAGGTCTGAGTCATGCCTCAGCTCTCGTGAGATGGGCCCTGCTGTCTGTGAAACCACAGACATGAGATATAAGAAATGGGAAATGAGAGAACAAACAGACACACACGCTCGCTTGCACAAACACTCACATCCTCCCCCAACACACACACACACACACACACACACATACATAGAGCGAGAGTTTTATATTCCTGTACCAGGGTAAATTAGCTTAGAGACACACTGGAACACCTGTCTCTCACAATGACTGTTAGCTGCTGCAATGAATTTGCTTTGTGGGACATGAGGTTGATGAGGTTCTTGTGTAGTTCATTTTGTTGCTGCAACTGGTCAAGTTGCTCCTATGCAGATGGTCTCTGTTCGAACCTTTTAGTTAAAATGTTTTATTCTCTTAGCATGAACTATTTCAATTTCAAAATGATGAAGTCAGCCTGCTGTATGTTTGTTTTTGCTGAACAGCAGTAACTGTGGCCACAACACTTACTGTGTAGGATATTGATTAACGATAATAGTCTAAATGCCCTGAGCTCAATGTACAATAACTTAAGAAAAACATGTGCAAACAGATATTTTATTTTATTGCATCAGATGATATGTGATAATTAGTATATCAGAAAGTCTTTGGCGCTTAGACTCTTCAGGGAGATTGAGATTGAAGGGCATCTGTCCTGAGCAATGGCAAGATATATATCCCCCTTTGGAGTCCGGGACACTGGTGGTGGTGGCTGATGACCCTGGTGAAGCTGATGAATGATGAAGTTGGTGAATCTTGATGACTGGGTGGGGATGGGTGGAGGGCGTGTGAAACAGTAGCATGAAAGAACTAGAGGAATGGAAAGAGTCATATTTAAAAAGACAGCAGCAATATGATAGGCTGACATGAAGGTGTGCTATTGGATAGATGTGACCAGCTGATGGGTACAGCTGATACATGCTAGCTATTAGGTATCACATATAGTTAGCCTGCATGATATTGGATAAAATTGGTAAACTGGCAAATTTCCACACATATGTTCAATATATCGCCTGCATACAGATACACAATCAGTTATAATTGTCATTAATTTGGGCACTTTAAAAGTACTAACAACAAGTCAACAAGTGGGAAAAGCCATTGGGCAAAACAACATGTTTCTTAATAAACATAAAAAATGCACTCGTTTGTCACAGTTGTGTTATTTACAAGTGATCTACAATTTCTAACCATGTTAAAATATATGCTTAATCTACACAATGGAAGACAAAAGGCCTAACAGATAAAGAGAATGTCTTTATGGATCTGAAATGGAAAATGAGAGCTTTGCAGGTTTTCCTCTTGTATCAAGCAGCATAAAAGTTGTAGCATGATGTGCTTGCCTCACTTGGCATTTCATGTCCTGCAATGTGACTATTGCACATAGGCACATTGTGATGTCAGTGCTGAAACAATGGACTGTATTGTGCAGTCCTGACATACAACTAATGTCATCAGTAGTTTTGGAATCAGGGGGACATTTGAAATCCAGTCATTGTTAGCTCATTCTCGATTATTAGAGTCTATTTATCATTTTTTCATTGTGTTGCAAATCAAAACATTCTGCTGTGTTGCACAGCACATCCAGTGTCTCTGTTTTAGCTTGTGTTCACTGTAGACTATCTGTAGTAGATTCATGCCACACGTGTTTGTACATTTGTTAGCAAGGGTGTTTTTAAGTATCTTAGTAGAGATTAGGTAAGATGAACTTATGTAGGTCAGGTATGTAGGCATTGGTTTGTGAATATCCAATCTAAATCAGATATTATATTAATTTATCATTCATTTTATTTACAGTTTAAGTTTATTTGTCAGCGACAACATGCATGCCATGTTATTTTTAATGTTTATTATCTATCTATCTATCTATCTTGTGTTCTTGCTATATCATTTCAATCTTTTTTATTTTGCTTTAATGCATAGACTCACATTAATTGAACAGCATCTCATCTAAAGTGTTTAATGAGTTTATCTGATATATTTTCTATCACACAATGTATAGTCAGCGACTGGAATGCATTCGGTGTTGTGTTCTGTTGTTGTTCTGATTAGTCACTGCTGTTCTAACAAGCATATCTTTTTGACACCCTCTGAGACCCACAATGTATTTGTTAGTGGGTGTGTTTTGCCACTGTGATCTTATGTGTGCTGAAATGCAGATTCAAGCCTAACGTTAGAATGAGAATGGAAATTGCCATATGAGAATATGGATGGAAATGGATGTTTTTGTAAGTAGCCTTAATATCAGAGGCGAAAGCAAATGTTAGAGGGGTTTTAAGACCATAACGCTGCTACCAGTCACAGGATCATCTCGCATGTTCAAAGTGAGGAAGCTTTTCCAACTTCAGATCAAAGAAATGTACCTTGCTGATTAGAATTCAGGGCAGCTCAACATTCAGATGCTACACTGCCACACCATTCTAGCATAAGAGGATTAGTGAGCTGACTTGTTAAACTACAAAACAGAACCACAATAATGAAGGATCAAAATGTGGAAACCTAGTTTGAAGTGTCGAGAGAGGTATCCATGTATGACACAAATAGATTGGGGGGAACTTGAAAAGATTTGGGGGCTGTGAAGTCTGTATTTTTTTTTTTGTTACTGTTTTTTTTTTTTTCATTGAAAGGAAAGAAATGAGTCAAATTGCAATGCTTTGATATCTTCTAGATTTACATACCCATTTACCTTCCAGTGTCCCCTTCCCCTCATCAGATCCAATTTCAGGATAAATCTCCTTCATCATCATTGGTCAGTGCCCCTGCCCTTTGAGGTCAGCTGCCTCTACCAGCCTGCACATCACTTCCATTCCCTCCATCATTCTCAGCACTCTGTCCAAAGGCCTGAGGCGACGGTCAAGAGCTATTGATCCCTGGAGGTGGCAGTTCACATCGGGGCAGCGCTGCCAACGGTCAGAGGTCAAAGCTGAGTGGGTCAAGTGAGATTGAATGTGCCCGCTTTGTTGCCAGGAGCCATGGAGGTTAACTTGGCCCAGTTCATTGTGTGACCTCAGCAGGTCAATAGTGCCTCAGCTACATCTATAGAACTCTGATTTGTCATTAATTTTTTTAATTTGTGGCCTGCGCATATTATTCCCTTGAAGATAGAGGAATGATGGTGCAGATGCACATGTTACTCCCTTGGATTGATTTTGGATGGCAATCATCTTGAACTGCAGGCAAGGGGTTAGCAAGGGATTGGTGCTTGTCAATAGTGAACAATGGTTGCTGATTTTCTGTTGTTTTCAGTACTCCCTCCTTTTAAATTACATAGCTCATCAGCTGGGTCAGGGGTTCAACTGCAGATTTGCATGGAAAGACATTTTCATCAAATCCTTTGCCTTTTCAGCCTGCAACAAAGGTCGAGCTTCAAGAAACCAGGCTTTTTTCTTATCTTTGTAAAGTAAATAATATTAGCAAGTGTAATTCAAGAATTTGTGTTGCTTGAAGGCTTTGACTTGTCTACAATTTCAGCTAAACTCTGACTGGTTGTTGATTTTGAGCAAAATATTGGCATCCATCCTCCAGACTGCCACAAGCTGTCCAAACTCCATCAGAGAGGCAAGTCATTCGTATTCCATGGGAATTCTCACACTATCCTGCAGACACACATGCGAGGCACACCCAAATGTTCACCTACAGATACACATAGATTCTCTCACACACAGAACTTCTAGGATGCGAAAGGCTGTTAGCTTTGGTACAGAAAGGGGAGAGAGACTGGAAGCATGAGGAGGGGATGTGATGGAGAGGAGGTTACAGCGGTTTGTATACACTGATATTCAAACACAACACACTGGATGAAAACCTTGAGGCCACTGATTTGGAGAGAAGATAGAAACCAGAGGGGAAAAGTGTTTATGGTATTTTTTCACCACTGAGTCACCGAATTCAGCACTGCCATATGAAACAAGATTCAAGCGGCCACATTTTTTCCATATTATTAATAAAAAGGCAATAAAAGATGTGGGTTTGTGCCTTCAGTTACACACACTGCCGTGGACGCTCCCCTTCCTTTACTTTTCCGCTTTTATTATTTTTAAATCACTGCTCATTTATACTTGTTGCTCCCCTCTTTTCTTTCTCTCTGGCTTTGCCTGTCACTGTGTGCTGTGTGTAGGCAGCATTGTGATAGGAATAGATGTTCCCCCTAAGCGAGACCTGCAAGAGTCATTTGAAAAAATCAGCTTAATGGAGAACAGTAGGTAAGGAGTGGGCAGCTTGTACTTTTTCCCTGAGCCTTTTTCTTCTATTCTTTTGCTGCTGCTCCCACTGACTGTCATTTACTCCAGATCTCTGTCTTCTGCTGTCTGCCTCCCTTTCTCCGTTTTGTTTCCCTCTCCGTGCCCTCGTTCTCACCCCCGTCTCCAACTTGAGTTTGTCTTCCTCCACTCCAAATGTTTCTCTCTCAGGTGGCACATCCCCCTTATCTTGCCACCACCTCTTCCTCACCTGCCACACTCTCCCTCTCTGGCCTCTCTCTGTCTGTATCTGTGTCTATCTCTCGCACTCTCCACCCCCTCTCTTTGCTATATTTTTCTTTCACTTTTCTTTCTTTTATCTGGGTGCACATTCCTCTCCTCCCACACTTGAATTCTCACTAAATGATTCCAAGTGTCTGGGCCCTGTGCCTCCCTGAGCAGGCAGCACAGCCGCCACACACACACACACACACACACACACACACACACACACACACACACACACACACACACACACACACACACACACACACACACACACACACACACACACACACACACACACAAGTGAGCACAGTTACACCCACAGAAAGATGTACGTAAGCACACACATGTATTATTCTGGGTACTGCAGAGAGGGGATAGCAAACTTAACAAAGACATAAAGAGAAAAAGTGGGTGTCTCTTTGTTCCGTTCTGTAATAAGAACAATCAATTTTTTTGACGATCGTGGTCATTTATTTTTTATTAATTCACTCGTTAACCATCCATTCATCCTGATAGCAGATGCAGCATTTCCTGTTGTTGTGTCCCAGATGTAATTCTAAGTAGATTTTGAACACGTACAATGTGCATGCTTGAAGAGTGACACAATTATATACACTCTAACTAGAGAATATGTATACTAAATCAAATTAACTTTGAGTGGGCTATTGACCTACACTGTTGGGCCTCGTAATGCAAGTGAAAAAACAGATGATAATGGAAAATATCAAAACAATATTGATGTTGGTGGTGTGACAGCTCTAGGAATATATTGAAAAACAAAAGGAAGTGACTATAACATTTTGCTTTCTCTTTGGGAAGTTTACATTGCCACAGCATTCCATTCAGTGCCGTTTCACTGACATCCATATGAGTACTAATTGCAATTAGAACAGTACACAGTAGTACTGGCAGTGGCTCTGTGAAGTTGAACTTAAACGCAACAGTGCTTTGAGCCAAAATGCTCATGTCAGCATGCTAACATTGCAAACTATATACCAAATAGTTAGTAGTGACATTGCTAACTATTTGGTATAGTTTGTTGAGTTTATTTTTATTTAAACAAATAATTTCATCTCAATCAAAGATAGATTTGCTAAGTTAATTTTACTTATATTTTTTAAGTTGAATGTGTTTATCTTTTCTCATCAATTTAAACTATATTCATAATATTAGCTAAATTTAGAGTCACTAATTCACCTATATTTCGTGTTTGTGGACAGTAGGAGAAAGATAATTGTTTATTGCTGCAGATAACATATCATAATTACTCTGTCAGAAAGTCTTTTGTGCTCAGACCCTTCAGGGAGATTGTGATCGAAGGGCATCTGCCCTGAGTAGCAGCAAGATAAATCCCCTAATTGGAGTCCAGACACTGGTGGTGGTGGTGGTGGCTGATGACTCTGCTGAATCTGCTGAAACTGCAGAGGCTGAAGAAATGATGGGTGAATCTGTAAAGAGTGGGCGGTGACGGGGAGGTGGAGGCTGTGTAACATAAACGTGAAAGACAGCAGCAAGATGATAAGTGAAGGTGTGTCACTGTGCCACTGGACAGATAGTAGTTAGATATTTCAGTCTGGACCAAAGTTATGGACTGACTGATAGAATGACATTGCCACCCTGCCATTGGCTAAAATCAGTTTACTACTACAACAAGAAACACTGCATACTATACTGTAAGTGTTTTGTCAAAAACAGCTTGTTTCTGCTGTAGCAGGGCAATCATATCTGCTTTCTCAGACAAACTGATTTCTATCATGTGAGCCATTTATTTGTATTTTTGTTGTCTAAAATATATTCTGTGGATTTGAGCCAGCTAATAACAAAATATATTAAACATAAAACCATTCTTAAACGTTTCATTTTAATGGTAGTGATCATGTTTATTGGATTAAACATCATATTTTTGCCAAATAACTCCTTTTGAAAGGAAACTTTGAACAACTCTTTTCTACATCTTGCATCATGCTCCCCCATCCAGATTGCTGTTTTCTGCTACCTTTTCCTGTGTTCTTTAAGTCATCAATAATTCAGGCATGAACTTGAGGATGAATTATTCACATGATGCTGATGTTAGACATAAATGCACTGTGCTCATACTATGAGCCTGTAGGCCTACCTTTCTTTTACATCCAAGAAAAGGGGGATACCTGAGTCCCACAAAAGTCAGCTCACATTCAAGCTACACTCCCACCCTCTTTCCTCTTGACTCTATTCCTCCAACCTCTCTGCATTTTCCTCCCTGTCAGCCGTCCCATTTTCACCCTTTTCATGCACATTCAATTCTCTTTTCATTCTTTCTTGTCACCAAGATTACATGCATGTAGAGCAAGGCGCTTCTGTTTGAAAGAGACAACACAGGGACATGGATAAGTAGTGGTGGCTGAAAAAGGGATTTCACTGCCTATCCTTTCAGCACACAATGCACGCCAACAATCCTACAAAACTAATCCCATCGCTGCTTAAACCTTGAGGTGCAAAAACATTGGGGGGAGCCAAGCAGGAAGGCAATAGCAGTGATACAAAACATCCTTTTCATTTCACACATGTTCCCCGTTTTTCTTTCTTTCTCTGTACTTCTGTCATTCTGTCTCTTTCTCTCTCAGTCTTTCTATTTCTCATTAAAACAGTGCTAGTGTGAGTCATAAGCTATTACTGTATTATCTAGCCTCTGGGTCTATTTAGACACACACTGCCTCCTTAACAACTGTTCACATTGATCATTTGATTCAGCATGACGCTAATTAGGATTTGTCAATACTATTAATCTGCTCATCCAGCCCTTATGTGAATTTGAATATCTCAGGGATTATGTAGAGCAGCAGTTGATAAAGTATTACCTGTTTCCTGGACAACAAAAGCAAATGATGAGCAGTGAGGAAAGAAATAACCATTCAGACAGAAAATCCTGCTCCTGTTCCGACACTAGCAGGAACTATTGAAGAGCGAGACATTGACTGTGTTTACATGCATACAGTAAGAGATACAATCAGACTATTGGGAGGCCTATTTGAAGATTATTGGAAGTTCACCAGAACCTTAACATAGTGATCTTATAGCATAAAGACTGCAGCTAGCAGGGTGAAGAGTGAAATTTAGAATTTAAAAATAAACAGAATATCTCGTTTTTATATTCGATGGACATATACTTTAAGTAATTTATCTGAACATTAATTCTGCTATCAAACGATCTGAATAACATAAAAATACCTAATTTGCTCCGTTAGCTTAATGTGTATATCCACATTAAAATTAGCAGTTTAGACAGAGCAACAAAATTGTGATTGCATTAGCTGGGGTCAGGTGCTTCATTCATGCTTCATAGTCTCTGGCTCATTCATCAATTATTTGATCACCAAGTGATTGGTAACATCCAAATATAATCAAGTAGGTGTGCAGTGGAGCCATTAGAACCTGACACCAGTGCCGCAGCTCCCTCTATAATCCAACTTCCTCTTCATGTATAAAGACGTAATGCTCAACTAAAAGGACACTAAGAGAACACATACTCCTGCCAAGGCTGCAAATAAAAGAAAAAAAAGTGTTTTTCTTCTAAACATCACACAAATACAAAACAAACAAATAACAAAAGATAACCACCTCATTGGAGGTAAATGTGTTTAATAGAAGATTCCTAAACCCATCAGAATCCTTGATACCGTTCAGCTCTTTCTTTTCTGCCATATCTAATATTATAACCTTTTTTTTTATTTCTGCAAGGTTTTGCAACAATATTTATTGATAGTTTGGCTGTGAGGTTTTGCTCATGTGATACTCTGGTACAAGCATGATACATACTGCCCCTGAGCATGCAGCACCCTTCCCATCAGAACCTGAGATACACAACTTTAATGAACATGAATGGCAGCGAGGATGTAGAGCTCAGTGACGTCGTATGCAGACTGAAATGATTACATGGTTTATTGTGAGAGGCCTTGGACTTACATGATTGGAGGATGTGGAAGAGTAGAAATGCATTTTCCATGCATGCCCAAAGTTCAGAGACATTCCAAGTCCCAATTCCTTGATACAAAGGTTTCTGACTGAATTAATAGATCATTTACTGTAAGTATAAACATACTGATTGAATCCCTTCTGCTTTTGGCATTTGCTTTTCTGACCCTGACCTCTGACCTAGTGAGGAGAAAATACAACCCTTCAACCAAGACCCCCCCGCTCTCTCTCAACAGTAAATTCACCCATATTTCATAACGAAATAAGATGAACCTTCCCACTATTGTTGATAAATACTAAATGTATAAATGAATATAATATAAATTCAAAATCAATTCAAAGTACAATTCTGTGAATATTGTTAAGGTTGCAAGTCAGGGGAATATGAATGATTAAATGACCTGAGCCAGACTGATATTAGCTGTTAAAAGCAAAAACAGAAGCAGAGCCAAAGCTTCTTGGGGGATGAAAGGCCCAAAAAAGCCACACTGAAGTCCTCTCCAGTATGGTCTTCTCCTTGGGAAAACTAATTTGAAATGTACTTTACTCTGCAGACGTGCAGATCTCTAGGGAGTGGGCCGAGGTGTGACAGAGCCAGACATTAAACAGAAGCTAGGCCAGGTTAGAGGGGCCAGGCGTGGGAGACAGGAGAGAGCCTGTGGGATACAGCCCTGTGTAGGCACCAACTTAACCTGTCCCCCTCCCCCTCATCTCCAGTCCTATCTGCTCACCCACGCACGCTCCTCCATCCCCACTCCCCCTCGCTCCGCTCTATTTTCTCTCCATTGTATTCATCACCCTCTGCCCACACTGCAAACTCCATGCTGAGACAGAGAATATGAGCTCTTCTTGTGTGTTTTGCTAAAAAGTGACATGCAAGAATGTGCTGCAGCACTTTTCCTGACTGCTGGCATTTTCATTCCACACCGAAGACAATTTGAAGTGGTCTGTACAGCTCTAAACAACATAAGCAGACGTATACAGAGACAGCCAGAGAGGAGGGAGGGGAGGTAATCAGTCCCAGGCCAGTGTTTGGTAAATGCACACAGTCAGTGGTGAGAAGAGGCAGCCCTGTCAAAACTACCTTCAACCTCGACAGAACAACAGCGCAGTCTTGGAGAGACCAGGCCGCGTGAGATATAGTGATGTAAACTTTGCATTCTGATATACCTTTGTCCTTTCTAAATTTTATTTACTATGGCTATGTCTTTTAGATTATTACTACTATAATTGGCCATGTACTCCGGGGGATCATTAAAGATTTATTTTTAGGGAATCCCTAGCAGGGGCGGATCTAGGATTTTTCCAACTCAAGGGCCACAAAGGGGCCACATTTTACACAGAGGGGCAAAGTATACGTCCAACATCCATGAACATTTCCTTACTCAGTAAGATCTATATACATTTCATTCCTGGTTTGCCGTTGGCTCTATAGCTTTGGGGAAAAGCTTGGGAAATTAGATACATTTTGCAAATTGTGCCTTCAAGTACATTGTGTACATTGTAAAAAGCCTAGGAAGTAAAAATTCTTAACTTTCATACTGAAAAAAACCTAATACATAATATGCTTTTTTCCCCCAAATATGTGACACATGATCTTAAAACAGGTAATGTATATTATTACAGCATACAGAAGCGTTTAGAACAGAAAATCTGAGTCATCTTAGCCACTGAGGTGAGGGCATCTATCAATGTTGTTGATAGTTGTTTACAAACAAGGACAAATTCTCCTATGACTTTAAAGTCAGAACCCTGAAGAAAATTGTCTTTTTTCAAGACAAGGAAAGAAAAGTCAGAATTCTGACTTTATTCTAAGAATTCATGCATTATCATTAATGGCATGCTGAATTCAAGCCAGGAATTCTCAACACTCCTTAATGACCATTGTTTAGAGGAACATTTTAGTCACTCGAGGCATGTAATTGAAAGCACAAATGTAAAAGGTAGAAAAACAACATGAAACTGAACTTTACTTTAATAGGTGCTGCCCCATGTCAGGCTTTTGTACTCCAAAATTTTCAAATTCACTCTACCTTTTTGTTTTCTCTTTTTTTCTACTGACCCCTAGACATCATTTTGAAGCCACTCTAATGTGAAGGTCTTGCAGAAAGTGCTTGCGCCATGAGTTAAAGTTCTGTGGTTGATGTGGTCAGCAATTACTCCTCCTCCTCTTAACTGAACACAAAGGGCAGAGAGCGCTCAGGGACAGGACCTCTTCTCTTTCTGCTTTGCTCCTTTTACAACACAACCGTCACCTTACAAGAGCAGTGTTCAAGTCCTCTCTCACAGCCAGAGGAAACGGTGCTGAGCCACAGGTTGGCGAGGTTGGGTGAGAAGCTACTTGGCTTTCACCAAGTTCAAATTTAGCTCAATGTTCAGGAAATAACCAGAAGAGCACTTGTTTATCTTTATGATCCCTGATTAGCTGCCCTTCGCCTCACCAGACAGCCAATCACGTGTGGCACAATCCACAGTATTCTGGCTCAAGGCTGTTCAGGTTGTCTGCAGGTTGTCTGTACTTATGTGTGCAAGTGTTTCCCTCTCCCTGTGTAGCCAATGGCACTACACATATCAAGAGAATTCCCACATTATCGCAGGATGATGTGGGACAACATTCACATTTGTTTCTAGGCACATGGACTTGACTGTGTGTGTGTGTGTGTCTGTTCACTTGTGTTGGTGTGTGTGGCTTTGTGTGAATGCTCCTATGACACTCTGATCCTCATCAGGGCCTTAAGCCAAGCCCGCGGCAGGTCCGGCAGCGAAACTCATAAAACTCCAGAAGTCTTTTCCAGCCATCAAACATGGTCTGACACAGAGAGAAAGAGAGAGCTGGCAGCGTTCCTGCTCACTGGCGGTGCATTAGTATTTTTCTCCAGTCAGGGGGCAGCAGGCTGGCTGTCAGCACAGGTCCATAAAGATGAGGGCAGACACATGCAGCCTGTAGAAGACACAAACACACACAGATCTGCATCAGCAGATATGCGTTGCTGACATCACACAGCTAACTCACACCTCTCCTGACATACTTTCTGAAACATGCCCTGTGCCAAAAGCACACACATACACAGCCAAACTCACACAACACCAGTATAGAATAGCAGGCCTTGTCCCATCTTTGCTCTGTCCGAGGGGAGATGAATGATGGAGTGGAAACATAACATTGTTATGACACAAAACAACATGCGGGGTGAAGAGAAAACATACAAAATTTAGGAATGAGAGACAGGAAAATGTTCAAATGAAATGTAAACAAAGCTTGACAGCTAGAATAACATCCACAGCAGTTCCTTGACCGTACATGCGCTCCTCCGGCAAGAGCGTGCAATATCAATTTATGTTAGCAATCACTAGCTCATAGGTGGAGATGGAAATGGTGTCGCCTTGCAAATGACTGAAAGAATGATTAAAGGAATAGTTGACATTCGGGGTGATATGCTTATAATCCGCTGTTCTGAAAGTTAGGTGAGAATATCAATACTATTGTATCTGTTAGATACAATGATACAGCCAGAAGTTGGTAAGAAGTTGTCCTATCACTCTGAAATAGAGAAATTTGTGCAGTGGTGTGACAACAACCATCTTGTGTTGAATGTGGGGAAGACCGAGGAAATGGTGTTTGACCCCAAGACAGTGGGTGACCACAGGCATGTGGTTATTAATAATGTCCCCATCACCCAGGTCTGCTCTTATAAATATCTTGGGGTCCACATTGACAACTCCCTCAGCTGGAAGGTGCATGTGGGAACTCTCTGCTCCAAACTCCAACAGCATGTGTACTTTCTATGCAGACTCAAGGTCTACGGAGTGGAGCAGGAGGTCACTCCTCAACAGTAGCTCCTAGGTTCAGTCAACTTAACATTATGCGCACCATCACATGTGCAATATGTTATCTGTGCAATATACTATTACTCGTGCAATAAATCTGCTAAGCTGTGCATTATTTAAACTCAACATTGAAGTACTTGTTGCTTGTGTATATATGTGTGAATGTTATGTAGGGAGTGTGTATTATGTGGTATTGGTTTCAGTGAATTCGCTGCATAGCTACTTGTTGTATCCTCTGTGAAATTGTAGTTGGATGGAGTCTAGAACAAATTTCCCTTTGGGGACAATAAAAGTATATCTTATCTTATCTTATCTAATCTTATATCTCAATTTACAGTCCCAGACAATGACAGTGTGAAATTTTGACTTAGCACTTTTGAGGATGACAGGATGTTATGAGAATAATAGTCTATCTCGTTGCACTTTCACCAGAGCGTCATTTCACAAAAAATGTATTACAGTTAAACTGAAAGAAATTGAAATGAATCTGCCGTGCCCTGCCAGATCATATAAAGTAATCATTAGAATTTTAAGTTTCAAACTGACTTACTGATGAATGACATGTTTGGAGCAATGGAAAAGGCCATATTTGCTGGATGAGGATCAAGTTGAGATATGGGTGACAGCTGGGCCTCCCACACTGCTCCAGTGAACAGACAGCATGCTGATGTTTCCTGCTGTCGTAACATTGTCGGACCAACCTACCGTTTGGCCGGCCGAGTCTGCTCAGCAACAATTAATGCTGAAATGTATGATATGGGGCACGGGCTGTGTCATTTACCATGCATTGTAATCTCTCTGGATTGATCGGAACAAAATCAATGTTGTTCAGCGACTGACTACCAGCATTTAAAGAGTTGTAAGTGTAGCCTTCCTGTAGGGGAGTGGTATGGTGTACAATGGCTGTGTGCATGGTTTGTTTAAGGCGAGAGGCCTGTGAGTGTTGACACAGCTGCCAAGGGATGAAGTGAGGGAGACAGACAAATTTGGGTAAAAGCACATTGAACGTCGGGGTCACGAGTAATGACGGCAAGATGGAATGATGATGAGCAGCAAGGGGAAGTGAACATGTGTGTCTAAGTTTCAAACTGGGAAACACATTTGACTCGCAACATGATTTTGGTTCCTAAAAATACAACAGCCACAGGTTATGTGCTATGCCAGCGGTTTTCAAACTGTGGGGCGCGCCCGAGGTTCTGCAGGGGCCGCAGGAATAAAATAAAATTAAAAAAATCAGAGCGGAACCAATGTATTCAGATTTAAATGTAAAAAGGTGTTGCACACAAGCTGTAAATAAACACTGGTTGCTCGAAAAACCAACAAAATGGAGAAGTTTTTAACACAGCCAGTAGTTAAAAGAAAAGCGGACGAGCCCATGATTATTTGCAACCTGCAGTACAAATAGTAGTTAATGTTGATTAATATATTTTCATAAAATATTTAAATAATTTAAAAATCTACTACTCAGGGAAGTATGCTTACTACTTTCAATTAGGCCTAATTATTTCACAGTGGCACAGGATCATTTGCCAATACAAGCACTTTTGTTCATGTTCAATCCATAATAAAATACAAAATTATAGTTGGATCTTTGTGTCTTCTTATTATTAGTGGAGAAAATATAATGTTTGTACAACTATATACAATTAATTCTACCAATCTAAGTGGGAACCGGGTTAGGGGGGGCTCGAAAATATTTCCAATTCCCCAAGGGGGGCCTGTCTGAAAAAGTTTGGGAACCACTGTGCTATGCAGATGAATACTTTGTTTATGTGTTTGTTGCGGTCAGGGAGGATAGTTTTTATCATTATCAGCATTTATCCTTCAGGGTGACTTCTGGCTTTTGCATCAGCAAACCCTGTGTTTTGTGTGTGTGTGTGTTAGGGAGTAGTTTGTCCTCATCAGCATGACAGAGCTTTTCAGTTAGAGGAACCTTTGACGCTACTTATCCCATGTTGTCTTAACCCTGCAGCCAACGACCTTTGTCTGTTCTACGATCTTTGCATTTCCTGTTTCACACAACACAACTCTTCCCAGAAGATGCGAAAATCTCCCAGACATTTTATGTGGCAGTGGCCCAACAATGAAAACACACTGCAACCATTCATTTAATGGGAAACACATTGAGTCTTACATGAATCCTGAGACGCAGCAGAGAAGGCCAGTCATGTCTTGTCTTCTGTGAAAGACTTTAGGCAAAGGGAAACATTTGTCTTCTTTCTTAGACGATGTAACTGTTCTTTTTTGAGCAGTTAGGCCAACCCCTCCACACACATTCACACAATAAAGAAAATCCGGTCTTATAGTTATACAAGTCATACGTTTGCTGCTGTTCCAAATACCGGGGGGCAGAAACTCCAGCAGTAGAAAGACCAGTCAGACCCAACACCCATAGATGACATCACTCACAGACAGCACCGTATCCTCCTATGAAACACACAAATCCATGGAAACTGCAGCCCAGCAGTCTTATTGAATTGTAGCCTGAAAACATGTAAATGTCAAAGCATTTTAATACTGTGTTATTTCTGTAATTGCAGTGTCATTAAACAGACATAAAAGATTTGACAAAGTCATAAATTACAATGTTATTAAATGTCTATGGGTAGCAGGACTTAGTGAGTAAGCAGTGACTGTTTAAGACTTGTCATCAAGACTTGTATAAAGAAATATATCATTAATGTCATTAAAAGCTGTTGATGCCTCATAAGTCATGGCTTTGGAGAAATGTAATGATGAATGAATCTATTAGAAGTCTGTTACAGTCAGATAATATATATAATGCTGATTTTACTTTGATCATTTCTGATGTGTACATATTATTTTCATGCACTATTTGTTTTATGTACTGACTGATGCTATTTTTGTAACATACTGTTTTTATAGACTCTCCTATATGTTGACCTGGGGAACTACAATTGTGAACTGCATTTCTCTTATGCACACGTGTACTCATAAGCACATTTGCTCTGACAAAGGTCTATTATTTGAAATATATTTAATATACTGTGAATTTATCCTGAAATACCTCGATACCGAAATAATTACCATAGTTTCCGCTAATGACAGATATCAGATAGCTACACCACAATCCAAAGTTTTGATTATCATCCCACAATAGGATATAGTGCACAACATATGGTTCATTTTCATTTACCAATATCGATATTAGATACATGAAAACAGCTATGGTGGCATGAGACCAGAATTATTGCTCTCAGTCCAATTAGCCTCTGGAAACTAATCTAATTATTTAGCACTTCGGTGGGCCATAGAGGTAGGGGCTTGGGGTGGGGTGGTGGGGTGGTGGTGGATGAGCTGACATGATTTCATGCAGAAAATTTATTCAACTGTCAATATCATTTAGATTTGTCCGGGTGAGCACTGGAGGCCACGAGGAGGGGGTCACAGATTGCAGCTCAATCATAACGAGTTTGTCTTCAATCTTCACTTCCTTGATGCTGAGGCCATATTTGTATCTTAGGTGCATGCATGTCTTTGTAGATTATTTATATCGAGGGTGAGGATATAAAGAACAGGCAGACAGAAAAAATTGTATTTCATTTATAATGAAATAAAAACAATAAAAGACATGGATTTATAATGGTGACAAATATGTTTTGAGTTGTGAGTGCTTGAATGATTTTATGTGGTTTAATGGGTCTCTTGTTCATTTCAGGCTCTCATGATGAGTAAGGGATGGTCAAATCAATCTTGCTCTCCTCATCTTACCATTTCATCTCTGAGTGGTCATGCCACTCCTATCATTCCTCCCAAGATAACATCCCTGCAGATCCTTCCCATTCCAACACAGACCTCTATTTGAACCCACGCCTATGCAGAAACAAAGACATGACATTAAAGAGAAAGAAAATGAAACGGAGAGATTTTCAGTCGGTGAGCTGGACAACAGATAGTGTATATCTTCCTGGTTTTTAAGTTCAAGGCTAACCAGGATGACTGAGATGACAGAGAGACAAGGATCAACAGAAAATGGAAGGTTCAGGATGCAGTCTCAGACAAACACTTGATGCTGGGCTTTGAATGCATTTCAAAAAAGAGCAAGAGTCAATGCACATACAGTCAACATTGTCAACACAGCAACCGTCTGCAAGAGAATGAATCATTTGCATGTTTAAGCTTGCAGCGTTAAAGGCCAAAAAGAGATTTTTGCATTTTCTTTAGTCATTTGCAAAGGCAATTCAGGAATGACAATGTCTGCTGTGGAAGAAGGATGCCTCCTGTCTATCTGTAACAAAAGGAAAGTTCTGTAAGCTGGTGCCACTTTGCCCGAGATTGTGTTCCATTTTGTCTAACTTCAAGTACATGTTAGACAATTATGTAAGTTAGCAATAGGCATATGTGTGTGTGTGTGTGTGTGTGTGTGTGTGTCTGTGTGTGTGTGTGTGTGTGTGCTAGTTGTTTTACCTCAGGTTCTGTTCGTGTTCTCACAATTATAACCAACTTTGTGCCAACTAATCACTTTGTCCCGGAGAATCAACGTAAGGATGGAGTTTCGGCAGGATGAAGCCCAAGGCTGTCTTCTAAACAGGACCCTGCACGTTATAAGTGAGAGTACATACACACCCAGTTCAACAGTTAAAACATAAACCTGACAAGACATGGTTTATGTGTACACATTTAAAACCTGCAGTTTCTACCCTGGGGTCTGGGTCTAAAAAAACTCACCAATGAAGTATGTTTTCAGAACAAAAGGTAAAAAAGCTGCGAACGTGGTTAAATATTTGCAGTACGTATGTAAAGGTGATGATTCTGTGTTAAAAGGAACCATAACATCCCGTGTCCACAATGTTCTTTTTCATGCAAAAAAGCACTGGCAGGAGTCTGGAGAGAACTGGTTTGAAGGACTTGAGAAAGAAACAATACACATTGGTTTTGATTGACATTAGCTAATAGTTAACTTAAAGCCATGTTAACATATGCTTGACTACACAGAACCACAAACGTATAACTGATCAAACCAAAGCACTCACTTTCAGTGTGCCTCTGATCTGCTCCCACAAATGGGCTTTTCAGTTTGTGTTTGATAAAACTCAGGATGGACAGACACGGCTTACCTTTTCCTCCATTTTCTTAAAATGCTCAGTGATTGGTTGCCTGAGACGTAAGACACCAGTGCCTGTCTAGAGTTAAGCTCATCGAGGTTATAGGTTACATATTTCACTGAGTTAAAGAGTTATAAACGGGTGCACATAAGTGGTGTACAGGTGCTCATACGCGGTCAAAATAAAAGATGTATTAGAATGTATTATTGCCTTTGTCAACTTAGGGAACTTTGCTTATATTAGATGGTCTGCATGGAGGCAAGAGACTGTTGAAAATACTGAGGCTATTACCTGCCATTCAATTTCAAGTGGCTACAAGGGATGACTGACCAAAAACATGTCTGCCTCATGCAGTGCAAAATATGAGCACCAAGCAACATCTTCACGTTCTCCTTTGACAACCAAACAGAACAAATTATGTGCACCTGTCTGTTGGAATCACCTCATTTTAATATAGGTAAAGACATAATAATATTTCCACATTAGAAAGCCTAAAAACAACTAGACTTTTTTTATACAGTACATTCCGTTGTTTTCTGTACTTACATTATCCCTAATGCTCCCAAAAATATTAATGCCAAGAAACCCACGAGTCTGTAAATGCGACTACAGATAATGGCAATAAAACATTAATACATTACCTCGCCTGGGAACATTTTTGCCTAAGTCATGTAAGATAGATTTTCAGTGGCAGTGGTGCTGTGGCCATATTAGGCAATATTAATCCATCTTACTGAGAAATATCTGGTAGTTTCGTCGAATCCTGTTTTTTTTAATTTTTTTTTTATTTCACTCCTCATGTGTTATGAATTTGGTCATCACTTCCTGTGTTTGTTCCTTCCTTATTTTCCCCAGTTAGTTTCACTTGTGCTGAATTAACCTTCCTAGTGTACAAGTACTTACTCAGTGTGTCTTCCTCTGTTACTTCATCAGTCCATCTTTGCCTTTGTCCATGAAGTGTCTCAGCCAGTTGTCCCTACTGCTTTTTGAATTGTTTGCCCAGTTTTTCTGACCTCGTCTGCGTCTTGGATGTTGGATTTTTGCTTGGATATTGTTTGCCTATTTTGGACTGCGTTTTGATCTTGCCTGCCCTTGTTGTCTTCATTGTTTAAGTGCTACAGTTTGTGTTATTAAATTCCCATACTGCCCCAACTCTGACTTCTGAGTCCACATCTGGATCCTCCTGTTCCTCCTGTTCCCTGTCTTTAGCACAAACCTTAACCTTAACCAAACTTAACCTTTTTAAAAAATGTGTATTTATTCATATTTTTACCTCAGTTAAGGAGGTTATGTTTTCATCCATGTCTGTTGTTGTTTGTTTGTTTGTGCGTGTGTGTATGTGTGTGTAGGTGTGTCTGTATCTCTCTCTCTCTCTGTGTGTGTGTGTGTGTGTGTTTCCCTAGAGCTTTATTCACATACCTTCCCTGTCATTTATCACAGTTAAGTCCAAATCAACACAGTTGTAGTAGCTGTTAATACTTCAGTTTGTAAGGCATGCATATATTTTGTGTTTTCAACTTTAAAATTAGCGGTGACTTTGATATACAATAGAATAAAATACAAATAATAAATAACACAAATAAAAGCAAAGATATGTCTGATAAAACAGTACAAGCAAGCTGAAAACTCTGTGTAGCATACCCACTGAACTGCTACTGCAATTATTCTTATTTTCTGAATATTGTTAGCCCTTAAAAAACATCTTAATATGTAGCATCTTTGCAACCAAACTGCAGAGAATGATGCACTGCAATGTGAAGGTTACATAGTGCGAGGGATTAGGAGATATGAAGTGATGTCAGGTAAGGTTATCAACAAGCCTCACTTCTTTCAAAAAGTTACTTAAGTCTTTTTCTAAGTTTAACTTTATATCGTTCAGTGAATTCATGAAATTTGTTCTTAAAACCCAAGTGCATACTTTGGCATGGAAGAGTGAAAAAATTATAAATTCCTTGCACTATCAATTCCCAACATTTTCCCCTCCCTCTCCTCTTCCTCTCCAGTTTCTTTGACTGTTTTTTCTGCACTGTTTTCTTCTCTTATTCTTCCACCCACACTAATCCTATTTTATTCAAGACATACTGTATAATATAACACAATATGCAGGACCTTGGCTCTGAGAGTTTTTCTAAGGGCCTCCTCATTGGCTAGGCCCCAGTTACGGTTGAGTAGTGCATCATCTGAACCATCCAACATCTCTTATCCACCTGAGGCCATTGTGGGTGCTGACAGAGGCTGCGGCCAGGCTTGCATCACTGAAGGGCTGAGAAAGCAACATAAATGTCAGAGGAATTAGCTGCCTTGCCGGCGCCCACGGAGTCTGGGATGACAATGGGTGGGAGAGAAGAGAGGACAGTGGGTACAGTAGAGCACTCGTAAACATCTACTCCGCTCTCAGCTCACCTCTACTTCTCCCTCCCTCTCTCCTTGTTTTTTTCTTTTTGTCTGTATTTCTGCTCTCTTGCCAACACATTTCTTCCTTACTTGTCCTCACCTCCCCCTCCCCTCACTCTCTCTCCATCCCTTGCTCTCTTTCTGTATCACTGTCTCGCCCACCTCGCCTCTGCCCGCAAGCAGTTTGGAGCAGATTATAGCCCTGCCACCCCCACTCGTCCATATACACAAATATTCACTCCGGTGCTGACACACACACACACACACTTTAAAATAAAGGCACGCAAACACACTCTTAGACTTTGTGTATCTCTGCCACCTACAGTGCCACTACATCATCCTTTCCCAGTGGCGCTCAAGTATGAACTTGTTTAGAACATCCTGTCCAGTCCAAATGTGGTCAGACATGTGAAAAATGCCCACACGAGCCAAACAACCAAACATACCCATTATCAAAATCAAACAGACTCCTCCTCTGACAGTTAAGGTGAAGGAAAGTGATTTCAGTGTGAACCGCAGTGCAACCAGTGATTAGATGTCCAACAGAATCAAGCTGTTTTGTAGCCTTTCTTTATCGTGTGTAGTGGTAAAGAAACCCCACAATTAAGGCCCCTGAACTGTTACTTTATCGTGGCTGGACAGTCTGTCAGAGAAAAATGAATTTTATAGCAGCAAAAGAACTTCTCTTCGAGGACTATTTTTTCAAGCAAAACTTTTTGAAAGTATTGCAGTGGGAAAGAATCATTTTGTGTGTTTTTATTGCCATTAACCAGGCTGATGTAGAACTCATAACAGTTTCTCTTGATGAAGCAATAATCAACCTGTCTCTTACTTAAGGGAGGTAGCAATGCAGAGGCAAAGCGGGCAGAGGGGTGGATATTTGGAAAGGGGAGGAAACGTGCATGTTTTTGAGTATGCATGCGAAAGTATGTCTGCCTGATTTCTGTTTTTTGTTTTTTTTTATTTTTGCTTGCATGCATGAGCTCCTTTTTGTTCTGTCTGCCATTCTGGCCCATGTGTGTGCAGCACACTGTACGGCTGAATGGGGACTGCGTGGGCCTGACCTGCGATCTCACCGCCCACAACTCACATAGACACAGACCAGGCAACTGCCTCTGTTTTAGCCTGCAAGGAAGAGTGTGCGCTTGCGTGTGTGTGTGTGTGTGTGTGTGTATGTGTGTGTATGTGTGTGTGTGCATTTCCAGTGTAAATACAAACCATCCCATCCCTTTTCCTCAATCTCACTCTTTCCCTCTCTATGTGCATGTGTCTCTCCCTTATCATTAGTGTTTTGACATCCTTCTCATGGGACAGCGTGGACTGCGGCTGTCCCTATGACAACCTCAGTGCTACTGTCAATCACCAAGGCTGCCTTATCCTCCTTCACTTAATATTCTATTCTACATGTCCTCCTCAGCTTTCACGGTTGTGCAGATGGCACGTCACACAACTGTATAGCTATCATCAACACATGCCACATTACTGCTGCACTGACATTAACCCATTCATGTCATGCATCTGTAAACGTGTTCTTGTCATCTGCTTGCCACTTTAATCAAATGTTTGTTATCATGCTGTATGTGTGAATGTTGCAGCATTAAATAGACTAAGATAGAGTCACTGGTCCAATCCGGTTGAATGAATGGAAGCATAAAATAAGAAAGATAACTTTGCCGGATCTAACAGTTGCTGTTGACGGATCTACCCCGGTGCAGATGCACATGTGTGTTCGAGAAAGCATCCCGAACTCTACAGTCTGTTGGTAATGAGTGCCCTGAGCACTCCCCACTACACCTAACTGATCCAGTAATTGCTTTTCCTCCTCTGCATTTATCATCATCTGCCCGGCTTGTCATGTTAGCTGAGCTCAACTGAGCTGAGGTGGACTGAGAGGGGTGTGTGACTGCGAGGCGGAGGTAGGGATGTGTCTGTCTGGTTGAAGCAAAGGTATCGGTTCACTGCCTCGCGTCTGGCTGTGTGACAGGGAGGTGTTGGGAGGAGAGGGAAACAGGGAGGAAGGAGAAAGAGAGGACAGTGGTGTGGGGCAGAGAGGGCAGTGATGTAGCGGTTAATATAAACTATGACCTCCAGCCGGTGATCATGATAAGGGAAATAACAATTACATTTTCAAGTAAGAATTATTCTTTCTACCCTCTTATTTTTTTTTAAGCCTGTATCCATAATTCACTTATAAAAATGTATTGTAGAAATTTACATAATAACAGTTTATGTCAAGTTAGAAAGGAGGTAGTTTGGGGAATGAAGACTTTGCAATTTCAGATTGTATATCGGAGCTTGTAGATAATGACCATCATGGGGTGACAGTCTAAATGGATACTGATAGAAGGTCAGAGAAAAAATAAAAATAAAAATAAATGGATACTGATAGAAGGTGAGGGTTGGAGACGACAGTTCTACATGTACAAAAAAAAAATGCAGAAGACTCCCCAGAATTTTGAAACAAATAGCCTCCTTTTTGCAAGCCCTGCACATGATGTGTGTGTGTCTTTGTGTGTGTGTATGTGAGTGTGTGTATGAGAAAGAGGGAGAATACTGTATGTGGGGGAGGGCGTGCTGTTGCTACTAGTGGGGATTTGATGCTGATGAGGTCTGTAATGGGAGTGAACAGGGATCGTGAGGGGAATAGATTGGGACTTCATTGGCAGGCCGACTCTCCCTATCCACTGCAGTGTGCCTACCTATTTACTGCCCTATTTCAATGTGCCTTTATTTTGACCTTTCTGAAGCCAATGAGCTAAATATCAGCTATTGAGCACCTCTATATGATTCCCTCATTTATTTTTTCCCGTCGTCCTCCACGGACAGTCCAGAGCTGAAGTGCATCATTCATAGCGAGGAGGTACCATCATGTAAATCATCACAGCCTTGACTATATAAATTCAGGGAATGTAGAAGGAATGAGATGCAGGGCGAAGAGGAGGGTGATTAAGAGATGTCATCAATTCACATTCAGCCTCAAGGATCATCCATGAATATGCTGATGATGTGTGATACACAACAGACAGGGATACATGGTAATTAATATTTCAAACAAAAGCAGGTATATCCTGGTGTCAAATGAAAGCCTCTGCTATTTTAAATGTAATGATTTGATTGTTGAAGTTAGATAAACTAAAAAAGCATATTCTATATTGTTGTTGTTGACAACACGTTACACGAAAAGGCCAAAATTAACCCTAAACAAATATTGTCTGTGTATTCAAAGTCTGATTTAGCTTATTTATCTTGGCCTCAGGCCTGCAATGTTGTCCAAAGATTAATGAAGTATATATATATATATATATATATATATATATATATATATGTTGTAATGCAATGTTGCAATGTTGTCCAAAGATTAATAAAGTATATATATATATATATATATATATATATATCTATAGTAGATCAATGAGCCATACTTGAACTTGAACTACATGTTTTTTCCAAATCCACTGTTGGCAAAAGTCACAGATGCACCATTTACTCCTGTTTTAACAACACTGCCATAAACTACAGTACTAAGCTATTATAATCTTATCTTATCTTTCTTAGTTAGAATATCGCAAAAAAGTTCATAACAGATTTCAGTTCAATTTTCCGGAGACGTGGTCCTGTGGAAAGAGATGATCTGGAAGTGGATCTCGATCAAGATGTGGATCCAGGAAATATTTTGCAGCCTTGGAGGAGGTATGCAGTATCTGAATGCTCTCCTTTGTTTGTTAGTAGGATTACTCAAAAAAAAAAAAAAAAATCAACTGATTCCCAGAAAAGGGGTGGGGCATGGCCTAGTCAAGACCCCAGTAAATTTGATGCGGATCATAATAGAGGGATGGATCCAGGACTTTTTTTTTTTTATAATTCACTTTAACATTGTGAAAATCCCTAATTTTTCAGGAAATAAAACATGATGTAAAAAAAAATCACACATATTTATGGTATTGATATCTATGAGTGCATATAGCGAGCTGCTGGATGTTTCGGATTAAAATGTGTGAAACAAAGCCTTTGTAACTGTGATTTTAAAGACATGTGTAATTAAAAAAAAAAAAAAACAACCAAATATGTTACATTGCATTCATGGCTACTATTTATGACTTACTGTTATTAAAAACCATGTATGTTAACAGACAACTTCCCTTTGTCCTATATTATCAGACAACTTCCCTTTGTCCTTTATTATCAGACAACTTCCCTTTGTCCTTTATTTTTATAAGAGCTAGACAGAAATATGTGGGATTGTCCAGCTTTAGCTGAGGTATGCACTCTAGTTGATTTAGCCTTTTTTTTTTACTTAAGCTTATATTTATGGACGGTTTTAAAGGGGAAGTGCACCATTTTTATTTATAATTTTTTTATTTACAGGTCTTGGGGTATTATTGCTTTTGTGAAAACAGCTGTATAAAGCCCTTTGTGGTGCCAGAGAGAGCTGTGTGAAATTGGATAAATTCCCATCATCAGTCGGATCTAAAGACCAGTGTGAAAAGGAGTCTCATCTCTGCTTGAGGCTAGTGGTTCAAGGCTACATTGGCCATTAGTGGCACACCCAAATATCTCCACATTGTGGGCAATGTAGAATGTGTGAAATAAAAAAGACAAAGTCTCTGATTCTGCTGCATCAATTTTGATGCATTTTGAAAATGTATCTGTTGTGAGTCTGACAAATGGCTTAGCAGCACATTAAAACTCACTCACACAAAAGACCAGTCTGTGTTTGCATTGTTGTCATGAACAGCAGACTACGTCTAAGAGGAGGGTGTGTACGCAGCTAGCACAAATACAGTGTAAACAAGAACAAAAACAATGTTCTGTAATAGGTAATAGTCCAGATGGTGAAACAACCACATTCAAAGACAAACATGTTGCCCAGCATGACGGCCTCAA
The DNA here is from genome assembly GCA_037577475.1 of Chaunax sp. Z400. Taxonomy (NCBI): domain Eukaryota; kingdom Metazoa; phylum Chordata; class Actinopteri; order Lophiiformes; family Chaunacidae; genus Chaunax; species Chaunax sp. Z400. The sequence goes on from CM075188.1 coordinate 11,437,875, forward strand.
ACAAAAAGAATGCATTCAGCCAAAAACCAGATGGAAAACACTCCCTCTGTGTCCTCTCCTCCCTTATCCTCTTTCCTCCCATCTCCTCTAAGCCCTCACACACACACACACACACACACACACACACACACACACACACACACACACACACCACCACCACCACCACCAAGGTCCTCCCTTTCCCCTTTTCCCTCAAATCCATCCTCCCATGTGGTTCTGTGGAACAGATGCAGGCAATGCAATAGTGGAAATAGAAAAGGGTTAAGCAGTGAAGCAGGCAGAAAGAAAAGACAGGAAGCATAAGATGACACTAAAAATAAATGTATCCTTGGGTGAGAGAGAAATACTCAAAGGTCCTAAAATAGCTGGTCAAACAGAGGCATGAATAAACTAGAATGAATGTGAGAGGGGTTTTTTTCTCAAGAGGAAGCCCCTCTTCTCTCACAAACAGCGACTCCCTGGTTGCTAGGTTACAACATTTGTGGCTGCCATCGATGGCTTGAAGGTGCTTTTTGCATCTGCAAAAGGCAGCTTCCTTTTCATCCATCATTTGAAATTTAAAACAGCAGAAATGGAAACACATGCATTGTCGATTAAGGGAACACCAGGCGCAGTATGAGGGACATCCTACAGATCAATTTGTAGAGACGGGCTTGTATTTCAGATTTACCATGGAGACAGAGATAACTCTTAATTACTTCAACTAACAGCCACAGCAGGAGGAATTGAAGAGGAGTGGAACATTTCAAATCTTGCTTATTTGTTCATGTGTACCTATTATTTATAATGAATAGCAAAGGCAATTTTGACTTGTTTATCCATCACTGAGGCAACACCAAGTATACTATGAGAAAAAGTCATTTCGTAGCACCAGGCGACGCTTTTAGATGAAGAAACTTTTGATTAAATAAGCAGCTTTTTAACCATGAGTTACACAGTAAAACTGTACAAACTCTTAATGTATGTATTTTGTGCTTTGTCATGCTTTTGGCTTTTACAGTACCCCAGGGAAAGCACTCACAGAAATAGATGTAATGACATGAAATAAGAACTGATTTTATGCCCAACATGATCCTATTTAAGGACATTTTCTTTTTCATTTCACACATTGGAAGCTGTCAATTTGAATTTACTGAGTTTTAGAGTTCAGTAAACGATGAAGTCAGGTTACTTTGTTGACTTGGTCATGCAGTTTGGTGAGGTTTAGGCATAAAAACTATGTCATAAACTACGATACACACTTCATTAAGTAAGGTTTACATGCCTGATGGAAGAGAAAATAGATAAATGCTTTCCTTTTGGTTTCACATGGGACATGAACACCAGTCTCCTGTTTTTGTTTGACCCATTCAACGTTAGCTATTGGCAGAGGTGAGTTAACTTTCATCTCATTAAGTGAACTGTTGTAATGAGTCACCGACTGTGGCAGCATCTCTTAAAACACTTATTTTCTAATTAGTTGACAAGTGTTTTGTGCTATTTGCTAAATGACGCACAGATACTGTAAAGGCTAGTAAAAAGCAAATCACAAGTAAATTTAGGTTTAAACAGTGATATGAAATCTACCAGCAAACAGTGTTGCCAGATCTCGCAAGAGAAACAAGCAACCAGGTCTATGGAAACAGGCCCAAAGGAAGCGACTCTGCTCTTAAAAGCAAAACAGGCAACCTTACCTACCACAGTATGTGTGACAGAGGCTCCTGGGCTTGTTCCTGTTTCAACTCTGTTCCTCTGTAGCACTCTGTTCCTGCGCATCATTGAGAAAGTAATCTTCAGGTGTTGTTGAAAAACTATCAGATTACACAGTATCTGTTTCTCTGCAACTTTAACAAAATCTAAGAGAAAACATGGCATGGGGGTGTAGGAGGGGCTTTGGGATGCGCTTCTTTGCCTGGAGTCCCCCCAGAGTCTAGAATTGCCACTCAACATGAATGGTGTTTGTATGAGTTGTGGTAACACGCAAAATGGCTTAAGACATTTATTCATACACCACTGGTGAGACTGGGCAGATAAGATTTTGTGGGGCAAAAATTAGTCTTTAAATCCTCACCAAATGTCACCGTTTAACTCACATACAGCGGTTCTAGAGGGCCTAAATCCTTATCTGAAGCACAGAGTGAGAAGCTGTTCATCAGTATGGTAAAGGTCATTGTGCTTTCCTGATGGATCATGTGCCAAGTACTGTCCAATATGAATGAACAGAGCAACTGGTATTACACATACAGTACTGTAGGTCATGTCATACCACATTTATCAAAGCATCAGCTTGGCCAACGAAAACATTTTTATTCTCACCCTGTGACTTATTCAGTGCTTCCAACAAATCAGAAAGCTTGGAAGATTTCAAGATTTTCATGAAAGTACAGTAAATACTAAGAACGTAACATTCTTCTAGCAAAGTCATTATTGCATAGATTCATAATTAACAAAGAACGTTACTCCTTGAAAGTTTCCTGTCCCTGCCTCCTGAATAGATGAGGTAGCAAGTTAACCTACAGCAGTTAGCCTACACCGTGCTATGTCAAATGATGCAGAACCAAAATCAAAGTTTCTTTCCAAGCATGTCGTTCAGCAAACTCTTATTCCCTCCCCAATTTCTCAAACAGGCAAACTCACGAAATGAAGCACGAACACTAAGGCACAGTGAAAAACGTGCACACACCCTCGCCCATTAGGGACACCAGTTCAAACAAATCTACACCACAGGGCAGGGCCCATATTTCATCAAGGAGGGAGGGTCAAAGTTGAAGCCCCAAGGACACGCCGTTTCCTCTCCCTCCAAGGGTTCCAAAGGCGGAGGCGGACATTGTTTACCGGACACCAAGTCTCACTTGGCTCCCTCTGGACTGGAGGGAGTTGGCTTGCCATTAAAGCTTGGCTAGTCAAGTTGATTTAAACCACCTAAAGCCCAGGCATTATGGACCAGGCCTGACTCCCCATTCCTCCAGCTCCTGCCTTTCGTTTGTCCCCCAGTAAAAAGATCACAGTCCTTGTTTTCAGAAGGTTGTTATTGTGTCCTTGGGAGCAGATTTACAGGGTAACCTTGGTTTAACATTCATTGGTTTGTTCCTCTGACTTCAATTGGGCTTTAGTACGGTGGCTCTGAAGTGCAAAACGCAACATTTAAGAAAACACATGAAAAATTAAAAAAAAGTAAAACGGCATGTTAGGAAAGGCATGACTATCACACATATGCACAAAACACATAATATCAAACACCAGGTAAGATTATAGCTTTATCTTTATCTCTGAATGGATGATGACATGAACAGGGGTCTAGATCAACCATTTCAGTACCCATTAGGGGTCACTTCCATATTGAATCATTGCACACCTAGATTTATGACCTATGCCAAATATTTAGTTGCAACACAGAAGTAGTGTGCCCTATATGTAGAGGGGTGAGGATTGGGGTAATGATGAATGGTAATGACAATTCGCCCCCAACTTTAACAAAGTGTTTTAGTTGCCTAAATTTAAACAATCTTTATTTGCCTTTCCTAACTTTGATATTGTAGCCGGCATGTGCAGATATTATTATTATTGTTGTTGGACTGGCCATTAAAAATCCAAGATCATTTCAATTCTAATGCATAGACAACAAGGTTTTGCTATCTTACCCCTGAGGATTTATTCATCAATATATTATATTATAATGGTCAAAGGTGTGACTTTAAATTTAATTCCTGTTACTGCAGCTCCTATCACAATGCATGACAAAGTGATTCATTTCAGGAGCTTTGCCTTGAAATACATTGTTTTTCTATTTTGTGTCTTAATAGCTTGTTTAAATGATATCATACAGAAGCTGGAGGCTTATTTACTGCCGCAATGAGCTTTTTCTCCATTTGTTTGAATAGCTTTTATGTAGCTGTGACAGGGCAAAAATACCTTGTGTGTCCTGAGGGGGGGGGGGGGGGGGGGGATGATTAGTTGTCTCCTGGTTGAATTTTTCTCAACATTGCACTGCTGAATGGCTTTTGGATATTGAGTCGGTGTGGGCAGAGCCAGGATATTATTTCAGTGTTCAATAGGTAAGGAATTCACAGGGGAGGGAAACAAGGTCACCCTGGTCATGTGTATCTACCAGCAGAAAAATTTAAAAAAAGAGCATCTTGACTGCAGCAAAATATCTGACACTATTGGTTACTAGTGACATGGCCATACACAACCAGAATATGCACAATGAATGTAAAAACAATGTGTCTGTGATATTGATGTGTTTTCTACAATGCATATTTCTTGTTTTGATTTGGGAAATTTGATTGTGTTTTGCACCTCATGGCCACCATACAGCTGAGACTAGAGTGCACACACACACACACACACACATACTCTGGCACTCAGTGCTTTGGGGGAGAGCCTTTGCCTCTGGCGAGCAGGCAGTAAGGCAGGAGATGAAATGTCTTATTAGGGAGCAAATGGGAACCAGGTGGGCCTGAGCCGGGCCAGGTCCTCTATTAACCTGTCCTTCCAGGGAAGAGGCTCATAAAAAAGGCCATGACGGCAGGAAGGGCTGGCGAAGCAGGATAGAAGGTGGAGGTAGGTAAGTGGAGGCCTTCGTGAAGGTTGGAGACGTCGATAGGGAGGTAGGGAGGTAGGGAGGTAGGGAGGGGGCACCTCAGGGGCAGCACTTGTCCCTTCAAAGGAAAGAGGGGAGAGCATTGATCTGTGTGAGCCCTCTGATGTAGAGGATGTGAACACAAAAAGGGACTAACGCATAGAGACGCTCTGGATGACAAGCTGTCATACTCTTTTAAGTCTGCACATCGGGTGATGTATTGTTTGTGGGAGTAAATGTGAATCTATCCCATTAGCCTGTGGCTAGGACTTTTTGGGGCCAATAAAAATCACTCCAACAAACTTGTGATTGACGTCAAGTGATTGGAAATGGCAGTGTGGCAGTTCTGCACATCTATTGCTCAATGTAAAACTCCCATTTAGCATTTCTCCCTTCTAAAATGCCAGCCCACACACATGAACACACATTCACTTCTCAAACATGTTGCCTCAAGGGAGTGGGAGGTTAATATGGGGCACAGACAAAGAAAGGGGACATTTCAGACTACATGGTTTGACTTGACTGACAATGGCAAAATAAATAAAACTAAAGAAATAGTAAATGGAAATGCAAATATTGGCCAAGCTGTAAAATGCTAACCAAGACTTTTGTTTCCTTTGTGGTACCTTTTCAGATAAATAGAACTAACATGCAGAGACCAGAAAGAATATGAATATACAGTGAGCCTGGAGAAAAACGAGGACATTGATGGGGATGTGGAGCAAAGTGGAAAACAAAGGTCCTCTCCTCTGTTCTCTGTGCTCTCCCCTCTCCTTTCGCCCCTGCAGCCTCCTGAGCACAGCTGTCTACATGGCTGGGCTGTTTTAACTGACAGGCTGTGAGAGCCATGAAACACGAGGGCACCAGGGACCTGGGCCACCTCGACAACATGCGCCCCCACACTCTGCTGTTCACAGTGTACCCCATCCCTCCCTCTTGCCACACTAACAATCTCCTTCACTATTTCAAATATTTCATCCCTCAGGCTTTCTCTCTCTTTCCCTCCTGCACAGTGTTTTTTTTTTTTTCTAAAGTCGTGTCTCAGTTCTATCAGATTTTCTGTTTGTGCCTGTCATTTTCTCTCCCTAATACTGCCTCCTTCTTTCTGCCCTCCAGTGGCCCTCTCATACTGTCACATCTACATGTTTTTGCTGCTTGGCTGTCATGTCCCATGTTTTTGCCTCAGCCACACATCATTTCTCACAAACAGAAAAATGACGAGGGAGGGGGGGAGAGAAACAGAGAAAACAGAAAATCTGGGCTCATTCGGAGGAGGTTAAGAAAGTATGTGGAATAAGAGGGAGGCAGGCTGAATAAACCAATAACAAACAATTTCTTATTTTGACTGGCTGCACAGCACAATTGCAAGGCTGTCTGGGATTTAATAAGCACTTATTTGGCATGAGGGGTCTGCTTGTTTTCCTTGCTGCAGAGGCAGAGGCACTGCATGGTTTTCCTGGTTTTCAGCTCCAGACGGGGGAAGGAACACAGCTAAGGGCTACGTGGAGGAGAGTCTCACTCCCTTCTCTTTTCTCCCTCTCTCTGTTGTGTTGCCTGCATGGATGGAGCTTAACTGGGGGTTTAGCTGGGGGGAAGGTGTAGGAGCCGAGGTAGTGGTAGGGACAAGCTCCCCTGGAAAGCCCTATAGGGATTTTTTGCAGTAAATAAACAGCCCACTCTCCCTGCATGGAGCATCTCCTCCCTTTATGCATCTCAAACCCTCAAGGACAGTTTCACATCATTGCATTCCCCCCCTTCTCCATACAGTTCCCACTCTCCCTTTTACATACTTTCTTTTTCTTCTGCCCCACTCTTTGCCACAACACACTCATGCAAACATTGTCACCCCCGCCCCCCACCCTACATGCACACACCAACTCACCAAAAAAGCAAAACCTTAACACATCGGATCAAAGAGGATGAAAAAGTGATCTTTGTAATTCCAAGTTTCTTTTTTCTGCCTCTGTTCAAGGAGAGACAAACAACAATGAACATTGTGGGATCTGTCACATTCTTCCCATGGGAGCAAGACTTCTAATAGCATCTTCTATTAGGTATAGAAAGGAAAGAAGAGAAGAAAAGAGGAACACCCCTACTGTGCAAACAAAATCAAATTGAGAACCATAGCTTACAAGTTAAGAGCACTGTAACTATGTGAAACCTATTTTGAATCTATAATATTGAAAAAAAAAGTAAAAAAGTCATGCACTTTGCAATATAATATGAATGTAGGCTGTAATATCTTCATTTGATTGCAGGGGTATTCAAAAAAATTTAAATATTCATTATGAATTGGCAAAGCAAGTAAACAATCCTTTTTATTGCACTGTACAATAATTTTGATATTTACTCTCCTTTGTTCTTATGATGGTTCATTCTCTCTCCATCCCCTTGACGTGTCCTTCAAATGCATCTAAATCATGTGAGAAGTCTTCAAGTGCAACAGCATGAAAGTGAGACACAAGGTCGAAGACGGATTTCTCACATATTCTGTGAGCAGCCTCGGTCTCACCCCTTACAAATAACACATCTGATTAGCTCGCTGCTCTGTCCACCCACATAGGCAGCATGCAGGGTATATGCTGCACACACGCTATATGTTTCTGGTTGATGCTTTGAATGCTCCATGTGATGCTGCCTCTGACTCACACAGGCCTTTGCACCTCCTCCGTCTCTCTCTGTTTCTCATAGACCTGTCGCTGCTTTACTCTCACCGCTCAGCACAGTGGGATTGACCCAGTTCTTACGCTGGCGGGCTCCAGCGAAGCCCCAGGGGAGCACACATATGCACACACATCACATTATATGACTTAATCCATATGATTACTGATGAATAGAACATGTTATTATCGGTAGTTAATAATTCCACCGATGAAGCGTTGCATCTGCAGCGCCTCTAGAACATAAATATCGCAGGAGGTGAAAACACTTGACAGGGATTTAAACCAAATAACACATGCACCTGCACGTTAAGACACTATTAAAACTTAGTGTCATAGTTTCAGGTGTCATATCAGTAACAGCACCATTGTGTTTACAGTACCAATGATTGGGTTGATCATAATTATTATTTATTGTTTACACTGTGCTTCAGTACAATTATAAGGTGCCTGTACTTTATTTTTGGAAGCTTTGGTACTTCTTATCTTAGGTCCACTGCAAATTACTCTGTACTTGACAAGATTTTAAATCTTAGATCTGGAAATATGACATAATTATCTTGTTTTAAAAGTTATTTACTAGTTGTTTTTTTTAGCCTACCTCTTTCTAGACTGAACCAACGTATTTTAAGATTTCTTGACAAGTAAAATTACCTTGTTGCATGGACAGATAATTTCACCAGTATTAAACCATTTTCTCCTCAAATTCAGTCTTGATTTCTTGTATTTTACCTCCTCTTTTTTGCAATGTACTTCTTCCACCACTGCTTACCAAGTTAATCAGAGCTCTGTCGACCTCAGTCAGAATGACAGAGGTTTTAAACAATATCCCCGGATAGCTAAACTTATTTGGAAGAGAAAATAGTTGAATGGAATGTCCATAGTTTACATCGCTCAGCTCTCTGAAGTGGACGATCGCACTGCTGATAGCTGGACAAGACAGACAGTACAGGACAGAGAATTGGGCAGAAAAAGTGTAGCAAGACCTCCTTAACATCAAACTCACAAATAATTGAGAGGAAAGAAAAAAAAGAAGTCTTCTGGTTAAAAGTGTTTGTGTTTGAATTATTCATTCATTAGCCTAATGAGGTTCTAGATTAAAACAGAACAGGAGACAAACTATTTCCTGTCCAGCATCAGACTTCAGTATTCATCACATTGATCGCATCATCTCGTACTCCTGTACAAATACCAAAGGGATGTCGGCGCACCATACAAATGTATGCGCAAACGCACATGTGCACCCTGACCTGCAGGCATATATAGGAAGTTCCAAGGTTACCTGGAGCTACCATCAATGTGAAGAGAGGGATATCTGGCCAGCATCTTTGATGTCAAAATGATGAGAGCATTCTGAGAGAGCATAGAAGAACACAAACGTAGAGGTCCAGGGTCAGATCTACACAGGAGAACATCAGAGCCTTTCAGTCGCCTCTGGTTTAACTTATTCATCAGATCCCTGCACCAGGAATACACAGATACATGGTGGGGGGTGGGGGGTGCAGCACAATGTCGAATTTCTGATCAAAACAAATGCACATATGACATGTACATGGCCGCACAATCAAATCTCCCTATTTGCCTTTGCCTTGTTTTAATGCATGTGTTTGTGATTGCAAATGGAGATTTATCATCATCATCAGATTAAACCGGTTGCACCGGTTTGGGTGTACAACAACAAATCTGAGCTGATTCAACAAAAATGACACAACACACCTCCATGTAAAATCTATATACCTTTACACACTGAGGATGGGAAGAATAAACAACAGGAAAATGATATTTATACCAAAAACTGTTCATATCAGCAGCTATGTGCATTTACAAGAGTATTCTCCAATATGCAAATTTGAAACGTGTACATTGTCACACTAAAATTAAGAAATGAAATTCACTGCATACGTTTGGAAAAATGGCAGCAGCTTGCAGAGCTCCGAGAGGCTCCGGGGGTCACACTGCAGCACCAACTGGTTTCTGGACACGTGAAAAGAGGTTGCATTCGCCACGTTCATCCACCTGCTCTGTGTGTTAAAAAGTAATAATACACTTACACACCAAAGTTGGAAACAAACTGTCTGATCGAGGCTAACAACTCATATGTTCTGCAAGGTGAAATTACTCGAGAGTATGGACAGATATAATGCCTTCAGCTTCAGCTTCCAGTTGGAAAATCCCACAAAGTAGTCTGCAGAGAAGACAAGTGAAAGCATCCAACTTTTGACACATTTTTAAATTAAAACACATTTTAAAAAGTGAGTTTTGGTTAAGTTTTGAAGGACTAGACCTAAACTGCATGAATACAACTTTGAAACATTTCTCCATGTATGCACATTTCAATAAAAAAAAGTCCTACATTTATAAAGGATTGGCAACTAGTCACGTTTAAAATATCATTGATTTGTCCTCCTCAAACTATTATTTTTAAGTTGTGTTGAAGCTTGTGATGCCACAATGACTTCCTGTATTTTTATTCAGACATCTACAAATGTTTGTCACCATTTAATAACATATTTCTAAACTCTTAACTACCTCAGATAGTTTTAGTGTTTAGTTTTAGTTTTAGTTTGAATGGTGCAACCCAGTTTAGTGAATCACTAGTTTAGAAAGGCCTAGAAGTTGCTTAGAGTTTAGGTGGGACCTAAACACACAAAGTCATGTTATACTAACTCTATCCATAATGTCTCCTGGCCTAGCATATTGATGAGACCATTGTGAAGCATGGAGCAGTGTAAGATGGGCAAAAACACCTCTAACACAACACTTTTAATTGAACGCAGCTGTGCATTTATGACAAAACATGTTTTCTGAAAGCAGACTTTCTCTTTGTAGTCTCAGGATCACAAGCTGTTCATTCAAAGTTCTGACACACAAAATTCTAGAAGCATATCATGAGCATGTTGTTGCTTTGAAAATGATTATCCCTGTGTGATTAGTGTTTTTGGTAGCACACGATAGCAGACTGGTGCAGGGAGAAATGGGGATGTTAAGGGAGAGGCTGCACAGCCTGCTTCACCGGCTGCACACCTTGTCTGTAAAACTGAAATCCATGCAGTTTTACTCCATGTGACATCATTAGTATGAGGAAGTGAAACTCACTGCAGTTCCTGAGTCTTGTGAGTGAAGGCTACTTCTTCATGCTTCTGCTGGGGAAGGAGCTGAGGAGTGGGAGGAATGGAGGACACAGGAAATGGAGTGAGAAACACAGGGCAATGCCCAAACAATAATGACTTCCACTAATTGTGTTTCCTATGGCCAATGTGAGTGTGGTGACATTTCAGTTCTGTGTTTGTCGGTCAAAGGATGAGCTAATTAATATGGTAATTTAGCCCCAGTGCCTCCAGTGACAGCCACACCCCCTCGTTAGCAGCCACAAGGACAAGGGTCAGATGCACCAGGAGCAAGAGAGGGAAGAGAAGGAGAGAAAAAGAAAGAGAGAGAAAACCAGAGAGGTTTTTTTTTTTGTCTTTTTCTTTCTCAGCGACCCGACTTGGCTCTGTGTCTGTAACAGGAACAAGTGATTATTTCTGAAAAATGGGCAACTTGGTCAAAACGGATCCCACTGACACACACACACACACACACACACACACACACACACACACACACACACACACACACACACACACACACACACACACACACACACACACAGACACAGACACAGACACACACTCTCTCGTTGACTCTTTAACTCTCTCATTCACTCACACACAAGCACATGCAGGCTCTCTCACACATACGAATGTGAATGTTCATGTTGAGCGTGTGAGGGCACACTCATACATCGGTGGATATAAACATACACAGCTGTGCAAATATGCAAACGCACATTTGGAGGAAATGTTTATGCGCATGCACGTGCACTCACACACACACACACACAGACACACACACACACACAGACACACACACACACACAGGACTTAAACTATGAGGCATGTTGTCTAAATAATTCCATCAAGCCAAGGGCATCTCTGCCTGGAAGGAATCATGTGGCGTGTAGCATCAGTCTGTCAAGCAACCAGACATCATTGATGAAGGACAGGCTAAAAATTCATACTAAGAAAACTATAGAAACTTTATAAAGCAAAATCTATATATGCATGCGCTGCACAGGGTGTCGCAGGATGCAGCAGTGTTGGAAGAAGTAGTCATATCCTTATAAGCACTAATATTACAGTGTGGAAATACTCCATTATACAGTAAATAAGTAAATTAATAATATAAATGTGAATGATAAAATGTCTCATGTTGATGTTGTTTTGTTACATACATTATTAGCTTTGTATTAGTGAAGCATTAATGAGCAAAAAGCATTTTACTGTTTTGCTGGGACTAATTTCCTAGTGCAGTACGATTGTCTTAAATGTAGTTACAGTAGGTAGTCTAATCTAATCTCACTAGAGCTCAGCCCGTCTGCAAGGGCTCACAGGATAAAGCTGAGGGGTTAAAAAAACCAAAAAAAACAACAACAACAGCTCTGCTACATAGGTGAGAACTTATATTTTTCTTTTCTAGAATCCTGCATTCTCTTTTTTGTGAAATGTTGGATACATGTAGGTTATTACTCATTATTAAGTAATTGCTGTAGTTTGTTAAAACATTCAATTTGCTTGTTACACGACATTAGGCAAACAGGGAGGGGGAGAGTGACTGTTCTGAGATGACTGAGCTGTGAAATGACATCAAACAAGCCTGGATCCCTTTTAGAGTGCTATAAAAAAAGAGCTGATGTGTGTGAGCTGCCAAGATACACTCAGTGGTCATACTCAGCATGCAAAAAAAAGAGCACTAGAAAGTTGAGGAGGCACATACATTTTCACATGTACTGTATATATTTAAAAAAACAATCATCAATTTGTCATTTTTTGTCAATTTATACGTGCACCTAAATGTCATGGGGGAAAGTTTGTTTTGGAAAATTGCAAAAAAAGAAATGCATTCCAAAATCAGTCTTTCTAATTCTGGTAGTTTTAAACTGTGACTGTTTTTGCATAGACATGTTTGTGTGTCTGTCCCCATATCTGCAAAGGGTGGAGAGTTTCATTATTGGTGTGACTGCTGGAAAACTAACGAGAAATCTCCTTAACAGTCTTCATGACTTGCAAGCCTATAAATAAACTAAGAGCAGCTACGATCAACATTCGTATATCAACGATGGATCAAATGACAGCTCGTTTGTGAAAGAGGCCGCTTGAGGTGATAAACCGACAGAGATTTATTACTCAACTCTGCAACTCCAACTCAGCTCGACAGAGATTTACAGCAACTTTAGTCATCAGTGACATTTTTGAAACGTCAAGTATTTAGCAGCTAGAACCAGACACGTCTCTCAGGAGTTGGTGGAGACCAAAGCAGAGTTAAGGGTCAATAATAAACCTACATTGTGTAAATATCCAGAAACATTCTAATTCATTTAGATTAATTCAAATTCAAAATTAAATGAATGATCATGTTGTTCTGTACTTGCTGGATTTCTTAACTGTTCACTCAAAAGTTCATCATCAATCAATCTGTAATGTGCATTATTTTTGTAAATAATTACACATTGAAGGAATTTAAAACACTGTGGCAGTGTGGTCGTGGTTAGTGCAGGATAGAGAGGGAGAGTAGGGCTTGCTTGGGGAATGGTGTCAGGGAGAGAGCTAATTATTCCAGGTGTTTTGTGTTGAACCGATTGCGCTCTCTCCCTGATGTTGCAGCGTGATGGACCTGGAGGTGTCTGCCTGCCTGTGTGAGACGTGAGGGACACGTCTGGTTTGACTCTGGAGAGCGTCTGGTAGAGTCTGTGTGAGACTGGAAAGTCTGGAAGCTGCAAAGCTTGGTTTTTGTGTTGACGTTTATTATTTTATGTTGTCAAATAAAGACGTCACTGAGAACAACCCACACACAGGTGGTAGCATAGAGCCGACACTGCTACAAACACCATTGTGGGGTTTTACAGCAGTAATCCTCCTCCTCATGAACTGACACAACCTCAGGATGTCATCCTACGTGATGGCGGCCCACTCCTCAGTCAGAGTTGCTCAGAATTTCTTATTCTTTTGGCATGTGCAGGTCTTTTATGGGTGCCAAAGATCTCTGCTGCTGTAGAGATGGCCAATCAGAACCAGTGTCTGAGGTCTGTCTATGTTGATCCTGATCCACAGCGGTTATACATGGTCGGCCAGGGCGTGGGCGGTCTGTTGTTGTTCCTAACGCTGACGTAGACACACTATTGTGGAATGGTGAGCATCCACCACCCTGCTGACTTGTCTGGTGGTTTACCCCGCCTCCAGCATGCCAATGGTCCGATCCCGATCATGTTGGCCCAGCTGTGGCTTTCTGCAGATGTCATTTTCTCTTCAATCTTCATGCCTTTTTATAGGAGTGGGTTAGTTTAAAAATAGAGTGGTAATTTGGATTAGCTGGATAAAGGCATTGTGGCTCTCTCTCTAAAAATGGTTATTTCAGACTTCTCACAAGAATCTGTCAAATGTAATGAAACCCTGCATGTTGAGAATGAGCACAAAGTCCAACCTGCATATAGATGTACAACCAAAGTTAAAAGGTTTTCTCACATAGGGCCAAACAATTTGTGGTGATATTTTAAATCCCTGGAGGGTTTATAATAGGGGTGAATGTTGTGCAATTTAAAAGTTTCAATCCAAATCTGCCTAGAATATTATTTCAAATATCAGCAGTCTGAAAAAGAATATTTGTAATAATCATTTAAGAACCCTGTTTATAAAATGAATTGTCCTTCAGGAAAGAAACATTCATTTTCTAACATAAATTAGCGAAGTGTACTTTTCTAAGCTAATATACTTTTTGTTAAATCATCTTTTCATTGATTCTGCATCAAATGAGGAAATACCTCATCTGCAGTCTGTGCCTCACTGGCCATTTTAATGAGCCAGTGAGAGGTCCTTCTTCTACCACCCACCACATCATTCCTTTTTACCTCCCCCAGAGGTGAAGAGGAATGACTCCTGCCCCATCGTAAGACACCCACCGCACATTCACACACACACACACACACACACACACACACACACACTCATACATGCATACATAAACATTTGCTTGGCTCATTAATTAAAAGCACAAACAATTTACGTAAGACGGCTCCTCCAGCTTCCAGAGGTGGGGGCTTTTTCTTCTCCATTTGTAAGGGAATGTTTAGGTGAGCCGAGCCTCCTTGTTAATGTAAATAATTTGCCTTTACCTTTATCCTGATGGAATCTTAATTGTGCCTCCCTTGGCTTGCCTCGCAGCAATTCATCAAGGTCCTCCTTGACCAGAAAAAGATGTGCTTCATGTCGTTGAGAGAGAGAGAGAAAAGGGGACCAGCATTTTGAAGAAAGAGTGTGCAGACAATGCAAAAGAAACGCACACACTAGTGTAGATTAATGACAACTCTCCAGCAATTAAATAAGAGTTTGTTGTTTTCTTCTGATGCTGCTGGTCATTTATTGTCGGTGGATATTGATCTTTATTACAATTGAGCAAATACAACAGAGAACAATAAGAGCATTACGGTCTGAGGCCATGTTAGCCCAAGAACATTTGGCCTGTTATTGGTGAATCCATTCATTCCAGCACAAGGTATTCATTATACTGTGAGACTGATAAATGTTAAGATGGGCTGCATGCACATATGGCACTGGAAGCAATTCAGAGGGCAAGATACCGACTGTGTGCATGTGTGTGTGTTTATTTGAATGTGTGCAAGGGGAGGGTCAGATTGGTTGAGGGGGCGAGGGGAAGGGGTCGACTCTTTATTTTTCATTCTTGGCATATCAGCCTTGGAGGGCCTCGACGGTGCAATAAAAAGCCATGCATCCGAGTCACGTGATACATGGAGTGTAATTGCAAGCCTGTCGGCTCAAAATGAAAGCAGCATTTGGCCATTTCTCAATGTGCAGGGCTAAAACGAGACCTCAAAAACCCACCACTTCCCTTTGCGAGAAATGTTCCTGCGCTCCCACAGTCTGTGCTCTTTACCAGAAGCAGCACCAGCTGACAAGGCAACAGTGGCTGTGTGTATGTACACAGACAGGACCTCTGCTGATTTATATGTGCTTAAATATGCTACACTGTGGAGTCACAAGCCAATTATTTGGCCTTTCAAAGCTTTAGAACATTCAGAAAGAGGAGAAAATAGGCATATTTTAGCAAAACAGGTGTGCTGTCATAGGCACATGGTTGGGCTTCATGATTCCAGAAAAGTACCTTCCCATAATGGTACTGATTTTGGAAGTATAACTGAGGTGATACAAAAGTACAAAAGCCCTCATTTTTGCCACAAATTGTGCAATTCTGCTCAAGAGTGAACATAAAATGACAACTTCCACTTACTGCCCTTGCATATGTGGGTTTGAGTGAACAGTCATATATTTCTCTTTTCTGCTCAGCTGTATTCACACCAATACAATATGTCACAACTTTAAAACAAAGACATATGACAGACAGAAAGTAAAAAAAAAAAAAATTGCTTTTAGCTGATGTGACAATGAACCAATGAGATTAGAGGTCAATTTGTGCGTGTGTATTTGTGATTGAGCAGGAGAAGCTCAAGTGTGCGTCTGGGGTACAGGTGACATAGTGTGTGTTTTGTGGTGATGAAGGGTCAACGGACGGTCACAGTGATCCAGTTCCACTCACCTTTCCTCTCCATTGATCCCTCTGATTCCTCTGATACACTGCTGTTTCTATATTGACATCTAACCATACAGACGAATGCTGGGAGGCATACAGTCTTCCAGTGTCTGAGTTCTTTATTGAGCCATGCAAGAGACGCTAATGACCCGGATAGCTTCCAGCATGCCTGCGAGTCATTCTCCTCCACCTATTCTGACCTCTGCTCTCATCTCACATACGATCGCTTGCAGTCATGTCATCAAGATCTCATGCCTGTCATTCAGTCTTTTTATCAATAATCACCTCTGTCTTTCTCCAATCTGTCTTTTCCTCTCGCTCTCATTCCTGATATAGTTTTCCATCTCCCTGGCTGTCTCTCTACCCCTCCTCCCTCCTTTCTTGTGTTTCCCTACCCTGCACACCTGCTCAGGGACCCAGCCCTGTGCCTCCCAGCCTGGGCAGGGTGGAGAACAGACGGGCCTGTGTTTTCCGATAATCATCACATAGCTCGCATGCCTGCTCCTCTTCTCTCTCGCTCTGTTGTTCCTGCTCTCCTCTGTGACCCGCCTGCCAGCTTACCTCAGCCAAGCCTACAACCACTCCCACCCCTGCCCCCAAGCTCTCCCTCGCTACATCTGCCCTGCCATACATCAGCCTTCTGACAGACTCAGTCAGCACCCACAATGCTCTGGTTTCATACTTTTCACCCTTCGTCATCAGTTTCATCAATTGAGGCTGTCAATCACAAAACAGACACCTACAATGAGTGCTTCTTTTCCAGGACGTGAGAATAAACAAGGAATGTGTATTTGAGGGAAAACTTTGACATTTTTGGAAATACACTTATTTGCTTTTTATGCATTCAGCAGTTAGCTTAGCTTGGCATAAAGATCAGAAACAGGGAACAGACAGCTAGTTGGTCTCTTTCCAACGGTAACAAAAACTATCAGCACCTCTTAGTCTCACTGATTAAGAACGTTCAGTAAATCTATACAGGTTAAACAAATGAAATATACCATGTTAGTGAATAACTGTGCTATTATTAGTAAGCTTTAGAGATGATGGGAGGCAGATGGGTTTTTTTCTTACCTTTTTGTTCAGACAGGAGATGAGGTGGATCTAAGAAGTAGCATGATTACACACAGTCTGCCAGCCCCTACTCACTTAGGGGCGTTCGGAGAGCGCATACCACCGCTTTTAATTTACAAATCCTGCATGCTATGGCGACAATATGAGCCTCCCTCCTCTGCCACTGATTGGCTCGGCATGATGATGGCGTTTCTCATGCAGCTCCTCATTAAATGAATCTCAACCACGTGAGAAATGTCATACCAAGCCTTTCAGAGGCAGAGAGGGGTGGGCCATGGCGTCGCCATAGAACTATTCTTCAACCATAACATCTTCCGGATAAGCCTCAAAATATAATCAGCTCTTCCTCTCCACCTTTCCACCGAATTTAAATGAAAATACACACACAGAGGGAAACAAATGGTAACAAATTAAACACATATTCAACATAAAACATTAACATTAGGGTTCCTGAAATGATTAGATAAACAAATTATAATAACAGGGGATCTTTAGAGCTAATAGTTGTCTGATTTCGTTCTTTTGGTAAGAGTCAAACAAGTTCTGCTGGTTTCCCCTGTTTCTAGTCTTTATGCTATAATCTAAGGCTCCGTTTACACTTTTGCTGAAAAAAAAGAAGAAGTTTTTTCTTTCCGTTTTGAAAAAGTTCTGCAAAATGATCTACGTGCACGCAGATCCCCAAAAACGTCTGAAAACACTGTAGTATGCATGTTAGGGCAGTAGCTGGAGGTGTAGCCTTTTAACACAGAATAAGATCATGGTGGTGCAGCAAATCTGCATTGGAGGAGCGTTAATAAACTTAACAGAGTCTTCAGCACAAGCAAAGCCGGACAGTCAGACGTTGTTTTTTGTTGTTGTTGTTCTGACAATAGTTTGCTGTCAGGGTACACAAATAAGGCTGGAGCTGTAATAGGTATACGTGCAGCTGGGCTGTGACGTCATCATTTTCAAAGGAGTTGCATTCTGCCCGCGAGCCCTGCACAGCGACGCTGTGGTGTTTTCAAAAGAATACTCTGGAGCCCATTTTCATCAGTTGTCCTGTCAATGGCCCCTAAGTCAGCTGCTGACTGAACCCTGTAATTTAAAGGATAAACACATGAGTGATACTTTCTTTCTTTCACTCTTTCTTTCTTTCTTTCCTTCCTTCTGCTCCTTAACCCCTTCTCCCCTTACCTAAGCCTTTTTCACCTCTTAACCCTGACACCTTGCCTGTGTCTCGGTGCAGGTGTTCCCATTGCCGCAAGTGAAAAACAAAGAAGCAAGAGGAGGCTAGAGCTTCGCTTCATTCGGCCTCTGAGCCAATGGTTCCTCATTCACCACCCACATTGCTTACTAGGCCTGTTTTAAAGAACCGAAAAAAAGAAGCAGAAGCCTCAATCGATTCCCTCCTAAATGCTATTCACAGATCCCACACTGCATATTACTCTGATGGGTACATGAGCGAGGATACCAGCTCTTAGTGTCATTATTTGATCAAGTGGTTCTCTGTCATGCAGGGGGTTTGTAGTTACTACTTGAGGGAATGAACACCCCTGTGGGCCCCTCTAAACGTCTATTGTGTCTGTGTAAAGAAACCCCAATGGAACAGGAGGCCCCATTGTAGACAAAATTGTTCACT
Source organism: Chaunax sp. Z400 (assembly GCA_037577475.1). Lineage (NCBI taxonomy): Eukaryota > Metazoa > Chordata > Actinopteri > Lophiiformes > Chaunacidae > Chaunax > Chaunax sp. Z400. The sequence goes on from CM075188.1 coordinate 11,456,425, forward strand.
TATTAATTCATGCTATCAGGTTGCGGGGTTTCATGTTTTACAAAATCACCAGCAATGGCAATTAGTTATCAACACCAGCTGTTCAGACTAGACTGGCCAGACTCTCCGGATCCTGTACTCTGCAGTCCCTGATGTACCTTCCTGTCCATATTCTTAACTCTTTATCTTTGCCCTGCTATCCTTCTCCACCCTCCCCACCTCTTCATCCTGTGTACTCTGTGGCACTGAGGTCTGGATAAGGCAGATGGACAGAGCCTTTGATCAATCAGAGAGATCAATACCTGCAGACTGGCTGAGATGATCTGTACAGATTGACGGACATCTGACGGCCGGTCCAGTCTGGGTTGGTTCCCTCTGCTTGTGGATCAGCTCAGTTTAGCTTGCTTTGGTTTAAGACCTGTCTGGTCTTGTTCAAGTCCAACATGTTAGGATTTAAGTTTGACATGTTTGCAAATGAATGCAATCAATCAATCAATACATCAAAAAGAAGTGATTTATGAAGATTTCTCTAGAGGTAACTTTTTTCTACATTTTTCTACATGTGTCTGTTCTGAACACAGAAATCAGGAACAGAATGATTGATGGTGCATGTATTAAATAAATACAGCAACAATGGCACACGTTACCGCAACTCTTTCTTCATTCACAAGTCATTAAGTCAGAAGACAGCTTTGCTAAATGTCAAAAAGCTGCAGGGGGAAACCACAGAGAGAACCTGGTTTCATTTTTAGGCCCTTTTATTATATGCAAGACAGGTGGAAAGTCTATCTTCATACTCTGAAAACAACCTTTTTCCCTCAGAATAACTGGCATGTTGTATTTTGTCATTGCCCTCCACAAAGAAAAAGGGCAGCAGATGAATAAGGGTACAGTTGCAACTTGACATCAACTCTGATATTCTCATTTTCTCTCCCCTGTGAACACAAAGTTCAGACAAGACTGAACAGAAGAACACATTTACAAAATGCAGACTAAAAGTTGGCTCCCTCCCCACCTGCCTGACGCCCTCATCTATGAGGTGCTGCTCGTTCTCTGCCAGTTTTTTGATGATAGACAGTGACAGAGTTGAGCAGAGCTTCACGGTTCCTGACTGTCTTCCGGCTGCAGCGTCTGGTGTGCGTTTGATGTAGTCCAGGCTCACCACCGGCCCCATCTCTGTCTGTTGGCCCATGACACCAAACATAGACACGGCTGAAATCTGCAGGGGAGGAAGGAAGGAAGCTCACTTCTAGACAGACAACTCAGAAAGAAAAACAACAGCCAGTCATCACTCAGTCAGTGCTTATACATTGTGACATGGTTCAAGTTGTGTTTGAAGGAAAGAAGAAAAGCAGGATAAAGATAAAATGGAAATAAATGTGACACCTTAGCCATTTCCAACAATAGTAATAACTCCTCCTATTCTCCTGCTCATACTAAACTACTATTCACAGAAAACAGATTTCTCTTATCCCTTGACTTGACCACCACAGGGTACATTTTTTTCATATTATTTCCTTATCCTATATTAACATTCACTACATCAAATGGCTCAAAATGCAATTTAAAGACATTCATGATTCCCAGAGGATGAATCTAATGACTCTGATGATCCTTGAACTTTTCTTCCAGCACAAACATGATGACAGACATTTTTTTTTTTTTTGGAATCAAACGTCTCAACAACTACGGGACAGGTCAAATTAAATTCTGCAAAGACATTCGTGTTCCCCTAAGAACGAATGAGAGAACTTTGATGTCATGTAATATTATAAGATCAGAATTTTATCTGCCCAATACTTTGGTTTATGACTAAATAATTGCTTCAGCATGCAAGCAATGTCATTTGTAACCAAGTTAGCATGCTTGTTATTTTGTAGGTAGTTCATCAATGCTAGACTTTCTGAAATTCAAATTCCTAATGGAATTAATGGATTCCTCGCTAATAGGATATTCATTTTACATTTACATTTCCTAATTTTTGTCCATGGAGTGGAAATGTTCTGAGTGGATCCAAACATTGTATCTGATTCGTTACGATATAAGTTTCTCACATAATATGGATTTTTTTTTTTATGCAACTAGATGCTCCACCACTGTTTACAAAGCTGTTCACTGAAGTATGTGGAACCAACTGAGGCTGAGCAATTCTCATATTGCACTTTTAATCCTACTATTATGTTTTATTTTATAGCGACAGCCACTAGACACATTGAGGATCAAGTTTTTACATAGACAACAAATGTAAAAAATGTATGAAATGTGTAAAAATATGAACCACTTTTATCAATTGAAAAATGTATGTAGTATTAGAAATTAGCTTTACTTTGACTAGCTACAGCAAAATCCTGCTTACAAAATAATACATCAGTAAAATGAATACAATAATATTAACATGTTATATTCTCTATTAAATTAATATCTACATTAACATAATAACACTGCCATATAGAGCAGAATGACTGCTCTATAATGTTTAATTTAAGCATGTTTTCCTAATAGCACATCTGTACTCAACTAAAATCTCAGATGCAGGTCTTTTATTTCGTTAACATAGGCCTAGTATTTTTACATTGTCATATTTCTATTATTTTCCAACCCTAATATCTCTATCACCACTGAGTTTCAGTATTCTGTGTGTAGTAGTTATTTCGTACTGAGCTGTTAACTCTGATGAATTTTGATTGTTATATTGTCACTTGTTGATGTGCTCACATAGCTTGAATGAGTGTTTTAACTCTGTTCTGTAACAGCCTCAGAAATGTGCAGCACTCTTGCATATTCACAAAGGATAAAATGATACAAAGTGGTGGCTGTTGTCATTATTCATATTAAGCAAAATAACAGGGTGCCACAGTGGTGCAGTGGGTAGCGCTGTTGCCTCACAGCAAGAAGGTTCTGGGTTCAAATCCACCTGGGGACATGTGACTTTTCTGTGTGGAGTTTGCATGCTCTCCCCATGTCTGTGTGGGTTCCCTTTGGGTTCTCTGGCTTCCTCCACCCACCAAAAATGTGCAATACAGATGAACTGGTGACTCTAAATTGACCGTAGGCATGAATGGTTGTTTTTCTTTCTATGTGGCCCTGCAAAAAACTGGTGACTTGTCCAGCGTGTACCTCGCCTCCGGTCCAGAGTCAGCTGGGATAGATTCTAGTCCCCCTGCAACCATAAACAGGATAAGCAGTTACAGAAAATTAATGAATGAACAAATAAAACACCCAAAAATTTGATAAACATTCTCAAAATTAATTTTTGTGTTCAGATGTCATGTGTGAACAACATCATGGAACCTTATGACAAACAGATGAAATTAACTACACTTTTTAAGAGAGAAAACTTGGAAATCGGTCAGATTTAGAACACAACAGAAGGGTTAAACATTCTGGATCACCAGACCTGGTATAGTACTGTACTTGGATCCAGATCATGCTTTAATGTGTGGCAGATCTTATGGGGGTGTCATTTTGTCATTTTTGTCCAAGCAACTTCATTATCCCTGAAGTTAGAAGCAAAAATCGTGTAATTGCCCCAAACCCACAACTGTAAAAAATTCAGTCTGGATCTTGATGATGATCCGGGTCACCACCAAAATCCAATGGATCGTTCCTTGGGGCCATAAACGTCCTCTCAAAAAATGTTATCAAAACCTGTTCATAACTTTTTGAGGAATCCTGCTAACAGACAGACACACACACACAAGCCAATGTAGGTAAAAACATCACTTCCTCAAAGCACACTACCTCTACAGTACTCACTTCTGTGCTGTTGCATATAGTAACATAAACTAGCTGCTATAGGCTATGTCTCAGTGGAACCACACTACCTGCTAAATGGGTGTACAGGATTCCTATGCACTTAATGTCTCAATCTTTAAATAAAGTACCTTCATAGTTTCAAAGAGGTGGTAATCCAGGCTAATATACTTTAGACAGCTATGTGGACACTCTGTCTACATTCAGCCCCTGCAAGATTGTGTTTATCCACATGTCCTGAGAGGATGCAAGGTTATGGAGTTATGGATATATTTTGCCGTGGCTAAATTTACCATTGTGTTATTGTTACTGGGCCTTGGCAAAATACACACTGTACACTAAAAGAGGCATACAAAGTCACTGTCAGCATGCACAATTGTATTCTTAGAGCATTTTAATTTCTCTCTGTTCACTTCCAAAATATGTCATGTAAAGAGGGTTTGGCTGAAGGTCATGATGTGAGTCACAAAGCAAGCGGGCTCGTGTTTCCTGCCAGTGGAGTCGGAGAGTCTTTCATGCTTCCTTGCTGGGACAGGAAGTGGAAGGGTAAACAGAGGGAATCCCACATGCTGACGAGGAAGTTCCACAGTGCCTTCCTCCTACACATGAGTCCCCCTCCTGCCTCATTCTCTCTCCCCCTTACTCACACACTCAGACATACACGCATGCATGGATGCATTGTTACCGACTTAAGCACACATGTGCATGCAGTCCCTCATGTCCCCAGTTTGAGGAAATGGATGTATGTGGCGTGTCTGGCAGAGATAAGAATATAAATCTAATTTTCTACAAACATTTTCTCTTTATTCCATTCTGTGACCTCTATCCACTTTACGAGCTTTGTTTTAGAATGCACAGCATGACGCGTGGTAATTTATGTATGTGCTTGTTGTGATGGTTTATGTCTCTTTGACGAGGAACATTACCATGCACAGAGAGGAAAAAGAGCTGCGGGGAAAAAAGAGTGACTCTAATATGCTTTGAACATAATCACCACCGTGATGCAATAATGTGCAACGTGCCCTTTCTAAACTTTCAGGGGAATTAGCCTAGTTTGTGAAATGTCATAGCCATTGCTCACCTTGGCACACCGATTTCTCCCCTGTTAGCATGTGACCTTATTCCTCTTATCTGTGGCAGCCATGCAGGACCTCCGCTTCTGTGTTTATGTGTCAGTCATTTGTAGTGCACCAAAACATGCTTGGTCTGAGGCTGTGTTGATGCGTGTGAGTTCAGGTGCTAGGCTGAACGTGTGGTTGCCGTGTTGTTTTGACATTAGTGTAATACCACAATCGGTCTAATGGGAAAGTGATCTGGGGCCTCCTGAATATTTGATGTTAATCTAATAGGAAAGTCATGAAAGCTTTTCAGATCGCAATGTATCCAGTCAAAACAGTCATTGATTTAACCTCCAAATTTATAGACCCCTCCACCCAGTTCACCACAGTTAATATTACGTCTGTAAATCACACGTCCAAATCACAATGAATTTTTTTTCCACCATTTATATCCCTAGGAGCTTAACCATCCCATTTGAATTATTTACCGGTAGGGTTGATGGAGAGACTGTGGAGCATCTATTGAGCTAAATGATTTAGACCCTGTTGGTTAAGCTAAATGGAAGCATTGATGGTTAGTGGTTGCGTTGAGGGGGTCTGGTTATCAATTCTATGAAAAGAAAGTGCAAAGATGAGCTATGTAGAAAAAACAGAACTGAGACAAAATCCATCAGTCACTGTTAAAATAGCATTTTTACCAAAGGCCAAGAAAATGGACTAATTCAAGCAAACATTTCACGCTGACAAATTTTCATAAGACGACACTTAAGCATTGACAAAGCTGTCTCAACAGATTTCAGGTTGGTTTTTTTTGTTTGGTTTTTTTTTCAACCCAAGCAGTACCTTCTTCAGACACTCACTCCTGCTTTCCAATATTAGGTGTCGTGTAGAATGTCTGGGGCAGCAGATGCAAGAAGGGTTGCCACTAAAGGCCTAAGGCCACCATCCCTAATACTGGCTCAGACTGGCTTCTGTGATGATGATGATAATGATCCAAGGAATCATGCATGTGGGTCAATGAGCACCTGCCAGGGCTTGCACAGAGGTAGGGGGTGGGGTGGGCGGTCGGGGGCACAGAGCACCAGGATCAATACATAATATCTTACAAATTGAATTCGACCTGGATCGACCCAGAGGGCGTGTGTGACCGGCAGAGAACTGTGGACAAGTGCACAGTAAATCCTGCTCATCAGGATGAGGAGTAGAGAGGAGGGGGTGGAGGGAGGGTGAGGCATCCTCTCACATGGGTGTCTGCTCAGGGGAAGGAGCTGTACAGAGTTAGGTTTAGAGGGGTGATGTAGAAGAGTGAATACGGATCAGGAGGGGTGATGAAGTTGATGAAGTGAGGTTGAAGAGATGGAGTTAGTATCAGTTTATCACCTGCAGTCAGGGGGTCACCCTCTTCTCCCTGTCATTATCTTCAAGAGGCTTCACCCCCAATCTGTCTCTTTAATGGGTTTGTTTGGACACAGTCAATTTTATAGTCTCATCTGGGCTCTTCAACCGTCTCCTTGTGTCTGTGTGTGGGTCTGTGTTTGTTCAGAACAATAATATTGTCTTTCAAAATAGCTTTAAAGCCAAAGTCCAACATTTTGGGAGGCTTATTTGCTTTGTGGTGGAGTGTTAGAAGAAACCGCTGACCCATAATTATAAGACTGCAGCCTACAGCTGGTTAGTTTAGCTTAGCATGCCAATAGAAACAGTTAAACTGGTTGGCAGCTGCAAAGCTCATTAATTGACATGTTATATTGTTGTTTAAGCCGTAAAAAAAAAACTATAAAAGTAAAGAGACTGCAGGTAAACTACTGGTCACAACCAAGAAATAGTCTGGTACATAACCCAGTGATAAGTGCTGAATTTTCATCCTAACAATATTTTTCTTACAAATTAAACAAACAGTATACATATGTTGTTAATTAGTATGGTTTAAAGGTGCTGGTATATGTTTTGTAACCTCCAGACTTTGTGCTAAGCTAACTGGATGCTGGCTGTAGCAGCTGCAGCTACCCTACATATCAGCAGTGGTTCTGCCTCAATCAAAAAGCAAATAAGACTAATTCCTAACATGTTAAACTATTGTTTTTAATGTAATGCAGAAGTTTGTGTGTGATATAATTTGATTTCAATTATTTCAATTAATACAACATATAATACATATTATTTATAATAAGTATGTATAAGTAACCTAAATCAATATGAACTATTCAACATATTTGTTTTCCATGAACATTAACCAATCAAACATTAAAAACTGTTTTTCTTCTTTGCAATAATGCGTTGCTACAGTGGTTATAATAATACAGCAGAAACGCCACCGTGCATTTTTTTCTTCGTAATATTCTGAAAATGATATTAGTTAATCAAAACAAAGAGAAACTTGGGACGGAGTGTTCCCTCGCTTTTGTTTTTGTGAGCAGCAGTTGGTTTTCAGAGACAGCCAAAGGAAACATGAAAGGTAATTCACCTTCATGATGTCTGCAGTGTCACACACATTGTCTGACCGCTCAAAAGCAAAGGCTATAGGGTCAAAGTGAAAAACAAGCTGTTGGTCAATTCTAACGCAGAAGGCTCTTTGGTTTTGCCCCGACTCCGGTGACACAGGGCTGATGTGTGGGTGTCGTTTACACCGGGGGCTCTGCATACGGCCGGCCTGCTGAGATCCAGGGCACATTTATTTGAATCTGTCTAATTGACATGTAGGGATCGATGGGGGAACAGAAAGCTTCTCAACAGAGTCCGCCGATACAGAGCTGGTCCCCTGGGCCCCCACATGCTGGGGCCCGCCACCCTATCAGTCACAGCCATAGCACTAAACTAAAAGACACCTCTTCCCCCTCCAACTGCAGCCCCCTCCTCACATTACTTAAACACACACAGATGGAAAACACGCACACAAACATAGACTGGGAAACAGACACCAAACGATCACCACAGACACACACATCCACACACAGACAAACACACAAAATCCCTATTGATCATCGCCCCACTCTGCTTTAGGGGGAGGCAGGAGGGTGGGCGGCATAGCAGGAGGGTCCTGGATGATCCACTGATCCCACCGTGGACAATTGGATCACACTCAGTGGTATCTACTGGAGGAGCTCGTGATGTGTCACTCATGGGCTCCTTTGTTACTGGACCACCTTGAGGCATAGTGTTAGAAATAAAAATTACTAAAATGACTTAATATACAACTAAGATAAAGAACATAAGGTGTCTTTTTTAGCAACATCAGCAGGCAGCATTTATATTATAAATATACAAACTGTTCACTGCCAGTACAATTTCTCAAATGAAGCATGATTAATCTTGATGACTAATCTTGATGATTAATCCTGTTGGCTTTCTTTTGGCCACCTCAAAGTTCTTGAATGAAATTAAGCAAAGCTGATTAATCACTAAAAAAAAGAGTCATTTTTTGGACTGATAAAAACAGGAAAATTAGTAATCACTGAAATTTTTATAACCATTTTATTAAGATGAAAAACATTGATTTGCCTCCACAACAACCACTTTGTGATCTCAGTATAAGTCATATTTCCTGGACAGATAACAAAAAAACCATTGCTACTAAATGTAATCTAGGCAGTGAGTAAACTTCCTCCGAAATATATTTTGGAAGGAAATGACCCATACATAATCATATTTTGTGGGAGATAAGGTTGCAGATACGCTGAATTAGATCATATGCATTTTGTATGTGAATGTTAACCACTGTCCTCAGAGGTGGCTCCAGTCCTGGCCTGTATTTGGTGCCCTATCATATCCATATACGTATAAACATAAATGTTACAAACAAGCATCTCAGTGTCTTTTGACTACCATTGACCTAACAGATTGAGTAAAATGGTTCAAGGAAAAGCACATTTGGGCAACCTATCTGCTGACACCCCATAATCCGAACCACTGCCACAGACACAGATGTTTCAACGTATGGCTCTTCTGGGAGATTCACCATCATAAATCATAACCGCTGACAGACATGGAAGAACAATCCACAGTTTCCATCATTACTGTGTGTGAGTGTGTGTGTTTGTTTGTGCACATGTGTGTGTGTTTGGGGGCGTTTGTGGTGTGTGCGAGGGGCTAATGAGTGGAATATAATTTCTGAGGAGCTTAACACCCAAAAGGCACCAGCACCTGTCCCTTGCCTCTAAGAGGCCAGAGGGATGATGGCGGGGTTTCAGAAGGTAGGCAACAGAGAATCAGATGTTTGTCCATGTGTGCAAGTGAAGCCAAGCCTCCCGTCATGCAAACACACAGACTCTGTGTGGGTGGTGTCGGGCTCAGGGTTTAGCCTAACCCTCCCCTATCTGCATGCATACATGCCTCCTCTCAAGCCCCCTATCCTCTTGCACGTGCCTTATTCAATATAAGCACCCCTGAATCCACAGACAGACACGCTCTTGTATTCCCTCCCCTTCCGCATTTTTAAAAGAGGTTTGTTGTCTATGGATTTAGCCTGGAGGGCCAAAGAAATCTGACCCCCTTTCTTTAAATCTCAGTTCTTATGTACAGCCGCCGCACTAAGAAGCAACAGCTAATTACAAAGGATAACGCTGTAGCTAATGAATGAGGGGCTGTTGTTGAGGCAGAGCTGGGTAAATCTGCATGGATGCCGTTTTTAATTAGGTGGCGAGGGGGAGAAAGGCGAAGGAAAGATGAGCCAGGTCAGGAGGGAGTAGTTTTCCTGGCATAGCACACCTCTCCGACTGACAGCACATCACCTGCCTGGATAGTGTGAGCTTAAAATGTTCCTATTTTGTATTCATTGAATTCTGTGAGGTTTTATATTTATAGCAACAACTGATCAACATAAGTGGGTTGGTAGAGTCGGTGATAGAAGCTAATTTAGTCAAGGGAAGAAAAGCTACTTTATAGGTAGCTCATGTTATGAATAATTTCAAAAAAGTTTTCTTGCAGGAACAGTTAAAAGAGTAAGTTCTGTCCTGAAGGCATCAGGGGCTATGACCTAAGAATTTGCCGGCATGACATGCATGTTTCTGGCACGTCTTTTAATCCATCCCTAATGCATGCATGCCCACAATCCTCCTCCATCCCCAGTTGACACCATCTTCAACACCCTTCCAGCTGGTGGTGATAATTGCTTTCTTCCGTTATCCTCTGAAGTCACACAAGGTAATTTCACAAAATGATCTGATTGCCCCCATATTCTCTCTATCATTTTGGTAAAGTCAGTTTGGCATCATACTGGTTTGCATCTTCAACCAAAACTGAGAAGCAAAGATCTTTGAAACCAGTGGTTGGAATAAAAATAAAATTGCAGTCTTTTCACATACCACTAAGCTGTAAAACCGATAGCGCTAGAGTTTAGAAATGTGTTGTCAACATATAGTTAATTTGGTATTAACGCAGACATTGTTTGCATATTCAGCAGTAACGCTTTTGATAACGTGCATAGTCCGTCATAGCATTGAACATATAGGGATTTTCCAGTACAATTGATTTTCTTGAAAAGACGACTAAATCCAAAATATTCATCTCGTCTCTCATCATAGTTTTGTAGGCACTCAAAAGTTCCCTCTATCTTTGTTTGATCTGTGTGTGTTCTGCAGCTGCTGCCTTTTAGCATACTAGAAATGACGTCAAGACAGTGAGACCTCGCTGCTTCGGGTTTCAGTTTGTTACCATGGCAGCAGCTGCCACTTCCTGCCAGAGCGGGTCTTCCTGTGTTCATTCATTTATGTGTGCAGGAGTTCCGATGTGCTGTGTTTACATTGCCTTATATGGGGTTTTATGAACAATGGGCACAGGGCTTCCCCCAAAGTCAAATAAACACCATTAACGGTGTCTACACATACGCACACACATGCACACACAAACTCCCACACACACAATTATCTCCTCTCATGAATAAATGGAATGTAAATGTGTATGCTACTCGACATTGGGATTTCAAGATGCTGTGGAACAAAGGATAAAGCAGGTTAAGATAGGCTGGCGTCTGTTTTTTGATATTAATATTAATTACTCTGAGGTTTTCCTACACCACAATACACATTATGCATGAGAGCAACCTGTTTTTCTCTTGTTAACAAATTAGAGTCCAACAAACAACTGTTGTATCATTTCTTCTGTCCATCTTGTTGTTCAGCTTGTCTCTTTTTTTTCTTTTTTTTTTAGGAGGAGGTTTGAAATTCACCTTTTCTCAGTGGAGGCTATGTCAAACCCACGCGTACAACTGGTGTTTCCTCGCTACATGCTCTGTAAGATAGCAAGAAAGAAAGAGAAGGACTGAGAGAGCCCTGAGAGATGGCTGTCAAAAAGTGATCTTTTTGTGTTTAAGAGGAGCTGGGTCCTAGACTCCCTCGAAAGGATCCTGTTATAAACACTGACTACTGTCCCACATACTTTGGGCTCATTATCAGGATCCCTGCCCTTTCTGGCGTCTCAGAAGGGACCGCAGACAAGATCATGCATGGCTCAGCCCGGCTCCTGACTGCAGAAAGGGCAACTCATTTACATTCGGCACACGAGGCTTTGTGCACTCTGTCTGTATTCATGACCTCAGCTGTTTCAGCACCCTGTAAAGCCATTCCATAACTCATGGTGCCATATTCATTTATGAGGGGCCAAGAGTGGATTTAAATGTAGCTGAATAAGTGGGTCGAGAGGCCTTGAGGAGGTGAGCAGGGGTGGAAGGGAGGAAGATTCAAAAATGTGCATTTATCAGCCTTGCACTCGTTCTTTCATTCTGCCTCTCCTTCCCTTCAGCCCTCGTGATATGCACGCTCTGGCTGCCATGAATACCTGTTGGAGGACATCCAAACCACTGGCCTGCCCTTTTCATTGAGTGTAAATGTTTAGATGTTTATGCTGTGTATACTGTTGCTATAGATGTGGCAAAGAAAGATTATTGCCTTATGGGACTCGTGTCACTTCTTACTGTATTGCTTCAATGTCTCTGAGGTTTTCATGCAAAGCTCCAACTTGCAAACACTGTGAATTTGGGATACGGCAGCTCTGTAAGTCAGGGGTTACATTCAAACATGAGGCAGGGAGAGAGACACAGAAAGAGTAAGAGAACTACAGTAAGATTAGGTGAAGGAAGCTCAGCCAATTTCACCCCTACTGCTGCTAAAGGTTACTGGAGCAACTGCTGAAAGGTACCTGACCTTCCTCTCAGAGGAAAGGGAGGGGGAGAAAGAGAGAGAGAGAGAGAGAGGTGGAGGACACAACAAAAAGAGCATTTGACATGACAGTTGTCAGACACCTATCTATGAGTATGGACGCCCAGCCCAGCAGAAAGGTTTGGAGCACCCCCCCCCATTGCAATATAACAAAAGTGATACACAATTAAATTATAAGAAAAAAGACAAATGAACCCTGTTATTTTCTTTTACCCAAATTACTAAGACAATTATTCACACACCAAAATACATTTCTGTTTCAATTTCAAAAACAGCTTGAAATTGAAAAAAAAAAGAAAAACACAAAACACAGCAAAACAGCGGCATTTTCCTGAACTACTATAGACACTGAATAACATAAAGGTAAATTCTCACCCGCATCTCTGATTTGTTAAGCAGATCAAATATGTCTGGTGTTATTTCTATTGATGGTTGTTCCTTCCTTTGAAAAAATGATGTCATCTTCCTTTATAGCTACAGTACCTATCTAGCAACGTTAATGAAAAATAGGGACAGAAAAATGGTGAAAAAAATTATGAAGACTTGAAATTGATGGAAGTGTGGATACTGACCTAAGTTAAAGTCTTTTAAAAGCATACTTTAGGCAATCAAAAGATCTGGCTTGAAGAACAGGACCTCAAAGGTGTGTAAACTTCACTGTGATAAAAGAAAGACATACTAGTCACCCTACATGAATAGAGGCAGTACTTAAAGTCACAGCACACAGTAGGTATGCATGATAAGTGACGGATCTGTTTGAACCATTTCATTTTCAGTTTGTCATAGTTGTCCGTGATTGGTGACAACTAGGGACTACCACATTTCCCTGTAAAATATATTTGTCTTAAAATAAATCACACTTGATGAGAGAACACTCTCTGAGCTCCAGGAGCTGGTTTTGTTGCTAAGCAGCTTGATCCATTTATACTGTATTGCAGTTGTACTAATACTGTGTGCTCATAGCCTCCATAGGGATGATTTCTTCTTCTTCTTTTTATGCCAGCTCCATGGTCTTTGATTAGTGAATGCCATATGTCTAGGTGGTTGTACACATCCTGTTTACCCAGTTTCCAGGGGTTTATTTTAACCATGACCCCTGTGCCATTTCCCCCCAGGTCACGGGGTCAAGCTCTGAGGTCGTCCCCACGCTGATGGGGATAGACAGCTGAACACCTTTGAGGGTAAAGTATGTGCGCTCATTTGTTCTGTAGTGGCCCAATAATGGTTAGTGTGTGTGTGTGTGTGTGTGTGTGTGTGTGTGTGTGTGTGTGTAGCCTGAAAAAGATATCAAAGGTTCTCTTCACAGCCTCACAGCTGCATAAATATCCATCAGGTAATGTTTCGAACAGAAAGCCATTCTTCTCTTTCAACTGTGCAGGGAACAAACAAAAATAGACAAAAGACAACAAGGTCCCTGCTGACCCTGCGAACAGCCCTGGGTCTTACAGGGGAGGAAGCTGTAAGGTCTGATGTTTATACCCTGATCTGAAGAAAATGCATCTTCAGTGTGTTTGCTTCATTGCTCTTTTGTGCAGATGGGGCTCTCATTAGAGCAAAGAGATTGTTTGTTATAGGAACAGAACAAAGGGTGGGTTTTAAAGAACAACAAGATCTGAAAAATAAAAGCAGTTTTTAGCCTTAAAAATTACACATTAAATTCATATGTCTCTTGTTGATTTAAATATCACTTGGTGATCTGTTTATCCTAAATACACTTATTATAAGGCAAAGAAACTTTTGACACAAAGCAGCCAAAGCACCAAATTATGTGTCCTGACATGACTATACTTTAAAAATGTAAAGATTTCATTTCTTGAAGGGACTGTCTAAACATTTGGGAACTAAACACGTTAAACACTAAATACTTGCTCTGTTTTAGAGATTTAGACAAGATGATTGAAGCTGGTTAGCTTTGTTTCTACACTTTATACTTACTTTTATGGTCAGATCAAACAAATCAGGTATAAAGATGTAATGCTATAGATTAGATTAGACTAGATTAGATTATAATCCTTTATTAATCCCACAGCGGGAACATCTACAATGTTACAGGAACAAAGGGGATTGCACAACAGGAAAAGTGTTCTCCAGACAACCTTGTTGGACTTACAGTCCTATGTCCTCAAATACTGTGGTCAACCTGTGAGTTAATCCAGGATCCATGCAGTGAGGTGATGGTCCAGCCCTGTGCTCTCTCGCTTGTCCCTCAGAAGCATGAATGGTATGGTGCTGAAAGCACTGGAAAAATCAAACCATGATTCTCACAGTACGGCCAGCCTGAGAGAGGAATCTCTGTAGGAGGTAGATGACAGCATCATCCACCCCAATGCCAGGCTGATTGCAAACTGTATCGGGTCCACCAAATCGACTCTCCACGGAGCAGAGATAGACAGGAACCAGCCTTTTCAGGATCTTCATCAGGTGAAATGTCAGAGCCACCAGCCTGTAAACATTAGGGTCCTTGAGCTGCGGGGTCTTTGGCACAGATACCACGCAAGATGTTTTCCACAGCTGTGGCACTCTCCTCAGCTTCAGGCTTAGGTTGAAAATTTGCCCAACTATCCCATACAGCTGGTCGGCACATAGGGCTTAAGAAGCCTTCAGCTGATGTCATCCATATTCCCATTCTCTCTGGTATAATGGGTCACTGGTGAAATTTAGAGCCACTGAGAGGCATATTTCAGTCCATCTGGACATAAGCAGGATAGCTGTGTGTCCTTGTTTCCAATCTGCTAATCTAAAGTAAGTGCTAAATATAACCAATGTTCTCCTGGCTTTAGTTTAACAGGCTATATAATTATGATCTAACTCTTATCCAGAAAGCAAATGAGCACATTTCCAAAAATGTCAAGCTATGTCTTTAATGTCGTCAAGTGTTTCATCTAATCAGCAAAGGATAAAATCATCATAAATCAAATAGTTTCCTTTCATACATAAACTGAATCTGCAACCTGTGATTGGATTGTGATTTTCAGATGTCGGCCTATTTTTACAGTAAATACACCCATCAAATTTTCTATTTCATTGAAATAATATCATTATCTTTCAGGGGTTTCAAACAAACATATACAAGTGCATGCACCAACATGCACAGCCCAAATACAATCACAGAAACATGCTGTGAACTTTACAAAGAGGGCATAACAGACTGTATTTCATGCAGCGTGACATCCTGGAATATTTTCCGTTGTGCGTGTGTGTGTGTGTGTACGTATGTGTTTTTAAGTGAAGGGAGGATACAGCTGAGTGTGTCTTATCTTAGATCACACAACGATGTGTGAAACCCCAACTCTGCGGAACTCCTCTCTTTCCCATGAGCCACAGAGTTTCAGTTTGTGGTGGCAGCTGAGCCTCTCTCTCTCTCTCTACCTACCTCTATCTCTCTCTCTCTCTCTCTCTCTCACTCACTCTGTTCTTTCTTGTCTGTTAAGACAGTTACATCCACAGAAAGCAAGCTTGCAGAAAGCAGCAGATAAGTGTGGAGGCTGAGAGTGTCAGTCACATGCAGTCAAAATAGGCAGTGACTTCTCAGAAGAGGCTCCTGGTAGTTGCAGTATTACTGGAAGCTTTGAGAATTTATCAGTGTGCGGCACTTCTTGTCATTATGAGTGAAATGTAAAACTGAGTTAATTAGTTAGAATTGCAATATATGTAAATATGTGTCAACATTCTCACTTGTGGTTTGTTTTTAAGTTATAGATGAAGGAGAAACCTATCAAAAGAGCATATTATTATTATACCCCACCACGAACAAAGTGAGGAGCAGATGTAGGAATGGGTTCCGTCCATCCATCTGTCCATCACATCATGTTGAATGAGAATCCAAACCAACATTACTTCATGTTTTGTTTACTGAGCATAACTCAGCCCATTGTTGTTCAATGAATTTTCACAAGGCTTTCTACACACAACCAAATACTGCAGTGGTGTCTTTTGCTATTTAGGAACTTTTATTATTTCCTTTTTGTTTCATTTCCATGGTTACAAATTGAATCTAGGCTCATTTTGTAAGTAGAGATTTGTCTGATGAGGGTTTCTGGGGCATAAAACTTTTTAAAAAAACTAAAAAAAACTTTTTGACATTTTTTTTACATTAAACATTAAACAAACAAAATATTTGACTTTTTCTCAGATATGCATATAACAATAATTGCAATTAACAGGGGCAACTTAAAAGCTTATTTCTACCTGTCTTTAATTTTACTCAATGAAATGCAATGGCATGGGATCCTGTGTATTTCATGCTTTTCATGTTTGGTTCTTTCTTATTTTTTTTTAGCAT
Organism: Chaunax sp. Z400; assembly: GCA_037577475.1. Taxonomy (NCBI): domain Eukaryota; kingdom Metazoa; phylum Chordata; class Actinopteri; order Lophiiformes; family Chaunacidae; genus Chaunax; species Chaunax sp. Z400. The sequence continues at coordinate 11,472,648 of CM075188.1, forward strand.
TTTAAGTTTTCAAATTCTGTTAGTCAAGAGAAAATAAAAATACAAACACATCAACACTTAAAGGCTAAAACTTTTGATATTCTATAATGTTCTTATTGCCAGCAAATTCTATAAAAGTCAAAACCCAACACTGAATTTATCCTTTCAACAATCACAGCCAATGTATCAAAAACAGATTAATGAGCCAAAGTGGTACACTGGGTGACATGTTCCTTCATTGCCATCAACATGTGTACTGCAGTTTATGTAAAGGGCCCTGGTGATGTGCATTAATTGTAATATATGGCATGCAGGGTAAAGAACCATCTGGCACAAACCTCTATTTGCCATTTTTTTCTTTTTTTGGGGGGGGTTCTTGTTGATGGTTACAAAGATAACCTGAAGTTCTTACCTGTTGTTTACTACTAGTGCAATGATTTAAAACTGAATACTCAATGATGAAACAGTGTATTTGTTACTTGTTTTAAAGATTTCCGTCTTCACTAGAAAGAAGTGAGCTTGCGACTGAGAGCAACAGACATTGTGGTAAAATAGTTGTTAATAGTTGTTAAAATAGTCCTAGTTTGTGTTTGTCCTCTTTATTATTTAGAATAGCTCAATGCCAAAAAAAACCTTTTAGTGTTAAAAAATATATTGAAAATAATAATACCAGGTTGAGTAACAAAATGACAGATGTCGAATAAACCTGACAAAGTTTGGGTTTATCTTAATCGTATGGAAGCTGATAAAATCTCTTATGACCACTGGCTAATCAGTGAATGAGCATTCATCGATATTCCCCCTCTCATCAGGCTTACCTTATCAAACCATGCTGGCCCTGCATTCACCACAGGCCATGGACAAACTGGAGGTGTGTTTGCTTATGTGCAGGAGGCCACTGTGTAGGAGGCTTTCATTACCAGAATCATCTGTGCTGAAATAGGAAGAGAGGCCAGGCATGAGAAAAGGTAACAGGACATGTTTGTAGATCTTGGCCGGACGCAGGACTTAAGAGCATGACATTTCTGACCTGTTTGGCTGGAATGCATGTTTTTTTTAAGTTGAAGAACCAGACATTTATGTGTTACATTTCTGAGTCATAACTTTCTTTTTTTGCAGCTTGCCTAGGCACCTAAGAGATGTGTATGCAGTCAGTCGATCTGTGTAGACTATGAAGTGTAGAAATAATGGTCTCTCATCATGCTATGTTGCAGCTTCACACAGTACATATGCCGTGTTATTGGCATTGCGACTGAGCGGGGCTTGCCCTTTTGTGTTCAATCGTCTTTCAGCTAATTCTTGATGCTCCAAGTCGACCTCTGTTCTCTATTGTGTCGAGACTATCCCTCCACCATATGTACGAGGATTCAACCCCAGCTGACAGATGACATGAATAATTTTGTAAGACATACCAGATGCGCTGGCACACGCACACCGTTTATATAAGGCACCAGCACTCTGATTTTCAGATCTCCTTGCTGAGCAGTCAAGGTGTGGTTGTTGAAAGTGCAAGAGATGTAGAAAGACAAAAGCAACAAGAATTAGGAATCTTACATCCGCCGCCACATGCAGAAGAGAGCTGACGTCTCTCTACTCTTGGGATGCTACCATTTGTCTTGTTTGTGGGTTCCAAGCAGAGTGGAAAGCATAATGGAAGCGTGTTGCTGTATTGCTGTATTGTGTTGGGAAAACCACAGATCGCACTGACTGCCATAGCCCGGTGCTGCCATAGTCCGGTGCAAAGTGCATTGGAAGTGTATTGCTGAATCAAATTTATGCACCTTCAGTATAGATCTGCAGTGATAACCATGTGTCAGGGACACTGCAGAGCATGATCAGGTCCAGAGTCCAAAGAAAAACAGAAAAAGAGAGTAAAAAATAATGTGAATTGTTGTCATCAGTGGATGCAACGCTGGGGGCTGGGAAGTGAAGTGGAGTGCTTACCTGCGTTGGTGTTCCCCAGTATATACACCAAGCAGTGAAAACCACAGGAATATAAATGGCACTAAGCACTATGTTGATGTGTGGTGAAGGCTCGTTTTTGTGTTGGTTGTTTCTAGTTGTGTAATGTGAAACAGTAAAGGAAAACACAGCAAATAACAAGCCAAAAGAAGGGGAAGCATCTCTTCGCGCTGGTCTGATGCATGGCGGAGGCAGCCACATGTACTAGTACAGCTAAGACTGAGAAGACTGTGATTACAATGTAACCTGCAGTCTTAAGCCAGATAAGAACCACATGTGGAAATGGACATACAAGCTCTGTGTTCACTTAGCTGTGTTTTGTAACTCTCCCTCCCTGATTGTTCTTCAACTTTTCTATCTCTCAACTTGGGGCAGGTGTGAGAAGCTCTAGAGTGTAACATGTATGCTTAAATGGAGAGGGCTGTGCCTCCAGAAGATGGGCATGATAAAAACAGAGAGAAGGAAAGAGGGAAAGAGCACGAGTGTTGGGTTAGGACCCCAGCCCCGTGCATGACCTGCTCGAACTAGGGAGGCAAAGTTGATTTTGTTTAAAGCCAGTCTTTACACTCCAGTCAAAGTGTCCCCCAGGGGACCGGCCCCAGACTTTCGATCAGGCCCCGCTTCCAATCCCTCTATCTACTGAGAAAGAACAAGTAATTTAGGGATGGTGGCTGAGCTGCAACACCTGGCCACAGATGTTGAAGAGGAAAAGGGTGTGTTGAGAAGGTAGAGGTGGAATCCCTGTTCCAAGACACGTATGAAAAAAGAGATCCTCTTCTCTGGTTAGCATTTGGCAGCCCCAGAGGAGGGTGAACAGTCACACTTATGCCACCCTACTAAGGCTCTGGTGGAACGGAGTTCCAGAGTCTTCTGGGCTGACCTCTCAATGGGGGATGATGCAACACCCTCTCTCTTCAATGAGATTGGAGGCCTAAACCGGTTTCACCGTGGTGGTAGGAAGACAAGTTGTGAACCCTTCCCAGGCCACTTGCCTCTCCCGAGATGGCACGCTACTTGCTACCACCAGGGACAGCTAGAGCATCTGCTGTTCACAGCCCTCCTCCACCTCCAGGTTGACCTGCAGCATGAGGCGATGAGGAAGTTTCCTTTTACCCTCTTGGCAAGACAATATAAAGAGTGAGCCCCTCATCCCCAAAGAAAGTGGGAATCTTCAGCTAACACGGGTTCACAGGAGCCTTGATTAGTTCTCCGGCCCCTGAGGTTTAAGATGTTGGTTCACAGGGTGGAGTGGGTATTCTGTGCATGCAAGTGATTCATCTCCAATGACCTAAAGGATGTCTTCAGATTCCTGTCTGAGGTCTCATACTGTTCCTAAGATTCACCTGCAAAGACAAGACTTCGAATTCTGTGTCCCCCCCCTTTGAGATCCTGCTAGGCCCCTTCCACCTTCACCAAGTGCAATGACACAGACCTCGACCCTCTGGGGTAGGAAGAACCAAGAGTCCTGATCTGTTTGGTCGACTGGATAATATGTGACGTGCCCTGGTACCTGGTAGCCTGTTGCATCGGTGAGACTCAAGAGGCTGTCTCCCAAGACAGCATTTCGTTCAGCAACAACATCTGCATAGAGTGTAAGTGAAATTCAAGCACTATCAGTACACGAGGAGTTTTTCAGGTTTAGGCTGGCTGACAGTAGAGTAGTGCTACGTCCCAATCCAGCCTTTCTCACTAAAGTTCTCTCAGATGCCCAACTCAATCCAACAATAGGGCTTTTCCCATAGACCACTATCTCAGTCTCAGCTGTCTGACGGGATCACGTAATCCAGCATGCATAAGCAACAGGTGCACCTAAGCCTCCTGACTTGCGGGCACACTATCTGTGGAGTCGGCACCTCTGCACCGCTATGGACCTCTTCCTGTGATCTATACAGCAGCAGCTACCTGGTTGGCTCTATCTATATTGACCTGGGTCTAACCACTTAAATATGGCAGCATTAACTTCCTTCGTGGAGTAGGTTTTGCGTGGTATTTTGCATTAGCTGTCCATGGTCCCCTGACAGGACAGGTGACCTGATTATTGTTGGCCTGTGTAGAGGTGCCACCTATCCATTTATACCAGTATACCTGTAGCCTGGTGTTTGGCACCCCTATGGACACTGGCCTTTGCATTTTGCAGGGCCTGTGAGGCTCTGGGTAGTCTTGCCCCCATACACACAATGGCAGCTGATGGTGTCTGGCCATCGAGGGGTTTGTATGTGTTTTGCATTTGCGGATTGTTTGTCTGGAGCACGGACTGGTGATGGCTCTGGGCTACTGTGACTGCCTCTGCTTCTTAGTCTTACAGAAATCCCAGTAGTTATGGAATATGTAACTGGGTGGAGAGATAGTCTTGATAACATAGAACAGTAAGTTACATTATAACCATTATTCTCCGAGTGAAGAGACTATCTTTCCACATTGAGATTGCTGGGAATCAAGAGTCGATCTAAGAAAATCAGAGTGATGATGCACACCTTGCCAGCACAGCTGTTGGGTCCTCAAAATGCCTTTGCTCTGAGTATGTGTTAGGAAGTGGGCTTCACATGAGGCAAGGCCCCCCCCCCCCCCCCCCCCCCCCGCCACACACACACACACACACACTACCACCATCCCCACCCCTTTAACCTCCCTCCACCCCACACATATATATGGACCACACATGGTCTCTTGGTCTTTTCTGTAACATTTTGTGGGAGAACCAAAAGTCTGAACTGCTGCTGCTGGTTGAAAACTACCCCTGAATGTGGGTGTTCTGTGTGGAAAAAAAAGAAAAATATGATGAAAATGTTTGATTGATTTCGGTATGAGGGCACTCAGGTCATGATAGATCAGTAATAGGATCAGCAAACCTTGACTTTGACTGAGCTCCTTAACTTTCAAACAAATAAATGCTCATTTCAACCTGAACTGTCGCCCCCAGACCTTTTGAGTCCCTTCTACCTGACAGGCCCATAGTAATCCTTATCCACCCACCTGCTAAATGACATGGTTCACTCAGTCATCAATTAGCTTTTGATGTAGGGTAATGCAATATTTTATCAATTCCATTCCAAGTTTCTCTTGTTTTACATATCCCTGTCATATCATGTAACCTCATAAAATAGATTCTTGCATGAAATATAATACAGAACAGCAGCTTTCACTCAATGTTATTGAATGGGTTAGTAATGAATACTCACAGAGACAATCTGACGTACTCATTTTGTTTTTATTTATTTATTACCTAAAAAAAGAAAATGTTCTATCACAAGTCACACTGAAATGTATTGCTTAAGAAAAAAAATATATTTATATATTTTTTCATTTTTTAAATCTTTTTCTCATTTTTTTCTTTTTCAGAAACATGTTTCGTTTCCTTTATATTCCACCAAAAACAAATCTTTTTTTTTTTCTGGACACGAGCATCAGCTGCTACCGTGTTCCGACAACCATCTCCCCCGCTTTTAAAAAAATGCACAAAGAAATACATAATTCACAGTTACCATTTTGGTTTCATAAATTAATACAGTCACACATGTGCTACACCGGTCTAGAGCTAGAACATTGTAAATTGTATTCTTGAATCCTGTTATTTTCAATAGTTGGCTACAAGAAAGAACAGGCAACTTAAATGACGTGATCAGAATTCCAACAACATACTGTTTTATATCCTCTCTGTAATGCTTTTGTCATCTTTTTTGTTTTGTTTCATCTTTTTGACTTGAACACAGAAGTGAGGCACACACAGAGTATAGTTCATACATATACAAAAAAATTAAATAAAATTTGGGAAGGGCAGGGGATAAATTGTCCTTTAATAATGTTTTATCTGATGGAAACAGGAAGTGCATGTAGTCTCAAGTCCTCAGAGGACCTTTCTTATTCTGAATCAGAGCTGTTTCTTTCCATCTAAGTACTGTGATGTAAACTGCCATTGTTAAAATAAGTTTTACAGATTTACAGCTTTTTGCAGCTTGTTTGGTGGGGGACCGAGTTCAGAGTGATGTGAGGTTTGGACAATGAAGACCAACAAGCATGACAACACAATGAATAAATGGGACAAAGACTATATTTGAGGAACAACACCAATTTTAGACTGGTATTTGATTCACTCAAACAAGCTTTACCCCTAAAATCTCTACGACTCTCATTGCTGCAAATACTACGGTCCTGTGTACCAAACAAAAAAACAAGTTTAATCTGACACTGGCACAGCAAGGGCAACATTTTTAAGGCACAGAAGCCTTGACATAATAGAGACTCCACCAGCTAAAAGCACTAAACAACAGATGCCCAGTGTCCTCAGTGACAAGAATGGTGCCTTTATGACAACATGTCTGACAACGATGCACAAAATTTTAAAAACCAAAAAAACATTCCCATCCCCATTGTCCCCAAGTGTCTCAGTTTTTAGTGAAAGGTAAGGCCACTTAAAAAAAAGATGAGATTCACCAAAAAGGTAATCTCTCACTGCAATCTCTGGGAGTGCAATTGTGGTAGGGTGGTCGTTCGATCAGACAGACAGACAAAGAGACAGACCAGATGCTTCTCTAGAGGAGGTTTTGATGGACATTACTATGAATCCACTGGTCTGTTGATTCCCTGTGTAGGAACGTCCTGTGAGCCTCGGTTGGCGTTTAGGCTGGGAGTAGGGGAGGTGGCCAAACAGATCGCAGGCTGTCTTGGTCCTTGAGAGTCATGGGGGGGTAAAACCAGCATTTGGGGAGTAGAGAGAGAGAGAGTCCGTTGCTCTTGGCTCATCATCTTCATTGTCATACAACAGGAATGTTCAGTGCTGAGCAAGACGCGAATCCACACTTAACTTCATCTGTTTTGGTTTTGTGTCGTAATACTTTAGCAGGACACTGTTGTTCCAACATTGAAAAAATTGCAAACAAAAAAAATTACAAAAACCTGACCAACAAAAGCAGCATTGTTTATTTTCTTCACAAATTCATGCATGTTGTTAACCTTCATTCCCACAGCACCAGTTTATTTTTTCTTCCGTCAATAGAAAAGAGATTGGTGTATTTCACACTTCTGCATGCAAAGAAAAGTCACTTTTTCCCTCTCACTTTTTTTCATCTGAAGTCCCCATGTGTAGCAGCGGAACTGTGAAAGGCCTAACCTGATATGTCAATGGATGTACTGGTGGAGGCACTAGATAATGGTGCTGGATACAGACCCCACTTCTTCTACCTCTTAGCCAATAAAAAAATAGTCATTATTATTAGGACTTGTGTTAAAGGTACACATCAAATGGGCCCAGTAGTGCTAAACAACTTTGACATTATCCTTTTGTGATATAAAGTAGTGACCAATGCATTAAGTGCAGCTGTTCTTCAGGATTTAGAGAAACTAAGGAGTTATTTGGGAGAAGACAACTCTGTAAAAACATGGAATAATCTAAATCAATTTACACAAAAGTCAAACATACACACACCCTCATAAACCTTTGCCAATTGTTACATTTATGTACACAAACTAATACAAACCCTCAACAAGTCCACTCAGGTCTGTAAGACATGAAGGTGGGCTGGATGAAATTCATCTTTTCATATCATTAGTTGTGGCTAGATGACTATAATTTATGAATGATTGAATGGATGTATGTATTTGTTGGTAGTCAACGACTTGACTAAAGCCACAGAGGGCTGCTGTTTTTTGAAAACAGCAGATAGGAAGAGAAATAAAAAATAGATTTTTTTTTCCATATACATTTTAAAGATTTTAGAATCCTCTAAAGCACTTTCTCTTAATATTAATTCATTTTGTTTATTCATTAATCATTCCTACCGATACCCTATGTCACTGAGGTTGATATCAATACTTCCATATTCATTTTTTTATTCTATTTCAGGCCCTTCTCCTCCTTCTTGCACACTTTGACAAGCTGTTATAAATCAAGAAAATGTGCAAATCAACAACTGCTTTGAACTGTTGTATGAAAACCTGAATGCTTTGTGAACAATGCTACATATTTTTTGTTTATAAAATATAATAATATGTTTCAAAATGAAAAAAAAAAGTTTAACCACCCCGTAACAGGTAAAAACTAAACTCTGGTTGTCGAGTTCTGAGATCGATAAGAATGCCCATTAGAATAATCCATAGTTCGGCAGTTCTGCCATCCTTGTAATTCGGAACCACTGAGGCCTCTGGTGTTCCTGCTTTGTTAAAATGTCCAGTGTGGATCTCTTCATTGTTGTCCAGAGTGTGCCTTAAAAAAATCTTATCAAACAAAATCTGAAAATACCACCACCACCCACTGAATTCTGCTATACTCAAGTTCACGTACGGTCTCTGTACTCATACCATAAAATGTCTTGTACACGGTTAAGTCCGGTTGTTGCCTGTCCAAATCCAAGCATCAAAAGAGAGTGCTGTTGCTATTGTTGCTGTTTTTCACAAGGTAAACTGTGAATGACAGAATAGGATTGAAGTCTGCTGGGAGCCTTTTTTCAGGTGACACACACACAGTCACGAGGACCACTTTGATTTCTTCCTCTTCACCTTTGCACAGTTCTGAGTCACCGCCTGCCAATCCACTCCCTCAAAATACATCTCTAAGTAAATCCCAATGATCTGCACACCATTGAATCCTCCAGCATGTGGGTTCAGACGGTTCAGGCCATGACAAACTCAGACTTCAAGTCAGCCTTGACATCGGGCTTCCACACTGAATCGTCAAAGTCCAGGTCCAGGGAACCCTCACTGGACATACTGCTGTTGCTGTTGCTGCGTCCGGCCTTTCGGTTGGGTAGCCACTGATAAGGAGCCCGCTGGTCCCGCCTGGCCTTCCTGCGCAGACGCTTCTGCTGCATCAACAGCTGCAGGCGTTCCACCTTACAGCGAGTTGCACGGTTCTCGGTCTGACGAATGCGGTCACCTGGACAAAGGGAAAGAGAGGGGAAAGATGGTCAGCCCTGTGTTTACTTGTTTATTCACACTGAACAGAATTAACACTAACTGCACAACTATAAGCTAGGATTGAGAGGAAAGTCAATACATGTCTTTGTGCTTTTGTGTGTGTGTGTGTATAGCAGGATCCAGATAGAGTAAAGCAGCCTGGGTGATAATGCTAGGACATGCTAGCATCATTCTATTGGCTCTGACACAGACACACACACATCATTTGCAGCTTAACCTCTCCCACTGAGCATCGTTAGCCCCCTCGGTGCCATTGCATCCTCACATTGCATGAGTGGGAAGATCTTCTTAGACCTGAATGTTCTTGACAACCAATAGCCACACCAAAAACATGCAAACACAAGCCAGAGACGACGCATTCTGATAGCTGCATATGATATCTGCGCACGTAACTGCAGATGACATGGCTCAGTAACTGGATGTGCCACTAAGTGCATTTCTAGCTGTTGATGTGCCTATAGGAGAATACAGTCTCGAGGGAGAGGCCTTGCATTGCACTGCGAATGCTTTCCTACAGTGGCCGAGTCAAGCCTAATTCAATTTATACGTATATTCAGGGGCTTGGAAGGAAAGGAAAGCAACCGCAATCTATTAGCCAGCTCCATTAGTATCTGTCTACGAATTAAATAATTAAATAATGGGCTAGAATGTCAATAAACTGAGGCACAGTGGCCATCTCTGCCTCTGCTGCTCACCAGAACACACACACAGACTCTAAAATCCGCATTCGAGAACATCATGTATTCACACAAAAACACATATACAATGTGACTCATGCACGTATACATATACATAAGCACACACACACACACACACACACACACACACACACACAACTGCACACAATCAAGGGTGCACGCACAGGCACACACAGCAACAGCAGCAACAGCCGCAGTAGCTTTTAACGTGGATCGATGGCAAATTAAAAAGACCTATTGATTAAACCTTAGCTCTAGTGCAGCCATCCATCTCAAGCCCAGGACAACGCTATTGGCTTTCAATAGAAAATGCAAGCGAATGGAAATTGTAAGCGGAGAGAGAGACAGGGAGAGATTGGGTTTTTCCTGCTATTTTCTTTTCTTTATTATGGCTGTAGCTTCCCACTCTCAGCTCATTGACCCAACCACCCCCCCCCTTCCATCCCTTCACTCGCTTCCCCCCCACTACTTCCATCCCTTTCACCCCTCTCTAATACACACAGCCCCCCCCCCTCTCTTTCCTCCAGCTTTTGCCCCATGTCTCCCCAGAGACAGCTAGGCAGGGTAGTGTGAAGAAGGGAAAGCAGGAGAGGAGAGGAGAGGGTTAAGGAATTCCTCCCCTTGGGCCAAGGCGGATAGAGAAAAGGACAGAGGAAGAGGGTGGAGGGTAAATGATCAGTCGTAGGTGGCAGTTTTCCAAATCGATTGTGCTCTCCTCTGCTCTCCTACCCTATCGGAATGAATTCCGGACTCTGTGTGGGCTTAATTTACGTCCTTCCCTCATTTGCTTATCGGATCGAGCAGCGCAGAGCCTTTTTTTCCAGCTAAAATATTCCCCACAGCTTGGCAGTGCATACTAAAGAACTGAACTGCCGTCAAAGAGCCTCGGTGCTGCTTTTCTGAGAGCAGAAAGGACGTGAATAGTGGTACCAAGTTAACAGGAAAGACTGCTTCACATTGCACTCAGTCACACAGACAGACTGGGATTTTTCCACTTCCCCCAATGTGTTCTCTCCAGATACAAATGTGTGTGTGTGCATCCAGATGCTGTGTGAGGACAGCGTCTCATCTCTAGAGAAGAGGGGGTATACCAAGGGGGGGGGGGGGGGGGGGGGTTCTCCTATATTAGAGCCATTGTTCCACTGCCTCAGCTCCATGTGACATACGCTGCCGCAAGGCTTTGTTCCCCCTCCACCCTCCCACTTCCCCTTATTACCGTACTCTTACTAGCCAACGGCGAAACCACCCCTCGATTGTGTCGAAATACGGCTGTACACAATGAAACGGCACAAAGCCAATGCAGGCCTACATAAGAAAATCTGTTTGTCTGGTACACTTTCTTAGTGTGTCATTTTAAATCATTCCTTTATTTTAACAGGGTAGCCCACTCAAAGGTCTAAAGATGTACATTTACCAGAATAAATGCACACACGGTTTAAATGGCAGTTTGGCGGTGCCATAGGTCTTGGCCTTTGGCTTGGCAATAGCTTTGAGAATGTGCTTGGAGCGACACCAAACTTAGAGAGTGTGTGAGACCATTCATCAGCGTCACTACCGGAGCCTTGGGCAGCAGGGCCGGACACAGCTGGCTGCAAGCATCTCCTCTAGACTAGGTTTATGACAGTAGGGCTATTATTAGGGCTAGCTAAGAAGGTCAGACTATACACACAACACACACATGGACTGGCCCAGTGCCTGGATGCAGGGTTTGATGTGAGCACACTAACCTTGGAGGACCCAGAGAGAGGTGGGTGAGGGACATAGGCAAAGAAAAAGAAAAGACAGGTGAGTAAGCAACATATGTGTTTAGAAATGTGCCGTGGAAGCTATCAAACAGAAGACGGGTCAAGGGCACAGAGAGGAAGTTAATGCCAGTCTCCTTCTCCTCTCCTCTCTCTTTACCATTCCCCTGCCTGCCAATCACACCTAAACTCAATCTGGAGCAGCACTTTTTTTTTTCCTATCCCCAAACTCTCCTCTCTCTGGAGACTTGGACACAGACCCAGTAAATACACAGAGCACTGCAGAGAGCCAGGGAAAAAAACTGACAGAGGGAGAGGAAGAAGGGGTGATCTATGAATAATCGATGCGTCAGTCAGTTTTCCTTGCCTTTGAGCCCAGCCCAGCAACACAGCAAGGACTGAGATAAGGAGCACATGGGAGAATGGGAGGAGTGGATAGGTGGAGGAGAGGCAGAGGATGGAGGTAGAGAAAAAGGGGAGGAGGACTGCAGTGAGCAGGACGCACAGGGAGATTAAAGGAGCTTCTCCTTTTATTGATTGTATAAAGATTGGCCTTATTTTGCAGTTGTCTTAGTGCTGTTGTTTGTTTGTTTGCGTTGATAAGTCTTGTGATCTTGCAGAGGGAACATTGTGTTTGCTCAGCATCCAGGGAACCAATGAAAGGGGGGTGGGGGGGGGGGGGTGGACAGAGGGTAAGAGAAAGGGGAGGAAGAGGAAGGAAAATCACATTACAGCAAAGTCAGCCTTGGTTTCCACAAGTATTACTCTTTCTCCATTCTCTGGGTTAATAATATTGGCAAAATGAATATCCTAATAATTAGCACAGTATTATCTTGGCATGTAACCAATAACTACAGGTTCAAAATGTCCCCATTATATTGGGAATAGTGAACTTACCAACTTAGAAGGCAAAAATGGATGATTAACGCCATCAAATCAAAACAAACACTCAATATCTATCTGACCCATCATCGCCGAGCATTTAGGGACCAGTCGCTCAGTATCAACAGGTTAAGGGCTCCATGAGGAAGCACTCCGGAGCACAGGTCTTCCGTAAACCTGGGAAATCTGCCTGAAAAAATCAAGCTACCAAGTACAACGCCAGAAAAAAAATAGACCGAATCAATCACAAAGTGAAGCAGCCAATCAGCATGGAGGTAATGTGAGTATTTTGACAGCCACTGAAAGGGCACTGACAGCCCCGCAGGGACACAAGTTCTTCAATGACTTTAAGATTTCATTTGCATTCTCTCTCTCTCTCTCTCTCTCTCTCTCTCCCTCTCGCTCTCCTTGCTGACAATGAAAGGGCACCTGATGTGCTTGGCTGGCTTTGCAAGATAGCTCTGTGCTGTGCTGCACGGCTGGGGCGTGCACTGCCCTACCGGTACAAGTGTGTCACAGCAAACCCCCCGTGTGTGTGACAATAGTAAAGCCTACCAGTAGATAGTGTGTGCTGCCTCAATCAAGCAGCTCTGGGCTCAAATACAGGTCTCAGGGTCTCTCTCTGTCTCCCTCTGTCACAGTTTGGCCTGCCCTGTCCCAGCCAGCATGAAGCTAACATGACCTGACACGCCGAAAGGGAGCGGAGGGGGGTGCTGAAGGGATGCGGAAGGCAAACAAGAGAGGAAAAGTGTGCTGGAGATGCTTTCAGAGCTAACTTTCCCCCTCTGTGGGTCTGTGTGGAACTAAGGCAGCCACATTGCGAATGGAACTCAAAGGCAGGACTATAATCCCATGGCCCTCCCCTCCTCTGCCTCACAATGGCTAAGCCTGGTTCCCTGTACGCAGCCCCTGTCCATGGCCCCCGCACAATAGGTTTGGTGGGGCAGTGAGCTGAAGGGCTGGTGGGACGCCCACTCTACAGGAATTTAGCAGACAATCAGTCTGCCAGGCCACCTCAAAGTCCTCCTGTTCAAATCCAACACAAGTCCTGGACAGACAAATGCACACACTCAGCAATACACAGCAAAGCCTTGAGACCAAACCAGTCGTTCTACACTTTAACCAGGCATTTGTGGTTGAGTGTGCAAGCATGTGTGCATGTTCAAGGTTTTTATTTACGCTTGTCTTTTCACCCTCGCACATGAACTTGCCGTGGAAAGGGTAAAGGCTCTCTGGAGACAGCCGAGCTATGTGACATTTTCAAGACACTGTTTCGCTGCCGAGTGTGACTTCAGCGCATACACACGTTCTGGCAGATGGGAAGTGCAGGCTATTCCTGTAGCTGAATGAAAGCAGGTTTCTGTGAAGAGGCAATAAGCTGCAGTGTTAAGTCCAGTAAGTCCTCCACCGGGAGAGCACTTCGTCATCATCTCCCTCAGGACACCATGTGGAACAAGACACTAGTACTGCAGGCACAAAGCCTCTGTCGGCACAAACACACCAGCAAATTCACTGTGCTTGGTTGGGACGGGTTACCCATTCACCACACTTTTTAGAAATGTACATTGTGAGCAGGAAGAGCAGGAAGCTATTCTTTTTTTTTCACTTTGCCCTTGCTTAATTGGGCAGTTGTGGGCTGATGGATAGGATATAAATACCCATATGATGAATGGAGGCTTAGTGTTGTAGATTTAACACCCCCCCCCTTCCACATCCTCCTCCTCCTCTCACTGCCCACTACTTCACAAAGCAAATTCTTTTCAGAGCTGCTTTCAGAATAAATCTGTCTATTTAAAGGCCAAATGAACACAGACAATGTATTGATACACAACACAGACGTGGAGAGAGAGGAATGAAGACGGCGAGATGGGTTTTACAGACAAGGCTGTTTTTGGACAGCCAATGGGGGGAACAGCGTGGGCCGTCGGGTGCAGACTAAGAGAGCTGACAATGGTGGTTGAAGAGGGGAAGGGTGGGGGAGGGGGGGGGATGAGGGGGCAGTGAAGGGAAGGTCTTCCCTGAGTTAGGAAAATAAGACTGTGTTTTTCCAACTGTTCACTGAACACTTGTAAGGGCACCCAGGGTGATGTAAAAGAATACTGGTCATTCCTGGCCAATCTGTATTCTGTTGCCACAACTAAAACACTAAAGAAATGAAACTGGAGACAGAGCTTGAGTATGACAATAGATATGTATATTCTTGCTTTTTCAAACAGAGGAAAATATTAAACATTCATCACTGTTCTCTGGCACCAGAATATTCAGCACAACTAGCCACTCGCCAAATACTAGCTTGATTTCCTCCACGTGAGATTAGGAGGCAGCAGGAGACAATTATGTTTCTCTCTGCACAGTCAGTTTAACTTTACAACATTGACTCAGTGTTATCTGTTCTGGACATCTGTCTCACATCCTGTGTCTCTGCACGGAGAGCAGGTTTTAAAAGACTCATCCCATATCTAAACGGTATCATCTGACCTCAAGCACCTGCCCAAGCCCAGCCCTTGGGCATGGGTATGACGAGGTTTGTCAACCACAGCCCGTACGTGCCCCAGCTGCAGCTCTTCTTTAAGAGGGAAGTTAAACCACCCAAAGCCTAATCTAATCTAAACATAGCCCAGCCCAGGCTCCAAGGGGTAAACCTATCTGCTTGGCACACAAAAACAAAGCCGACTCTGCAGCTTGACAAGTGAAGCCTGACTGAACAGGTCTGGAGAAGCTTGTATTGCGTTACTAAGGAGAATCCCCCTCTCTCTTCTCCTCTGCCTCAAAGCCCAGGAGAGATATACGCTCTACTGTTTTTGTTCTTTAGTCTGACTTTTCTGTTCATGCTTTGTCAGCATTTTTAAAACAAAAACGCATTTCATCGAGACAATGATGCAAAATCATACCAACAGAACTGATATGTAACCCTGATGTGCGATGAGAATGGAAATTAAAAGGACAAAGATGATAACGAATTTTTCAACTAGCTTGCAACATATGAGTAGAGCTCAGTAAAATTACAGTGCTTAGACTGCAGTCAACACACACACACACACACTCGTTCAAAGCTGTGGCAACTCAAGGAACATCTGATTTAAGGGAAGCACAATTATTTCATGTGTGTTTGTGTTTCTTTTTGTGTGCATGACGTGCATAAGCAGAGGGTGTACAGTGCAGAGTCACTCACCATGGGGTTTGCACATGCGGATCTGGCTCTGGCACTGCACCAGCGGATGAAGAGTCGGCGGAGGAGTGCTAGGGCTGCTGGCAGGCACAGAGGTAGCTTTGGCAGAAAGGCCCGTCATGCCAGCAACCGGAGGTGATGGAGGCGGAGAGGGGGATGGGGAGGTGGGTGAACCACACTGGGTCTGGTAGCGGAGCTGGGTGAGTGAGGGCGGCATGCCCTGGTAGTGGCGCGTGGCGCTCAGGAGGTCATTTAGGATCTGCAGGATGGTACCAATATCTCGTCTAGGACGCCCACTGCTGTCCTGGCAGTTAGGGTGCAAAGTGCCTGAGAGGGAGCAAGAAAGATGGAAAAAGTTTATCGAGAGTTTTCAACAGACCCTGAGACCAGACAGAGGAGGTGTGTCTAATTTTCTGGGAATTGTTCGTGAGTAATGTAAGATGGATCGCCTTATTGCTTATAGCAGCAATAAATCCTAAAGGCAACTCTGTGCCCTCACCTGAAAAGGTCCCTGAGAAGACTCCGGGAGCATGATTGACAAAGCTCTCAATGATGGCGCCAGGTTTACGAGAGCGTGTTGAGGGACTGGTATCGCTGTTGGGGCTGGTGGTGCTGCAGTTAGCCTGTAAGAAAAATACGATAAGAGTGTAAAAAGTGTGAAGAACACATCTGTACACAATCGGTACCAGGGGAGTCCACATCCCACACAATGTTAACAAATACATCAAATGACATTCATGCATAACTTGGGAGCTGTTAAATGTTGAAGTTGAGTTCTGACCTATACCCCTTATGTTTACAGTATATAATGTAAGCTCTGCCCTGACTTCTGTAAGTGTATTGTAAACACTATATGCCGGATGTAAAGACTGATACAAAAAACCTGATCTTTCTGCCATACTATTGCCTAAAACAGGATATCTTGCTAGGTCAAACCTGAGAAAGCTTCTTCACCGTCACTTTAACTTGGATCCCTCATCTGAAAGTTAAATCAAAACCCTTATAAAGATTTCTGTATTTGGGTGTCACACGTTTGGAAGCCTGATGAAGAAAAGCCATTTCTGTTTTCTCGGTACAAAAGTGGCCTGTCTTTGTGCCCCTTGTTGTGAACCGTATCTCCAACATAGTCCCATGATGTTCTTATTCACTGTCCGTAGTTTGGAGCTCGGGGATGTAGAAAGTTTCAACATTTGGTTGGGAGAGACAAATGTGTGTGTGTATGTGTGGGAGGCTGTTTTTAGAGATGCCAAATGTTAAATTAATGGCTGTAAAGGTTAATGATAAATGAGTACAGAGGAAATAAATTAGATTAATGATAAGTCTTCACATAACACCAACTCTGATTCATTAAGTCTGCCTTTTAACTCTCCAGCTGAAGTCTCAATGGACAGGATGAGGTCATACGGATGTTTTGCAAAAAGGGTTCATGTGTGTGTTGGCCTGTTTGTATGCTTTGGGAAGCAGGCTCCACTCCAGTGATGACTAAGTGCACTGTGGTTTGGAAGCATGCACACACACATCACATGCAAACCTTCTCCAGACCTGAGTAAACCACAGGTTCGCCCTCATGCTGCTGGGATATCCCACTAATCTAATCAATCTAATTGAGGTTGATTTAGTTGTGCATTGGCACTCAGGTCAAACGGTTGTAACCCATCTCTGCCATTGTTCATTCATGAGAGTGCTAAGTGCCTATGATGACATCAGTTATGTAAAAGTCTAATTTACCGCTATCTAACACATTGTTTGCAGCACCTTATATTAACACACACATGCCTGTGTCCGCACTAAGCTAGATCTAATGGAAAAGGTGTAACATGCAAACAAACAACGTGGATATTATCAAAGGCTTACCTCAGGACAGAGGACCGGGGCTACGGGGCTGTTCTGGCCGATGTCATGGCTGGTTTGGCCTGAGGAAGGCTGGTGGTAGTGGTGGTGGTGATAATGGTGATGGGCTGGGGAGCGGAAAAGACTTCCAGGGATGTGAGACGGGCGAGGGGAGTGGGGTGGAGGAGGAGGAGGAGGAGGAGTAGGGGGGCTACATTGAGTGGAGGAGGGTGACTGGTGGTACATGGGAGGGAGCGGCTGGTGGTGCGTGGAGGGCAGGGGGAAGGAGGGGGAACCCGGGGAAGAGGGGGAGGAAGGAACCATATGAGTTTGGGACAAGTGGGAGATGGGGTGACTGTGTGGATGATGGGAGTGGTGGTGGGAGTGCGGGTGAGGATGAGGAACACGGGGCTGCCCTGTGGGTTGTCCCATTGCGGTCTCTGTGCTGCCCCGGGTAATGAGGTGTCTGTGCTGGAGCTGGGGACCACCGGACTGCTGCGCCGCCAACTGCAGCTGGACGAACATCATGTGATCACCGACACGCAGTGCCAGGGTGAGCGGGGAGCGGCCGGACAGGAAGTCACTGACCTGCAAGTAGACAAAAGACAAATGTGAGTCATGACATGTATGTACTTATATGAAGAAAAGTCACCAAAAGGACTTTTTGAGGAATTATAAAATCTAATATAAGCAATATAAATGATTTATTGGGTCAGTTGCGTTTGCAAACTCAAAGTATGCATCAAAATTATACACTGAAAGGCAAAGTGTTTCACATAGAGGAACACTCTCCCATGCATATCGACTTCCTCCCTTATAAATCAACAGTCTGCACCATGGATGGCAGTTAAAATGCACACAACAGTGCTTTGAGTTCCCCTCTCATAGATACACAGACACACCACATTAACTCATCATGCAATCAATCAGTATTCTGTAACACTGGCCTACTTATATCTGCTGGGGAGCGGTGGATGAGGAGACCTATTGGAAAACACACACAAATAGAGCTCACTCCCGCTTTCCTCCCACTGCCGTTCAGTCCGTTCTTAGTCAGCAGTGTCATTCAGCTCAGAGACAGAGGCCACCCTTCTGTCTGGCCCAGGGCCTGAAAAATCAGTCCCACGTCCAGGAAATACACCCCGCCTGCCTCTTAAACACAGAATGGTCGATTGTCTGCAGCGGATCTGGAAGGGCTGCCCATTTTTGGAGCTCTGGCAACGGCTAACAAAAGCCAAGTGTGGAGGCCTTCGCTGACCCACGCGTGGCCCGGATGGACACACACAAATACACACTGGATAGTGTGGGGGGGGGAGCACAAAGAGGATGAGTGATGGAGAAAATGAAGAATGCAAAGCCAAGAAAATAAGTGATAGAGACATACTGTACATGCAGAGACAGCAAAGGGGAGCAGAGGCCTCACTCCCCCAAGACCAGGAGCGTTTGGAGTGTGCTTGTGAGATGTTGGCCTGTAGTTAACCCTGTGAATCACCAGGCTCTGCCCTCCATCCCTTCTCTCCCTTTTCTTCAGCTTATTTATTTCTTTATCGACTGCTGCCTCTCTGTTGCCAGGGTGACCTTTGCACATTGGTATTGACATGGTGTGGAAAGGAGGATGGAGGGAGAGAAGAGGCAGGTGAAAGGACGAGGGGGGGCATGTAAATAATCAACAGCTAAAGCAGCACAGATCAGCATAGAGGATGCTGCAGGGTAAACAGAAACTCTTCTCTCAGTGTATTTTCAGTTACTAATGCTTGTTGATAGTCAAGTCCACACCCACCATGATAACACCGCTGTGGTAAAACATTAAACTCAGCAGGGTGGGGTGTGAAGTGATGAGAGGAGCAGGGATAGGGTGCTACCTGAGAGGGCTCTAAGAGCCTGTTTGCCCCAAAGGTCACCTGATAGACAAGGCGTGTGTGTGTGCGTGTGTGTGCGTTTGTGTGCGTGTGTGTGTGTGTTCAAGACCTCAGGGGGAAGAAGAATCCCAAAGGTGGGTGAGAGAAGAGAGACAAAAGAGAAAAGGCGGGGGAGGAGAAGCTGACTGTGTCAGTGACTGACAGCTGTCAAGAGAATGAGTCGGCAGTTTGCCAACCACACACACACACAGTCACAAACTGACATGCAACGCCAGAGGCCCTAAGGGAGACCATCAACCCAGTGTTTAGTTAAAGGGAGGGAGGAAGATGGGGAAAACACAGCTGAAAGAAATGAGTATCTATTTGTTAGAAGTACTATTCAGACCTTCCATCCTGTATCCTGTCAACATCCAGTTGAGACAGGTCACACGGTTCACACCTGACATCTGAGGCTCTGTTTACACTTTTTTTTTGTTGTTTTTTTGCTAAAAACGGAAACGTTTTTCCTTTGGGTTTTCAAAAAAAGTTCTGCCTTCACACTGCAACATTTAGAAACGATCCCATGGCACAGAGATTCGCAAAAATGGTTGGAAACGCTGTAGTATGCATGCCAGGGCAGTGGTTGGCGAAGTAGCCTTTGAAAAGAACACCACAGAATAAGATCCCGGTGGTGGTGCAGCAGATCTGCATTGGAGGAGCGATAATAAACTCAACAGAGTCTGCAGCTCAAACAAATTCGGACAGTAAGACTTTTTTGTTGTTTTTCTGTCCACGTATGCGAATAAGGCTGGAATCGTAAAAGGCGTGCGCAAGCGGGGCTGTTTTGTCATTGCTTTCAGAAGAGTTGCGTTTTGCCAGTTTACACGACAATGGTACATGGCGTTCTAAATAGTTTGTTTTCAAAAGTTAGCATTCTCAAGCCCCCAAAACGGCGTTCGCATGTAAACAAACGGCCAAAATGCAACAAAAGTTTACCGTTTTAGGGGAAAACCGTCACCGTGTAAATGGCCCCTAAATCTGTCTTGAGTGGCTGATTGGGATCAGAATTCACTTTGCACTCTGCTGCTGATCAGGAAAATGGGCTCAGTCACACAGCTCGATGAGAGGTCTGTGGTGGCTATTCTGTCGTTCTACATTGTTTAGAGTTGTTTGGAGAACGGAAATCAACCTTGGAGAGTCTGTCTAAATATGGTCAGGGATACGTTTGTGTTCATACTGCAGTAAATACATTGAAACCCAGCGAGAATTCATTTTGAGAGCAGCCATAGGTTTTTTTGAAATCAATTTCCTTTGAAGGAGTCATCCGAGACGCTAAGTGTGATCAGGGCCTTTGCTTTTCCAAGTAAACGTTAGAAAACTGAGAGAAAAAGGAAAAGTGGGTGAGTGAAAGCAGGGGAAACAGAGAGGTCTGATTATCCTTTATAATGACTAGTGTGGATTTTTCCAAACCACCAGAATGGATTTCATGTACTCCTACTGAGCTCCCATTGACAAACATTATGAAACAAGCATGACAAGGGGAGTCATGTCAAGGCAGACAGAGAGGAAACCAGCCGGTCCTTGTTCTTATCCATGGTGTAGCAACAGTGACATGAAAAGATGAGCTCATGCCTGAAGAACAAGGTGTGTGTTTGCTGAAATTAACACGCAGGTGATTATATACAACGGACACCGGATAGGCAACTTAATGACAGAGTCTTCCCCGTGGCATACAGGTGTTGATAAAGAGTTGTTCCCTTTAATGTGCCATCACCTCTCCTCTTTAATAACTGACCCCGGAGTCAGCGTCATCAAACATTTATTTTTGTTGTGGTCCGAAGGCGAGACTTTTGGTGGTGGGACTTTTTTAGCAGGAGGATTTGGTTGCTATGCAGTGATGGGGGAGAATACGATGAGGACGCATCCAGAGGAGGAGGGTTGGAGAGACGGGTTGGGGGGGGGGGGGGGGGGGGGGGTGGCATGAGAGAGAAAGGGAGCAAGGATGGCGAGGGGGGATGGTGGATGCGGGCTATGGGGGTAGGGTGTCAGAGTGGTGGTGGTGGGTGATGAAATATTCAGTGAGAGTGTGCCTCTGGCTCCTTCCCTCTTTTTTTTCTTTCGACATCTCTGCCTGACAGTTTTATTTATTGGGGTCCCTGTGGTTCAAGGAACTCATTTGCAGTCCCTCTTCCTTTGCACACTAAGCGAACTAAGGGTAGGGAGATAAGGAGTGAGGGAGGCAGAGAGAGACTGAGGGAGCGAGGGAGGGTGAGAGGGAGGGAAAGATAGAGAGTGCTGGCAGCACTGAGCTGACATTCATGAACAACTGAGCAGCTTTGTGCCAGAGAAAAGAGGATAGAGGATTGGAGGGTGGGACAGGAGGGTGGAGAGAGGGAAGCCGTGAGAGGAGGAAGCCTTCTCCTCCAGCCATTTTGGTTCCAATGCAGCGGTTCACCTGTCAAACCTCGAGGTTAAAGGTACAGTTCAAAAACCTGCTTATTAACCCGGCTATCGACCTGGATGTTTTGATCACACCAGGATGCTGTTGGTAGTCTTTGTGTAGACATACACTGGCTAAAGATGCAACAGTAGGTTCTTAAAAGAGAGAAGGGGGGGAAAAAAAATCAATGACTTGCATCATGCCCCAAATCCAAAAGGCAGCCAGGGGTGGGGGAAGCTCTTTCTTAGGCCCCCAAATGCAGGCGTCTGTAATACTGCCTGATAAGAAACAGAAGGGGGTGAATGGAGCGAGACAGGACCAGCTGGCCATCACTGAATTTGATCGTCTAAGTGAAAAGAGAGATCAGAGAGGCAAAGTTCAGGATGATCAGGTTCCAGCCTCTCCTCACACCGCAAGTGTGCCAACAACTGGTCAGTTACACACTGAGCTCCAACTGTTCGTCACACTCCTCTCACTTCACTGAATGCCTTTAATACCTGATTAATATGATTCACACAGGATCCTGTGTTGGTGGAGAAGAGCATCACTTACTGCAGAGCAGTGCCTGTACCTGGCAGGACAGAATAGTGGATATTTGTGGGAAGGAAAAAAAACCAAACAGCATCCTCACTGGGGAAATATAATCTCTTCTGGGCACAGACAAAAAGAGTGGAAGAAGAGGAGTGAGGGATGTGGCAGTAACAAATCGCCATCATGACGAAGAATACAGTCTTTCTTTGGGAAACTTTACATAACTTTGCAGATCAACCTGGATTTTCTGACCCCTGCCTGTTTGATTGACTTCACTAGATTTGGTGGTGGTGATCAGACCTGACATTCCTGGCCTCCTTCCTCCTACACGGTAGCCCCCACTAGTCACGATGCCTGCTACTTGAATCACAAAAGCTTAGTGTCACCAGGGAATGGCTAACAATAATGGTCACGACTCAGATATGCAGAAATAAGACTCCCCTGGCCACTGAATGAGGGAATACACAAAAGACAGACATTAAAAATGGATGCTGGCATATGCACACACACACACACACACACACACACACACACACACACGCGCACATGTGACCAGCAGATGCATATACACAATAGGACAATGAAAACCCCTGCAAAATCCATCTCAACCTTGATTGCTCAACAACACACCTTGATTTCCTCCACCCTTCCTCCCACTGTGTGTTTCAGCATCACAAAGGGGATTACACAGGTGCAAAAATATTGCGTGATCAACTTATTAATGCAATTCTCAAGGCCAGGATTTACATGAGCAAGGAAAGAATAGGCCTTTAGATCAGCATTGTCTTTCACTGCATACATGATTTGATTTACACATCCAGCAACAAATTAATTTCTGTAGCTTTCATTTAGGTAACAAAAAAAGCAAATTACCATTCTAAAGAACAAAGACTGCAATCTTATGCTGCATGCATATAAAAAGCCTCCATTTCAGATGCAGTGGGGAGGACAGAGGGAGCTGCATGCTATAAAAAGGGGAGGATCTCCTCATATTGACGAACAAACTGACTCATTTTTCAATTCCCTGCCTTCCCAAATACTCAATACAATTACTCTCAAATGATTTCCAGTAGTTTCAATCCTGCTGATTAAATAGGATCTAGATAAGGGGGCCTACAGGGTGCAGGGCTGGAAAAAGAAACACAGTGACCATCTGCATTGAGCTATTTTACGCACAGTCACCTGCAGACCCACAGCCAGGCCAGGTACAAAGTTGAATGTCCATATTCACACACCAGTTTTCACTCCTCGCCCAATCCAAATGACATTTATTCTCATCTGTCTTCATTTTTTTCTTCCTTCATTCAGACTCTGCCCTGTATTTCTTCATCTGCGAGGTACCGAAGCATGTGTGATCACAGCCCTCATTACCTCAAAACCTACAGGACACATTTAATTGACACATAAAAGAATGGCTTGTGGTAAAACTCTCCCATTCTTTTCTCCTCCACCTGTCTGGGAAACTGTGGCACCCCCTGAGGGAGGCAGAGTGGGGGGAATGAGGTGAGGGTAACCCAGAGGTGACTACCCACAGACTGTAAGATCCCACTAGTTTGCATCTGTCTGCTTCCAGACACAATGACAAAACTGTGCCATATCGTTCCTGGAGGAACAGTGGGAGGAGAAAGTGTAGGGGGGTGAGGACAGGAGGTGCTTGTCAGCGGGAGCGAGAAAAGTGGAGCAGATACATAACAGCATATTCCGCAGGGACATATGGAATGGCAACACACAGCCTTCTCCCAAAGCAATCTGTGTTAGTGTTCAAGACAAAATTTGTCAATCTGCAGCCTTGTGAGCCTCACTCCAGATGGGCCGTGCATTGATTTTGAAACCAGTATGCACCACTGTTGCTGCACTCAAATTGGATATATCTGACGCCTATGGATGTGAGGAGGATGAAAGGGGATCATGGGGGAGAGCCAAACTTCGAGAGTGACCCTCAATCATTGTGCGTTTGAGGGTTTGTCAGCTGGGCAGATCTGGTGCTCATGCTTTAAGGCAGGAACAAAGAGGTGGCTGCATGGGGGGAAGGGCAACTGGGGGATGGTAAGGGTGAAGCCTGCCTGCCTGGTTGGCTTTTATTCTAACATCAATGTGCATCAATGAGCAAATAGTCCCCATGTGCTGAGAGCAACATATAATCCTTCTCTTTTTGTCAAATACCAACATCAATAGATGGATGGCTGATGTCACTGTTTTAATATGGCCAGAAATAGGGAACACTGCTTTCACTGCTTGTCTCATATATATATACAGTCATTTTACTACTAGGATCAGACACATTCTCATCCTCTGCAGGACCAGAAATCCTCTTAATCTTAAATATACTCTTTCAATTCTGCTGTGTGTGCATGCGTATGTGTGTATGTGTGTGTGCCCGTGCATGACTGTATATGTAAGCTGTACACACAGCCTCCACCAAGTAGACAGAATAAGAGGAGAGTAACTCAGGCAACTGTATTTTGATGTGCTGTCAGGAAGAAGTGGCTTAATACGGCTTAGATGTCATGAAAAAAAAACGTCGAGTGAGATGCCAGAGGGGGAATTAAGGCAGTCAGGATTGTCCTTGCTAAAGAAGCCAGCCACCATGGTCTAACTGAGGCAGATAGCTGGACTTGCTAAAAACAGCACGTTTAAATTATGGGGCCCTGGGAGAGCTGTTAAGCAGAAACATGAGAGGGAGAATAAGAAAAAGGAGGAGACGGAATGAATGAAAAAAAGAAAGCCCATTTTGATAATTGCCGGCTCCATTACCGTAAAACATTTTCTATCTAACTTGCTCCGCCAAAGTCTGAAACAACCCTGGAAGCTGTCATGTTCTGCTTGGTTGGTTGGCCAGCTGGCTGCTAGCAGTGAGCTCCCCCAGAATTCTGATAAAGTAGAAGCCATAAGGTGATCCGCTCAGCCCCGTCTTCCATGAATACACACACTTCCTGGAAAAACATCCAGTCTGCAATTGAGACCTCACTTGACCTAAATACAGGTGGATGGAGAGAGGAGAGGGGTAATAAGAGGTCCAGGGGTTCATACCCGCTTCTTCTGTGGCTACCACAGCTAATATCCAACCTGAGGCTATTTTTGGGTGTATAGGCATATCAGTTATCATGTCAGACACTTTTAAGAGCTAAGTGCATTGATTGATTTTTGATAGCCCCAGAGTTGGGGAGAGGGAGGAAATGAGGGAAAGCTTTTGGGTTCCTATTTTCTAATCTTACTCCGATCCTTAATCTCTCTGCAATCTATATCCTTTCATTCCGCTTCATGAATTATAAAGAGGAATCAATTTCTCTGGATAAAAACATACTAAAGCAGCTTTATGGCTGTATTTAACTTTTTTTTTTTTTACCTTGCTACCATTCCTTTCTTCTCCCCACTGCAGGATTAATTAAACTGCAACAGTAAGAAATTCTTGGTAAAATGTGACCATCTGACTCGCGATGCGTCTAAGAGGAACGGGGACAGAGGAACGAGGGATGAGAAATCTGCTCTTCTGGCTCGGCGGTCAAATCATCGTGTGCCTCTGGTGAAAACGATGGTCACTCATGGCTGCACAGCAAAGGTGTCACACATGATTGGCAAGGCTCACTTCCAGCCCACTACCACTCTGAAATACACGCACACACTCGTCCACCAACAGACACACACAGACTCACTTGCACACACCTACACTCATGCAGTCATCTGCTGTCAGTGTTACGAGATGCAGCGCATGCTGAGTTCACACACACAACAAGGCCAGGATTTCCACCATAAAATTATCAGCGGGGAACGAAGCCATACTGAAAACACACTCTGCTATCTCTGAGCACAGCATCTGATAAAAAAAACAGTACGGGTGTACAATGTCGTTCTTTGGACAAATCCATCACCATGCAACCGGTTGACTGACGTCCAGTTGCAACATCTTGTGCTGTTTTATTATCAGTCAGTAGTGCATCACTGATGCACTTACGTGTATCTCAGTGTTACCCAACGCTACAAGAGGAAGTGGATCTGAGTCACTAAGTCAGCTGCAGAGTGTTTCGTACGTCACACTGTTGTATGTGTGCATTCAACCTTATCGCCTCTCTTCTCGCTGGCACTCTCTCTGCGGCCAGCACATAGAACTCTTTACCTTTTTTTGCTTTACTCTCACTATTGATCATTTTGTTGAGTCATGCAACAATGACTCAAATGCACACCGTGTTTTGTCAGGGCCAACAGGGCTGTTTCACTGTTAAGTACGGCTGTAGGCTGTTGTGCATGTTAGGCTTCCAGGAACCCTATGCTAATAAAGAGTGAGAAGGCTGCCTTCTGATGATCCAGCATTCTGTGAGTGAGTGAGACGACACTCATTCTTCATGCCACACTTACTGGAAAGCTCTCTGTGCATGTGTGTGTTGGAGCATGACAAACAGACGGAGTGGAGAGAGATTACAGATAAAGCTATAAAGAAAAAGGTAGAGGAGAGGGCTATGTGCTGGTCCCCTCAACAGCTCTCCACTAAGCTTTTCTTGTGTGGGGTTTACCGTGGCTTCCTGGAGTGACGTGCAAGCACACACACACACACACACACACACACACACACACACACACAAAACGCTATCACAGATGTTACTAGGATACAAGAGGGTGTTGCTGCTTATTATATCCTAACAGCTCACTCTGGATGTCTAGCTTGGCTTGGTTTGTTTAAGAGGCTGAGATTAGACAAGCAAAGAGGCTTGTGCAGCCTGCTCATCTCTTTCTCTCTTTATCTGTCATATCGGAGTGTTGCTCCTCCCACCTCCCCAAACCCCCCCTATGTGCACACACACACACACACACACACACACACACACACACACACACACACACACACACACACACACACACACACACACACACACACACACACACACACACACATAAAAGTCCAAAGTTCGGTTTCTATTGCAACCACTGAACGATACTAAGTTTTATGCAGAGAAATAGTCTCTTACCTGAGTTTCTGTTAAACTCTCCAAGGCTTGCATTACTGACTGTTCTGGTCTTGATGCTTGAGACTGCACAGAAGGAAAAAGAGGATATTAAATAGACAGTTTAAATGCATTAAAAGGATTAGACATGACATGTGATGTTAATATAGACAATTTCTTTTTATTTGGACTCCAAAATAAACTCAAATTACAGACAGGAGAACTTACCATTAATCCTGCTTCGACTGTTGGTACAAGTGTTAACTTGCTCCCATCAGAGATGCCTAGATCCTGGAGTTTGCCTGAACTTAGTCGCCTGCAGGGTTGGAGAGAACAAGATAATTAGACTGTGCTGACATTATCTTCTCTCTTCATACACACAAACACAATTCAGCCAGGGGGCAGACAGACTTCAAAACTAGTTTGGAAAAGAGCCGTGGGTGAAAAGCTCCATGAAAGAGAAGTATTGATTGGGCTGTCATATTTCAATTTCGAGTCTAGTGGAGCTTGACAACAGCTCGCAGTGGATATCTGGCACCACTGCCACTTGCCTAAGTGGAGGTACGTATTTTCTTTTGGCAGTTTTTAAAAATGAGGAGCAGACACTCCAAGATGAATTCAAAACCACAATTGTTAAAAGAACAGTTTGACAAGTGGCTATAATTGAAACTGAAGTGTGGAAAATGATGCTCAGTGTCTGAAGAAAGTTTCACCATGTAATATAAAACAAATTCCCAGAACTGAACTATTTAATGATTGGTGCAAAACAGGAGGTCTCCATGTTGAGGGATCTGTCTATTCTTGCATGTCATCATGCATTAAAACCGCTCACACTGTCTGCCTCTGTTAGTTTAGAGAAGGATGTTTAAGAATGCTTTCTGTACAGACATGACCCAAATCTAACCCCATGCAGCTGAACAAAGGGCCTCAGCACCGACTTGCTGTTGGTCTACAGTTTTAGAAGCAGGAGAGGATTAAAAAGGGGGTTTCAGGTTTTAACGGACAATGTGATTTATTGGGTGATTACAATGGGTGGGATGAGGATGGTCGCTGAAAAACAATGCTGACTGTTTGCATGCACTAAAGCTTCCCTTCTCATTTTTACACACCACCTGCACCATTGTTTTCGCTCATTTAACCTGGGTCTGTCTGACTCATTTGGGAACTGTCTAACACTGTAGGCTGCAGTTCATTATAAATAATAAAGGTTCTAACTATTCCCTCGCCCAAGCAGTGCTGCCCTAATATTCTATCATAGTAGCATTTTCTGAGCGCTTCAGAAACTAGCCAGACGGTGCCTCACACCAAGAAATCCACTGGAGTTATTGTTTCTAAAGCAACTGGCTATTACAATGTAACAACACAAAATCACACTTACAGCCTAATGCAACAACATGACACATCCACCTTGCATTATACAGTAGCATGTCAAAGGTGAACAATATATATGGCTGCAGAGCAGCAGCAGAGTAAATGGATTACAGACTACCAAGATGTGACTTCACTCGTCAATGTTTGATTCACAGAGCATTAGTAATTCAGTCAGCATCGGTATTTATAATGAAGGAGGTATTAATCAATGCAAGTCTGTAGATCGCCTCGTCGATAGCGTTCCAGTGACCGGCGCGTCCCCCATGCGTAATTCCAATACCGTGCGTCCTGATGGTCAGTGGTTTCCTTGGATGTATTGATGGCCAGAGCAGCCAAGGTTGTCTCTGAGGCTCTCGAGAGCTCAAACACGCATAAATACAAAGTATAGATTAAATTATATCACTGCACGGTCGGAGAGCGGACGCACCTAAACTCGGTTTAGTCACATTTTTTAAACTGCGGAGTAGCCTCGACATTAAGGTTCGTTGTGTTAGTTTATAATGCAAAAAAGACTGGTCTTTAAGGACAAAGATGTAAAATTATAAATAGAAAAGGGATAAAACGCCTCTGGTAAATAGATGTCGATTATGGTTTACTCACGTTTCTTTGTGCAGCAGAGCGAGTCTCTCTTTTGGTACTTTCAGTTTTTGCGACAGCCTCCTCTTCAGTCCCTCCACGGTCTCCTCTAAGGGAAGGGAGAGCTCAAAGCGTGTACCGGTGGTGGAGTGGATGTACAAATTCATGGAGGGCTCAGTCGGGACGGCCTCGCAGGACGAAGCCCCGCGACTGGTGCAGCTCCGGGCGCTGGGATGCTGGTCCATCCGATAACCTGTGGTCAGAGGAGGGGGGAAACAAGACGAGCAGAGCCGGGGATGAAGAGGGTGAGGAGGATGGTGAGACAGGTCCGTGCTTCGGCTACCGCATTCAGAGAGCTTTCTCTCTCCCCCTCGCTAACTCTTGGTTGCCTCCTTTCTCTCGCTCTCCGAGAGTCAGAATAAAACCCAGTCCGTCTTTTCTTCGGTCGATATCATGAGAATACCCCCCCCCCAAGAAAAGCAACTACATAAGACTTGCTTTTCTCTTTGTGTGATCTTTATTCTTTGTTGCCCTCTCCAACGTGCAATCAAGAGTCTTCCTAAATGCTACATAGATGAGCAGACACCAGGCAGAAACGCAAGTATTTCAGCATGCAATGCCATGAACGTTTATGTACGCAGGAGGCACCGAAAACAAAGAATGTAATTTCCTCTCGGTGTTTATTTAGCTTTTGCCAGCTTTAGAAGAGAAAAAACACGCTCCGTGACCTGAAAAGCCTCATACGGCTGGTAGTGAGAGGCTCTCGGCTGCTCATACCCACGGCAGCTCAAGTGAAATATCGACAATGACCAGTGTCACAAAGTATCCCACTTCCACCATCGATAAAGTACGCCCACAGAGCCCAACCATCTTGACCAATCACAGGAAAGCTGCTTCAGGACGCTGCGGATCTCAGCCAATAGGAAGAGGAGATCCGTACCCACGTGGAGGACAGCCGAGTTAGGCCATTCATAATAAATTACAGCACAGAACAAAATATGTGCCAAACAACAGAAGCTTACAGCACCGGTCTTAAACTGAGGTCCGTGGACCTTTAGAGGCCAAATTAGGATTTAAGGGGGATTTAATTGATGATCAATTTTGCTGTCACCATTAATTACTTATTAACTGCCTATCTGTATTATTTACCCCACTCAGAGACACTGTTTTAATCTCTGCAAGGTCACAGACATTGTCATGTGGGAACTGTGTAACAGGCAACACAACAGAACAGCAAAATAAGAACATCGCTGTCATCACCTTAATATAGATATGGCGGTTCAGGTGCTTCCTAAAGTTAAAGGAAGTTTGATTTCTATCTACGTAAGATGATTTTAATCAGAGTGGCTTTCCTGTGTGTGCAGCAGCCCAGTAATCTAACACTACTGGTCTGGATGTAGACAGACGTATTAAAGACTAGTGGTTACACTCTACACTGGTAAATCTAAATTACCACAGGGGCTGGGATGACATTAATAGTGCTGACGCGATCCTCTTTCCCCTGACCTCAGCAACATGGAGAAACCATTAAAGCGAATAGTATGGAAATTACACATTAGACAGGGTATTCGCTTCGGGAAGAAGGTAGGCCTACACATGCCAGGAACAGATGTGTAAAAAACATAAAATATCACTTGATATGTTCCTATATGTGGTGATGGGGCTGCACAGCTTCATGTTTTCCAGGCAAACGGGGCCAATAATTGTCTGGTCAGGTGAGAAAACTCACCAGAGAAAAGAGGAACAGGATGGGATTTAAAAAAAAACACAATACAGTCATCTTCAGAGTGAGCTCACAGATTGCTCCAACACAGGGAGCTTTAGCATACAAAAGAAGATGCTCGGTCGCCATCCAGTGGCCAAGGAAGCAAGCAGACCGTCAAACTTTGAAGAGATGTACAGCAGTTTACTTTGGTCAGTGCGAGATCACTCAGTTCGGACTTTGTGGCAGGCATCTAAAATGTGAATTAACTCGTTCGATTATAATGTGCTTTTATAGGGTCCTCTAATCACGCTTGCCATTATTACAACATCACTTCACAAGGTTGTCATTGTGCTTCTAAACAGACAATATCAGTGAACGACTTACTGTCAGATCCTAATTATAATTTACAGTAACAGTGACTTTCTCCTGTCGTCGATACCGGCCTTATTAACTCAATCAAGTCCACAGATTCTACATGGAAGGCGTCTCATCCAATTACTTCACAACATGCCTATATCGATCCGTAATTGACTTATTCAATCAATTTCTTACCCACCAACACAATGCAGCCTGTGTCAAACTTTTCCAACGTCACAGCTTATATGCCATAATGTTCACATGACACTTTCAGATTACACTGAATATGTTAGAGGCTACTTACCAATTATTGTGGCGATAACTGTAAAGCTTCGCGCTGAGGTCTGTTTTGTTCCAGTCTGTTTCCCCAGCTTTGGCATGTAAAATAAACTAAGATAGTGACACAAAAATCCCGTCGATATAAATCCAAAGACTTGATATCCACAACGTTTTCTCAGTAATGTCTCTGACGGGAACGTGCGTGTCCAGCGCGCAACTTTACGCACCAATACTGACCAATAAGGAGCTGCACGCAAGATGCCTGTGCGCACTGTTACCACACCGGTGTAGTTCTTACTGAAAAGAGTGCGGACGGGAAGGTGAGACACCTCTTAACAGACTCCTGTTGGACATGGGTGGAGAGAAGTGTTCTTGTTTTGTCAGCATGTGATTTAAGGTGGCCTTGCGTTTCTGTATCCGCCCCTATGCCCAACCTGTTCTCGTCTGTGGGAAAGAATGTGCCTACGCAAAGCCGCAACATATAAAGATATCCAACTGTGTTAATGCACCGTCACTCTGGACAGCAGGAGAGGTTCCTAATGGTGCCAGATACTTAAATAGAAACAAAACACCGCCCGTCTGTGATTTACCACCTTAACAAAAAGTTAATGAAGTGAAAGCTTTGACGATATCAGGGGTGTTGCCATTCTTTGACGACAGAGAGAAAAATGTCACTGGGCAACAGGGCAGGTAAACAGGCTCCCTGACTACGAGGGAACATATACACCAATAAAGAAAAGTTTACCGGCAGGATTACCCCTGTGTTTGAGGAAATGCACTTCTGATGATAACGTTGCTTGGTTTGGCAAAAAATATAAAAAAAATTAAACACAAAGAATTCTGCCAGCAGAGCCAGTCTTGAAACTTGAAACTTGAAATGTCACACATTACATACAGCATATAATTTATAAATCCTCAGAATAGCTATATATATATATATTATAAATAAATATATACATGTATATAATATATATATATTCTATATAATATATATATATTATAAATAAATATATATATATATATATATATATATATATATATATATATTATATATTCTATATATATATATATATAGAATATATATAATATATATTATATATATATATTATATATTCTATATATATATATATTCTATATATTCTATATATTCTATATATATATATATATATATATATATATATATATATATATATATATAAATAAATATATAATATATATATACAGTACCAGTCAATAGCTTGGACACAGTTACCCATCCACTTGAATGGGAAACTGTGTCCAAATTTTTGACTGGTAGTGTATATAATATAAAATAATAATATAATAAATAAAGTAATAAATGGTAATTTTATTTTAATAAGTCAAAAAGGTTATCCAATACTTAGATCACTGGTGTGAAAGTGTCCTCTCCTTCCTGACCTTAATAGCTAGCTATGCCACCTTTAGCAACAACAAATGCAACCAAATGCTTCCAATAACTGGAGATCAGTCTGTGACATCGCTGTGGTGGAACTTTGGCCCGCTCTCCTTTGCAGAAATTCTTCAGTGCAGCCACATTGGAGGGTGAACTGGTCTTTTCAGGTTCCTCCACAGCATCTCAATGAGGTTTAGGTCTGGACTTCAGGCCACTCCAGAACATAAATTTTATTCCTTTTGAGCTATTCAGAGGTGGACTTACTTGCATGCTTGGATTCATTAGCCTCTTTCATACAGAGATCACTCAGCAGTGCCACAATGGAGTCTCTTCTCTACAACGCCTATTTGTTAACACTGAACAACTCAAGGGTGGAACAACACCGCTCTGGTGTGTTATTTTAAATATCATGCTGGCATTCCGCGAGCAAATTAAGTATGCTATTTAACACAGTAGTGTCTGGGTCTAGTGTGACGTCTAACATATGCATCATACAGGCCTTTGTAAAGAATGGAATAACATGACTGTTGATCTCGTCCTCTAATCTGATGATAAGGAGCTCCCAAACGTTAAGCTCACTCCCCAAACTGAAGACATTTTCTGTTGATTTTCTTCTTCTTAGTGTTAGCTGTTAACTTCTCCTGGCTGCTTTTTAATGCTTTATCCCAAATCGCATACTTCCGTTAGTACACTCAAATATAGTATACTGCATGTGAGTATACTTAAATGCATGGTTTGTGAATTTCAACAGTGTAATGTTGTCTCAAATCAGATACTACCGCAATGTACTTACTGGAAATGACAGCTGCGACATTTGATCGCAAATATCAAGAATATCTGTCAGCTTTTTCATTTGACTAAAATAATCTGTTCAATGCGCTCCATGTTTCATGGGGAATGGTGCTTCGTCATACTTTTATTCATATGTTGCTGTTGTTCTCAGCCGTTCTCGCTTCCTTGGCCATAATTTTCACATGCTTTATAAGTCTCGTAAGCTCCTCCTCTTCCCACTACATAGCCAAGATGGCGATCATTGAGGGTGAGAAGTGTCCATCGTTCCATACTCAACTTTTGGGCTGTTTTGAGTATGCCATCCGGGTAGTATACTGCATTTTGGCATACTTATGCGATTTGGGACACAGCATAAGTCTTCCAGTCTGCACGCATAATACGTCATGAAAACGTCACAGTCCTGTCCTGCCTTTCCTTCCACCTCACGTTTCAGCATAGTTACTACCTCCACTGCTGTTGCAGAGTTGGAACAAACAGACACCCCTTTGTGCCTTCATTGTGTTCACACAGAACATCGGTGTGGAATAAGGGTGCACAAGTCGTGCGCTGAAAACGCTGTGTGAATGGGGTTATTGACCTGCGGCATGATCCAGCTGTGTTTGAGCTTCAACTCGGACTGATGACCTGACTCTCTCCTTCAGAATTTTCTGGTAGAGAGCAGAATTCATTAGTCCCTCAGTTATGGCAAGTCGTCCAGGCCCTGACAAAACAAATCATCCCCACATCATTACACTGCCACCTCCATGCTTGACTGTTGGTATAATGTTCTCCTCATGGAATGCTGTGTTTGGTTTAAGCCAGATCTAACGGGACCCCTGTCTTCCAAACAGTTCAACTTTCAACTCGTCAGTCCATAGAATATTCTGCCAAAAGCTCTGAGTATCACCCAGGTGTGTTGTGACAAAATTCAGATGAGCCTTAATGTTCTTCTTGGTTAGCAGAGGCTTTCGTCTTACTACTCTCCCATGGAGGCCATTTTTGCCCAGTGTCTTTGGAATAGTGGAGCCACTAACACTGACCTTTATTGAGGTGAGAGATGCCAGCAGTTCCTTGAATGTTTTCTTTGGATCTTTGATGACTTCCTCAATGAGCCTTCGTCACGTTCTTGGAGGAATTTTGGAAGGTCGGCCACTTCAGGGAAGGTTCACTATTGTTCCAAGTCTTCTTCACTTCTAGATAATGAGTCTAACTGTGGATCTATGGCGTCCCAGAGCCTTAGAAATAGCTTTGTAACCCTTCGCACACTGTTGACTAATCATTTAAATTTGCATATTGTGTTTACTCAGGTTGTCTGTGTTTTATGTTAAATTTCGTCTGATGATTCGAAAGTTTAGTAATAAATGCACACAAAAATAGAACAGAGCGCGATAAGATTTTCTTTTTTTAATATGTCTCCTTGTGCCCTCTCCAATGGCCTTGTGCCCTCTCGTATAGTGACAGACAGCAGCAGGAAGAGCTGAGTATGTATTGTGTGGTTGTTTTTCCAACCTCTGACAGTCACTACTAACTTATTTTTGCATGTGTGCATGGGACAGCAATTACTCACCTCAGTTTGACTGGCTTTTTTTCCTCCTTTCGAAGACTATGACCAAAATACACTCAAATATTCTGTCATTGCGTTACTCAAATGTAATCATGTAATCAGAACTTATTGTGCAGTTGGTCAGGGTGGAGCTAATTCCAACCCCTTAATTCACATTCCATATTTTAATCAGTAAATATATTGTAACTAACACTGTCAGGTCTGCTTAAGTAGAAACACGCTGTATTTGTACTTGATTACAGGACTACACTGAATATATTTTTCCACAACTGATTGTGGACAGACTGCAGTTCAGGGCTATAATAATTTTCTTATGCAGTGACTATGTATGTAACTGAGCTATGTGGTAATAATCACAGTAAGGTTCGCCTCAAGGACGAGACAGATGTTGCGCAATGTGTCAAGGACATGTTGAAGAACATTCAAGCATGCACTAGCCAAGAACTGTCCTTCCTTCAAGCCTCAGGACCAGCACAGACTTTTTGTCTGATTACAGAGACACACTCCTCCCTACTGTGCAAAGGACGCTGTGCCCCATCAGCACATTATCACACTGTCTGAGAACTGAGTCATCCATATGTGTGTGTGTGTGTGTGTGTGTGTGTGTGCGCGCGAGAGAGAGTGATAAAGAAAGCAGATTGTGGTTAAAAGAAACATACCCCAGAGACTCCACAAGCAGATAAAGATGGTTGTCTTTGCCCAGCCCCAACTGCTCCCTCTTTTTCTCTCTGTTTGTTTGCTATCTCTTTCTTTCTCTCTGAGAGATGCTGATTCAGTGGAACAAAGTGAAAGAAGTTGTCGAACTCCCTTCTCTGCTTGAAACACAACCCTTTGTTGCAGTCAAACGCTTTGCTTTGGAAGTAGCTTTGCTCCATAACTTGTTTGGACGCTTGTCAAAGCTGGCAGGACCACATCATGTGGATCTGTGTGTCCACGAGATTTTAATGCGGAGCAAAAAGCTAATGTGCATCAATGTTTGTCACTCTGGACGTCTTGGCTGTGCTTGTCAGCTGGTCTGGCCGCCAACGCAGCTCAGGTCACGTGGAAAATTCTAACCTTGTTCGCTACAATTACACTTTGTAGTTGAGTTGACTTTCTGTTTTCTGACAAATTCTCAGTACATGTAATATTGATCTTGACATTGTCTCTGGTTTGAGGTATTTTGGCTACGGACCTCCTTTCAGCACTTCATTTGTTTTAATTCACAGTATCTAGAACACAATGTCCCCTCATTCTGTCTGCACTAATGTGACAGACAAGAGTGTGATTCACTAAAAGACTTGCATTACTGCACAAATTTATCATCATGCAGACTGAAAGCCAAATGTTTTTCACTGTGTGCTACATGGTGCAGTAGGATGCACATGGATAGGCCTATGATGGAACATGCAAGAGCAGCCCCCATATGCAACTATACATGATAATGCATCACATATACTTCTGGGAAGAGTTTATTGACAAGGGAGGATGGCCGTGTGGGCGGGTCGTAAACATTTCATGTTGGATATCAGATCTGGTGGGACAGAGCAGCTTGTGTGCGATTGTGCCTGCGTCCATGAGTTTGTGTGTGTGTGTGTGTGTGTGTGTGTGTGTACATGTGTGAGCAATAACGTGCAAGTTGTTGTGTGAGAGACTGAGTGTGTGGGACATGTGTGGGCGTGTGTGTGTGTGTGGGTGAGCAGCATTCCTATCCATCAAAGTCACAAGTGGGCCGCCCTCTGCCTCGGGAGAAAAATGAACCATGCCTGGCGCACTCAGCCTGCCGCTGTTGTTCTCCTGCCTCCATTTCCTCCTGATTCACCCTGAGTGGCTGTGAGTGGGACGGACACACCCCAGGAGCCATCCCCACACCACCTTTACA
The DNA here is from genome assembly GCA_037577475.1 of Chaunax sp. Z400. Taxonomy (NCBI): domain Eukaryota; kingdom Metazoa; phylum Chordata; class Actinopteri; order Lophiiformes; family Chaunacidae; genus Chaunax; species Chaunax sp. Z400. Next base: position 11,509,463 of record CM075188.1, read on the forward strand.
ACAATACCACAGGAAGCTGACACATAAAAATGCTTGCATACCTCACATGTTGATGCAAACTGTGCGTATTGATTCTTGAAAGTGTGATGATAAGAGTAATGTTCTTTCTGACAGATGCCAGGGTGGTTCCAAAATAATTGGTACGCGTAGTAAAAAGGTGTCTTACATGTTTAATCAAGGTAGAAACAGTCTGATGTAAGATACATCATTATTTCATGCTCTAAAACCAATGTGCATCTAAAAGGACCATCTGTTCTATGTGTTTTGGTTGCTTTGTGTGTATTTGTCCCATTGTAATTCTAATGTAAAATAAAATAAATGGTTCAGATAGTAAAGATATTGCGTCCATTCCTCTTGGAACTGGACGGACCCGCTCCTGTCCCAGCTTTCATTCTCGATATTGGCCCAGATCTATTTGTGTCTCTGATTTGATATTTTGAGATGGCATTGACTACAACTTGATTGCCTGTAATCATAAGTGGAAAAAAAGGTTCTGAATATATTGAGGTTCAACCATTTGAATGAGTTGCACTGACAGACTGGTGAGTCCCTCTCAAAGAGATACTTAACTACTGTTCCTGGTAGTGAGAGATAATGGTTACGTGGTAAGAGATGAATATGATTGGGTTGTGTGTGTGTGTGTGTGTGTGTGTGTGTGTGTGTGTGTGTGTGTGTGTGTGTGTGTGTGTGTGTGTGTGTGTGTTAGGGAGGAGATGATAAACATACAATCTAGAAAATACTCACAGAGCACATACCTCAACCAATGCCATGATGAGGAGGTGCAATGACAAAATAAGTGTAGAACTGTTTCTGGCTTAGCACCAAAGGCGCAGTTAACATCTTTGTCAATAAATGTGGACATTTTTGTGTTACATGGCTAAATATTATGCAGAAATGTTAAATGAATTTCTCTTATTTTGCTCTAAATACAGAAGTGAAAGGGGCACAAAAAGGCTTTGCAGTAGTTTTTAGTTTTTATCCATTTGTGAATTCCAAAAAGGTTTCCCTCAGGATGAAATCTTATAGTTATGAAGCACTTTCCTTATATGTTTGCTGGTACGTTTTAAGTCTGTCAATTTTATTCGGCTAACTTTTAAACACGGTAGTTGAACATTAACATTTTGATAGCTTACGTGACATTTCAATGACTTAATTATACCTGTGGGAAAAGCCCCTATCACAGAGGCAAATTCTTTGTATTTAACTGGAAAAGATTTGAGTTACATAAAGATTACCTTCATCACCAGAAAAAGCTGTAACAAAGATCCTGTATTACACTTGGTGTAGCAGTCAGTATGTAAATGTGTGGAATGTGACAAATGCATAGATAATATTACACACACAAAAAAAGATTTAAACATGAATACATGTCAGAAGTTGTTCAACCTTGAGTCTAAAATGCTGTTTTTAGAGAAAAAAACTACACAGTCTATTGTATAGGATTTACCTCCATAGCTTAAATAAAGTTGTGGCAAATGTGGAGTGGGATCAGAGTTAAAATTTTTGAGATGGAGTTAAAAAAAAAAAAAAAAAAACAAGATCCAGTGAAGAAAAGATCATGAGAGAAGAGGGGTGAGCAGTGGAGGGGGAAGAGTTGCAGTACGGACGAGGCCTCTGATCCAACACCTGCAGAAGGAACCCTGTTCTAAGTGCTACTCATTCAGCCTGCAGGCTTACAGCACAGATGATTGATGACACATCTTCAGTTCTACGGGTTTACACGTTAAAGCGGACTCTGTGCCAGAGAGGGTGTCAAAGCCTCAGTCTGACAAAGAGAGAGAAAATGTGCAAAATGTGCAATGGCAGGGCACACGAAAAGAAAGTGCCACACGAGACTCTGATTCAGTCACAGCTTACAGTAATTTCTCAACATCTAAGCCATGAACATTTCAACCAGACCCCAATTTCCAGTGGTGCGAGTCACGACATTCCCTTGACTTCTGTCATGTAAACTTTTATTGAAACTTTTTGAGAAGTGGATACACTCCACTGACTGGAGTGAATTACAACATCTACTTGGGTACATATATTAAAGTTTATGTTCTCCTTTTGCTGAGTGAGTGATGACTAAGAGCAGAGGCACTTTAATACAGTCCAAGCATTTCACAACCAAACTCTATTCATTCTCTTCAGATAGCACATTCATCATATGGCTAAGTTTGTGTGTGTGTGTCTGTGTGTACTGTGATAACATAATGTGCTGCCTGTGTTTTGTTTCTCTTTAACATTGAGAACATCTTAGTCACTCCATCATTTGTCAAAACCACACTTAACCACAGGTCTGTCATCAGAAAGCCATTCACATATCTTGACATTTAGTGTTTTGATACTATGACGTGGTAGTGTTGATCATCGACTTAATAACCAGTGTTTAAATTATAGAATAATTGTCTTTTTCCTGTAGCATATTTTCACACTGATTATAGAGTTTATTAATATGTAACATTTACGTATTATGTTTAAAAACTGCAAGACCTTTCTATATTTTGTTACCTTCACCAAGGAAGTTATGTGTGTTCGTTTGTTAGCAGCATTACTCACAAAGTTATGAATGGACTGTGATGACATGGAGAGGTCGGTTATGGCCCAAGGAACAATCCATTAGATTTTGTTGGTGAACCAGATCATCATCTGGTTCCAAGCAAGTTTCCAAGCAAGATATCCAACATGCATTCACATCATTTCATCTGAGTTGGAGTTCCTATTTTCCCAATTTCAGATGTGTAAAGAACAAAATCTATGGCTTTTGTTAATGTTTTAATCGAGAGACCCCCTAGTGGCAAAAAAGTACACACCTCGCCATAAAAGGAGATGTTTTCAAATTCAAAATACACATATTTTCTCTCTTGCCGAGATAAATGTGAGGATCAATACGACTGTCATGTCCGTTAAATTTGAAGCCATAGCCAGCAAACGATTGGCTTAGCTTAGCATAATGTGAGGAAATAGGGGGAAAAGCAAGCCTTTAAAAAAACATATGTCAGTACCTCTAAAGCTAGCTTTTAATACTAATTACATAATATTTTGTTTATCAAAAAAAAAAAAAAAAGTGTGTAAAAGGAACAAGTTGTGGCTTTATAGGTTACGATTCAGGCTACGTCTTGGCCAGGTTCAGCTTTTGGAAGCATAAATTGTTAAGTGGTGAGTTTCACAGATGCTTATGGATATTTTTATATTTTGGAGACAGCCAGACTGTTTCCTTCTGTTTCCAGTCTATATGCAAAAAAAATACAACAACAACCCAACAACAACTAACACTTAGGCTGCAGATTTATCTTTGGACAACAAACATGAGAATAACATTACATTCTGATGTAACTCTTGACAAGAAAGCAAATAAGCAAAATCTTCAAAATCTGTCTATTATCAATGCATTATTAGTGGTTACAACCAACTTGTAGTAGCACATAGTAACGTGAATCACTGTGTTTTGAGCCTCCACTTGGATCCTGTGAGAATAAAATGTACTGTTATTGCTAAGCCTATCACATTTGTAACAGGATACTTCTCACTGTTTCTGTGTGTGGAGAACCATTTGTCTTGTTCACAGATCTTTCTTGTGTCGTGACGCTGCTCGACTCATAGGACTCTAGCGGTGCTGCGCTGTACTCCCATACCCCAGATCCAGGCCTGTCAACCACTTACCGCACAGCCCAATCCAAGTGGTGTAAATTTGACACCTGCACATAGTGGACCTGATAATTGCTGTCTTTTACAGAGACACTCACTAAAAGGTCCGCAATAGGACTCAGCCTGGAACTGGACTGAATGTGCTAAATAAGCTAATGAAATCCACCCACAGGACACAAGCCAGGCACGATAAGAACCTTTATAGCTGTGAATCTTGGCCAAGCTGGGAGAGTGTTAGCTCTATCTGTTTGTTTATTTGTCTGTTTGACAGCCCACGGTGCAGTGCCAGAGGGACTTGTGGTCCGACAAAGGTTAGGTGTCAGCGTGGAGTGTATAAAATAGAAGAGAGCAGAATGAGTGAGAGAGAGAGAGAGAGATGTGAAAAAAAACAGGAGTGAGAGAGAGTGGAGGAGAGGAGAGAGACTGAGGGCAGGAAGTGTGGGTGGCTGGGTAGGTGGTTTTGGCAATACCGAGTGGACTTCTTGCGTATTACTCTGGTATAAGAAAGAGTTTTGCAATGACTCTACTCATTCAGTAAGTAGTATCAGTTGTAAAAATGTTGCTCTTTGAGGTCAGTGTTTGTAGCGAGGACACCAAATCAGTTTAAGAGCAGCATGTTGTGACTCCCAGCATTTTACGCTGAAAGAAAACAGATAGGAGATAATAGCAGTGCGTCTGTGTGTGTATAGTACACAGTGATGAATACCAGATGCAGGCATTTCCTTTGTTGGTGCAAGCAAGTTCAGAACTTGCCAAATCACCCTGCTCTCCTCCAACATGGTTGAATACTTCCACACACACCCACACACACTCCAGAATCCCTGCTCACTAATCCGCCTCCATCCTAGGTTTAGGGGTGGCCCGAAGCTGCAGACTAATTCACTTTTGGCTGGTGCTCCGCTGTTTTATATCTCTCCTCTCTCCACCCTTGGTCTTTGCACTCACATTGTTGCTTAATTTTTTTTGTCTTCTATCCCTCCATCTGCTTTTAGCCCCACTTCTTGTCTCAAACAAAGAAAACTCTCTTGATCACTCTTTCTCTCTCCGTTTTCGCTTTCTTTACACTCTGCTGTTCTTTGCAGAAGTGTATCTGCTCCTTACTGCAGGTATTTGCCCTGCGGTTGGCATGAATAATCTAATCACAGATAGGGAAGGTCATTATGGGTCACAGGATGGGGTTGGCAGGTTGTACAGAGTGCTGATCTCATCTGTGACGTCTGCCCAGAGGAGTGTGCAGCGGCCTTGTCCCTATCACATTCTTAAAATAGCCTTCCGTCCCCACTAACGACGTCATCCATTCCCGTCTCCCTCTGGCTCTGCCGCCCCCTTCTCTCTCTCTCTCTCTCCCTATCTCATGCTCTCTCTCCCTCCCTCCGTTCCCCACTCTCACCCTTTGCTCTCTTTTTTCCACCCCCTCCTCCGCCAACTTTTCCAGGCTTTGCCACCTCCCTTTTCTCCCTCCTTGCCATCTCTCTGTTTGTGCTTCTTGATCACAGCAGTAATTCCATAAAAGAGAGTTCATTGCACTTTATGCTCATTGATCTCTCGCACACTGCCATCTCTAAGCGTAGGCCTCAGATTTAAGATATGCTCCATAACTGCTTCAATCGGAGAATCCTCCATTCAGTCTTTTCTTCTAAAAGAAAATGGTAACAATAACATGGAAATGAACGCGGCCTTCTCCAGCACAAGCAATAAAATGCCACAATCATTTCAGATAAGAGGTGGATTCTGAAAACAGAATGCCACCAATTAGGTGTAGTTAAATATTTACTGTGCATGGGTGGAATACCATGAAGCAGAAGTGAGTCACACAGGGACGATTGACCCTCTGCTTCAATATAACTAATGATCTAAGGCACAGTTAAATTTAACCTTGCCCACAAGCAAGACAGCTTTTGTTCTGCTGCGACAGCTCCACCGCCCACAACGCGCGCATCCTGTTGCTGACGCATTATCGTATACTGTATATATATATATATATTTAACCATGAAATGATCTCCGAAAACTGTGACAGCTCATGGTTGTTGTGAGTTTCATTCAGGCATTTGGATTCAAATTTCAGCATCATAAATGATGACTGGCTGATTTCAACACTATGTTTTTATGCAAAACAGTCATTTATAATCATCACATCAATTCCTTAATCCTTTGCAGGAGCCCATCCCAGCTGTTGGCAGACAGTGCAGGGGAAACACTCTGGACGGGTCAACACTTCATCACAGGGCCAGTCAGAAACAACCATTCATAAGATTATTAACACCTTTGAACAATTTGTTGATCAATTCATTATTCACTAATTCCTAGTGCTAACCACTGCGCCTCCATGCTGCCCTTCATTTATCATCATTCATTCTCATAAAAAAGCAGTGAAATACTTGTGCATTATATTCCTAACAAAACATACAAAACACTTTCTTTTCTACTCCTTATATGGCCATATTGATCTTAAATCTATTTGTGTATTATTTGCTCATAGCTTAACTAGCTGAATGACCTTATATGGCAGTATTGGTGGGTTGACCCACCACATAAGCCCAGCGTACATCATCACCATAACTATCAAATAGATAGCGATGACATTTTGACATTCTTGGCCCCCTGATGATGAATCCCGATGACTTTGGTGACCCCTTTTCAAATATTTCATTTATTCAGTTTAGCAGATGGTTTTGCACAAAGTTTGTAGAGACAGTCAGGAGCCCCAGATGACGTATCCTGGTGGATTTCTTTTTCTCTACCATGAGGTTCACATTTGGGGTTTAGAGAGAAATGTCTCAACAACTACTGAGTTGACTGCCACATAATTTGGCACTGACACTTAATGTTCTCTTTAAGATGAACTGTAACAACTTTTTTTGCCCCCTCAACTTTTGATGTTGTGCCATAATCAGGTCAGAATTGATCTAATACTTTGGTTTGACTGAATGACTGCAAAACAAGTTAAATTTCCACCGGCCTCCGTCGTAGTTTGTGTTTTAGTGGTAATTAGCAAATGGCAAATGCTGAACTACAATGGTGAACATTGTAAATATTTTACATGTCAACATCATTATTGAGAGCATGATCGTTTGTTAGCACTAGCACTTAGCTCAAAGTACGACAGTGCTTGGTGTGGCTGCTTCATGGCTTCATTAAAATGACTCCTGAGGTGTAAACCAGATGATCCTGAACTTAATCACCCCATCAGGCTTTCGGCTTGTCTGTGCTTAGTCATGTCTATTCTCTCTCTCTGGAAAAATAGACTAGACTATAGATAGACTAAACATGTCACCAGTCACACCAGGGAACGCCTTGATTATGAAATCAAGTCAGGTAAATTGGGACCGTGAATTTTTGCGTGGTTTTCCGAGCAAAATTTCCAAACCGACCATGTATTCGAATCATTTCATCTCAGTTGGATCTTGTATTTTCCCAATTTCAGATCATGAAATTGTTCATGAACACAACATATGGCATTTGTTATTGTTTTAATCGAGAGACCCCTAATGTCTCAACAACTATTGTGTTGATTGCCATTAATGGCGCTGAAATAACATCGCCTTTAAGATGAATTGGAACAACTTGTTAGCCCTCTAATACTTTAGTTTGACAAACCATTTGCTAGAGCCAGTTAGCAAATGATAACATGCTTATCTAAAATGAACGCGGTAAATTTTTACATGCGAAACATCATGTCAACATCAGTATTGACAGCATAGAGGTGTGTTAGCGTGAGCATTTAGCTCAAAGTACCACAGTGCATAGCATGGCTGCTTCATGACTTCATCAACATGTCTGAAAAGGTGTAAACCGGATGATAACTAACCTGAACTTACTAACTCCATCAGGGTTCGGGCTTGTCTATGTTTAGTCATGTCTATTCTCTCTCTTTGATGTGACTTTATACGGCCAGTCTGCCAGCTATGACTTCACAGTTAATTAGTCAGTTGTGTCTATTTATACTGTACCACCTGGCGTGACTTATGTTGACTGTTTGTTAAGGATGTGTTGTACATTCACCAGTGTTTGTCAAACAAAAGCAAGAGTGTGGATGAAAACGTAATAAAATCAGACACATTTATTGGTGGGGTGACTCGGACGTGCGGTAGTTTAAAGGGTAATTTGAGACTACAATCGGGTGTGGAGGCAGTAATCCATACAGTGAGAAATCATAAAGCAAAATGTTTTGTCAGGCAATGTCAGATCAGATTGGAATTCAGTCTCTGATCCCTGTGGATGGAAAACTTCCATCATGTATTGCAGTTTATGTTCAGCGTTTTAAGATTTTCCAGTGTGCTGTAATACATGGAAATAATGATAAATTAAGCCTCAATCAGATATGATTAAGGTTATCGGTATTATCATGGTTCTCTGTACAGGATCTTTATGATCTTTGTCGAGAATGACTAAGACCATTAACATTTCCTAGTTTGACTCTTTGCCACTGACAATACAAACATGTATTGTCAGTCACAAATTGTTTGATCTCCTCCCCTCCGGCATAGGCGCCACAGAACACTGCACGTCAAAACAGTGATTTACAACCAGTAACCGTATAGAATGTACATTCCATCCTGCACTGTCACTTTAACACAATTCTGCACACTGTGCATAAGTCTAATGTATTCTAGAGTATTCATTCTGATCCTGTATATTTTTATATTTTACTATATGTAATATACAGTACCAGTCAATAGTTTGGACACAGTTTCCCATCCACTTGAATGGGAAACTGTGTCCAAATTTTTGACTGGTAGTGTATATATTATATATATATTATATATTATATATATATTTATTTATTTATTTTTTTAACTTATTGTCCAGTACCTTGAGTGCAAGCAAAAAACGTAGTCAAATTCCTTGTATGTGTACACATATATACTTGGCCAATAAAGCTGTTTAGTGGCTAAGTCCCTCCTGTCACTTCCACTGTTAATGTTTACAGTGATATCAACAACAATCAATATTTATTACTGATTACTGACCTCTGAGTTGTTAGCAGACAGTATACTGATTAACTAGATGGTTAGTCATGCTTGTTTCTGGCCATTTGGTTGCAGTATAACTTTTTTTTTTCCATCTTAAATTTGCTAATAAAAACCAGCTCATACAACAACTTTTTTTGAAACGTGTTGCTGGCATTAAATTCAAAATGGGCATATCATTTTCAAAAAACAATTACATTTTTGTTTTTCAACATTTGAAATGTCGTCTTTGTGCTATTTTCAAATACATGCGGGGTTTCAATGATCTGCAAATCATTGCATACTGTTTTTATTTACATTTTACAACTTTTTTGGAAAGGGGTTTGTAATTAATAGTTACTGAAATGTCTTAACATGATGTAGTTTAGGGATGTCTGTGAGTGTAATATTGTTAACTGTATTTATATCAAGATATTAAACTGGATACCACTAATTTGGAGCTAATCTTTCACTCTTAAAGGAATAATCTGATAGTTTATGTTTTCATGTGTCTAGATAATATGAAAACAGAAGCCAGTTAGCTTAGTTTAGCCCATGGACTGAAAAATGGGGAAATTGCAAGTTATGTCCAAATGCAACAGGGTTTCACCTAACAGCACATCTAAAGCTCAATACTTAACACATTATATCCAATTTGTTTAATCAGCACAAAGCTGAAATAGGAAAATGACATGATGTGGTTTTAGAAGGGTTTCTGTGTTAGTTTTTGACTGGGTGCAGTGATGTCCTGAAGTTCTGTCAGTGTGAGGTCAGGCAACCAGTGGAGACTTGGAGACAGGAAACTGTGCAAAGCCAAGAAATACTCCATAATGGTGGGTGGATTTTGTTGCTTTAGGAATCAGGCTAGCTATTTCCCCCTGTTTCCAGCATTTGTGGTAAGCTAAGCTAAACGACTAGGCTCTATCTACATTTAGCGTAGAAACATTACAGTGGTATCAATCTTCTCATCTAAATCACAGCAAAAAAGTGAATAAAAGTATTTCCCAAAATTTGTAACAAATTCATTCAACATGCTTGCAAACGAGTGATATCAAATTGATTCCTCTTATTCAATGGCACATTTCATCCACCAGCTCATACATTTTTGAGTATTTATTCCTACATGCTGATTTAAGACGATGACCATAAATAGTTACCATAAGTAGAAGTGCTTGTACTGGAATGCATCTATCCGACCTTTTCAGAGCTGTTCAAAAAGTACATTAGCTTTCTATTTGAAGTCATGGAACAACCCCACCTCCCAAGCCTCCATGTGTGGAATCAGTCAGTAGCTGCATTCAGCGGATATCTGACCTGGACTGAACTCACATGAGACACACACTCGTGCAAGCAAGAGCTGTTTGAAACATGGACTACAAGTCACGACACAGCAATCAGATGTAGGGTTACAACAGTTGTTGGTGAAATAGGATAAGGATGAGTTTTGGTCTTCTGGAGGGTAAATTGTGTTTTTTCTTTAGTTAAGCACTGATAACATGCTGGGAAAATACTCGAGTAAAAGTCCTGCATTCAAAAACTTACTAAAGTAAAGTATGTAGTTCTTATTATCAGCAAAATATACTTAAAGTTTAAAAAGTAAAAGCACTCATTATGCAGACAAATGTTCCCCATCAGTGTTTTACTATTATGTATGATGTTTATGGTTGGTTACATTAATGTGTATGCTGCATTTTATATATGTGTATATATATATATATATGTATATATATATATTCTCTATAGGTAACTAAAGGTGTCAGATAAATGTAGTGGAGTAATATTTCCCATGAAGTGTAGGAGTACAGTATGAAGTTAAAGTATCTAACATTTTCACTTTCTACTCGCTTAAGTAAATGTACTTAATTATATTCCACCACTGACTGTAACGCTATACTGTGGACACTTAGTTCACACAGTCAGTCATGGCGGGGCTGTCCCAGATGCAATGACACGGGAAAATCCAAAGTAGAAGAGACAGAAGGATCAAAGTGTGACAAGATGGAGTAAAGTGAATCAGAAAGTGGAATCCAGCAGGGGGATCATGGGTATTTCTTCATTTGATATAAAAAAAAGACATATTATCTGCATTATGTATTATAAAATCCACTGTTAAAAACTAAACTGAAATGCTGTTAAGAGATAAAATGTTTTTGATGGATGAATTGGATCATTATGACATATATTAATTTATTTTTAATTTATTTACATGTGTTAATTTAATTTTCTTAACAGGAGTTATTTAGGTTTTAAAGTTACCTCATCCACACTGTATGCATTATTTTCCACCATCTCTCAACGACTATTTAAAGCTTTTTGTGAGCCTTACCCCACCCATGGGTGCTATTGAGGGCCACCAACATGAGGCCTCAGCCCTGGAATCCAGGCCCTGTCTGTCAGAGCTGGTCTGTGCGTGTTAGGGCAGATATCTCTGCATGCTTTAGGTGTCCCAGGTGGAAACTAGCTTGTTGGCATATTTTCCTATAGTGTTTGAGCGAAGAGGCTTGTGACACTGTAGCCACGATGAGTTGTCAGTCACTCTGGGGACAGAGGCGAGAGTCACCCAGCACAGAGAGATCAGCCTGGGGAAGGTTAAAGAGTAGCACATTTACACTGGTCATCCAACAAACTGGGCTGCATGTAGTCTGATTTCTGTCTTTTGGTTTCTTTTTGATCCTATTGCAACATTTATTCATAAATGAATGCTTACAACCGTACACAGCATCACATGCAGAAATGGTTTCGGTGGTGTGTTTTGAGTCTTCAACATTAAATGTAATACAGTGGAAAATAAAGCGCAGACATTTTTAACACTGCATTTGTCGAGGTGTGAGCTTTGTCTTTACAGGGATGGATTACAGAGAATGAACAGAGAACGCAGAACTTCTGTGGAAGTTGCTTCACCTCGATGCAAATGAGCGGACTTGAATTTTGCATTGATGAGCCGTGATAAATATGATCAAACCTGCTTATACTGTGTTGACTAATCATTGTATGACTACACAGACCACTATGTTATGAATGAAGCCAATTACGTTCAGCTGAAGCGACATAATAATGAACTCAGTGGTTTTGCCATTAGATCTGGTTTCAGGAAATGTGACATCATCAGATTTCAAGAAACTCTGCGTCAGTTGGAAAGTTTCAAAACAACACAGGTGGCAGAACAGATGTGATGACATAGAAGTTTCAACACAGCCCGAGGAAGGAAAGGCCACCCTGAGGTGCTCCTCTGGCTATTTACTCTTGTCTCATTCCTCTTTTAGGATGTTGTGGTTGAGCATCAGACACACACACACACACACACAGACACACACATACACACATGCATACATCCTCACCTGTGATAACCATGCAATTAAAAGTGCAACAAATGACTGCCTGCACTTTCATGATGAGTGTGTGTGTGTGTGTGTGTGTGTGTGTGTGTTCACCATGTGTGGATGTGTTAGCACGTGCCCAGGCATATCCAGTAGATGTTTTGGAAACAGGGGGCAGAGCAGCTTAACCCAGCTAAAGACAGAGTGTGAAAGAGTCTCAGGAGGCAGAAAAACACAGCCTGGCTCTGATGGACGGATCACATGGGACTGAGTGATCTGAACACAGGAGGAGAGAGGAGAGTGTACACAATCTTGATGACAGGAAAACAGGGATCATGTAAGAGATGACTAACCTCGCAAATGGGCAGTGGAGTAATCAGACGTCATCTGCACTGAAGGGTCAGCGTTCGGTTCCTTGTTTGGGAAGAGTCAAGTGTCTGCGCCAGGATTAGTGCCATTCAGCTGGTGCTACTGTTAGCCTTCGTTTACAGCTTTCAGATGCCATACGTCTCGGTTTTCATGCAACCCTTACAGCACAGGGTGTTGTAGTTCAGTGGTTCCCAAACCTTTTCACATCACGGAGCCCTAAAGTGACAAAAAGTGGACCAAAGACCCCCATTTGATAAAACTTTGTCCCGCCGTACCCCATTTGGTTTTGTTTTTAAATGTTTTATTACAGAAATTGAAAGAAATCCACAACCAAAAATGATCATATGTATTTTGTCATTGGTGTTACTTATTTATTTTATTATATACTGTATATTGAAAATAAATGATTCATCTTTTTGCTAGAAAACTTTGCACACCGCTGCTGTAGCTGACACAAGGGAAGGATAAACAGTGGTTGTAGTTTGTTGACCATTTTTTCGGACTATTCCTCTCATAGATTTCTACTATCTTTCCACCCGAAAAGGACCAAACCAGACCCAGGTTGGAAATCACTGATGCGGGGAAACAGATTCAAAGCCTGCATTTCGGCAAACCTCCTGCTGAGACATGCATTTTCAAATATAAAGCCAGACTGAAGTGCTCCTCTTCATCGGCCTCCTGACTAAACAGAGATCTGTGCATCCAGTCAGCAGGGTCGTGAAAGGCTGCTCTCATCTCACTTCCTTGAACAGCATGTGTGTGTACGGCTTGACCTGGGCTTACCTCATACCATGACGAATCTCCCCTTTCTATTTGCATTTTTGTCTATTTGCCTGTAACCTCACACGGGCCTACATGCCTGCTCACGTTGAAATGTGCGCAGGTTGGGTCTCACCACACTGATGAGCATTTGACACCTACAGCTGAAATGCTTAACTGCCACGACGCCCCTTGTCAGCAGCTCCTGCTAAAGACAGATATTTTACACATATTCCTCATCCAAAATCAGCCCAGCGTCATCCTCATATTCTCTCAAACACACATGCACCCTCATGCACTCTTAGTCACTCTTTATTCAATCGTTCTTCATAAATTAATGCCGCTTGCAGTGCCTTTTGTTGACAGCTATCGCTTCCTTTATTTTTCATTTATGCTTAGTTGTAAGATGTGCAAGAAACCACGAAAATCTGCTAATTAGAATTTACAGTGAAAAAGGAAGAGCGGCTGTTTTTCTTTGGTAATGTGTGAAGATCATTAAAGCACCGCCTAACTGGAAACAGACGGAGGATATGGAATAACTCCAACCATGATTAAAGCAAATCAGCTTCTTTTTTTTTTGCCTCTTATGCAAATCTAGGAAGTGGAAGAGTAGCTTTAGACGTAGCAGGCAGGGACTCTTTCTGTGTTTCTTTAGTGTTGTGTCGGTATGGATGCTGATTTCACTGTGAATATGCACACACACACACACACACACACACACACACACACACACACACACACACACACACACACACACACACACACACACACACACACACACACACACACACACACACACACACACACACACACACACACACACACACACACACGGATGGAAAAGCACTCTCCCTATCTCCCACAAAAACACTCTGTGCAATGATTACCTGCCTTGCCACTTAGGGGCCATTTGCTCTTACCACAAAGCAGATTATCTCACCTCACCACTTACAGCAGGCTGTGTTTGTGGCTTTGCGATTTTCTCCCAAATGCTCACACTGCTATTTGCAGAAATGTTACCTAGATGGCACAAGCTGAAATATGTTTGTGTTTGTGTAGATGTCGGCATCTGGGTGAGTGTTTACATGGTGATGCGTGGTGGTGTGTGTGTGTGTGTGTGTCTGTGTGGTGGGTGGGTGTTTGTATGGAATGGAAGAATGGTGGGATGGATGACAAAAACAGGGCAGTGGTGGGAGGCTGGTGTCAGGGCCCTACTCCTACTACCAGGCGGGATGCAGTATCTGACAGCTGACTGAGAGTGTGCAGGCCCCCTTTTAATGCAGTCCCACCAAAGGGTCATCGCTTCAATCAGCCCCAGCCTCTGGATGCCGTTCTCTTTTACTGCTGCAGAGCCCAACTTCTCCCCCCCTCGATGCGTACGTACCGAGCATCTCCACATTTCACAGGTGGAAGTGTAGTTTCTACACACAAGACTCCACAGCATACTAAAGTTGCAAAGCAGACGATGATGCTCACTGGATGATAAGGTTCACTTTGGAGTGTGGAAAATTGCATCTCTAGTCACAGCTGACTAGAGATCGTTCCAAGCATTTCAATTTTTTTTTACAGACTTTTAATATCCTTTTAGTTATTTCTCAGGTCTCATTTGCTTTTGCACATCAGGCACTCTAAATATCCTGTTGCTGACTACCTGCCACGGGAAAATAGTTTCTCAGCTTGTCAGAAATTGCAATTAGAATATAACTGAACATTTATTTAACAGGGCTGGGCAGGTGTCTGTGCAGCACAGAGAAGAACACAAAACAGGAAACACCAGACAAACGAGACAGATGTGACGGCCTATTGCAAGAACGCTGCTGATTCATGTCATAAACATGACATCACTTCCTGTGTGTGAGTAATACAATGTGCAATCTCACATTTTTGTTTAAATGGAAGGTATGGGGTTCTTGACGCTTTTGCCAAGTCACAGCACCTGTTGAAAAATCTGATTATGCTCAGATTATTATGTCACTCTCCGGTTTAATGCGCAACTCCCTCATTATTCACCAATTACACTCCTTTTTTTCCCAAAATAGTGTCGGACAAATTAACAGGTCTCCCAGTGTTGTCAGCTGCGTGAATTATCATTGACATGAGGAGTGAAATGTCAATGGGGGGGGCGCATGTGAAGCGTGTCCCATGATTTCATGAGGCTAATAAGAGAGCCGATATAAAAGAGATGAAGAGGATTTTGGTTTGAGTATCATCTGAAAGACTCATCTGTGTTTGAAATCTCATGAGGTTAAAGTGACTCCGTCCTAATTCATATGGCCGCTGACTAAGGTGTAGTAAGACCCACTGAAAGCAGGAGGTTCATACAGTAATAACATCAAGGAAAATATCTTAGAGACAGTCATTTAAGTCTCTGCCAATATATAAAGAAAACCGTGTGCATCAACTCTTTCCTTTCGCTTTATGATTAATTTCTATTGCCCACTACTTGCCTGTTAGCTCTTAACATTACAGAAACAGATACTTGGTCATCACCCTAACTATGAAGGATCAAGCTCAAATCTAGTTGACCTTATTTTTTGTCTTATTTTCAGTATGCATTACACTTTAATTATCACTTAACCTTTTTTTTCATATAAGATGTCAGAAAATAGTGAGTTAAGTCCATCAGTTTCCCAGAGCATCCTCAGATTGTCCAGTGTTGTCATTAGTCAAACATCAGGAAGGTAGTCAACAGTTTGAATCGATGAATTGTTTATTTATTAAGAAATGAGACCAAAAGTCTTCAGTCATGCTTGCGGCTCTGTGAGGCTGCACTTCTGGACACAGCGGTGTTTAATCCTGAATGCTAACATCAGCGTGCTAATAAAGACAACGTTAACGTGATGATTTACAGCGGGTGAAGTTTACGGTGTTAGTTCTCATTTTTATTTTAGCATGGTTGCAGGCTAAGAAAAACAACAACAAAAAAACATCAACGTATAGGTCAAATGAGACTTTTGACCTGATGGCGGTGCTTGATTAAAAGTTAAATACATGACATAAAAAGTCATTACAAAGAGGGATGGGCATTGATTTTTGAATAATCGAGGAGAAACTATATGATGATAATGAACGTGAGCTACACAGTCATTTTGCATGCGTGTGTAGGGGGGGGGGTTGTTCCTAATTGATTAGTAGTCTATTAGTGCTGAGTGATTATCGATTAGTATTTTTGCTTGATAGGCTGATTCCTAATTACAAGATCAAACACTAACACATTTCATGACCCTTTCAATGGGTTTACTACAAACTATAAAAGCCAGGGGATCATCATATTGATAAAGGTTGATCATATAGGAACCATGAATGCTAAATTGTGTCCATTCAATAGTTGTTGAAGTGTCTTGAGCCACTGCCAGACTGATATCCCCTGAGCGTGTTACTAGCATAGCTAACATTTTTTAACCATTAACTGTCTATTTCCACCAAAAGACTTTGGTTCACTTTTTTTTTTTAAAGTGAATAATCCTTAAACCAGTTGAGGGACTGACATCAATCATTCGTTTCAGCCCTACTGTTGTACGACCAACACTCAAAGACAGAAACACAAATTTCACAGAGAAGAACCGGTGAAAAGCAGCACTTTTTGCTCCATTATTTCCTTGAACAGTGAACTGAAGGTCACAGAATGTGGAATGAACTGCTTCCATGCTTGAGATTGTTTTGTGTGTGTGTGTGTGTGTGTGTGTGTGTGTGACATCATACATTCACGGTCACGGCCTCTTTTAAAGCTGAAATCTCACAGAAGGGTACACCGCCCGGTTTGAAAACATCCTAAATACGATGATTCACATGGGCTGATCTCCTTTATCCCTGCTCAGTAAATGCAGCCTCATGAGCTCTCGCAAAGCTAAGAGCTGCACCGTGTTAAGAGCACCATTCACCGGTGACACCATGGATTGTCATAGCATGCATCATGTTATTCTCTCCCAGCTGCAGACAGCGCAGTCTTTTAATTACAGTACATGCCCATCCATGAGAGACAGATGGGGACTTGCTATCACATGCCTAATCCACCTAGAAACACCAGCAAGTGGCTCTTCAGTAAGGGCTCTCACTGGATACTCATTGTCCTTTATCAACGTACAGCACTTGACAGCTTCTATATCACTGTAAGGCTCTTCAGCGCTCGGGTCAGACGGTTTCTTTATGGGACATTTACTCTTGACTGTGTGACTCATGCAGCTCGACAGTTCTTAATGGAAAATGCAAAAAGCTGAAAATATCAATTCGGCGATTTCAACTCTAAGTCACTGCTCGTTACTAAAAATACACACAATGCCAAGTACTAACTCTGGACACGCTACAGACCGTTTCTTCAATAACGTTTCCACACCCTGTATCACAAATCTGGATTAAAGAAACGGTGGTTGTTTTCTTTTTACACAACTGTTTCATCTCATCTGTCTGAGGTGTTACTCACAGGCCCCCGGGGCTGACAGATGAGTATGAGTGTGTGAAGTTTAAGAGTGTGTGTGTGTGTGTGTGTGTGTGTGTGTGTGTGTGTGTGTGTGTGTGTGTGTGTGTGTGTGTGTGTGTGTGTGTGTGCAGCTGGGATGAGAAGTTCTTGATGAAAGAGACACACTGGAGAGAATGTAGAGCATGAAAAGTGTTGAGAACTTCTTCCTATCTTTTTTTTTTTTATGCACACTGACATGAGTCACGGACAGAAGACACAGGCTTAATCAGTAGATGATGATGATGATGTCTCAATACATTTATAGTATTATCTGTCCGCTCGGGGGAACAAACTAAACAATCACCACAGTTTCAAGGTGGACGAACAAGATTAGTGTCACCAGCTCAGTAGCTGACCGAAATGTGAAATATGTTCACAATCTCCTCTTCTGTTCCAGAGGTAGGGTTTTAAATAAAGGCCAGAGAAGCCTTTTCACAGTCAACGATCAAAAAGTCATCATTTATTCCTATTGGACATTTACATGTCATTTTGACATAATTAGCATATGTATTCTTGAGTTATGGTGGAAAAACATGTTTTGCGAGGTGAGTGATCTTCGACCTCGGACCATAAAGTTCTAATCAGTCCATCCTTTAGTCCGAATTGATGTTTGCGTCAGATGTAGTGAAATTCCCTCAAGGTTGTCCTCACATGGACAGACAGCCATTGCTGTCACCAGTGCCGAGGAGTTTCACCATGACCATTAGCACCGTCGTGGGAAGTACTCCGGTACTTCCAGTGTTTTTTTCACTTGTTAAAGGCCCTCAAGAGTTTTGACATTCAAAATAAAGTGGTTGTGGTTTTTCAGCTCTGAAACCTCCGAGACGGCATGTGAATGAGGTCAGCGCCTCCTGGAGTGAGCCGGAGCTGCAACGTGTGGTTATGAAACACGAGAAAGGCCCAGTTTTCCACAGGACGGGCAGTGAAGGACTTTTCCTGGCTTTGTCACAGAAGCCTGAGGTCATCACTCATAACAAACAAGCTCATTTAAATCCAGGCAGCAGTGACTGGGGGTTCCAGGATACTCCAACCCACTAGCGAGCTTGTACCAGTTGAAGTGACTAAGCTTCATAGCTGATGGACAGCAGTTATTTGAAAAGAGGATCCCTTAAGGATTTATTTAATCCGACAGTGGTTGTATTACAAATGCAATGACTGTTGCTTCCCTGAAATTGTGTTCCCTTTCCTGAAACTGGCTGGCGAGAAGTGCAGAACATATCTGGAACGCTCTGGTGCAAAATATAGCTGATATCTGCTGCCACCAAGTGGCAACACTCACACGACAAACTGGCAAGAGGCGCAGACGACTTTTCCACACAACATAGCAAGTCTGCCTAATGAGAAAAACATTTCCTGAAGACAGTGAGTGACTGCCGTGAAATCAGGCTGATTAGCTTTACTTCTGAGCAAGACAGGTCTGTTCTGTTAACTACACTCAATTTTCTTTGGGCATTAGAAACAGTGCATATGGCCATAATTAAATAGGAGGAAAGAACCAGATTTAAAGAAAACACCACAAACGCCACGTCTATGTAATTCCAAATAAATTTATTTTGCAATTTCATCCACTGTACAAAGCAAGTATGGAATCCTCTGGACGCTAACGTGACCGAGTTGGGAAAAACAGACGGACCATGGATATCCATCAAAGAAACAGACAAGATTACCTAAAGGGAGGAACAAAACCATAGTGACTCGGTTTGACATTTGCCATTATCTCAAATTTAAAATGATGTTAACAACTGTAGATAGTCCTGCATCATTATCCCATTGGATTAAACCAATATCCTAACATCAGGCCATAGTGCTGAAATGTAGACGACGTACCAAAGGTCTACTCCAGAGCCTTGACGATGGCCTCGTTAGCATCTATGCTGATCTGAACCTCTGCCCTCGCTGCCTCGTCAGACGTGCCCGCCAAATCAGACTGAGCCTTCTCCAGGTTGGCCTTTGCAGCCTAAAAATAGAAAAATAGAATAGGTCACAATGAGAAGGTAAATAAAAAATAAAAAAAAGCACACACTTGTGATTTTGTTTTGTTGCATTATCAAACACATCCTCACCAAATGTTCCCCATCTTAGCAAAAAAGAAGCTTCGCCAGGTTGATTTATAAAAATCAAGCATCAAGGCAAGAGGAGAGCCTCTAAAGCTTGACTCATCTTTAAAAACCTTTTGAGGCCAGCCGTGATGTCAAAGTATGAATAACAGGGCGGAGCAGCGACGGGTCAAAATTGGGGGGAAAGACGAGCGGAGTAAATCCCCACTGCCTCTTTGCTCTGAAAGCTCCATTTGTCACAGTAGTGATTAGAAACGAGAAATGCCAAACATAGCTGGAAGTTAAAGGTCTCCCAGTAGGGATTTGACATATCTGCTATAACTCAACAGTGACTGACCTTTCCCTCCTTATTAACAGTGTGGGCCTATGTGCATTTTCACTGCAGACAGGAAGACAAACTCATTTAATGCTATGAAGCCAACTTGACAGTGACACTGGCACAGCCCAAGGTCAAAGACAGACACCTCCGCAGCAAGCGAGTAATAATGCAGCCTAGCATTAACAAGACTGACATTTAAACAAGGACTCAACATTCAAGTCCGACTGCAACACTGATCAGATGGATAATGATCAGCTGGGAGGTGCTCATCAGCACTGCGCATGGAGAGAGAGAAGAAGAAAAAAAAAAGAAGAGTTCAAAGAATGGTCTCTGCTGTCAAGATCATGTCCCTGCTGGGTCACAAATCATGGTGGACATCAGTAATTATAACAAACTGGATGTGGACAGCCATCGCATACATTTCATTTAAACACACAAAGATCCATGAAGGATTGACTGCCCACACTGGAATGACGTTGTGAAGACAATTTGTCAACACCGAGTGGAAAACAATTCCAATAATTTCACGTTTCAAATGTGGCAAAGCAGAAATGTCATTATGGGAACGACCACAACATGCAACAATATGACCGCGTATCTAAGTGTCACAAAACAAGGAACAGTCGGACCTGATGCTTTTAAATCTGTACAGTTTGAGGTAAAAATGATCATCACATATTACCTTAAATGAACGACACTGAGTCCAACATGCAGCACACCATCAAAAAAAATAATATATCAAATATCAAAGGGAAAATTCATCTTTTTACTTTCCGACTTCAGCAGTCAAATCAAAGTTCAGAGCTATGTGTACAACAACAACTGTTCAGATTAGAGAAACTCAAGGACAACTCAGAGTCAAAATAATTGCTGCAAGTCAATCAATGTGGAAAAAGCCTCATAAACGTACCTTAACAAAGCTCTAGAATAAAAAAAGCAACAAAATGATGGAAATAAAGCATTTAATTAGGTGAAAATGACAGTTTGTACTGACAGTATTGCTTAAAGAGCAAACACACTGTTCATCAAACCTCGACAGTATAATTACCTAACAAGATTTGTGTGTGTGTCGTGATATTCTCTGAATCTCAATCCTAAGAATGTGGTCCTGCTCGTTAAAGTCTACAGATATCGACCGCTCACATTCATGGACGACTCATTAAATAAATGTAGTGTTAGATTATCGTAGCTCATTACACGTCTTATAATTAGGGCGAGATCAATAACAAAATCTGTTCAAATCACAGTAAACACAGGGTCGTGGAATGCAATTATAAGATCGCCTGTGCAACATAACAATTCATTAGAACGTAATCAATTTCAACCCTGCATTGAAAAACCCATGTAGTGAAACTTGTGTTCCGAGTGTGTTGAGATAATGTCAAGACTATGTGCTCATTTTATCACGGCTCATGTTATTGATTCCTCTCCTACGTTTCTGTTTTGATTTCAAATTGCACATCGAACCACAAACCAGTGACTGCAGTGTTTTGTTTTTTTATTGTGATGTTCTATTACATGGTGCAGCATGTAATTAATTACACACATTTACCCCTTCCATTTTGATGACTACTTCACCGACACAGACGACTCCAGATTACTCCAACTCAGTAGTTTTACGCTCCCATGTTTAAACAATACATAAGTCATGAAGGCTGAACTCATGCTTCCCCCCCCCCCAAACTCCATGATGTTAACTTTTTATTATAATGTTTCTATTAATACAAACAGTTTCATTAGTTGAGAAAGAGCAGAAAGATATCAATAACATCTAATATAGGACTCTGAATTTTACATTACTAGTGCAGTGCCCGTTCTAAACGTGCCTAAACACCATGATGTCATATATCCCACGTCCGGCAGCAAAAAGTCACATGCAGTCAATGTGCCGCAGTGCTCTGCTTGCACCTGTGGTGTTTCCACTGCCCTTATGTTGGCAATGCGTACAGCATCGCTTTCCAGGCATGCATCTCGTGCTTTGTCTGACTCTGCTGCCCTTGTACCCTGTGGGTAAACTTGTTGACTCCAAGGAAGTGAAGAAAAGTTCAGTCGTAGATTCAATCGGCTACAAAGGCCGACTGCAGTCAGTGGGTTCCAACGCGAGTAAGGTTTATATCCTGCTGCAAAAGTTACAGGCACCCAATGAGCCGCGGCATATAAAGATGGAAGAGAGGACACGTTAGACTCAGTCTGCAGAAGACCTGAAGTGGAGAATCAGTATTTTTACTTAAATGTACACCAGTTTTACTCCCTAACTGGAGTATGCAGTTAAAATGATGACTGACATATGTATGCTTGCATAAGTGTGGGGGCAAAGAAGACAACTGCAACAGTTTAAGACATTTCCTCAGCCATTACCTGTCTGTTAAACTGAAGAGTAAAAATATAAAAACAATATCCTGGTATTTAGTGCTGTGATGTACAGCTTATAATGAACCACAAAGTTGGATGTCCACTTAAAATACTCCCTCACTTTATAAGGCGATGTCTTTCACTGGTGTTGAACATTTAGAAAATTAAAATGAATAAGTTAAAACAGTAAACTGGACTTATGGTGCCGAGTCTTTCTGCCGTCTGCGCTCTGGTGTTTTCACTTCTGGTGCTGCACAGATCAGCTGCACTGCTGGGATGAGACATGTCCATGTTTGCAGAACTTACAAAGCGCCACATCGTTTGGTCTTTGTCTAAAATACTCCCACACTTAAAGATGAACCAGGGTGAGGATAATTAGTAGCAGCTTGTTCTCCAGAGGAATCATGCTTTAACCCGAGGATGAGGTGTTTTGGACCGGGCGCAGTGATCTTGAATTATTTCACTCGCATCAATACATCCCAGTTCCCGCTTCGGCTGTTTGCCTGTTTATTCTAAATATATTCATATTGACCGTGTCACATATCCAAACTGCACCAAAGTTGACAATGCACTTCTTTGGGCCCCCGGCAACTCACGTATCAAGTTTGAAGTCGATCAGATGAACGGTTCTCATAATAGGTGAATTACAGACAGACAGAAAGAGATTCCTCTCATTATAGTAAGATGATTTCTGAAATGAATTCATCTCGATTTAAAATCTAGAATTTCATCTGAGAAAATGTTTGTAGATGAAATAAAAAAATGTTGCCGCCTAATGTCCCCAAAGATAAGATAAGATATCCCTTTATTAGTCCCACAGTGGGGAAATTTACAAAACAAAGAGTTTCATTACATTCATTCAACAACTCTGTGAATCCAGTATGACCAATATCTGCTCACTGAGTTACAGCAACGCCCACAAAGTCTTAATATATCCAGAGATAATGGAAAGGACACCATCTCCATTGGTAGAAACTGTATTACAGGGATGCACCATATAGCGACATCTCTCATTTGATGACAGCAAAACATGTCATTTCATATTATTATTATTTATTTTGCTGTGCCACATATCACACTCTTCACAGCGATATTGTGGGAAGCAGGATGTCTCCAGTTTAATGTGGGCTGGGTGTAACGTATTGCTGGGTTTCTATCATTTTGATATGGCTGCATCTTTAACAAAAAAAAGTCCTTCACCAAATGAGCCTTACCTGCTGTTACAAAACCAAATCACAGGTGGGAAAAGACTAAAACGAGATTGGAGGGTTTTTTTTTTAGGTCAATTTCATAAAACATACCGATGAAGACAGTCATCTGAGCAAACACAGGGTAAGCGAATCAAAGAGCAGTGTGTGTGTTTGTGTGACCGAGAAAGAGAGGCAAGCAGACGAAAGTAGTTTGTGAGTAAATAACTAAACCTCCAAGCCACAGTTACACTCCAACACACCACTAGCCTAATTTAGCGCCTACTCAAAAATCATGTTTTCTATTTACCATTTTCTATTTCATTATGTTTGAATGAAAGGTTTTAGATAGAGCAAGAAAAACAATCAAATATGAGAATGAACCTTTCATTTGTAACAGCCGGAGGCAAAGTTATCAAATCCCCATCGTATATTAGGTTTATTGGCAAAATATATTATTCGTCATCTGCCTGCAACAACCAAATCACACAAGAACAGAACAATTTAAATAGTTCAATACAACAGATTTGATTTTTTTTTTCACATTCAACATAAAATGCTACTTTGAATGACTGCCACAGTCTCAAAATGATTCAACCCCCTGAATAGCACCATAAGAGCACACATTTACAAATCAGATGTTGTGAAAACACTGTGCCAACCTTCATAGACTTACCTTAGCATTAGAGTCCTACAGCTTTTTCCTGTTTAGGCCTAAATTTACATACGGGCTTACATGCCCCAACTCCAAGACATATACCACTGCTGACCCAAAATCACATGAGAAGACAGCTCTAGTGGCTCAAAACCATCTAGATAAGACACAGAAGTTTTGGGAGGCTTCACGGAACGGAAGGTCAGTGGTTCGATCCCCAGCCCCTGCAAGTCTGCAAGTCGAAGCATCTTTGAGCAAGATACTGAACCCCAGTTTGCTCCCCGGGTGCCGTAATGTAGTGGCAGCCCACTGCTCCTCAGGGATGGGTCAAATGCAGAGAAAGAAGTTCCCCCTGTGGGACGAATACAGTATCTCCAAAAAAAAATTCCTCAGGAACGCTGCCAGAAGCTGGTGTCTGAATGTGCATCACGTTTGCAGCAGGTCAGAGCAGCAAAAAGATGCTCTACAAGGAACTAGAGATGCTTGTCATGACAGGGTTGAATATTTTGAAACTGCAGCATTAAGTAAGGGTAATATTTTGTGTGATATCTGGGAGAAACACTTGAAAATATCTGTTGCACTGAGCTACTTAAACTGTTGTTGTTTGATTTATTTACTGCAAACAGCTGATAAATAGTATATTTTGCCAATAAACTTCATATGAAATGGGGGGTTGAATTATTTTGCAAACTGTATATTATTCAAAATGTAATAAGTAAAATAGGCCTTTCAATGAGGTCATTTTGTATTTATTATTATTATCTGGATGTGAAATTACCTATATCGGCATGAGATTTTGGTCGTATCACACAGCCCTAGTGTGTCATAAAAATCAGCTGGCAAATTCTTATCATCTCTTGGTACATATGGACACACTGCCCAACATTGGTGCAGATGCTGCTCTAGTTTGTGAGTGGAGTGAGGATGACATTTTACTCACAGCGATGTCCAGCTGGTCCAAAGGAAAAGCCTCCTCAGCCAGAAGTTGCACGGAAGAATCAGCGTTGACTGTTACTGACCCACTGCTCACTGCATGTACGAACACACACACACACACACACACACACACACACACACACACACACACACACACAGTGTAAGTAAACATACCAACGTACTGTCATCTATGCTGTGTTTTATAACCAATGCAATGTGCATTATAGATTAGGGATTGACCAATTATTATTATTATTATTATTATCTGATGTGATATTCAGCATTTTTAAAGTTACTGGAATCAGTGAGATTTTTTTCATCCAGCTCCCAAAAAAGTAAATCAATTCAAAAATAATTGTTCATAATAGTTGATTTAGAAGTTGTACCCATAACACGAGTCTTCAAAGTAACTAGTAAGTAATGTTATAAAATGTAGTGGAGTAAAAAGTACAATATTTACCTCCTTGCAGTGTAAAGCAGAAGAAAGTGGAAATATTCAAGTAAACTACAAGCAGGTAAATTGTGCTTAGTTACATTCCATCACTCGTTATTATAAAGTTGAGCCAGAGATTTTAATTTTTACTGCAAATGTACATCAGTCCTAAAAATTGGTTATGGGAAATCAATAATCAGTATCTGCCATGAAAAAAACACATCAGTCAATTCTCGTTTTAGATTCAGGACGGCCTGCCTTTCTCTCAAGCTAGCTTCTGTTTCAAAGCGCATTTTCTCATTGTGTGTTTCTCTCACCTTAGTTAGCTGCTGAAACATGACGCCCAGCATTCAGATACATGTATTCCACAATAAATAGGTATCTACTATTGAACGTGACAACCCACAATTTTAACACAAATATTATTTTGTTAGAATCACAAACGTGCACCTTGCATAAGTCTACAATACAGACACAAAAACAAATCCAGGTGGATGACAGAGGCATTTACAAGCAAAATCAGCAGCCAATAACATAACAGAATAAGGCAGGTAGCATATTTAAAAGCATGATCTGCTCTAGACTTACACTGACAAAACTTAAACCTGTAATAACAAGTTGAAGGACATATTGATATTTGAATACAGTCACCTTAATAATATGTCAGAGAGCACTATTGGTTTTTGTTTGTGCAAACAAAGCATAATGGAAATGGAATTCATCTGGAACTGCAGGAGCAATTTGAGGCCATCAAGTATTAAATTAATATGTTAAGCAAAATCTCACCAAAGTATTTAGCAGAGGAGACATCATCAGTGAAGACTGTGACAACACCAGGCCTGAGTACTTGCAGGGTGGGTACGTGGGCAGGAAGGATACCGAACGAACCAGTAAGTGTAGGTACATCAATCTGTTTGACACTGGCCTCTTTGAAAAACACCTGGAGAGAGGAGACATGGGATGGAGACTTACAGACGGCTCTGTAACAGTGAAACATAAATCTACAAATGGTGACTGATCAAAGATGCAGCCGCCAAACTTTAAACTGCAGAATTAGGCATCATATGCTATTAAAATATGGTCTGCACTTTTCTGATTACTGTTAATGCAACATGATGAATATTTTTTCAAGTGCGATACTCGACTATTGAGTGGACTGAGCTTCGTAAAGCCCGTTTGTAGGACTAGACTTACCCACTGACATGAACCTCAAGGTTAAAGAGCTCTGCGTTCAGGTTAACTTCATGATGTAAACTGTAGCTTGAATACATATGTAAATATATGTTCAGAAAATGTACTTAAAATTACTGAATTGGAAAAGAGCATTACTGAGGTGGAACCATGTCGCCATGTATACTTCTGCTGATCAAAGGCAATGAATGACAGGTTGGCCATCGTTAGCCAGCTAAGCTAAACCCTTCACTGATAATGCAAACTCTATTGCGTTATCTTAATTCCATGTGTGCATTAGCTACAATATTGCGAGTAAAATAAGTAACAAAACCATTTATAATTGACGCCGGAGGCAAACGTTTGACACAATCCGTGACTCTGCATTTCAACAAGAAACGAAGTTGGCCGGCATGGCTAGCCGGGCCCGAGAAACATCGGCCATAATGTTAATTTGAGCTAGCTACCTGTGTCGGGGAGGCGAAAGTGAAGGCCATCTGCGGGGCACCGGAGACGGCCTCGGCGTAGGAGCGAGTTTGCCTCAGCACAGGTAGAGCACGACGGAGAAATCTGGCTGCCATCATGTCTGAAAATCAGATTGTATTCAAGTACAAGTGAATGACAGATCCTCAAGCCCTAGCGTGAAGGCAGTCGTTGTGTGCTTGGCAGGACAAGGACGTTGGTAACGTACCCATAAGGCTTTACGGCGGTGCAAAGGATATAGGGTAGTGTAGTCTTATGTGAAAGAGACGCTGTCATTTGTCATCTTATTAGCAAGTATTATAATTTTGTTGTGAAATAAGTGTTGCTTCAGATAGAAACATGGAGTATGTTGTACATGAGAACAACATTTGGGGTAGAGTAGACCATTTGACGAAACCTGCATCTACTGTGTTCGTGTGTGAAGGTACCCATAGGCCTGTATGGAGAAGCTACCGAGCGCGCACTACCAGTAGATGGCGCCAAAATCATGTGCCATTTGATATAGGCTACAAAATATGGAGAGCCACTAGTCTTGTCTGGGAAACAATAAAAGCAAATTTATTCAACCCCCATTGTATATTAGGTTTATTAGTAAAACATTATTTATCATATCTAGGCCTATTCACTGACCGAATCAAACAAGAACAATCTAAATAGCGGATAGTTAAAATACTGTAAATCTTTTAGTTTCAGCATGCAGCCCTTATGTAAATCTATAGGCCTTCACAGAAAAAAAAAACTTTGGGACTGTACTACTAAAGTAAGTCTATGAGGGTTGGTACAGTGTTTTAATGACATCTGATTTGTAAATGTGTGCTCTTATAAAGGATAGGGGTTGAATAATTTTGGAAACTGCAGCAGTCATTAAAAATAGCATTTTGTGTTGAATGTGGAAAAAAATCAAAATATGTTGCACTGAGCTATTTAAATTGTTCTTGTTTCATTTGGTTATTGCAAACAGCTGATAAATAGTATATGTTGCCAATAAACCTCATAGAATGGGGGTTGAATAATTTTGCTTCTAACTGTGTGTGAGATGAGGGAAATGTTTCATGGGCGGATTGCAGCCAGAGGGGCACTGGCCCCAGCTGAAATCTTATTGGCCCCTGAAGTGCCCCTGTCCTGTCACTTGTCTTTTTTTTCTTTCTTTTTTCGGTGGAGCCTCAAACATGTGTTGTAACTATAGTGATGCTGCGTTTACGTCATGTGGTAGGGAAGCTGATGATGGGAAGGATTCCCATGTTTATGACTTTTGATGCAACTTGGATGTCAATGAGAATCTTATTAATAAGTTAGATTTGGTAATTCCGATGTGACTTGAACTTTACATGAAACTGCTCCTGCACACAGTCCTGCAGAAGCACACGGTCTTTCCATCCCCTACAGGAGCTTCATGGTGAGTTATGATCCCCCACATTAGTTTGTGTTAACATGTGAAAGAGTGTTTACTTGCTGCTGTCACTGAACTTGGGTAGTTATGACCAGGTAGTTACAGTCAATGGTTCTCAGTTGCAAGCCTTCACACTCCAGCTCACCATCTCAAAGACTCTTCTTATTTATGAAATAATGTTTCAGTCATGTCACAACCTTCACTCCGTAAATTACATTAACGCTTGAAAAAGTATGATGGAAGTGAGTCCTGGCTTGCCATTAATGATAATGCGTACATTCTGAGAATACAGTCAGAATGGCAAACAATGAATGAAATGTATATGGATCTTACTGAATAAGGAGATGTGCATGGATGTTGGAGCCCTCTGTGTAGAACGTGGCCCCTTTGTGGTCCCTGAGTAAGAAAACTCCTACATCCGCCCCTGAAATGATTTACTTTACATTCATAGAGACATTCAGACTGTCTGAGGCGATGCATCAGGTCAGTTTTGAGAAACCCTTCTGTCACTCAGCTTTACCTCACTCCTTGCGTCACGTGGTGCGTCTCTGACCGAATGGTGGGCGTGTTTTAAACAGTGGGGTTTCATTCATAAATAGTTTTAGCTTTAAAATCCACGTTGAGGCGCCCACAGAAGAGTTTCGTGATATTGGCTTTGGCCCTTCCACCCCTGCATGGACCAGGCTAGTTAAGTAGGTGAGTGCTACCTTCGCTGCATGCCGCGTGTCTGTGTTGTGCAGCCTGTTCAGATCGTGAGCTACCTTCTCTGTCGGTGTCACCGCACTGATGAAAATCACAGCCGCCTGTGAAACAGCAAGATGGCACATTTATTAACGTCGCTGCGCTGGTCGGTGTGTTGCAGATTTTCATCCATTTTTAAACTTTACTACCGGCTGCATTTCATCACTTAATGTGATGCGATTTTTCATTTCTTGCCAAATAGGGAAACGGCTCCCAGAGACGATCGAGCTCATTAGTTTGCTCCGGGGAAATAATTGCTACAGAGCAACAAGATATTGGATGTCTTCTTTTATGCAAGAGTTTCTCATTTTAAACAGACTATTGCAAGATTCAATTTGATCCCTGGTATTAGAACTCATTTTGTTTTATAGGGAGGTAATGTAATAATGGACCGAAATATAAAATGCTTCTTGAAGTGAAAACTATACACTGTAGCTATAATACCGGTAATGCAGCTGTTATAGACCGAAATGTTGTTCCTCATGATGCGGTATGTTATTACCGGGACACCCAGCTCTTACCTTCTGCACAGATATCCAATCGATACAGATATCGTCAGGCATGACAACACCACATAAGTAAGAAATATTTAATTAAATGTTAGGCTCGGTTGTCATGGTTAACATACTGTATGTTTATTTCTTTTCACATTTCTTACATTACCTATTATTTCTATGTAATTACCTAATTGTATTATTGCATTTACTGAATAGGCACTTTAAGATCAATTTGTAAGTTTGGTGTCTTTTCTTGTGAATAAGACTTAATTCATTCTGTATTTATCCATCGCTATCAGTACTGAAGAAAACACTATGTGCATTTGTTGAATGCTTCTATAACGTAAAACTGATTTACACAAACTAAATAATTAACCAATCCTTCTGCTGTGTTTGTTATCAGTCATGCAGCACTGCCGTACTGTTGCTCCAAGTCCAGTGGGCCAGCCCTAGGGGGAAGCGCCGCTTCTCAGGCTCAGTCGGGTGGGTGGGCTGAGGTGGCTGAAGATGCAGCAAGGGAGCTGAGGAGGAGACTCCTGAGCCACAGCCTCACACACACACGCATACACACTCAAATCCAGAGCTGCTGCGCACTGCCCTCCATCAGGGTAAGACACTGGGCTGGAAGAAAGCAGGATGTGGTGTAGTACTGCAAAGGGAAGCATTCTGGTCACTGCCTGATGTGTGTTTCCCGTTACAGTTTTCATGCTTGGAGGGTAGATACAGGGAGTTAGACAGGCTGGCAGCAAACGCCTCGACACTAGCTTACAGGTTGTGGTGCTTAAGTTGAGTACTGCAGTAACTGGCAGGCGAGAAAGGAGAGCAGAGTGCTGCTGGTATGTTGCTTCTATACCATGCTGGGTGAGTAGAAATATCCAGGGAGTGTGTGTGTGTGTGTGAGAGTTTGGTGCAGCAGTAGCACTATTAATGGCTATGATCTGTAAGAACAAACGCATAGCAGCAGCAGTAGTGAAACTCAGCTGCTGGAGCCGGTGTTTAGCTGGTGTTTCTCTCTCATCTGTGTGTGTGTGTGTGTGTGTGTGTGTGTGGGAGGGGGAGGTAGATAGAGATTGTTCACGCTGATATGGAATTATGGGTGATGATTTACGGCCAAAATGCTAGCATTTGCATCTTCTGTGGGATACATTTGGTTTCTGCTTCGTCTTGCAGTCTTTTATGGCTGTTAGATACACAGCAAGATTTCTCTGCTGCAATGGGCATTCTTCTATCATATTATACAGTACAGTGCAGTTTAAATATGTATTTGCTATGTTATTAGACATCAGACATCAATACTTCCATGCAAAGACGACAGTATCTGCAAAAATGTCAAACCGAGAAAAACATTGTTTTGTATTTTTCTTTCACCAAGTGTAAGCAATGAAAAAATAAATGAAAACCCCAATGTCTCCTATGACAATATGAACAACACTCTAACAGATTGAAGAGAAGATGTGCCACTTTTGATGGGGCACATGAGCGAATTTTGGGAAAAAATTGCTGATACTGCACTTTAAGATACTGCACAGAATAATGGACTGTGAAGACCCTCTTTATTCTATGAGTTCAGAGATGGTTTGTTTTATGTTTACACATGTACAGTATATCTGGATGTAATAACAGAGATAAAATGCAGTATCTTTGCTGGCTGACTTTGTGTAATGATGGATAGCTCCAGTCATTTCCTTTGTGTATTTGTCCGTGCATGCATTATCTCTCAGGGGGACTCTCTAGCTGGCCTGGACCATGAGCAATGAGTCTACCGTCTGGAACATCCTACCAGAAAACTCCACAGTAAGTTTATTTTTTCGTCACTGGCTTATTCTCAAACTTCCTGTGAGTGTCTATGTGAGTGTGTGTGTGTGTGTATGTGTGTGTTCGTCCATCCTTTCCCTCATATTCTCTTCTGGGCGATTGACTGGTAATAGAGAACATCCTGACCTGGACCTGAAATAATTAAATCTGTGATCTAATCTCAACTTTAATTTCCCCTCGCAGAGACATTACCATGTGACGTCAGAGTGTAGCGCTCATTAACACTTCCTGTGTGCTCTCTCTCCCCCAGGGTAGAGTTCAGCATGACACTCCATCTATAAGATCAGCATTTGTGATGTAAAGTCACTGCTCTATAGAAGAACTATTCTCTATTCTCCCACTAATGTTGCCATCTATCATTCTATTAAACCATTTCAATCTCTCTTATGTAAACTACAGGGGTTGTAAGTAATCTACTGGGGGATAAATTTTTTGCCATTGGAATTGCATAAACTCAGCAAATTGTAACTTTTTTGATGAAAAAATAAACAAAAAACAAGAAAATAAACAAGATAAATGAAAAATAGGCCATTATCTATAAACTAATACAAGGGGCTAAGGAAAAACAATTGTGTTATAAAACCATTAATAATAAATCCAAAAATAATTATTGTGACAGTAAAAGAGGATGGAATATGCATATATGATCAGTAATGGATTATTTCTTTATTTTCTTCCGTGATTTGATCACTTTATTTATTTAGACATTCATAGATTTATATTCTAGCTAGATAGCACTCAGAGAGCACAAACCTCCACCAAGACAGGTCAGTTTCCTCATTACGTAATTGTACCTTAAAGCAATAGTTTGACCCTCGTAATGTTACTTCTTGACCATGAAAACCTGCCCCTGGAATTTAAAATCACATTTTTATCAATATTGGTTTGATAGTTATTATGGAAAAACTATATTTTACTAATTGTGGTTTACTTCAGGATGAAATTTGACACCAAACTGAATCAACACAGTTTCAGCTGCGGTTGGATCTTAGTTCAAGTCTGTATAATTATTATTTGTTTACTCGGAGCAGTGAATTTTCCATGAGCCCTATTCATTTAAACATCCTGGATTATCAGATCCAGAATATTACTTGGATCCAGATCATACTTTATATTTGTAGATCTTATGGTAATGACATCGTGTAATTTTTGTCCAAGCATTGTAGGCATTATCTATGAAGTTCAAAGCTTTATTGTAAGAAATAGCTTTTGCACAAACGTATGTGATGGGCTGAATGAAGGGGAGAGAATCCAACATGTCTTGTCCTCTTCTGCTTTAAAGTCTTTATCCTTTAAAATGAACTGAGCACTGTTTTCAAAAAGGTATAATGGGATGTATACCAGTGCTCCTTGTGTGTCTCATTAATTATCTCAGCTGCAGTTCTGCCGGGGAGATCTTTCCCATAGCAAAGGTACACTGTAGACAGGTTAATAGCTCTGCCATTTATTGGTGAATTGTACTGTTGCATTATAGTTTCACTTTATGTAGGCCAGCCATCAAGTGGGACTAAATCAGCTGCACAGTGAGGTCAAATTGAGGTTTTGGTTGATGTGTCAGGGCAGCATTTTTCTGATTACATGAAAGGCTTACAGATGGTTTTGTCCCTGTGTCTTCTTACAAATAATATGATCTGAAGACAAAAACAATGGTCCATAATTTATAAATGACCTAAGTGTCAAAGAGTAAAGTATTGTATCAGAATTCAAAGGAAAACCTTGACTCAGATTCAACATGTTCGTCATTTACCGTCAGTGAAAGGTTTCAGTACATTGATGTTATGATAGCTGTTTGCCTTACTTATGCTTTCTTCTTTTTAAAGTAGCACACTTAGTGTTCAGCACAGGAAGGCGCCTACTTCTCTTCCTGTTATATCTACTGCCTACTTATAAATCTGACTTATATTGAGGTACAATTACCAATTGTTTGTCTATCTACAACCCCGATTTTAAAAAAAGTTGGGATGCTCTCTAAAGTATTAATGGAACTACAGTAAATGTGATCATTTAATCATCCATTTTGACATTCAATTCAAATGAAACAGTGCAAAGACCATTTATCTAAAGTTGTACCTCGTCATCCTCATTGAGTTTTCACAGCTCAAAAAAGTTGGACAGAGGCAAAAATAGACTGGCAGAGTTGTGCAATGCTCAAAAACACCTGATTGGACCATTCCACAGGCAAATAGGTTCATTGATAACAGGTGATAGTATCTCAGTCATTCACAGGCTAAGATGAAGAGAGGTTTGCCACTTTGTGGAAATCTGTGTGGGCAAATAGTCCAACAGTTAAAGAAAAAAAACTTGCGCATCTCTGAAGACTATTAATGCTGAAAGGTACATGCAGGTTTTGGAACAACATACGCTGCCATCCAGACGATGTCTTTCTATAAAGAGGTCACTGCTTATTCCAGCAAGACAACAAAGTCACATTCTGATGCCTTACAACAGCGTGGCTTCAGAGTAAAGAGTCCAGGTATTAGACTGGCCTGTCTGCAGTCCAGACCTGTCCCCCATTGAAAATGTGTGGCGCATTATGAACCTCAGACTGCTGAGAAACCGAAGTCATACATCACACAATAATGGGACAGAATAACACTTAAAAAACCTCAACAATTAGTGTCCTCTCTTCTCAAACACTTACTGAGTGTTGTTTAAAGAAAAGGTGATGTAACACAATGGTAAACATCACATCTTTATGAAAACATATTACAGACATAAGATTCAGACCGAGCATAAATTTATAAAAAAAACAATAATATTTATGAGATTGATGATAAAATATCTTGTCTTTGTTCTGTATTCATTTGCATATACTTTCAAAAGGATTTGCAAATCATTGCATTGTGTTTTTATTGATATTTTACATAATGTCTCAACATTTTTGATCTCTTAGGAGATACCTTTCAAGGCTGAGGAGCAACAAGATGGGTATATGCTCCTCCTGGGGATCGTCCTGATAGGAACGTTGATCTTCGTCTCCGTCTTCCTCATTGCCTGCTATCGCTGCTCTCGGGGAGGGAAGTTCTGTGCCAGGTACGATGCAGAAATCATGCATTACAATTAGCATTTTCAGCACTTTTGAGGCACCCTCATCCAGAGAGAATTACAAAGATTAGCTGTTGAAGTTCAAACTGACTGGGGATTTATGCCAGAGCAATGCAAGGAACCCACAGTAAGGACCTAAAGGCAGCAGCAGCTTCACAATTTAATAAAAAGGGCACTGTAATAAAAGCTTACTTTATCGTGTTCAGTTTTTGTTGACGCTGTGACACAGAAGGTTTCGAGTCAAATCTATTGTGATTTTGATGCGATAGAAAATGCCCCTGTTGCATTAGTTTTCATTAAATTATACTATATTGTTGCCCGGTGTCCTTGTTATTTAATTCTTCTAAACCCGCTATGATACAGCCCAACACAATAATACCAAACTTAACTTCCTTTATAATTCTCCCAAACTTAAATCAGCACCCCTCTAACGCAGGATCAACACAATCTGAAGACTCTTTTGCTTCACAGAGCTAGTTTGGTCTACAGATCCAGGTGCACAGGTGATGCACGTGTACACACAGGTTGTTGACAGAGGGAGACTCTCCATGACCTCACATGCAGCTATTATTTAGAGACTGACTGGTACTTGGGCTAAATGTGTATGCTTACATAATAGATAAAGTTCATTGCTGTTGCAAATGAAGCTAACCAACTACCTCCTTTGGTTTTGTATAGTTTGCTCCACCCAGTCAATACGAGTCCATTAACATGTGCGATTTATCTGCGCTTATTCAAGAGTAGCATGGCTGTCTTCAAGATGCTTTGTCCCTCTTTACAGCGCATACATTATCAAGTACACTTGAATATATGAGGGCGCACCAGCTAGATACAGATAAACAGAGAGCACAGAGGCTGAGCCGTGAAAAGGAGAGGCTTGCCGGGGGAGAATCGGGTAGACTGGTACAAATGATGAGTGTAATGAGATTTCATAGCAGCCATCAGCTGTGATTAATCTTGCGTCTCAACCCAGCCCCGAGTGCACATGGAGAATACACACTCACATACACACAGCATGGAGAGGTGGGAGCCACAGAGGAAATGAAAGGCAAGAAGAAGCACAGATCTGGGTGGACAGAGAAATCCCTCAAGTCCCTTCACACACAGAACACAAGCACAAACATGCAACTCATAGCTCTGCACAAAGAGATCAGATGGAGAGAAATGGCTGGGAAGAGTTGTCAGTTTCTCTTTCCTGGCTCATGAGGTAAATTCTGGGCGTGGGATTTAAGAGGATTTTGAAGAGGATCAGTGGCAATTGAAGATGTTGAAACAGGAAGGTTTAAAGAAAAAATATACCAAAGGAATAAACAATATGCCCTTTATTTTCTCTTTGTCCTTAAAGATGAGTGGAAACGTACAATCCGATAAAGCGCCGTGCTTTCTCAGTTCAAGAGGTCCCCAGGCCCTGAAGGTTATCAAGTTACTGGCAATGATTTAGGCCCTCATTGATTATACAGGAAGGCAGGCATTTAGACTAACAGCATAGTGAACATTCAGTCCTAATGTCTTCACATTATTGTTGACTGTAGTGTTTTAAACCATTGATGTGTATTTAAACTCACACTTAAAAGAAAGGAAAAATAGTAACGCAGCTGACCATGAAGCTTTGTACTCTGGCTTCATCTGCTGCGTCTGACAGATGAAAGACAGACTTCAGGACTAATCATGACACAGCATTGATCTGAATGTTTCTGTGTGCACCAGGGCCAACGATGACCCTGAGAAAACCAACACCACCTACATGGAGGAGCCTCAACCCACCCATGGTAAGAGGAAAATAGACAAAGAAAAAGAAATGTATGAGGAGGGATATGAGAAAAAA
Organism: Chaunax sp. Z400; assembly: GCA_037577475.1. Taxonomy (NCBI): domain Eukaryota; kingdom Metazoa; phylum Chordata; class Actinopteri; order Lophiiformes; family Chaunacidae; genus Chaunax; species Chaunax sp. Z400. The sequence continues at coordinate 11,545,849 of CM075188.1, forward strand.
TAAAGAGGCAAGTAAGAGAGAGAGGGAGGTCAGGCAGGCTGGAAGAGTGAGGGATAGGATTGATGGAAGTTGGGATATTTTTATTGGGTCAGCACAAACATGTAATGTGTATTCCATTAATACATTGTGATCTCAACAAAGTTATTTTAAATAGCTGTGCAATTCCTGGAAAAAAAAAAGAAGTTGCGACCAGTTAATGTATGCGGTCGCTAATGAAAATGATTTATTAAAATGCATCATCAGTTTGGCACCAAACTGCTTCTGTAAGGCTTTTTGTTCAGTTTTCCAGTCTTCCTGCCATAATACCACACTCATCCTCCACAATGGTGCTGGTCAGTAGGCGATGTGAGGTGGGATAAGGGGGATACGAGGGGACAAAATGTATGTTATCTGTTAACAGAGATGGTCACAGGTCAATTTATGTCCAACTCAAATCTCAAATCTCTTAAGGTTATAATGAGCACTCTATAATCTGCTGCAAGTCATGTATTCTTAGAACACTATAGCTATATCTAAGGAATTCAAAGCATTTATTATGAACGCGCCTTTACAGTTTCAACATTGATTCGTTATTTGGTAGATGATCACTTTAAACTAGCTTTTGCAATGCAATATGAGACTAAGCAGCACTCAGAGAATGCAAATCTCTTTCCCCATTTTGTCATTGCACATAAAAGCAATAGTCCAATGATAGTTTGACCCTCATAATATGTCTCACTGACCATCTAAACCTACCCCTAGAATTTGTAACAACATGGCACGCCGTCCTATATATCTGGGTCAGTGCATCACCAGGCCGACATATAGAAAGACTTGACATTTATGCTCACATTCACCAGTCACTAGTCACCAGTTCACCTATATCAAAAAGAACATGCAAACCAGAATATGCATCCCATTCGAACCCTGAACCCTTTTGCTGTGAGGCAACAGTGCTGACTACTACACCACCATCTCGCCCCAAGGCCCAGCAGTCCCCTTTAACCCATCAAAACCATTGAAACACTCCTGACTCCTCATTACCTCAGCTACACATCGGTGGTAGTTGCAGGTTTCTTGCCCTAGACCGAGACTATCCCGTTTGAAAACAGATTTAAATCTGGTGGATTATAACTTTTATTTGGATCTGCAACAAATTGCTCACATGCATAGATGCCAACCACCTATAAATATGCCTGATTTGAATCAAGATCCATGAATTATTCCCTTAGAAATTTAAGAAAATGTTGAGATACATCTCACAATATTAAAGAAAGTAAAAAAACCAACAAAAAAAACAATCCAAAAATCCATAGCTTTTAATCAAGAATGGACAGACTCATGAACAGACATGTTCATTCTTCCTATGGGCAGATAAAAACCAGTCTGACACATATCTGAGACCACAGCGATTACAGTACTAAAACTGGAAATACGAAGTAGCTATGAAACAAAGCACAGAGCATCTTTTCAGCAAACGTACCAACTCTAGTCCAAGCTCAGGGCACAGAAAATAAAATATTTTATATGTTACTGAATCATGATGCAACATAGACATTACGATGTTGTGGATCTTTGCCAGAGGTGGGGTGGTCAGTCCACCTTGTTAAAACTTTAAAACTGGTGTTGGAATAAAATGTGCCACTTCAGTTTACAATCAGTTCAGTACAGTACAGGAGAAATGAGCTGACAGTCTTTTGAAAATATTTTGGATGTAATTTGTGCATTTATTACACAGTTGAAAATTGATGGGTAATTAATATGGGTAATGGCATTAATGCATGAATGGGCTACACTTTTGATCTGCTGGTGATGCTTGATGACGAGTCAGGAGATCATCACAGTCAGTAGGCCTCATCCTCTGGGGACCTTGACTGTTTTTTGTACAACGTATTTTATGCTCAACAATCATCCAGCATCATCCCTGGAGCCATGCCTGCTAGCAAATTCTGATGGCATTTATGTCAAATAGATTACAAATCAACAAACAATGAACTCACCACTGTCGCATCTCGCTCTACCTTCCCCCATCTATCTATCTATCTATCTGTCTGGCTGCTTTTTCTCTTCCCTCTTGTATCTCTGGTAGAAATCACCATCAGGGTGGATGAGTCAGAGTGCCTGTCAATGGCCAGCTCTAACGAGCAAGAGACTGAGCGCTTCCTCTCCACGGGCACCACGGGCCGCCGCGTGTCCTTCAACGAGGCTGCGCTCTACGATCATGGCAAGAAGGCCCAGGAGAAGGGCCGCAGGTCAGACAGCCAGCACATACACAGAAGGCGTCATCTAAAAGCTAATCTCTATGGTTGTTATTCAGCATTCGACTGTCCTTCATGTCCGTAAACTACTGCTTTGCTGCATTTTAATATCACAGGATACATATTTTACTGTCACTTCTATGCTAGTTAAGAATTTATTCTGAATACATGATGTGTGCTGTGAGCACAAAGCACTTATTTCCCTGTCCTACTTTTCTGCTAAAGCCCTGAGCCTAATATGCAAATTCTTCAAAATGAATTATTCTTTGGGGCTAATTGCAGAACTCAGAGCACCTCTGGTTGGTTTAGTCATACCCTTGGTTTTGTGTCTCTTGTGCAAGGACAAGCTTCATGATTTATAACTTATCAGGCAACTTAGACAACTAAACAGCAACTCTGCTCATGCAATCATTTCACAGCTTTGTGTTTAACTCGATGTCGGTCACCCCAGGTACACTCTGACTGAGGGTGACTTTCACCACCTGAAGAACGCCCGGCTCACACACCTCCACATCCCTCCCCCGGCCTTAAAGATAGTCACGATCCACGAGTGCGACTCGGCCGAGAACAGCATCACCATGACAACGCGCCCTGTCGCTAAGTCAGCACTTTCCATCTTCCAGGTGACAGCCTTTAGCTTGCTGTTTCTCCTGATGCATCATTAGTCTTGACCAGGGCCAATTGTAACATCAATCACTCAGGTCAGGGCAAGAAAATGTATCAACCTAATGTACCCAAACACAGGAAAACGGGATCTGTCTGCATGCTCATTTTAACTTGCTCTGCACATTGATTTCCCATTTAGGTGAGGCTGATCAGTCACTGCTACATGATTTAATGTAGTGGCCAGTAGGAGACTATAGTTATATGTGATTCTGAATAACTGGGTTAATCAACAGACCTTTGCATAAAACACATGCTTAACAATGGATAACTGTTGTGATTGTGCTTCCTATCAGCCAACACTGTGCCCCCTACCACAAACAGCATTGACCAGCCTGAGTGTCAATCCCAGCTGTGCCCTCCCTGGAGATGCTCTCAACTCTGTAGTGTACACAAGCTTCAGTGAGAAGACTGTGGCTCTCAGCACCAAAGAGCCAAGCTCTGTAAGTTACCTCCACTAATGTAAAATATACAATATTTCACATCAAGTGATGAATAATCACCTCTAATTTTGGCAGTCACACAGCGATTTCCTTGCTGAAAAGCTGCACATTAACAAAGAGTGCAAAATGCAAATATCTCTCAAGTACTGAGTGTGCATACAAATTACCTGCAAGAGCTCAGGTTAGATAAAGTAATTATTCATGGGGTGATCAGTTTTCTTAAGATAGTCTCTCAGTACACCAACCATCTAACAACCAGCTAGTTAGCCTGTAAGTCAAGCATGCATGGCATGACATGACATTAGAGGATCATGCAGCTTAAGGGATGAGTGATGGTTGATTGTGGAACATCATTGTCAGAAGAAAATGCACACACACCACTTGTCTCAGCAGGTCTTCTGTCATTTCTCTCTCTGTTCAGATTGAGATGATGAGAGCCGGGCCACATGGCAGAGGCAGCAGTGTTAGTGTTGGAGAAGAGGCTTTGGGTGGGAGCGGTGCCCCTCCTGCTGGGAGTGGTGCTGGAAGTCAGGGACCGATGCTGCAGTTCTTTACTAAACTGCGGCGCCATGCAAGTCTGGAGGGGGCCAGTCCCTACTTCAAGATCAAGAAATGGAAGCTGGAGAGCAGCCAGAGAGCCTCAAGTCTGGACACCAGAGGTAATTGATCCTTGATGGTGTGAAGTATATTTCTATTATATTATTTTTAGAAGCAAACTGTGCAAGTGCAGCAGGGAAGTGCATCAATTATTTGTGAGTCTTTGTAAAACCCACACCTGTCAAAACCATTAGCAATTTCTTTCATCTGCGTATTTTGTCTATTTTCTCTTGTATGCTACGTGTTTTTGTCAATATTCTCTCATGATAAACAGACAGTTAAGCAGAGGGCTCCAACAACCAACTGTGAGGTGCCTTTTGCCTGCTAAGAGTCGGATATAAACACAGACACACACACGTACAAGGCAGATGGCTCAGTGACGTAAAGTTTGATCGTTCCAAGTCAATTTGAGCCCCTGTAAATCCTCCCAGCCAAGCCCCCTCATATGAACTCTCCCAGCACTTCCCCACCCTCAGACCACAAAATCCCCTCAGAATCTCTATAGATGACAGAAGCGTTCTCCCGAATTATATGTCACTTCACTCCTGCCTGCTGTTGCCTACCTTATACAACTCACTACTCTTTCCCCATGTTTGGTGTGACCCAGGCTCTCCGAAGAGGAGACAGTTCCAACGGCAGCGAGCTGCCAGCGAGAGCATGGACCAGGACGATAACGATGCGCACCACATAGATCTCATCCAGTACATCGCTCGCACCCAGGATATCACCTACCATCCCAGTCAGCCCACTACACGCCTCCTCTCACCTGCTTCTACGCCACCCCCCTCCCTCGGCAGGTATTTTTAATTCCCTTGCCATTCATCCTGTCCACTGCTTTGCTGCCTAGCTGCCTTGCATTCATTTCTTAACTTTATCTAGAAAAGGGACGGTTATGATCTACAGGAGGATACAGCTCTAAGTCCCAATTCTCCACCACTTTACCATAACAGAAGTTCAGTTCTAAATAGGTCAATCAAAAGAGAAATGTCAGAGAGAATAAAAATGAAAGGCAAAGCATTGAGAAAAAAAAGAAAATCATGTTGGAAGAGTTTCCTCTTGTGTTTTCTTTACACTAATTGTGTAACTAAATAACAGTGCTATTTATCCATAAATAGTATCCATCCACAGCCTGATTTGTATGTTACGAAATCCCAGGAAACGAGAGGTCTTTCACAACCAATCTCATCATTTGAAGCCAAATGCAGGGGATTCCCAGAGTGCAGTATTCTCTGGAGAGTGGAATGGCGAATCGGGATGCAGGGTTTATATCTGACATAGGAAACCATTCCATCGCTGACATACTGGTCAACTACTGTCATGATGTCCTCGGAAGTGCAAGGGTCACTTTGATTTAGCCATTTTAAGTTCGCAAATGTAGATTTTGCCTAATATTAGATTATGCAACAACAACAACCAGTCTCCCAAAGTGTTTTCTTATATAACATTTTTTTCCTTCACTAACTAATAGATTAAGCAGCATTCCCTGTGTACTTTCACAGATGTTTGAAAATAAAAGGGATTTCCTGGAGGCCGTCGTGAGATTAGAAATTTGTTGATCTTTGTGCTCCTTTCAGTTTATTATTACAGATAAATATATCTGATAAATATCTGCCATCCCAAGATACAATCAGGGGATTTCTGGTAATTTTCAAGCACACATCATCAGTATTCAGTGCAGTTCAGTTTAAAGACATTCAACAGCAGCCATTGCAAGTCATGAAAATCATTCTGTGCACTGTGAACACAGCCATGTCTCAGATGAATGTGTAATGTCGGTAAGTGCCATGACACTGACACTTGTTTTGCTGTCTGTGTTTCTTCCCTTCCTTCAATCTTTATTTATTTTATCTCATCTCTCCACACCTGTGTGCACACTGCAGGCTAGAGGTAGAGGTGATGGTGGAGCCCAGTTGCAGCCATGGAGGACCAGGGGTGATTGGCCTATCCCCTGATCCCCAAGACGAAGCACTTACCCTGGAAAGAAGAGAAGGTGCAGACCCTTTGGACCCCCTCGATCCCCACGACCCCCAGTCCCTTTACAAAGACATCTGGTCCCTACGTGCGACACTTGAACAGTATGCTGCCTCTGACCAGAGCAGCAACAATGACAGGACCTCTGTCTGCAGCGATGCTGAAAGTGTTTGTTCGCCGGGCGGACGCACAGACACGGACAGAGGAGGGCTGCCCAGCCACTCATCCCAGGATTTAGGTGATGAGGCAGAGGGTGGAGAAGATGACAAGGACATTTTGATGTATCTGGATGAGAGGCTGGGAGTGAAGGAGGGTAAAACGAGGAAACAGGAAAGCACAGAATCAGAGCGAGGTGGCAGTGATGGAGAAACGGGGACTCGAAAATTGCTGCAGATGGATAGTGGCTATGCGTCGATAGAGGCTCCATTTCGTGGTCCAGAAGACCTGCGACTGCTTGGGAGCATCAGTGGCAGCTCTATGGACAGAACAGCCCACGAGAAAAGGCACCACTTCACCAACGCTGGAAGATCCGGCACTATCGGTGACAGTTTTGAGTCTCAGTTCTTTGAGGAGGAGCCAGAGGAGGAGGTGTTGTTTGGTGCCAGCGGAGGAGTGCCCATAGAACCAGGTGCCGGTTCACTGAGCTGGTCCCCATATGGTCAGATGCTCACACCTCGAGAGGCTGCACAGCCTTCACCTCAACCGCCAATGCTGCACCGGCGAGACTACAGCATAGATGAGAAGACAGACGCCCTCTTCCACGAGTTTCTCCGCCATGATCCTCAGTTTGACCAACAGGAGTTGCCGCTAAAGAAGCACCGGTCTCGAATCCACCTCCGCAAGCAGTGGCAGCGACACAAGCAGTGGAGTGACCCTGGTGTCAGACACTTCCAGTCCTCATTTGACAGACAGCGTATCCCCCTACGGAGGGGTGAAAGTGTCAACTACCCACTGGACGCAAGTTACCACAGCACCCTCCCCCGTATTGTCAGTGCTCCTGACGAAGACAGCAGCGATGGGACTGGGAGCACTTCCAACACTCCAAAGGTGGAGTCTACGACTACCAAGAAGTGTGACAAGGACATGGAGCAGGGTGTCGCTGCCGGAGACACTGAGGACCACACCTCCACTTCTCCAGCACCTCTTCATCCCTCCATCTCAGAGGTCCACGGAGGGCTTGTTGAGCAACATGACCCTCAGGAGGACAGCAAACAATCTGGACTCCCTCCCGAGCTCCCGGACGAGCACTCGTCTCCTCAGCTGCCCGACCCCTCGGGCTACGGCCCGCAGACCATCACAGCAGAGCTTACAGACAAACTGACAATAAATCTGGATGAGAGGCTGTACATGGGCCTTCGCAGGGCCAAGGACACGGCCACTGAGTGTGTGACGGTGACAGCCACGCACGCTTCTCCGGACCACAGCCCAGTGTAGCAGGGCTCCCAGCTGTCCTCCTCGTCGACCTCACGCCTGCTGATACACACCTCTGTTTGAGGACAAATATGGTTTATATGATCCATAATTAAACACCCAGATGATCTTTGATGCAGTTGATCCATTAGATATGCAGCTAGACTCTCTTCTTTCCAGTTGTCATAACCAAGTTGTTCATTGTTGCTACTTTACAGTTCATTGATGAAGACAGATAAAACAATAACAGAGCTAACATATCAACAATGATGTATCATATTAGTGAGTATTGTTTCCTCATTATTTGCTCCTGCATGTTTGTTTTCATCTCTATCCGCTGCCACTCCTGTATCTGCTGTCGAGTATGAATAAGTGAAGCTGAGGGCCAATATGGCCTCTGCGCTTGTTGATCCACTGTGAAACCAGGTGCTAGTAGACAAGTAGAAAGCGACAAATCTGTATAACCGTCACCCTGCTAGACCTACAATTATGCATTCATGTACAAGAAGTAGGTTTATCACTATACAGGAGCTAAGAATATTTTATAATATTGTATTTGATTTCTGTCAACATAGAAGCCATGATAGAGATTGCCAGACATTTTTTTTCCACGTGGATTGAAAAAACATGACTTCCAACAGCATGTACAGCTACACCAATCACATCCATGCTTGTTCTCATTTTTGCTGGCATTTCCAATGGATAGCAAGGTAGCTATCTATGTGCTCGGATGATGTCCTCATTGTTAAGCTCTGATGATGCATTGGTTCTCCAGTCGTGGAAAACAGGTCACATCATTCGGGGTCACAAGTAGGATGGTTGGGATATATAACAAAGAGAAGCCAGAAGAGTCTCCCACAAGTGTTCTTTTTATTCACCTCACTGAGTACCCTCTTGGTCATTTGCTCTTTTTGCTGCTTCTCAGTTGTGTGACAACATTGTTGTTTATTTTATTTTAGTTTGCTTAATGCGTCACAATTTATTTTTGTACATCTGCATTGAAAATGACAATGAAAACTGTGGCAGGTTTGAAGAGGACAGGCTCTGCAGCAACAGAGAGCGAGCGAACCAGACAGCCACTAGCACTCTGGTATGACGAGTCTTGTCAGTGACAGATATGACAATACGCACTCTGGGCATCACTGACCTCTTTCCAAACAGGGAGAACAAACTCAGTCTCTTGCACGTTTACAGCTGTGTGATGTGGTCAGTGTCATGAAAGCTATTAGACAAGGTGGCTGCCCTCAAAAGATATTTGGTGTTTGTTGAATTTGGAAGAAAGTCATGCTTTCTGGTGCACAGGGCTGCCTTTATATTTTTAGACAGCAGACAGCTTTATTTGTCTGAGTATGACATTCTTGTTTTCCCCTCCTCTTCCTCTTCTCCTGAGAAATTGACAGTCCAGTTGGAGCCAAAGCCTTGACTTCCTTCAAGCTTATAAAACAGACTGAACAAAGATGTTATCTGAAGTTAAGTCCCCTTTATTTTTCTATCTTATTTATTGTCTTCTTCTTCTGCAATTAAAACAAACCAGTACTGCCTTTTCAATGAAACCACGTCAGCAGAATATTTTGTGTGGGTACACAATGCAAGTAAATGGCCAGAATTATGTTGAAAATCCATTTTTGCTCACAGATCTCTACTTTCACATGCAGAGTGGTAGCAGCAGATTAATGTTAACCCTCTTAAAATCTTATTCTCAGAGGGGCTTTGGGGCTTTCCGTCTCTCCCGTGTGCAGTGAGGGAAGACTTTCAAGGAGAAGGTGTTGAATAATTATCATAATAAGAAAAGGATTCCCATCTTTCATCCTCTGTCTTCCTTTCCTCGTTATTTTAGCCTGTTACCATGCAGTAAATTGAAAGGACTCAATAGAAAATCAGGGGGGAAATCATTATACTCTTCTCTTTGTTTTGGTTTGATGATGCTGCTCCTTAACAGCCTGCCAAGATTAGATCTGTCTCCTTTTGTGCTTCGCCCGTAAGTGGACTGTGAGGCTCGGATCTGCGCTCCTCATTAGGAGAGGAATGACTGAGATGAAAGGAGGTGAAATCAAATAAGGAGAAGAGAGGGTAGTGATTACTTGGCTCTCTCCTTCACACAGGACCATCTAAACACACACACACACACACACTGAACCATTCTGACACCATGAATACACAATGTGCGACGGGGCAATATTATGGAATCAAATGAGACTTTTTATGACTGAAGTAAATAAAATCTCCCTCTCAACTATGATGGAACTGTGTGTTCCTGATGGTAGTTATTCCTCTCTATTCTGACAGGTCTGGAAGAAGGGGAAGACCCCTGCATTTCATTACAGATCAAAAATTAAATGTCTTCGAGCTGGGTCAGTAGGAGATCATGACAGTGCAGCAACTGCAACAATTTAAAGAAAATGGCCATATGGGTTTATTTTGAATCCGAACATTTGTACAAAGTTGAAACTTTGCTGTGTATACAAGCACAATGTGACAAGAGCTAGACGAAATCAATGTCCTGTACTAGGTTTAGACAGATACTGAATTACTGGGGACACTATGTGTATGCTAACCAGTAGCCTGTCAAATACATTGAGCTGTGTGTAGGTGTGCATGAGAGTTAGCGTTTCAGTATAAATCTTCATGTTTTCTCAGACTTACCGTACAAAATAATCATAGTTTATGCTCATTTGTTTAAGGCAGAAGTCAAACATTGGTATGACTAGACGTTTTGTACTTAATGGAATGTAAGGGTCATGCTAGGATGCTGTCACTGATGACGTTTTGTGACATGTATCTCTTTGAAAGAATTTCTGTATTCTTTGCTTGTTACTGCTTAATTTCTCAAAGAAAAAAAAAGATGAGCTTTCCTAACAACGTTGCTTTTGATGATCCAAATCTATTGAGCCTTGAGGGACCAAACCTTGAAGATGTGTTATTTTAGGAATGTTTTCCAATCTGTGAATAAATGAATTAAGGACACAATGTTCTACAGTATTGCTTTATTTCGAGGAGAAGATTGTTAATCAAGTTGAGGGAAAACATCTTGTATAAGGTTTCCTCATTAATCTAATTTCATTTCTCTCTGTCGTTCAGGCTCATAGTGATTTCTTGATTCTCCTTTTCAACTCTTCCAAATAAATTGGAGAGAAAAGCAAAATCCAACATGTGATCTACAAAGGGAAATGTATGCCGCCTTCTTCACACTTCCTAATCTATCCCACTGACCTACATTTGAACAGCAGGGCCAAAGTTTAGAAGAGAGTAAACAGAAAAGAATAACCATGCAGTAATAATGCTTTGCCCTGCTGGATTTTCCTATATAAATATATGAATGAAATATAGATGCAGTCAGGGTAAAAAGGGACAGAGAGAAAGGGTATGATATGTTACAAAGGTCCAGAGATCTCATATCCCAAATCATATGGAAATTAAACTCAAAGATGCAAAACCCTTCATCTCTAAATTTGCCTTGTAAAGAAATTCCTTTCATTCTATAAAACCATAATATCCTCAGGAGTATCAATAGGCCTCTTTTCAGTTGGGGTTCATTCACATGCATTTTCTCTCTCCATCCAAAAATAAATAAAACTCCATGCTCTCAATGAAATATTTGCTTGCAGATCAATAAGAGCCATCTGCACAGATCCAGTATCTGCCCCTCTCACTGATCTGTTTACCCTCCTGTGGAGATGTTTTCTGAATGAAAAGGAGGAGCTGCTCCTCTACCTCTGCCAACTTCTGTGTGAACAGGAACTGACATTGTGAGTACTGTACTGCATTCAAAATGTAACCAGTGAGTAGTGGTAACTCTGTAGTTTTTGTAGTGAGGCCTTATAAATAAACAAATGCAATGCTGCTTCCATCCGTCCATCAAAGAGAACATCCCACCTTTTCATATAGGGCACTATAGTGAGTGAGGAATCTATCACCTACCATGAAGCACAACATGCTGTGATACACAGAGTCCAGAGGCTTTATTGTAGAGTGAGAAGCGTGCATTAATACAATATTACCATCAGATAAAATTATAGATTGTACAATGGCCTTTTGCCTAACAGAAGAAAAAGATGATTTGTTTCTACACAAAAATTCAATTTTGACCTTGGGTTTGCTTGATTGTTATTCCACATCTTAAAGCTGAGTCTAGTATCCAGCCAGAGACCCAAGTATTTATCACATCTAACACTTCCAATGTCCGCACCCTGAATGGTTCATATATGAGTAGCATGCTCAATACTCTTGGGTTATTTGGAGAATATCTACATCTGCAAATAAATCCACACTACAATTTGGAGTGAATAAATGAGGACCAAGAATGGACCCCTGTGGTACACCCATAGTAACACATAAGTGCTAATGCAAAAGGGCAGCTGAGACTGATGGGAATGTCATTAGTTTTGCAGGTATTCTCGAGTGGGCATGGATGTCTGTTCAAAATTTCATACCAGTTCATCAAATATATTTTTAGATATTTCAGTCTGGACCGATGTGACTGGCTGACTCTGGCATCCTAGAGTCATGCCACTAAAACGCTACCACTAAACAGTGAATATGTACGTGTTTCCCCAAGAGAACATTTACTGTCCGCTATGAAATAACTAGTCTACAGATTTAATACACATCACCAGAGGTGGCAAAAGTACACACATTGCCTCATGTCATATTAGTATGATATTAATATAACATTCATTTTTGGGATAAGGAACTTTGTGCAACCTCCTGTTTTGAAAATGTAAGGAGTAGGAACTACAGATATGTGTAAAAGCAAAAAGTCAGAAAAATGGCCATATGGGTTTATTTTGAATCCGAATATTTGTACAAAGACAAAAAACACTTAAGCACGGAAACAAAGCATTTGTTCTTAATAATTTCCCACCTCACTTTGCACTCTATACTAATGGACTGCAGGGTGAAGAGTACAGTCTAAACCAGCTGCATTCATTCAGTGAAGGGTGGGAGAAAGATCTGCAGACTTTGGGGAATCCAACATTGAGCTTTTCTGAAAGTGGGGTGCGGCTTTCACACTACATCTATGTTTGTTTCACTCTTTTACATCACCCTGTTCTTTGCTGACATTACTCTTTGTTGTCTGTCAGCCAATCACTGCGCTAGACTCCTCAACAGTTTGGAGTTTGTACAGGACGTTCCTTCAGAATGTAAAGTTACATCATCGTCTGTGCAATATGTAAAATCTTGTGAAACATCTTTTGAAGCTGTTCACATATCCTTTTCCAAGTGCAGATGCTTTGGATTACCAACCAGCCACAGTGCGCCACTGCCCTGGGGTCCCATACCTTCAGGGTCTTAATGAGGATCTCTATGCTATAGTCTAGTTTATATTGTGCAGACATTGTGCATTTTCAAAAATGAACTTTTATTGAAGTACCACGCACCAGTTAACATAAAGAAAACCTGGGACCATAGTGCTCCAGTAAAATGCTCTGTACTTGATGGGAACCTGGGAATCAACAGGGGCCCAACATGAGGCTCCAGCATAACCACATACAAAGATTCAGCTACATTCACAAATCCTATTGACCCACTGAGTGAGACCTAGGAGAGATGGCAAGTGAGAGACCACTGTTCAAGACCATTTCAACCAACAAAACTGGGGCAATTTTAAAGAGATGTCAGGACATTGTCCAGCCATGCTTGTGGCAACAAAAGGGTGTATTTGTAAGGAGATATTTCTAGCTATCTTTGAGATGATTTTCAAATCCTACCCATGTTTTTTTGTGCTTGATCCTAACCAAACCTTTTTTAAATAAAAAAAAAAATTGAGCATAAAGAAAATGATAGTTTTGCGGGAAATGCAGTAAAATGCCAGCAATCCTGTGAATACAGATGTTGGAATGCCTCAACTGTCACGATTTGTTACAGATAGTTACTCCGTTAAGAAATAACGGTAACCTATTCATGTTGTTCTATTCACAACTAAACTGTTGCCCATACCATCTTGAACATTAAATAGTGATGGTATTCCCAGTGCTGTGCCCTCGTTTCATACACCCACCCACACATTGCACATTAAGGATCTACTATACACACATGAATGAACATGTATTTGCCTCTGCAATCACCTCCACCTCCCTCTGTGCTCTGCCTCCACTATAAGACAAGATGTTTCTGAGAGGGAAAACCCCCTCCCTCCATCCCTCCTCATCGCTCCCCTTCACCACCACCACCTGCTCCTCCATTCCCCTTCCACCCACGCATTCCCCTCCTCCTCTTGCTTCTCTCTCACCAGATTTCCTTTAAAGTGAGCAGCTCCAGGCGGCGTTCGAATGTGCGAGAGATGCCGATGACTCACCGGGTTCCTCTTCGCTCACGATTATGTGGCTGTCCTGTTTTTCACTCATTATATGAGGCTAATTAAATGCGATGCCAAAATCTGATAAGTGTGAAATAATGCTGAATGAGCTGTGTGTTACACAGCCATAAAGCTAAAAATGGTTTTACTACTGCAGTGTTGTGTTGTGAATTGCATAGTGAAATAAGACCAACCAAATTACTGTAATTAGCTTCTGTGTCCGGCTGCTTCGGATGCACAAAATAGAAGCAAATGGCAAAATTATTTGAAAAAGCAATGGTAACATCACCATTCTCTTCTATTAGAAATGTAGGGTCTCTGTGTGTAGATATACACATGGATAGTATCATTCTTTTTACAGAAATCTCAAATAAGTGCCTTCACTTTTGCTGCTATATGACTCACAGAAAAAGGGAAAGAAATGTAAGACTGGAAATTAAAACGGTGATAGAACGAAAATGAGAAAATGAGAAGATCAAGTCGGTGGGGCAGACGCAAATAGAGCTGACAGAGATAAACGGACCAGAACGACTCAGACAAAAAAAGAGACAGAGAAGAAAGTAAAGAGAAAAAGAGAGCAGGAGAAAACCCTAGAAAGCTGATTATGCAGCATCTCCCTCCCACGGAGTCTGCCCACGCACACTCCACCTCCCCCTCACGCTCCTCATCCTCTTCCTCCTCTCTTCGTTCAGGATTCTGCCATATCCATCGCTCCCTCTCTTCCCCTCCTCAGCTGCGTCATCCAGCCTTTCATTGTGTACGCACCCCCACCCCTGCCCTCCCCTCCCACATCTCTACAGACGGAGCAAAACTCTCCACTGCATTGCCTCATTAGTACATGCAGACTTAAGCTTTCTGGCTATTTGTTACAGTAGCTACACTTCATAATGGGTTGAAGGACAAAAACACTCCCACACACATGCAGGCATTAATCCACACACTGGAGAATTATCATTTATTCATCAGCCAGCCAGTAAAAACCATAGTCAAAGCCCCATATGTAGAATTTAGTAGCATCTAGTGGTGTGGTTGCAGATTGCAGCCAATTGAATACACGATTCACCCTAATGTATGTTAGCTGCTAAATTCACAGAGGGCCGGCCCTCGGCTAGCTGGGTTACTGTAAAATATGGCAGTGCAGCATGGCAGACCCCACAAAAAAGGACCAGCACCCTCTGATTATCAGTTTCAGGTCATTATACCCTAATGAAACATACTTATGAATATTATACAGCATTTCTGCCAATAGATCCTCCTACCTTCTGCGGACAGGACCTTTAAATGAACACATGACATTCTATATCTGTAATGTAGATGTCTTATCAGCTTTTACTTTTGCACCACTTTTTGATTTATAGCTGTGGTAAATTATGTGGTATAGTTATCACCAAGTAGTTAACTACTCTAACTGATATTGTTGGTTAACGCTTCAGTTCATTACAGTCAGTGGTTCTCACATACAGTTGCAGGCCTTCACACTCTAGTTCACCATCTGAAAGACTTCTTATTTGTGAAATAATATTTCAGTCATGCCACAAACATCACTCAGTAAATTAAATTAATGCTTGAAAAAATATGATGGGAGTGAGTCCTGGCTTGCCATTAATGATAATGCATATATTCTGAGATTAAAGTCTGAATTCTTACTTTTCTTCCTAACTTTAAAAACAAAAAAACATTTCTGTTCTATATGCTGTAATAATATACAGTACCTGTTTTCAGTTCATGTGTTACATACTGTATTTGGAAAAAAAGTGTCTTATGTTTCATGTTTTCTGCACCCCAGTTTAAAATTCAATAAATATGAAACCTAAGTGTTTTGACTTACACAATGCGCTTGAACGAGGCACAATTTGCGAAATATATCTAATTATGTGTGTCTTTTCCCAAAGCAAACAATGAATGTATATAGATCTTACTGAATAAGGAAATGTGCATGGATGTTGGACATATACTTGGCCGCTCTATGTAGAAAGTGGAGATTTTGAGAGTATATAGTCAAAATACAACGAGAATGAAGTTGTAATATTACAAGAATATAGTCGTATTTAAGAAAAAGTCATAATATTATGAAAATAAAGTCGTAATATTACATAATATCACAGCCTCCAATGTGTGTCACTGTACTTATGGAGAAATCGTCTATTACTCATGCGGTCTTTGTTTGTGGTATGCCTCCATCAACAGTAGCTAATTCTGTCAATGCAGCCATTAATTCCCATGTCATAAGTTTTTAATTAATCATAGGTGTCCATTGGCCATAAGGCATTGATGCCTCTGCAGTTATACTGTTGCCATCAGAGACACCGTACTCGCCAGAGTTCTGCTCCTTCTGGAGCCAAAATCTTGACAATCAATCTCGTTGTTTCTTGTGAAACTACAAACCCCTGTGAATAGATCGCTGATACAGCCAACAGTAGACCACAACCAGCAGTCTTCTCAACAAAAGAGGCAATTTCCTCCAAGTCTGTCTGGTTCTTTTTTCAGAACAGACCAAGTTTCTTAGACAATGTTTTCAAAGTCCTTAGCGTGGTGTCGATGTGGCACATTTTTTGGAATCTATACAGAAGTCCAGCTTGATAAAATGCTATACGTTCCTCATTTTGATGCTGGCGACACTCTTCTGATACTTCCCCTCTGATTTGTAGTCTAAAATTAGGACTTTACAGGGATTCTCATGATATTATGACTTTTCCCTCATATTAATTACTTTATTCTCATAATATTTCAAATTTGCCCTCAAAATATAATTGTTTTTCCCTCAATGTGGCCTGAACACTTCATTGTATGATAAAGTCTGTAAATCAGAGAACGTAATCCATTCAAGTGGGTGGCGGGGGGATGATTTTTGCGTACATTATTTAATAATATTCGTAGCTACTATTGTACTGTACTTGTAACCATGAGCTCAGTGAGACAGGATGACAGGAAGGGAGACATCAGTCCTTCCCTTAGCCCTTGTTTGCTGGATTCCATTTGTTCACGCAGAGCAGAAGTCCTTCTGGATATTGGTCTGTGCCTCATTACACATGCATGTGCTTGCTTTTTATCTGCAAGGGTTCAGAGACCAGTCAAACAAGATAGAGGAGCTTCATTTCTTGCTCGCTATAATTGATTACCATGGCAACAGTCAAAACGTTTATGAAGATATCAGGTTACAAGTAGAGCAAGTACAGTAGAAGATGATGGGATATCAAAATTTGTCATTAGTATTTAAGCCAATTTATGACTTTATGACCTGATGATGGCAGTGGTTGAAGAAAAGAGATCACAAATTATTACAGTTCATCTCAAGCAGGTCATTAACAGAGTTTGCACCAATTCTTCAAATATTTGAGGTCTGTTTAAAGACATGTTTTACATGGATGTGAAACATAGATTGAACATAAGGATTAATGGCAGATAAAAACCAGATACTATATCAGTTAATGACTGTATATTTAGTTGCAATAACGTTATGGTGAAAGTCTATTATTGCCTGGTGTTGGAGGCAACAGTGTAAGGAGCTGTTTCCAGAACTACATGCCTATCACAATCCTATTGAATTCATACGAACTTATGAAAACAGAAGAGATTCATCAGAATCACAATTAAGTCGTGTAATTGGCATCAGCTGTCAATCCATCATCAGATGCCACGTGCACAACAAAGTTAAATAACCAAGAAAGGCCTAGTAACATTTTTGGTAATAGGTACAAAACAGGAGAGCAGACGGCGTCTATGGACAATAAAAGGTCTTTTAAAAGCTCTTTAACTGTACTTCTTCACAACTGTTCAGTGTAAGAAAACAGGAAACAACTTTCCAAAAAGGAACTCAAACAAAAGAAACATTGATGACAAGTGTTCTTGGAAGAGAAAATGAGTGCTAGGTGCCCCCTTCCTCCTACCTCACACCACCCGCCTCTTTCACAGTGTGTTTCTCTGCTACGGGTTTACTGATTAGCCTGATCCATAAATAAGTAATCAGAGCGAGAGCGACTACATTCCGCTTGACCTTATTATCAGCCTGCTCTATCACACACACACACACACACACACACACACACACACACACACACACACACACACACACACACACACACACACACACACATTGCATTGACTTCAGTCCATTGTGGACCGCCTAAGCCAAACCCTTAACCTAACCTCAATTCTCACCTTTCCTTAAACCGAACCAGGACCTCAGATGTTTTCTTTGTAGATCCCATTTTTCCCCATCTTTGGACTAATTAGGGATAACTGTGACCAAACATCTTCCAATCTGACATAATGTATAAGTCGGAATAACAAAGTGATTTAGAGGGATGGAAAGTGTGTGTGTGTGCTTGTGTGCATACGTGTGTGTGTGTGTGTGTGTGTGTGTGTGTGTGTGTGTGTGTGTGTGTGTGTGTGTGTGTGTGTGTGTGTGTGCGTGTGCGTGTGTCTTTGTGTGTGTGTGTGTGTGTGTGTGTGTGTGTGTGTGTTTAAAAGCAGAGGTACAGTGAGATTGAGAAAAAAAGGAAAGGGAGAGAAACATACAGTGAGTGCGAGTATGACTAAACTGACTGCAGCAGAATGACTCACCCTGTTGCTATGGCAACCTTAAGACACGCTCTGCTTTAATGTGCGATTTCAGCTGCCGGTGGCTGCCAGCTAACGGTTAGAAAATGTACCAACCTCTGGAAAACACTGAGGAAAAAGGAGGCTGCAGAGTTCAGTGAATGGGCACAAATGGCGAGAATGAAAGGCTAAATATGAAAAAGAGAAAGGTATTAACAAAAACATTGACAAAAACCTCTCTCTCTCTCTCTCTCTCTCTCTGTATCAGCACTGCAGTATGAAACCCAGCCACTGCTTCATCTCCATCATACAGAACTGATGTGTGTGGGTGTTGAGCTCAAATGCCCTTGGTAGGTAAAAGCCATGTTGGATAAAGTCTGGCCTCCCACCACAACACAGAAAAACCTTTAGAATTCATTATAAGGCAAAGTTCTGATTGTTCTGGTTATTCATATGTTCTTCCTGTAATATTCAACAACTTATATCATCCGATAGTTACATTCATCTTCAGCGATTCTTTAGTGGAGATTACAATTTGTAGTATTTATAACTATTACAATAACAACATTGATAATAGTAATGTTAATATTATTAATGATGATGATAAAATAATAGTAATAATAATAGTGATAACGATAATAATAATAATAATGATAATGATGATGATAAAACAATAGTAATAAAGATAGTGATAAAAATAATAATAATAATAATAATACTGATGATGATGATGATGATGTCAGTAGTTGTCAACCATGATCCCAGCAGTAGATCCAATCACAGTCCATGATAACCTGTGGAGTGAGAAAAGCACAAAGACTCTGGGGAAGAAGTTAGTGACATGAATTAATGAGGCATGAATGTGTAGAGAGGGAGACGGAGAGGAGGTGCTCAGTGCATCATGGGAAATAAAGAAAAGAGTGAGATTCAATACGTGAATAGATCGTAAATAATTTTGTTTAATTAAGTTTGATAGCTTGCTTTATCCCCCTTGATGATATAATAGAAAATATTCGGCGTTGATTAATTTTGAGGCGCAACAGCCAATGGTGAAACTCAAAGACTGTCCTCCGACCAGTCGTAAAACCTCATCAATCAGCTACTCATTTAGTCACAGACTAAGATGAAGGACTCACCTGAAAATGAATCCCCGACACACAGGCTGTTACCCTCTGCAAATGGCAAAGCTTGCCTTTATGACTCACTGTCTGTGCCACAACCATCACTTATAGGACTATTCCTTTTTATTAATCCTGCGAGACTGCTAAAATTGAAATTTGGGTTGTTAAAAAGCATTCAAAACTTATCTCCGTGCTGCAAAAGAGTCACACTGCACTTACTGTCTGACCTCTCCTACCTTAATAATTTGTGTACAGTCTCAAAGTGTAAAAATAATATGTGTCCTCATTTTGGAAGAGGAAGTCATTTAATTTCCCAGTACACGTACACATAAGACTCCAGTCTGACATATAACCTACAGTTAATTGGCAATAGAAAATGAATCAGACCATTCCCCTCCACATGTCCGACTGCTCTCGAGGTGGGAAGAAGGCAAAACACAGAAGGGGAGAGAAGAGTGATGGTCTTCACGTTTAATTTAATTGGGTCTTGTGTGCACACAGTCACAGTTCCAGGCAGCTCATTAAGAACCACTATGGAAAAATAAATGTTCCAATTCAAAGACTAACACAATAAAACAAGATAGGCTGATAAATAAATGGACAGAATTTCCCCTGTGACCCCAAAGACGGGTTTGACTTCAAGGGAAGTCAGTTTTATACCATAGTGCAGACATGTAATAAAGGGGAATAAAAACGATGATTCTCTTTAACTTCCGGCTGCCTTCTACAGCAACCCGCTGACTCTCTGAGTGAGGAGGCTTGATTATAAATGGCTCCGAAGAGGCTGTTACACTACAGTCTTTGTCAGCTTGTTTGACTCACCAAGAAGTCACAGCAAAAAGAGTGGGAAGATGAGAAAGGTGTTTTATAAGAAGTGATGCTGTAATGTACTGTTGTCAATAATTCAATTTAAGCCTGAAACAGTCAGATTGCCGTGGTGCAAAAAATAACTTTCATGCGTGCAGTGCCAGTGCTGCAATTAGCCAAACAAGACACAATAACATATTGAGTGGCGCTAGCACCTTCTGTTGGTTAGTTTTCTAGGATCGTGTCAGTGGCAATACCATCTGCAATGCCATGCTTGATGACGTTGCATCATTAAGATCTGATCATTTAAACACATCATCCCAGCTCTGGATAAAGGAAATATTCACATTTACAATTTACAATTCACAATTACCTGCAAGATCTAATATTTGCTTTGCTCTTTTCAACTCAGTCCCTCAACCTATACCAAACTGTCAACAAAATGAAACCCTCAGCCAGTCCTCCGGACATTCTCCTCCCTCCATTTTTATTACCTCGGCCAAGGAGGCTATGCATTCCCCTGTGTTCATTTGACACGAAACTTTGTTGAGGGTCTATGGATTAGGCAGAAACCCATTTCATTTTATTGTGGATCGGGATACAGAGGGTTGGATCCATGAGTTTTTTTCACAGCTTTTCTTAGTATTGTTTAGATATTTTCACAAATTCTCAGAAAGTAATCCACACATGGTGATTTTATTAGAAACATATTTATGTTGCTGATATCTGTGTATAGTGTGGTGTAGATCCAGAACATAATTTGGAACTTTAGTGATGCTCATTAATGATGCATCTAAGGTATGTTTGAATAGAGATCTCAAGTCATGATGGTAGCATGCAGGATTCTAACTAGTTTTATTGTTAATTGTTGGATGTACTGACTTTATTTTTGTTGTCACTGTCTAAAAGTGACACTGTTATCAGAATTTTTTTTTTATGAATCATTAGCTAATGATTTATGAAGATATAATGATGCTGTGACTTTACTTGGTGAGGCAGATGTCTATTAACTCATTATTAAGTACATAGGCGGTAATGGTTGTTGGTTTTTTCACAAATCCATGACTTTGTCCCATTGGTGTAATTACCACATGAATTAACAGTATTTAGTGTTGAGGTTAATTTAGGTGTAATTAATTGACGATAACAGCAATTCATATATGACTCAGTCTATTAATCAGTTTAATCAATTAATCAGTTGCTGATACGGTAAACATTAATGTCTTAGTTCCTCATGAGTCGTTCATTTACATGTGATGATCTGTGCATTAGTTAAGCATTAATGTATGCATATAAGTGCACCTGTATTGTCAAGTGTTACCATTCCCCCCAGAGCAATGCTCATCATCATCCCCTCCTTCTCGTCACAACACAGCATCCAGTGGAAAGGACAGAACACAAGTCTGGTAATTGATTTACTTTAATACATACTGTATTACTCTTTCATTTTCAGTCCTCCTGCAACAAAAATGTCTACACGCACTCTAGAACTAAGTGTTTCCTGACAAATACCTTTCATCAACTATCAGCAGCAGGGAAAAGTACACACATGCACAGTAACGGAGCTTCTCTGGTCTTAATTCAAGCAATTTAGATTCATCCCCTCCACTTTCATAATACAGTTTAAATTCAGATTATTTACATTCAGTTCAGATACCTAAATATGAGCTGATAAACAGTCAATTATAAAGTCACAAGAAAATGTCAGTTTTCCCACCAATCTTTCGAGTCTACTTGTGACAAAACGCAGAGACACTTTATGTAATGAAATATACATATACTTATATGAAAATGTTAAACTAGCCTGGCTTTTAATGAGGTCCAATGGCCCTGAGCCAATAGAAATAAGTCCAAGTGTCGACACATAACAGTTTATATTAGATGGTTGTAGACACTGTCCCTGTAATGCTCCATGTGTCCTCAGTAGGCGTCTCTCTCCTGTTCAGATTACACAGACAAAAATGGCCACATGTCCTTCCTATTGCCAGAATACTGAATAGAGGACCTTACTGTGTGAACACCTTTTGTTTGGTAACAGTTCACAAGGTATGAGTGATGCCAGCTGAGCCACAGGGGCTTGAGGTAGGTGCCTGTGTGTGTGTCTGCGTGTGTGTGTGTGTGTGTGTGTGTGTGTGTGTGTGTGTGTGTGTGTGTGTGTGTGTGTGTGTGTGTGTGTGTGTGTGTATGTGTGTGTGTGTGTGTGTGTGTGTGTGTGTGTGTATGTGTGGAGAGTGTTTTTATAACCCAGTGTGTGAAGTATTATGTGTGTATGTGTGTGTGTGTGTGTGTGCGTGTGTGTGTGTGTGTGTGTGTGTGTGTGTGCGTGTGTGTGTGTGTGTGTGCGTGTGTGTGTGTGTGTGTGTGTGTGTGTGCGTGTGTGTGTGTGTGTGTGTGTGTGTGTGCGTGCGTGTGCGTGTGTGTGCGTGTGTGTGTGTGTGTGTATGTGTGGAGAGTGTTTTTATAACCCAGTGTGTGAAGTATTATGTGTGTATGTGTGGGCACGAGTACATAAGGTGTGAGTGTAGTGAAGTGTGTGTGATGCGTGGGAGGTGCATATGTATGCTTTCATGTACTGTAAATACATTGGGAAATATTGCTTTTTTGTGCTGTTGTCACATGTATGGTCCATGTGTGCTTGACCTGTCATCACCCCACTTTATTTCTTCACGTAATCGTCAATATCCATTTCCAGAAATGATGAGTTTTTCCTTCCTTTTTCCTGTAACAAGAGCTCTCCTACCCACTCCCATTCTCCAGCATTAAACAGCTCATCTTGCTTCACCACCTCCACCATTTACAGTTACATAAAAAAGAAAAAAACATTTTCACTTTCAACAAGTTCAACAATGAATAGGTAATGTTTTTTGGCCGAGTGATTTTTGGACATATGCTGGTACATGCTGTACCTAAGACTTTAAAGTTGAAAGACTCTTTGTCTGATAAATCTTATTTAACGACCACATCAGAACCTGTATGTAAAAAAAGCTTCTCCATATTCTCTGGTCCTTCTTAAAATTGCATATTGAAAACATTACTATTTTTATCAGCATACCGTGCTACCATGCAAACATTTGTTACACAATAATCACAAAGTAGCTGAGCTGACTGGGAAGGTCAATAACCACCATGGCAGGAAAATACAGAAGGCTACCTCTGTTTGGCATTTACCACCCCAAAAAGCCAAACAACTTTTGTGCTGTCTTTGATTTGCAGACAAATTCTGAGATTGCAGGTAAACATTTTAGCAACTTGCAATTTTGCACGTTAATGAAGCCCAAGGGAGTGTATACGCTCCCAAATATCACGTTGTCTTTAGAGCGTCATAAGTCGATCATTTGAGCTAATAACAAGCCGTTTTTTCCCCTGTAATCAAGAGAATCAGTGCTTTCCAATGAGGCCCTGGTTGTGTCTGTGGTCAATTTGCTTTCATCGATTAACTAAGCTTAAAGTTGCAGAAGATTTGGATAGTATCACCTTTTGCCTGTGCGCCCCCTTAATATAGTCACGTAAAAATAGAAAAAAACATAGCAATGTGAAATGAGACTAAAACAATTACTGTAAACTGTTTAGCATCTCAAAACTAAGTCTGTCTTTATTGTTATAGTGTGAATGCTGATGAGATGGGATATCAACAAAGCCGTGTCCCACTGTCCAACAAATACCTTATCCCTCACAGACGTCTCCTCCAGGAGCTGCACCAAGCCCACCACTTCCAGACAGTCCCAAGAGAGGAGGGAGAAGACAACCCCCTCTCCTCAATGTCCCTAAACAGGAACAACCCACAATTTCCCAGCAGGGACCATAGAAAGGGGACTGAAAGATGCGGGAATGCATGTTGTGTTCCAAAGAAGCACCCCATTCTGGTGCAAGGCAAGCCAGGTGCCCCTACGTTTAACTGTGGACAGGAAGTGGCATGATGCAATCATGTTTAGTGATATGCATGACATTTAGGAACGATGGACACTGCCCATAATAATGGCCATAAATCATGAACAGATAAAGCTAGAAACTTCAAAAAACTTATAGCACAACACAGACAAACGTGTTGATTTGGTCTTTTGTTAATGTTTTACAGTGCTTGTATCAATAAAATAAGTACACATTTAAGGTCCATTTTTTGTTTTATTTGGTTTTATGGTCTACTATCCCCTATAATAGGTGAGTTCCTGCAGACAGTTTTTCCAAATTGCTGGTAAAATTTCTGACAACTTGCAATATTGCAAGTAACAGAAAAAAAAGTATTTCACACCCTGGGGAGTATCACTCAGAGATGTTCTACTTACAGGCACTGACATCAGTGATAGCCTAGTTGGAGTACTGAGGCTCAGGAAAGAACAAAAGGCAATCATAGCCAACACCGAACATGTGTCATTGTTTTGTAGTTAAAAAAGACCAAAGAGATTTTCACTGCTTTCTATGGAACAGGATCAATGATCTTACCTGTGAGGTCAATAGACCTTACTGTACTGGTCTGTTGTGGTGTAAAGAGAGCAAAGCTACAAGACGAAGCTCTCCATTTACCGGTCAGTCTAGGTTCCTACCCTCACCTATGGTCATGAGCTCTGGGTAATGACAGCAGGAAATGAGATCACAGATACAAGCGGCTGAAATGAGCTTCCTGCTCAGGGTGTCTGGGCTCCTTGGAGATAGGGTGAGGAGCTCAGTCAGTCAGGAGGGGCTCACCTCCCTGGGGAGGTATTCCGGGCATGTCCCACTGGGAGGAGACCCTGGGGTAGACCCAGAACCCGCTGGAGGGATTATATCTCTCAGCTGGCTTGGGAACGCCTTGGTGTACCCCCAGAAGAGCTGGAGAGGGTGGCTGGGGAGAGGGAGTTTTGAGCTGCTCTCCTGAGACTGCTGCCCCCACGACCCGGACCTGGATAAGTGGAGGAAAATGGATGGACGGATGGACAACAAATGCTTGCAGCATCTAACCCCAAGTTGCACAGAATCACTAGGGACTTAAAAAAACTTTGCAAATGGCTCTGCCAATTACTAACCACATTGCTGCCTTTTTTAAAAATTAAGTCTAATGTTGTAACTTGTGAGATAAATAATGCTATAATACTGTAGCAGGGTGACTCTACAGATTGTAAGTCACTCCTAATGTTCATATTTACACTGAGCCGGGTTATTAATTCTAAAGACCTATCTGCCCTTTTGCTTGTTTAAATATTTATTCAGCAGCTTGGCACTGTGACGAAGCAGCTCCCATATATGGCAGAGAGATTGATTTAATTCTCTGTAATAATTCATTGCTGTTAATGACCAGAAATAGATTTGGGAAAGGAAGGCCATTAATCAGCTTGTCGAACATTAGCCTGTACCCAAATAACGGCTCTAAATGTTAAAAGCTGCAAAGTAAAATCACGTTGGCAGTGACGACAACTAACAGTAGTATCACTTTCTGTGTACTTGAAACACGAATGTGCCTGTTGTCATCTCTATCTGATTCATTTTCTCCCCAAAGAGCAGTGAATCAGAGTGACATGGTTACAGAGCTGTCACACGGTGCTCAATTCTGAGAGGCGGATTTAAAACTTTTTTAAATTTTATTATTTGTTTCTGGCAACTTTTTAACATTACAGCAGCAACAAATACACTTCAGTCATTTGTTGCCATGGTAACTGCTGCCAGCATGAGCATCAGCTCACATTTAGTCAAGAGTCTTTAAAGGGGCTGCTTACAGAGTGAGACAGGCTGGGATGATAGAGGAGACGGCACAGATATGCTTTTTAACTAGCTGGTCGTACAGCAAACAAGAACATGCCCTTACAGTGTGATGCTGAAGCTGTGATTCACCTATTGCCTATTTGAACAGCTGTACTGTAGCATTTTAAAATTAAATTATTCATGTGTGAACTGTATTGAAATCAGTTTGTTTTTTTTACTAACTAGCTCTTTGTCCGTGTTTTATAAGCATGTAAGAGGTCAATGAAAGTTTATAATACAGGCTGTCTTTATTATATGCTTGAGCCCTGGGACACTGTATAGTCTGCCCCATTTTGCAGGATGTGATCTCTGCATGTGGTTTGACAAGGACAGGTCTGACAGCAATTCACCCTGTGCTGCCAATAAATCCATGTCAACAAAAGAGGAAAGGCAAACACAGGCAATCATGATGAATGGCTTCAAACAAATACAACACAACACTTTCTTCCACACAATACAGGGCACGAAGTGAAGGAGCCAAAAAACAAGGTTTAATGTTTTCGCAGGCACAACATCCAACAATGTTGAATGTCGTCTAAAATGTAATCTGCACTTCATTTTGTAGGAGCACTTTCACTCAGACCTGTAAGAGGGTGTTGTTGAATTGCTGCCACAGAAGCTTGTTTCAGGAACATCTCGGCAGAATCACATCAAAGCATCGCAGAACAACAGATAAGGGCCACTGTTATGGGTGTAATTTAAGGATAAACAACAAACATGTTCTGTGCTCTTCTCGGAATTTGCTCAAATAATTTCAATAATATCACAATTTCCATTTGGCATGGCGGTTTTCAGTATGTAACAGATGTATTTTGGTGACATTTTTCCATTTCTTTTGTAAACCAGCTATTACAGCGTATTTTCCATTATACCTGCTCCATATGTTGAACGTGTTTCTGATAGAAGTATTTCCAAGTATTGTAGTAGTTCTAAATAATACAACTATATCATGGCAGGTGTATTGTTGAGGGCCCAAGGAAACATGAAGTGTGAGGTTTTTTTCTGTTTCTCAAGAAAGTAACTTTTTAAAATTTCATCAAATGAAAAAGTTTAGTGTTGCTTTTGAGTCTTGTATTTGAAAGTGAATTGAAACAGCAGGCTAAGTGATGCAAATAGATATTTATTGGAATGAATTGTACCACTATATATCACATCACACTAATCTCCAGAGATTAACTATATTTGGATAGTTTTTCTGCTACATTTTGCCTGGAACTATTCATTTAGACAAGAGAACTGCTATTACGTCACACAGAATAATAAATCATAGTTAGGCTGAGACAGTTAAATTCATAAAGCAACAAGCTATCTAACGCATATTTCCACAGAGGACTGAGCTGCAAATCATTTCAAAAACACAGCAAAAAACTTCACTTTGCCGCTAACAACTTTCCAATTTTAGTGATGGCATTTTGAATTAACATGTGATGTTTGCAGCGCTTGTATGATGACAATGCAATTATTGATACATGATAATAAAGTTACACACCCAGCAACTGAATACACAAGAAACATTCTCTCATCCTTAGAACTCAATAATCTTTCACCACATTACCCCTTGTGTTCCACCAGCATGTTTAACAGTGGAGAAATCTCCCAAAATGATCTTTTTCTTATCCTGTGTGGGGTCGTGGCAGGGCTGGAGCCTATCCCAGCTGACTTTGGATGGGAGGCAGGGTTCACACCCTGGACAAGTTACCAGTTCATCACAGGGCCACATAGAAAAACAAACAACCATTCACACTTACATTCATGCTGATGGTCAATTTAGAGTCACCAATTCAGCTTTATTACATGTTTTTGGTGGTGGGAGGAAGCTGGAGAACCTGGAGAGAACCCACACAGACATGGGGAGAACATGCAAACACAGAAAAGTCCAAGATCCTCAAGTTGGATTTGAACCCAGGACCTTCTTGCTGCGAGGCAACAGCACTACCCACTGCACCACTGTGCATTACAATTTTGTTTTGTATAATTTATTCTAAATGTATTGTTGTTGTTTACACACTTTGTGGGTGTGAATGTTAAGACAACACAAGGGTTACACAGTTGAAGAAACTATGAGCATACTAAAACCATTGACTGGGAAAGTCTCAACTCCACTCATCACCATAAACAAGCATATTGTATATTTTTTATCTCCGCATACAACAATAATTTGACACAATTATATCTGGTGTCAAAAATGTTGAAAATATGAATGTTAATCCATTGACTAAACATTGGCATCAGCATCACTACACAATTAAAATGAGCTCACTTGGAA
Organism: Chaunax sp. Z400; assembly: GCA_037577475.1. Classification (NCBI taxonomy): domain Eukaryota; kingdom Metazoa; phylum Chordata; class Actinopteri; order Lophiiformes; family Chaunacidae; genus Chaunax; species Chaunax sp. Z400. The sequence continues at coordinate 11,573,910 of CM075188.1, forward strand.
ATTTCTTTGTGCAATTCGGTATAAACTTTCAACTGTGAAATCCTTCCAAAAATATGTATGTTGTTATAAATCTATTTGTTGAGCCTGAAGACACCAGGGCTGTTGAAATCTGTTATGCAAGTTTAATAAAAACACTTGAGAGCTTTTATAAGTCTTCATCAATGCAGGAGCATGAGGCATCTATAGAGGGGATGAACACCAGGGATTATTTCAGCCTGTTGAGGGAGAGCAGAGATATCCTGAGCAGCACCCAGACGGAGACAAGTGACAGCCACTCTGACACCGATGGAGACCCTTAGTCACGACCACATCGGTGCACTGCTCTGGTTACAAAATGAGGGGGAGTAAGAATAGGAAAGACAGTGGAAAAGGTGACATGGGGGCATTTTGGGAAGGGTGGGAGAGAGGGAGAGAGCGCAGTTTGTATGAGCAGCGTGTGCACCGACATTAACCTTCGACATTAATGAACCACTGGAGGGAATTCACATGGGCAAGGCTTAACACAGGAAGGAAGCAAGGAAGTGGGTGAGGTGGAAAAGTAGGAAAGTTTGGAGTAGAAAGGCAGAGGGGGTGATTCTATCCAGCCATGTCACTTTGCCTGCCCTCATTGCTGAATCAATCACAAACATGCATTAGGAGTAAATTGAGTGAATTGATGATGCAGCTGCTTTCAACCAGTCTGGGGCACAGAGAGAAATTACCATTGCTGAGCCGCGTTCAGCCGTGTGACGTACACAATATGACTTAAGATGAGGCAGTGGGCGGATTGTAATGGGGTGGGAGTGATTCTGTCCTCACAAGCTATTTGACGTCTGTGATAGCAATAAAACAAGTGCTTTCTTTCAAGCTCTGTATAAAGATATAGATTTCTATCGGAACTGCATCCTCCATTTTTCAAATACAAAATGAAGGATGGAGTTTTTACACAAAAGCTACAAAATAATGTCACTGAGGCGGACTAAGGAGGTGTGTATTGTATAATAAGTACAAGTGATACATGAACAAGCAGGAGAAGGTGATGTTGAATATGTCAATATGAAATGAACTCATTTGTTAGTGGGAGGAAAAAAAAAAGTGACTTAACCTCAAGTTCTGACTGCTTCAGCACTTCTGAGGGAACATTACGTTCCTAGAAGATGACAGATTGTATACGGGAGGGAAAAAGTACACATGCAATTTTGGACTGTTCTGATGTCCACAAGTAAAGACAAATAACCCTTATGCTGACATGTGGTAACTGGAGGAGGATGCAGAAGTGAAGGAACACTGGCTGAGGACAGGATGGAAGATTGTAAGACGAGTGAGGGGTGCCCCCATCTGGTGATTTTGGTTAGTTTCAATTGCAACTACATTGCATGGACTCCCAGAAATGCAAAATGCACATGCCACATATGATATGAGTGCTGTGTGTATGAGCAGAAGTGGCAGCTGATATTCTCAGGAAGTATAATGATAAAATGTCTCGCATAGAGAGGCATGAGGTCAAACTTTTGCATAGTTGTTTGAAATCCAGACAAGCTCACAAATTATCACAGGAACATTTTAAGGGACTGGTCAAATATTGGACATAAAATCAGCATGTTTTTGTATAAATGTCAAAAGGAAATAGCAAATGGCTTCTCCTAAACACTACAACTAAAGTAGATAGGCCTAACTAATGCCACATGTATTTAGCCACAACTTTTAAATACAAGAGGGGCACTCAGTCCATCAATCTCTTTTAATTGAATGAAACCCTTGTCTAAATTCCAAAGGCACCTACACACTATCAATATGGCTGCACACAACGTTAAAGAAAGTAAGTCATGGATTCAATATGGAGCCACTTCCAATTTCAGTGGATCTTTTTGCAGTGCATGCCCCACTCTTCTACTACGTTTCATGGAAATCCATCAAGTAGTTTTGTTGATGAAAATGCTGAAAATGGATCAATCTTGTGATGTTAAAGAAGGTGAAAAGAATTTCATGGATTTGCCCCTTAATTTGTATCCTATGGAAGAGGATTAGGCCCACAAGAATTTAGAATTCTTACTTTAAAGTCAGAAGTCTAATAAGTTGTTTTTTGTTTTGTTTTTCAAGTCAGGGAAAAAAAACTTTAAAGTCAGAATTAAATTTTTTTCTTAAAAATCATGTGGCCCTAATCCTCTTCCATAGTAGCCACCCCAAATCTGATAGTTTACGCCATAGCACAGGCCCCACCCATCCACCCATGGCAATCTGTCACATAGTTTATGCATAATTTACAAAAATGGGCAAAAAAGCCTTATCTTGTAATAGGATAGCTCACTAGCTAGCTTGTTTTTTCAACCAAAATAAGAGCATATGTATGATGTATGATCATATGTATGACCCCCCCTCTCCCCCATTATTTTATTATTAATCTAAATGAAATCACTGTGAAATATAGGAGCTTGTTCAAACTTTAAGATTTTACTGAAACACAGCAGATTGGGGCACACCCCCAGTAACATGGGTATGGTAACGCCCCTGGTAAAATTAAAAAAAGATTAAAAAAAGAGGAAACTAAACAATGTTGTCATGGCAAGTCAATGTCATGTTACTCAACTTAGAAGCTTTGTATCCTAATTAAAACAGATACAATTTAGACATTATTAGAGTTTCATTTCATAAACTAACCATGTTTATTGATCTGAGCCACTGTGTGAAACAGTTTTGTCTAAAAGGAGGTTGTGGGGTAAAACAGGCCCATGATTTTGGGGCAAGTTGAGATCATGTCTCAATTTAGTCCAAAGGTTTCAATAGGCTATATGTACAGAATAACCTCTGCATTGAAAGATTTTTCTTTACAGATAAGATCAAGATGATAGGGCAGTAGAACACAACCAAACGAGGCTCCGCTTCCATGGATGATCTAAAGAGAGCAGTAGATCCTCTTAAATGTTATTTTTTATTTTTCACAAGTACAACCCTTGGTTACTTTTTGCAAAATGATTATCTTAATAGGTTTTCACCCAGGTTGCTATTGGTCTGAGCTCGTTAGAATCCTCTTCAGAGAGCCGTTGTCTTAAATATACAGAATATGGTTTGATTTACACCATCCCCATGCTCATTTACCATTTGGGCCAAGCTGTGCTAAAGGACTAGCTTATTCGAAGCATCATTGTTGTAAAACCATAATAATTAGACAACTTGGAATTTCCTTGGGTACACAACAACCTGAAGTATATATAGTAACTATATCAATGACTAATTTTGCAGTGAAATAGTCAAATGTAAAACGTGGATAAACTGTTTTCCCATTCTGCCCCATACTGTGGCCGTATATGTAGCAGAGATTTATCTGCTTCTTATACTAGAATGAAGTAGCTGACATATAATGTTAATTTGAATAAATTGCCTCCATTAATGTTATAATGAATAAAGTTTAAATAAGAATACTGGTAGGGCTCAATAAACCCAATCTAACTCTGCCACTAGATGGCAGTGGTGATTTCTCTGTTTTATGAACAAGCAGCTGTACAGTGAAACAGTCTTGAGCTCCACACCTGCCCTGTCAGAGATGCACTTACTTGATTTCACATTAGCCATAGTCCACCATTGACTCCTTCAATTACATGCAACCCCACAGAGCCTGGCCACTTGAAAAAGACCAAAATGTCTCAGAGATGGGACACAGTAAGCTGCACCCTAATGAAAATCATACATTAGCGGGTGCTCCAACGTTCCCACCATGCTGTATTAATTTGTATGGCTCTGCAGTGATGATCCAAACCATATGAGGAGCTGAGTGGATCTGCAGAGACCCAGTGAAGAGGCAGGCCACCCACAGCCATCGTTCTCTTTCCTCCCCTTCTAGGTCAGGCAACATTCCTCTGGTGCCCTGGGGATCTGAAGAAGGGAACATCATTCACAAAGACGGAGATACTGTTGCACATGCTACCTTCATTCCCCCCTCAACGATCAAAAGAGAATGCAGAGAAAAACTGGCAGACAGATGGGTAGATTCACAGCATCTTGGCATCGGTAGCCTACCTCAGTGTCAGAGGTGAATGAGTGCAGGAGCAGAGACGAGCAGTGCAGATGTTCTGATCAGACATAATGATAATGCAGGTTAGCCTTTTGTCATCCTATGGTTTCTGCACACTGGATGGTGTTGAGCAAACATGCTTGTCCCTCTGGGAGACAGGTACTTTATATAGTATGTATCCCAAGAATGTCAGTGTTTTCATTCTGGTTTGTTATGGCTGTCTGTGTTTTATCATCAACTGAAAATAAGGGGGCCGAATATGAATGTTCTTGATAAGCTCCAACATGGTCATGTTCATTGAACCTGATGTTTTGCTCAAGGGCAGACCACCTCAACTTCCACATATCCCTCATCTCTCAGTGTTATTCTAACCGCATCTGTAAAATGAAATAGCAGCATTCATAGATAAACCCAGACAGTCAACAAAATGAGGTATGGCAGACTGCGGTCCTTTATTTGCACTACAAATAAGAACAATTAATGGATCATTAAATGGAAGATTATTGTTGGAACTCAGTGAAGACATTTCTATCCTTTAACCTCCCAAATCACAAAGAGAAGCGAGACAGAAAAGTAGCATAACCAAACGCTGAATGATTTATGAGGAGAATAAATCGTTTAATAGCCAGTTTAAAGAGGGGTATGAGATAATACAGAGCAAAATATTCTGCACCCACCAGACAAATAAAAAAAGCTAGGGGCTTAAACTGATTCTAAATAAGCCATTTTCAGAGGTTAATATGCAATTAAATATTTTCCCAAAAACGTAATACTTCTCTAAAGCTAATTATACTGTATAGCCTTTAAGAAAAAATACTTTAAAGTTGAATAGTGAAAAGTTTAATAAGACGAATTCTAAATAATTTCCAGGGTTTATTTGGACTTTTATTGGTCTGATACGGTGTGAAAATGTTTTGTGAGGTCATATAAGTGTCCAGCTCCTGGCACTGGAGGTGCATGGATCATTTCCTGACTCTGGAAATTGAGTCAGAGTCAAACTGTGTCCTGCCCTGGCTTATTACTGGCTGAGAGGATCGCCCATCCCAGCAGCATAATTCCATCTGGACTAAATATTTATACAGAGGGGGAACAACATCACTTATCCACAACACATTCATTCACATAAGGGAGAGCTAATAACTGAGTGGAGTTAGAGAGATTTTCTGTGGAACATCACCTCTTCTTGCTGAAAGAAAAGCAGTTTTCTACTAACAAGAGAACACAATGAGCATTTCCATCTATGTTTTTGGAGTGGTTCTCACTTTGTATCAGATTGAGAGGAATCCCGTCAGCGGTGAGTGCACTTTATGGTTTATTTTTTGGTGAAAAATTAGACTTTATATGTATCTTTAGCTTTAGAAAAAAAGTCTATTTGTCTGTTTTTAACATATTTGTTACTTATTGATAGATAGATAGATAGATAGATAGATAGATAGATAGATAGATAGATATGAATATGTATCTCTCTCTATACATGTATATATAGCATCTCTCTCTCTCTCTCTCTCTATATATATATACGTATATATATTAATTTTATATATATATATATATATATATATATATATATATATATATATATATATATATATAATACATGTAAAAACGTCGCAGCAGACAGGTGTTATATATTTGCTTTTTTTTAAAAACACACAACTCTCAAACTCTCAAGTTTTATTATTAGTCATTTATTTCATAGATATTTATTGGAAGTCCAATTGACAATAATTCAGATATATGTGAAACAATTTGAATGTTTATATATAATTTTAGATTTGTTTGAATATATTAGTACAATATAATATTGTAAGTTTTTTGTCATCATGTCCAGGTGGAATGTGCTGGCTGCAACAGAGTCAAGACCAAAGGTGCGACATGGTGCTGATGAGAGGGGTGACCAGAGAGGAGTGTTGTGCTGGGGGTCGCCTGGACACCGCGTGGTCCAACACCAGCCTGCCCATGAATGAGGTCAGCCTGCTGGGCTTTTTGGGAATTGTCTCCTGTAAACCATGCAAAGGTAAACAAACAAACCATTACACAACCAAATAGATGAGTCTACCAAGTAGAAGCTATTAGTTACTCAAGTGTTTGATTTATCACAGCAGGGCATATTTGTCAATGCATGTAACCCAAAAGTTAATTGCTGTACTAAACTGCTTTACATTAACAGCCATATTGTGAATAACATTATAAATGTATTTCACTGGATATGGGTCATTCAACAGTAGTTTTAAGGTAGGTATTAATAAAGATAACCACTGCTTAGACTGTATTTCCACCCTCTTTGAAGAGATTCATGTGTTACATCAACACAAACAGAAAACAAATTATCCATCACACGTAATAACTCTCTGTTGGGTGTTAGTGACAAGTTATTTAAACCCGTCATTTCTGAATCAAGAAATTCATACAATGAGTTCCCGGTGCAGCTTTCTAAAAAATGCAGACGTGGATGGAGGAGAGGCATTCCACATAACTCCGCCCAACTGTCCTGAGAAGCTTCAGTAATCTCTGAAAGGTTCATTCAGGTTCACTAGCAGATAAATTATGTTTTCATAAGCAGCACCTATGCTGTGTAATCATAGGCCAAAATGTAAATGCCTCCGTGTTACATCAAAATCTACCTAATGGAATTTATTCAGCCATAGAGAACCTGGATTGTATTTAGATAAACCTGAAAAGGCTAAGAGACCATGGTCAAACAAGGTCTACTCCTCTGTAAAAAATGCCTCTCATATAATAAACTTCAGGTTCACATGGAAAATGAAATGAGCTGTAGAATAGAAACTCTGTCCTGCTTATGTGTTCTTTTTGAAAGCTAGTTGAAAAGAATCTGTTTATTTTCATGAGCAGAATAAGAAAATGCATTCCTGCAGGCTGGAATAAATGTCTGCCACATGGCCAGATGTTTGGGACTCACAATGAGTAGTGCGATCGTGATCATTTGGAATTCTGTGGCGGGGGGAGATGTATCATGAATGTCATAACGTCATATCTTATCTGTTCAGAGTAATGACACTTTAATTGCAGAATTTCCCTCACTAGGAGACACAGAGGCAAGAGAGAGAAAGTATATACTCCGCAAAAGAGAGAGTAAAATGTGGAAACCAAAAAAAAGAAAAGAAAATGAAAGCAGCTCTGGAATAGAGCAGGATATTGAAGTTCTGGTGCAGACAGGAAATAAGAATTAAGACCCTCATTGTTTATAGAAACCTTTGGACTCAGAGTTGATCAGGTATCATCTCTCAGTACTCTGTTTGCATTTTCTTATGCTGACCCTACACCGTTTAGGATTACCGTTCCCCCTGTGCATTGACATTATGGGATGTCAGAGGAGCCCAGAGTTCCCTCATTTCTCAGCCTGTACTCTTCTCTGACAGTTATTTGAACTCTGTCTACCTCAGATTCCCTCCGTTCCTCTGCAGGAGCTTTGCTTAGTCTGTGTGCAGCCGTACACATAGATCTGTTATGAAAACACACCAGCCTCACATTCCACCAGACGAGACACCCCTGTGTGTAATGGTCAATAAAGAGATGTGATTATTGTAAATATTGTGCAAGGTAAAAACTGTGTTATGGTCTGGGAAAACCCCAGATCTCCAGCTTGTTTTGAATGAAAATGCCTGTGGATAACCTGCCGTCTGCAGACTTGTTAATACAGTAACATTACGCTGACACTGCACAGCGCTCATGCAAATATGAAACCACTCGCTGTGTTTTTGTAGAGACTTGTGAGGGAGTCAGATGTAGTCCTGGGAAGGTTTGCAAAATGAAGATGGGAAGACCCCAGTGCGTGTGCTCTCCAGACTGCTCTCACATTTCCCGGAAGCATGCTGTGTGCGGCAGCGACGGGAAGTCATATAGGGATGAATGTACTCTGCTAATGGCCCGCTGCATGGGACACCCCGACCTGGAGGTCATGTACCAAGGAGACTGCAAAAGTACGTAAGATTTATCTGGTTTATGCACAAAATGTCATACTGTATTGTATGGATGTATATTTTTTTTACTAATAATCCTTTTTCTTCATGCCTTGCACAGAGTCGTGCTCCAATGTGGTGTGTCCAGGTACCCACACCTGTGTGATTGACCAGACCAACAGTGCTCACTGTGTCATGTGCCGCACAACTCCTTGCCCAATCCCCATGCTGTCTGAGCAGGCAATCTGCGGCAATGACAATATCACTTACCCCAGCGCCTGCCACCTTCGCCGGGCCACCTGCTTCCTTGGCCGCTCCATAGGAGTCCGCCATTATGGCCACTGCAATAGTAAGGCTGCAAAAACACATCTCCCATCTATTTTTACCTGTCTGACTTGTCTGTAATCACATGAGTAACAATGAGGATCTTACAGATTTCATCCATGTCGTTTTTTTTTTACTCTGTTTTTGTGCAGGTCCACCTCGGAAATCTCACAATTTTGAAGGCAGTGAGGAAAATGCAGTCTAGACAGACAACTCCTGATTCAGCCGTTTTTCAAAAGTTCATCAACACACCACTACCTTCTGATGATGACCTCTTTCTGTCAATCACTCCTCCTCTCCTTTGTACACAGAATGTGTTTGATATGGATAGAAAACCTATGTTGGGAGACATGCAATGATGTACCTGCCTCAAACATAGCTACAAAAACCTGTGAACAGTTTGTGTTAAGCGTGTGTTAGTTTGGGAAACAGAGGCAGGTGAACACGTTTCTCGACATAGAAATATCTCATCAGCTCTTTGGAGATGTGTGCATATTGTAAATAGAATACCACAACTATTTATCAAACTCTATTTATGTTTTTACCCTAGCAACGAATACATATATCCTTGGGAAAGCTGATGCAAAATATGTATTTATTGAGTTTCGTTGATTGTGTGTGATTTCATAGTCTACATTCCCCACTAACATACACATAAGCTAATGGAAAGTAATGCTAATTTCTTTAGAAAGTTGATTCCTCCTCATAGACTGCCAATGTAGTTTCATTTTGCTGTAAATGTAAAAAGAAACGGGACAACTACAGTTACATTGTATATATTATAGCTTTTGTGCGGAGGTGAGGAAGGGGTTCAGCCTAAACAGACCTGTATAGTCTCTCTCAGACTACTGCAGGTACAACCCCAAACCCTCAACAATACCTCCTCTGTGCTTGGCTTTTGTTGTCTATATATAGATATATTATTATTATTTTTTGTTTGTTTTTCAGGTCATGCTACTTTGTTCTGTTGCTTTTTTTTCTGTAAAATAATTTACTGCACAGACAAATGTAATTAGCCTTGTCCAATTAAAAAGAACATTCAATTTGTCTGGGAATGGTCTACAATTTAGGCCAACTGAGCATGTTTGACTAACTGCCGTAAGACACGAGTCAATCATTTGGTAAACCTGGAAGCATTGGCTGAAATGCTTTAAATAATCCTTTTAGTGTATTTTGGAACATTTCAAGGACTCTCCTGTAAATAACAGTCACATGCGTACCTACCTGTGTACCTACTGTGAAGTGTTAATGATGAATGCATCAACATATTTTTGTATTTTTGTACTGCCATTTCAAACCAACATAAAGTTTAATATTTGTAACACTGTGTCTTCTCTCTTTTTTTTTTAACTTAGAATATGCTTTGCATCCTGCTTCTGCTTTTACATTTCAGTTTACCTTTACATATTGTCTACAATCTATTACAATAGAATTAACAATGCACAACATTCTCTATAACTGTCGAACTACAGTATGTCTGGCATGTATCTTATAATATTGGATTTTTGTTAAATACGTCAGTCTTCATAGCCAGTTTCAGCCAAATGAGATCATACTTGCACTCTAAAGGCTACTGGAGAGCTTTCCTCTCATGCTGCGGTTCAGGGTAGTGGGTCAGGCTCCAGCAGCCAGCCAGACGCTCACTTGATGCGTGCAATGGTTAGACTTCCTCTCCTGTGCGTGCAGGGACTGAGTTGCCTCTCTGATAGGCCTTGTGAGATGCAACAGAGTCAAATCCAAGTTGGGTGGTTTTTCTCCTCCGGAGTATCCCCCTGCTAGTTTTTCTGTATTTCTCTTTCCCTCCTCTGAATCCTACGTGCCGCCATGCTGCAGCATCTGGTTCAGCTTTAAGGAGATGTTTATATTCCAGTCCAAGTACCCTTTTATTACACTGGGAATGGAATTGGATGTTTTGTTAGTTCGAAAAGGGCAAATAACAATGCCATGAGGGGCTGTTGCTGTGCCCACACATAAAACACACTTTTTCCCCCCCAGAAATATATCTTTAAAGGTTATCTGTGTATTGTGTATAAAGCTAGAAATGAAAGTAGCTTGGCCACACGAGCTTATTGGTCAGATTCTGTCATCAGGCATGCAGACATGACCTCAATGTGGCACTGGACTTCCTCCTGGGCAAAGGAAGACTTTATGCAATAAGGACCCTCGCGCCAACTTTGTGATTAATACATAGCAAAGCACTCAGATTCTGCATCTCAAATTAAACTGCTTAATCTAAACTTCATATAGAAAACGTATTGTAAAAGCCAATTATTCCCATACTTTTGTGAGTGCAAGCCATCTATAAATTTTTCTAGGACCCACACAATAAACTCACCAAACCAGTGTTTCCTGACATAATTTAAAAAGTGGCAACCCCACAGGAATTTGCTGTGAACACCCACTGAAATTAAGCATTTTCCACACTTTGCGGTGTATATGTTGAAATGGCTGAGGTCTTCCAGTAAAATACACCACTGGCAGCTAACTTCAGACAGCACTTTTGATACATGTTGCTGGACAAACAATCATGATGATAAAATTAAGCGAAAGTTGAGTAAGGAAGACCACTTCTTGCACACAGTTTATTTCTCATGCAATCCTGTCTTCCACACCCTTTCACACATGCTCTGTCTTAATTTCCTCCTGTCATTGTTTGGAGCTGTCAATTGAAATACCAGCTGCTCTCCAACCAGCTGTTGCCCACATCTATCCAATAGCATAGTGGCACACCTTCATGGTTAGCCTATTATCTTTCTGCTGTCTTGTGCCTCTAGTTTGTTCATGCTGCTGTTATGTGTGCCCTCCTCCTCCCCGTCACTGCCCAGTCTTTTCAGATTCACCAACTGCATATTTTCATCTGCCTCTTCAGCCTCATCAGTCTCAGCAGAGCCATCAGCCACCACCACCAGTGTCTGGACTCCATGAGGGGATTTATCTTGCTGCAGCTCAGGGCAGATGATCTTTGATCACAATTTCTCTGAGGAGTCTAAGACTTTATGGCAGGCTAATTATCACATATCATCTGCTTATCTTTACATAATTCATGTCTCTCCTAATTGAAATCCCATTTGCTGTTGTCATCATGACTGTGTAATACCCTCTCCAGGAACTACCTGTATATAATTAACACACAACCCTCTGACTGATTTCGGATATGATGCTTCTATGTCACACTTGTGGTGTTAATGACATAACCAGAGAGCAAAGCTGAGAGCTTTTTCAGACCTATTCCAATTGCATCCAACATGAGACCTCAGTAATTCCCTGCCCACTTTACTCCTTATTTCATCCTTTATTCTACATGTTGTCATCTGTGGTAAGTCCAGTAACAGGCCAGCGTCACTTCCACTGAAACACAGCTGTGTGTGTGTGTCTATGTCTGTGTGTGTATGTTTGAGTGTGTGGGTGGGATTGTGGGTGCATCTCATCTGCTGGAGCTTTCCTCGTGTGAGTATGGGATCAGTCACACATATGACATCACAATCTCTGGCTGACTTGTTTATATCCCTACGCCCACACCGACATTTCAGGGATGCGTAATCATCCTGCTCTAATATTTCAAACTTCTTTTTCAACTATGTCCACATGGTATCATTTCCACCATGTTGCCTTACTACTTCCAGTAAGTTAACAGCCAGCATTTAAATCTGAAATGATGTGTTGAGACCAGGCGCTGCAAAGTGTTTTGGAGACCACCCACTCTCTGGATTGCGCCACTGGGTTGTAAACAGCTTATTCTCACAGCTGAAACTAATAGATAGCAGATCCATCACTTCATCACAATATATCTGCGTCAGACATAATTTCCCAGACTTGCTTTGTTACATGACGGTCTCATAATTTTCCACATGTGCCAACATTGAACTTTAGACAACTGATTATCGTACTTACACAACACCCATATTCAGTCTTATAGGCTACACTGCTTCAGTTAATGTTTTCTTGATTCCTCAGAAATATTTTGAATGATCTGTGATGTTTGCTCATGGTTGTCTTACTGAGGCATATTAGACAACTTCTGCCTTTAATTAACTTCAATGTTGAATTTAGCACCATAACTTGACATAATTAATCAATTAACGCTTTCAGAGACACAGGATGGAAACACTTGCCAGGGTAGCGATTCGTTTGCTCACAGCAACTTTGCAGTCAAGGCTACTACCACCAATCAACTGAAAATCCAGCTAGATTTACTGCAAATGAGCAGTGTCATTTGGTCAGGATAAGATCACTAACAATTCAGCAGAGCTAGGAAGTTGTGCAAATGCTAATTGTCCCCAATTATTCTTGGTGAAGCCACGTCTTGTGTGGTCTGGCCCATATGTAGTGTAACAGGAGGACAGAGCACTGGAAATACAACAAAATATGCTGTAAGGATTTGAAAAAATATGTTTAATGTAAATACAAAATATTAATTATTTGATGTAAGGCCACTTTTTTTATGATATTCTATAACAATGCAGGTACTGTCTGAGACTTCTCAAGGGTTTGAAGGTGTTTGGGAACATGTGTGCCAGAGACAAATAGGCCACAATATGATATTTTTGCCTCTGCGATAATTGAGCTACACTTAGTTCCCGAACTTGACGCAAATTGAACCCAGTTGTGCAATTTGAGGCTTGGAAAATTACCAGACCATGACCATAATTTCACATCAACTTTGCAGGTGGCTTTTGCATTGAAGCAAGACACAAATACCATTTTTTATAATCCTTGGCCTACATACCTGTTTTTTATATAAGTGAATGTTGGTTTCTTAACTTGGTTTAACATCTAATTTGCCATCATGCAAAATGGTATACAATGAAACGACACAGTTGCCTTGTTCTGATTTCATTTGATTTTGTCCACTCATTGTCAGCAGCACCTTGTAGTTCACCAGCTACAATAGCCACCAGGACACACAAAATTAAATAAATGTCCTCTGTTTGTTGAAGTAGGACAGTGGACCACAAATCAAGTCAAAGAGTCCCCTAAGCTTAGACCAGAGACCTGCACATCTTGCAAACAGAATAATGGTCAGTTTTAGAGGAACAACTGCACCCATGCATTGTTTTATTAGCATCAGTGATGCTTGGTTTGGAGAATGGAGGCCACGAAACATACAGTATGTTCGCTAATAAAATACTCAAACACTCTGTATGCAGTAGGCCTATGCACACAAAATATTATAAGAACACATCCTCCAACACACAAACAGACACAGCTTTACAGGAAGCATGTCAAATATAAAACTCCAAACTCTACACAGTCATCTTTTCATGTATGTTGTCTCATTTTGTCCTCATTTAATAGTTACTGGGGAATTTGTTGTAGAAATTAGAATTATTTTCTTCTAAGGAGGTTTGTGGTCAATGTGGCTATTAAGGATTGGCTGGGTATCTTTGGTGTGTTGTGTTTAATTCAATATCATACACATGTCATGTTTCTGCATGTAAGTCTCTGCAGTCTTAATTTGGCATATTAGAATGCTAACATACACCAGTCAGAAAGTCTACCTGAACCTGATGAGAATGCGGTCCAAAGTAAACCGAAGTATTGGACAATTTAAAATGTCAACCTGCTCGTGGCCAGAGATGAGGGGTACATAAATGTCTGTACCAACTTCCAGGTCAATCCATCTACTGGTTGTAGAGCCATTTCACTAAACACTTAAAACTAAAACTCATGGTAGCGTTAGATCAATAGTTAAATGATTACCAACATTAGCAGGATTTATCCCATTGGAATCATTATTATTGGAACAAAATCAATCTATATAGTAGCTGGTAAGATATCCAGTCTGCTCCAAAGTGATGGACCAATCCACTGACTGACAAAGCAATGTTATCATCCCTATAACCACACTGCCAGCAAGCTTACAAAACAGCACTACACCTCACCTTGTAACAAGTAAAAATAGACATTGATGGAGTGAAAAGTATTCAAGCTTTTTGAACAACAGTATTTTGAACTGAGTGAACTTGAACAGATTGCTAAATTCTCATGAAGCAATGGGTCAATAAAAGCAGATAAAGTCAGACCCTGCTGAAATATCGGAAATGAGAGACCGCAAACACTTCATTATAACCTAAGTTGGTAATTGTACACATATGTTCCTCTAGTAGCATTTATGTTTTGTTAGCTGCCCAGTGATGAAATCCTGAACAGTTGCACCACTGTTGTACCGAAGGATTTTGCTCTGGAACTCAAGCAGAGCAGAAAAATATTGTACAGAACAGAAGAGATACCTGCTGTGATTCAAACATGTGTACCGATATGTACATGTTGAGCACACTCTACGTTTATTTTTTTAAAAGAAAGCTTTCTCCATCACTAATGTTGACCTTAATAGGCTTCTGCTGTTTGTCTAGGGATCTTATGGCATGTGTGCATATGTGTGTGTGTGTGTGTGTGTGTGTGTGTGTCTGTGTGTGTGTGTGTGTGTGTGTGTGTGTGTGTGTGTGTGTGTGTGTGTGTGTGTGTGTGTGTGTGTGTGTATGTGTGCGCGCATGATGCACAGCTCTTGTGACACATGGCCTCAGACAGAGCGAGTCTGGAAGGAGAGAGAGTCTTCGATGGGTGGGACTGAAAACAAGTGACGCATGACTAAGAGGCCCAGGAAGTTCCAGCAGGCGGCTGTTATTGTGTCTTCATGTGTATGTGTGTGAAAGAGTGTGACTGGGGGGCCCAGGGGGACTGTGTGGGGCAAACCCGGCTGGAGTGTCTGGAAAAACTCTATAGAGTGACAAAAGCAGCAGTGTCCCTTGCACCAAATCTGTCTGCTGCCTTGACTGGAATAGCTTATTGCCTCTAAAAGTGTAACAGAAATGAAACAGCAAAAAGCAGGTTGAGAAAACAACAATTACTCTGTTGTGCAAGTTATTTTAAGGGTGTGGGTGCATGTGTACATGTGTACATTCATGTATGTGCAGTATAAAGACTTGTTAATTACAGTGGCTGGAAGAAAAACAATTATTCCCCCTTGAAGTATTTTACAGCATGTGTTCAGTGTTTTAATCTACATCACAGCAAGAAAACACCTGATATATTTATACTTCACCAGAAGCAATATGGTTCATGTGAAATAGGTTTTTCAGGTCAACATATTTAATTTATATTTCATAATCAAATTTACAATGTTACAGCAGCAAAGGGGACAGCACAAAAGCAAATATGTCAAACATCTATAATAAAAAAGGAAGATTTAAAAAAGTATATAAAAAACATGGAATGGCAAACCTTGTTTCCCGCTGTTCACATGACCCGTGTCTGACCCAAAGTCAGTCACTCCCTAGATGGCATTGCTACAATGAACATTTGACTGGGATGACATTGACGCACCAGGCACAGAGAGACAATGGCTTACCTCAGCCAGGCAGACATAGCAAACCTCTGTGCTATCAGGCCCTCTCTAATCTAAGCCCATGGGACAGCGGTGTCTTTCCTGCTCCCACATGGCCAGATCAGATACGCCGACCTAGGGAAAGGACATGGGTTCAAAGTAAACTATTACAGTGAAGCAGTCTTTAGAAATGAAATATCAGTCTCCCTCCAGCTGAGAGAGAGATATATATAGTTGATAATAAGTATAATGTATATAATAAGTGAAGCACAAGTATGACAGCAGTATAAAGTAGTATCAGTGTGGTGTGTGTAAGGTGTCATAATACTACCTAACTGGGTTACACTGTTAACTTTGCTGTGAGGAAACATCCAGTCTTATTGTAACCTACTGTATCATATCTACGTTGTGCATGACACTTGGGGAAATTGTCTCTGAAATTTTGCAGTTGTCCCACTGTTGGACCATTAGGACATGTGATTTTTCCAGCCTAATACTGAAACAGAGTAAGGGAGTGTGTTAGTTGTATGGTCGATAGTGGAAACAATATCTAATACATAGCTTTATCTATAGACTAAATTCATTCAAAACTATACAGCCGTAAAACACCATATGAGAAGGTTGCATCCAGGGCTATTATCCTCAAGACGCAACACTTAAAATACATAAAAATCAGGCCAGATGGCTTGAGAGTTGTGATTGGCTGATGGGCAGTCGGATGGGAACTCCTACTTAATCTCAACATGTGGTGCCAAGTGTACAAGAGGAACTCCAGGCTTGTGTGACATATTTACAGCCGTCAGGTTCCAGTTATGCTAGTCACATTAAGGAATCTTGTGGAAAAATATTGGGGAATTCTAAATTTACAACTTTCTAAAATAAAAACAGGCTTGAAAACAAAATAAAATCATTCATCATTAAAGTCATTTCCCCCTCCACCTCTTATGTAACCACGTAATCTCTGAGACCTTCACTCTTATCTTAGTTTCACCAGATAGCTACCAACAAGAACCTGTCAGTGTTCATATAAAAAAGACGTCTTATTGAAGGGCTACTTATTCAATGTTTAATGTCTAAAATTTGACACTTGATTAAATGGTCCCAACAACTGCTGTCAAAAACATATGGATAAAAATCAGCCTTTGATGAGATGTGTGGCTCAAAAACAGATGCTCCCTAACTTTTCAGCAGTCTAGGCATGCCTTTTTGTCTCAAGAGGTGGTTGATGGGAATGATATGGACAAGTAATTTTCAAAATAAATCCAGTACAATGCCCCATTGCAAAAATATATCTCTAGTTTTCATACCCTGAACCTGCAGGGATAAGACACAAGGTCAGTGACGACGCCTTGTGGTCGTACATGGCACAGATTTATTTGTGATCTTATATTTACCATGTGAAAATGAATCAAAGACATTATAAGCCGTTTTCCCTAAATATATAACCTGACTGAACATCATAGAAATTCCAAAGGAAATTTACCATGAGTGTATTGTAATTTCAGGCTCTGCTGACTACAATGTGAAATGCACAACTCCCCTCAACACTTCATACACAAAAGCACCACCATGTGGCAATATTTTATAAGACACATTATTTTAGTCAATTTTTATAGTCAAACACAAATAAGTTAATAATTAATCTCGTTACACTAAAATAAGTTGTTTTTCGCTCTTTATGCTAACACAATTAATAAGTTCAGCATAAATTATTCAAAAAGTGTAATTTTAGCATGTCATTTTATAATAGCTTATGTATCGTCTATCCAGTAATGTTTTACTGTTTTTCTTTTGCTCATAAAGGTAAGCATTAACTTTATTCATATAATGCAGGTTATTTATTATCTAAAGCAGTGCAGTCGTGTTAGTCACATTTGTCGTATTTTCTAGGGGGTTAACATTGACCTTTTCGGTACTCCGTAGTACTTTCCCCTCTCTACCTTGTTAGTGGTTAAAGATGGCTGAAGCACCTCCATGGCCCAGCCGGTTCTTCTGCCACAGATGCTCGACAGAGATTAGTCCTCGTCTTCCCGTAAGTACTATAGACACAAAGTGGATATCAGGATATTTGGATAAATTACGAACACTGTAGGGTTGTTCTTACTGAAACAGAAATCGTTGTAGTGGTTAGGCTAACGGTTAGCATGCTAACAATATTAGCTGCGTTGCTACGGGGTTCTGTTTATGTTGCTAGCGCTAGCCAGTGTTGGATAACGATAGCCTGCTGTCTAATTAGTGGATCTTTCAGTATAGGAACATGAATTATCTAGTTGTTACACATAGAATACTGTTACATTTACTACTAAAACGATCAGTAGAATCACTTGTTGATTACTGTTGGTGTACGATACATTTTAGCCTAACCATTAGCCATAATGAATAGCAATAATGTTACACTGTCTGTATATATAACACTGTGATCGCGTCTCATGTCTAAGTTGCGCCTAAGAAACGCTATTTATTTTATTCATGAAACACTGTCATCACTAGCCTGACATAAGACTTGGTGTTCTAGCTTGTCAATTATTTCTGTGAATGATGCAGTTGCAACAAAGCCTTCGCGTCCTTTTCTTGTTTTGCCATTCAGTAAGGCACAGTGAAATGCCTTCTCCAAGCTAGAATGATCTGTCATAGTAATTGTGCCCTACACAATGTAAATGTAAAAGATCAGCCATAGGTTTCTGTGAGTCCCTGGCAATGACCTGTCGTTGCATTGACACCTCATACAGCTGTGCAAATGCTGGTTTATTGATTAGAACAAACTGTGTATTACTTTAAAGTTAATTCTAATTGTTGTAATGTTAACCATAGAAAATTCAGTTTAAAAAAAATATTTTATATTCTCCAACTCAGGATAGAAAAAACAAGAAAACACAAATCACAAGGACAAAAAAAGTACATATTCACATACTGTATAAGGCATACAACGTGTGAATTTAGAAATGCTGTAAACTAATAAAATAAACTGACGCAGTTAATATGTGTGTGTTTATATCAACTAATGAGAGTGTTGAAAAAGTCAGGTTGTTGTAAGGTGTGCAGCTGTCTTGACAGCCCGGAGGAAGAATTTATGCTGTGGTATCAGTTACGTAAGGGCTTTTCCTAAACACTTTTATAGGTAGATGTCTTGCATAGAGGAGCAAGAATCCCAGTTAATCTTTTCAGCAGTTCCCAGTGTTTTCTGAACTGAACTCCCAATTCCCATACCAGATAGTGACACATCTGCTTTGGACACTGAACAGTTTCCCAACAGTATGGAGTGGGAAGCCTTGCTCACCTAAGTTTTTGCAGCATACTCTATTTCAGGGGTTCCCAAAGTGGGAGTCAGGATCCACCAATGGTGGGGTCGGGAAATGATTTCCAGAGATCAAATATAATATAAAAATGATAGGAAATGGTCTATTTTAGTCATAATTGTTACAAAAGATAAATGTTAGTTAAATTTAACAAAACCAGCAAATTTGGACCTTCAAGAAGCTGTAAACAGAAAATGTTTGATGTTTTTGCGGTAAAAATAGCTGAAATGATTAATCAATAATCAAAATAGTTGGTAACTAAGTTTATTTCAATAGACTGATTTGGTAATTGACTAATAATGGTAGCTCAGCTCTAGAGAACCCTCTTGCTCAGATTGATGGTGTTTCAAGGGAGTTAATCGCAATGTGTGTTTGATGAAACGTGTTGAATTGTTTCAATATTTAGAACAATTATGCAGAGCTTGCACAACAGACTGGACTGCAGACACTTCACACTGCTTGTCTTTGCCTTTTGAGGTGAGAGATACGTTTAGTCACATGAAAAGGAATATCATCGCTGTCTACTATATCTCACTGTCCAGCTGTTGTGTTTAATATGGGATTATTATGATTTGCAGTTTACTCCTACCACACACTGGCACAGTAGTATTATGCAGCTATACTGTAGTGTTCAGGCAGTTTAAAAAAGGTGTTCATTTGAATATCAGTGACTGTAAAATAGTTGAGCTTGTTATTATGAATCTCACATGTTGTTGTTTACTTCTGTCTGTTTCTTTGCAGGAGTACACATGTCCAAGATGTGATTCAGGGTTTATTGAGGAACTTTTGGAGGAGAGAAGGTTTGTATAAGTTTATGTTAAGTACACTTGTCCTAATCAAGGCATCATTTAAAAAAAATCTTATCTTGGTCATCATTCCCTAACAGCTATGTTACTTACCAGCATACATTAGCTGACATGTACAGTAAGATAAAAGCAAAATTCAACACTCAGCTACAACAAATTCAATCAGCATGATGTTGTATTTTCCTCCATTCATCCTTCTCTGAATCACTTGAATAATTGTAATCAAACTTCCAGATGCCAACTTAAAACATAAGCATTTTATTTGTCTCCCAAATAAGTGATTTAAACTATATGTGTCATGATAAATTGTGTTGTTTGTGCTAATAGATTTGGAGTGGCCCTTCAAATATGGAAAATTAATTAATTTGGACACTAATCAACCTGACCGGTCAGCTTAGTGTTGTATTGCTCTCCTTTTCAACTCTTCTCATAAATTTCGGACCACAACTGCTACATTTCACATGTCAAATGAGAAGGTGGAGGGACAAGAATAAGAGGAAGAAAAGGGAGACAGGAGAACATGATATTGTAACTGTTAGGGATCATGTAAACCATGATGCATGGTAGAAAAAGTGTTTCATTACTAAGTCAAGACATAACTTTGTCAACTGTTTGTCCACTGTTTAGTGCTGACAATGGCTCCATGTCTACCATCTTCAGTGGGCCCCAGAACCAGCAACCATTTGAGGTTTCTAACCTTTTCTACATAACCTTTCTTATCCCATTACAGCGTTGAAAAAGTATAGTCAGAAATTCCTAAAGTTGTTTCCATTGACGTTTTCTAACTGATCTAATGGGATGTGATGGAAATAATCTTGGGGCTTCTACTTCTGCTTTTGCATCCAACCCTAGTCTTGGTCTTTATAGTAATATTACATTTCATGATTGGTCTGTTTTATGTTTTCCCAAAGATGAGTAACATTTTTGACATGTTTATGTAAGTGCTGTGAGAAAATGTTGGAAAAGAAGAGGGGTATTGTGGGTGTCATCATGTGTCTCCATTAGGTAGAAATTTTATATAAAACCAGAACTCTCTATGCTATTGACCATAAATAGTTGTGGGCTTGTAGAGAATTAACAAAGCTTTCTTGGTTTCACCATGAAGACCACAACACCCAGGTTTTCTGTGTGCTTTCCTTTTATCCCAGACCACAGACCAGCAATTGTTCACCTTTCCTTCGGGTTATGGTCAGTTTGCCCTGGGTGTCTTTGATGACCGCTTTGACTTTGGGCCTGGACTGGGAACGGAGGACAACCGGGAGGCTGAAAACAGGCGGGAAAGGGAAAATGCATCACGGCAACGATATAGTGCCAGGCAACCAAGAAGTCGTCATGGTTCAAGACGACAAGCAGGAAGGCATGAGGGAGTTCCAACTTTAGAGGGGTAAGGAGCACAGTCTGTGACTTATGGGTCCTCAGCTAAGAGTGGAAAATTTTAACACTTGGAAAGTGTTTGTTCCTCAATACATCCATGTCACAGCTGAATGTTCTCTTTTGTAGAATCATTCAGCAACTAGTGAATGGAATAATTGCACCTACTGCAATGCCCAATATTGGTGTTGGGCCCTGGTACGTCGCTGGAACAGATCTACATTTAACCATAACACAAATTCTCAGCAAAATGTTCTAGGGGTCTCCTAACTGTTGTAATGTTTAATTATTTTTTTTAAAGGGGTGTTCTTCATTCAAATCCTATGGATTATGCCTGGGGTGCTAATGGACTAGATGCAATTATAACCCAGGTATTTCTAATAAGATTTTTAAATGTTTTTTTATTTGTATCTTTTGGAATAAACATTTGAGATGTTTTAGAAAATAAGCAGTTCATGCAGTTATATGAATACGACATGTATGTCATTCATTTCTTCTCTAACCTTTTTTCTCTTTTTTTCCCACCCCTTCCTAGTTATTAAACCAGTTTGAGAACTCGGGACCTCCCCCTGCTGATAGGGATAAAATAAAAAGTCTTCCAACAGTAAAAATTACAGAGGAGCATGTTGGTAAGTTGAACATCATGATCACCACTGTGTGTGATGTGTGTGTGTGTGTTTTTTTTTTACAACGTATTATTATCACATTTAAATGGTAGTATAATTTTACTTACAACAGATGGTTGCTATTATTACATTGCAGTGCTATTTTAATCAAGTACAATTTTGTCAGACAAGCTAACTTCATAAGTCCTCAGATTTGAACATTCCAAGAATGTTTCATTTGAAGCATCTTAACAGCATCTTGGCTTAAAAGCAATATTCTGTCAAAAGAAACTGCTTGTGAAACAGATAACTCTGGAAGTGTACTTATCTGATAATCAACCACAAGTTATGTCTTGTCTTGTCTCATTGTCATCATCTGGCAATTGGTAAACAACATCTGACTTGTTTTGCATCAGACATACCCCATTCTTAACTTCTGTTTATTTTAAATTATCCTTCCTACTTAACACACTCTTTACTTAAGATTTGAAAGAACTGGTTGTGCAACTGTCTCCTTGCATAGGTTCAGGCAAATTAGGCCAGCAGCATAGCATCTACTCCTCTTAAATGTTGCAGGTCTGAGGGCAGTACCACAAATGATCCAAATGATGACTCAGATTGCTTATATTAAAGTTTGTTAACTGAATTACAACAGTGAATAACATGTTGGTTAGTTGATGTGGTCAACTTTTAATTATTGTACATTCACATTAAAGGGGTGCATTCAGGAATGCAAGAAGGATTTTTATAATAGCTGGTGCTCTGCTTTTTCCCCAGAAGAATGTGAGATGGATTTTAAAAAACAGTTAAACGGCCAAATCTAACACTCTGGCAGGGAACAAACTTGTTGGCAGTGTCGACCCACTGTTCTTGTTTCATGTTCACTGTTTTGTCTTAAGGCCTCCTCTTTTATTTGTTATATGATTGAGATCTATGGTACAACAATGTATTTAGGTAATTGTATGTTTGAAAACTATATTTATTTATACATTACAGAACCAGGGGAGAGGGGTAATACTCAGGAAAAAAAATGGAATTCTTTTTTAGATAAAAGTGGAAAATTTACAAGGAAAACAATTCCATTTGTACAAAAAACTTTAACATTCTGTGACGTTACAGTCATTAATTTATGAGAGGAATACAACCTTCTAATAATAGTAAAAATCACTTCACTTTGCAAGGTTGGGTCCACATCATCACATAGATGCTACTGCCTGTTATGCATTATGCTTACATATGACATAATTAAATTATACTGTACTTCATGTTCAGATTTAGTATTAAAGAAATGATTTTGTTAGTAGCCCACAATCACCATAATTATTATAAGCATCCAGGCTTTAAAGAGACATTGTGGTCAATTGGGATTATTCAAAGGAAAATGACATACAAGTTTGAATTTATTCTCTAAATTTGTGACTTTAATATCAGAGTTTTGTTTTTTTCCATCTTTGAATTGTTTTTTTTGTGCCTACAGTACCTCTAAAGCATCATCTTAGTAATTTACATACATGTAAAATTGCTAATATGCTAAAGCAATTAGGGTAAATCAATTATAATCATGGGCTGCATCTCAAAAATTAACCCACCAATTAACCCTCCTGTTGTGTTCATTTCCTGTTAACTAATTAGGTGTTCCCGGTCAAAAATGACTGCTCCATTTTAGCTGATTATAAATAAATATAAATATCTTATCACCTAATGTTGTGTTTCATTGTTCTATCTACTCAAGTCATTGTGAACATTACAAGTTTTGAACTTCCATTTTCTATTTATTGCCTGTAGGCCTCATTGACCTGAGCTCATATCGCTTGGCCATCGTGCTGCTACAGAATGAACTGTGAGCAATGCCTCAAAAAAGCTTTATATACCAGAGCTCTGAGAAATTGTTTCTATCATTGAAACAATGTAGTGGTTGTTTTTGGCAGCTGCCAGTAGGTGTGGTTCCAATGGGGTAAAAATTCCATTGGGGATAGGGTCCCGTGGAGGTTGCCATGGAAGCCAAAAAGGAGTGTTTCTAATGACCGGTCAATTTTAACCGGGAACATCAAGGGTGTACACAAGTTCAATAAAACACCCAAAATTTAATGAAAATTCTCAAAATTTATTTTGTGTGTTTAGATGCCATTTGTGAACAAAGTCATGGAACCTTGACAAACAGATGAAATTAACTACATACAACTTGTAAATCAGTCAGATTTGACCAGAAACAGAAGGGTTAAAAAATACTCCCTTAAACAGCTAGGATGTAGGGCTAACTTTATGAATGTAGATATAGGAAGGGTAAAATCTAGTTACCTGCAAAGAAAACCTGGAGCAGTGTAGAAATGCAGTCTACGTTTTTATGACAGCCTACCTCGCCTTAGACTTTTGTAGTACATGCTAGCTACTCCCAATGTCTCCTGAAGTTACCTGGCTGAGCCAGTTATCCCACTTCGTAGTACAGCCCTCTGGTCGGTGGCTGTTTGCTATTAAAATCCATGTTGTTTTTTTTAATAACATTGACAATTCATAATGTAATGTCACAGTTAGTTTCATCTAAGCCTCTTGACTGATCATATTTAACAATTTAACATATTTAATGTGTCTTTTTGTCGTTCAGCTTCAGGACTGGAATGCCCAGTGTGTAAAGAAGATTACAGTGTTGGGGAAAATGTGAGGCAGCTCCCGTGCAATCACATGTTCCACAATGATTGTATAGTCCCCTGGCTGGAACAGGTATTATACAGCAGCTATCTAATGCTCTTCCCTCTCTTAATACTCACCATTTGCTATTTGAATGGAAATAGAAATGGAATAGAAAGCCTTTATTGTCATTATACGCTGTGCAATGAAATTAAAGTGCAAACTCCTTAAGGTGCATAAGATATATCAGAACTAAAGTAACAATGACACAAACAGCTTCATATTAATGCCTTTCTTTTCTTTTTCTTTTTTTTTTTACAAGCATGATACTTGTCCAGTGTGCAGGAAAAGCTTGAGTGGACAGAACACAGCAACAAACCCTCCAGAACTATCAGGGATGAACTTTACCTCCTCCTCTTCCTCCTCCTCATCTTCTTCTTCTTCCTCTACCCCTCAGTCCTCAAGTTCAACCAGCAATGAGAACCCTACTGATAACTCATAGAGACCCTATCACCCTATGGGCTTTTTATAGCTCCTAGGCTTATGTACTTCAGATCGGTGACCTCCAGTCTCTCCCTGCTGTAGGGTAGAGACCTGAGTGCATCTCGCCAGGAGCACTCAAGCCTGATTCAGGGGTAAGTGATACATGAGGTCCATGTATTTCTGTCTATCATGTTGCTCCCACCTTCATCAGGAATCTGAACAAAAGAGGGAGTGGAGGTCTTGAGTGCAGCTTCTGTCAGGGAGGATGTGGAGAACCAAGGAAACTTCAAAAGGCTTGATTTGCCTCAATAACCTCACGCAGGAAGAGAACCCAAAGGTAGAAGACTCGGGATATCAATACAGTTGCTGTCCTTTTTTAAATCTCCAGACCATGATTTAAAGTGTTCCACTTTTGCCAGTGAAGCAAAAAGAAATGTACAGATATTCCTTGATATTCCTTTTGATTCCTTTAGTTCTCAAAACAAAGTTACAATAGTTGATAATATTTTATAGTCAAGATCCACTTAATAGTTTTAGGATTACCTGATGACACACAGGTACCATTGTTTGCACTTGAAATGAATAATTGGAGTGATTTTGTGCTGTTTGCAAAATGATTTCCATAATCTTTGCTAAATTAAAAACAAGGTGTTTTTATTTTATTTTATCTGCAAGACTACAGTGTGGAACAGCTTTTTTTCACTTCAGTATGTTTGTGCATTTTAACTTAAAGGTAAATTAAATATTTTGTAAAGTTGCCAGTTGAAAAACTATTAATTTGCAGTATGATTGTGTCCAAACAATATGAACTGATATGAAAATAAAGAGAATTGGGTGCTATCACCCAAAATTCATCTAAGTCATTCTCAATGTGTGTATATATAATGTTCTTAAAAATGGAAGTTGTTTCCAGGATGCACAGTAACTCTGAACAAATGTGTTTTAGTTGTGTGTAAACAACCACTTAGGCAAAGTCTGCTTTCTTCTTCTGCACCTAGACATTAGATGGCAGTGCAGTAAAACGAGCAGGAATTCTTTCCAAAATTCTTTGTTACAGCAAAAACAGCTACCATTGAACAAAATGCTCACTTGTGTGTTCCAAAAACCGAATAAATAATAAAATAGTATGGGAAACATTCTTTGGCAAACAGGCAGGTTTTGAGCTGTGCTGGTCCTTGTTTCCCTGTTGAAATTACTTGTCTCTTCAATGACGTCTTGCATGCTTGACAAGGAAACAATAACATCATAAGCGAGTTCTGCTGGAAGTGATTTCAATGCATAATATGCTTTTGAGATTGTTTTGTACTTTCAAAGTAAGGCCTGATATACAGACACTATGTATATACAGACACAATACAGATACAGACACAATGTTCAATCTAAATCTTTCAACAGGGTACTTGCCTATTAAATGTTGTCAATAGGTCAATAAATTCTGCTTCCTTTTATTGTTTAGCCACATTGGTGTATTTCCTCTACATTGTCACTCTTTTCCCCTCTGGGGATTTGGTTCAAAGGCCTTTTAATCAAAGGGGATTGTTGCTGTGGACAGAACATTGGTCTAACTAGAAGCCCAATAGATACATGTATGGCTATGAGTTTGCCTTTACAATGTGCAACTGCTGATTCTTATTCAGTTCATTGTTACCTTTGTGGATAACACTGCCAAGTATTTGTATCCTTGTAAGTAAGTACCCTGAAATATTCAGTGACATGAGCTAACATCTTAGCTCCTTAAACTTAGATCATTTAAAAAAAAAATTTGAACATTTTTAAAATAAAATTCAAATAAAAAGTATAGTAATGTAATTATGTATGTTGGCAACTTTCAGTGTTGCAGGGTTTCGTTTATTTAAATTAACACAAAATATCCTGTGATAAATACAAATAAATATCAGCATGACTCAGCTGGATTTGGGAAATCTCTAACACTTTATTATACATTTAGGGGTTT
This sequence comes from Chaunax sp. Z400, assembly GCA_037577475.1. Lineage (NCBI taxonomy): Eukaryota > Metazoa > Chordata > Actinopteri > Lophiiformes > Chaunacidae > Chaunax > Chaunax sp. Z400. The sequence continues at coordinate 11,600,606 of CM075188.1, forward strand.
CAGATGATGGGGAATATTTGGATGCTAATCTGAAATGGATAACACTGAATTTTAACAGGATTAAAGCCTGCCTGCAGATAGACCTTCAAGAGGTCTTTTAATTCTATAACAGATTGTTGGAAATTTGTCTTACCTGTGTTATTTCATTGTTGTTTCCACAAGGTTCTTCTTGGCAGCAACCCGCACAGCAACATGTCTAGTGTCACCATATTTTTTGCTAATATTTGAACTGTGTCATCTGGCCTTCTGTACCTGTTAGAAAACTCCAGCAGTGATCCATATGGTCACAGGTCGCACTGTAGCCTCGCCATAAATGTTTGAAATAGTGTGCTGGGTGTAATGTCTTATCCCTGCTGAATGACATTTCTTCTTGTTCTGTGGTCTTGGTTTTGTGGACTTAAAACCTAGATTGTTGTGAGCACCCAGCAATTTGCAATGTAGCTAAGGGGATGAAACCTGTTTTTGAACACTGCAGACATCTTTGACCTCAGGCGGCGTTTGCTCTAACCTGTGCTGACGTCTGAGTAATTTTCCTCAGACACTATATTGAGATGGATGCAAGTGCTGTGAATATGCAGTGTGTTTACTTATTAAATGAATCGTGCGGATTAACAGGGATGATTGTTATATTATTACATGATTATAATATGGCTTCAGTGCATATTTTTGTGACCTTAAAATTATTTAAAAAATCTCCGTTTATATGCTCCTAATTATCCTTACGTATGTCAAGAATTATTTTTTTTACGAGTGTTTGTTTTTCATCAAATATATTAAAATGTATGTTTGTCAAATTTTATGAAAATGTGATTATTAAATAAGAATGTGGCTTTAAATTGAGACTAACGTAACTCACGTGGAGTGACCACGCCTCTACAAAAGACGTCATGTGTACGTAACGGTTCAGGGCGTGTACGTGTGGTGCAACTAGAGGACGACCATCTCCGTCGGCTACGCTGTGAAGCGCCCGGCCCCTACATCTCGCTGGAAGTTCAGGAAGAAACGAAGGGAGAAGATTCGGCTCGTAATTAATATTATGCCCTTCAGCAATTTACAAAGCACTAAATTAGCAAAAATGCAGATACTGTGGGCTGTCAGTGCCCTTCTGCTGATCTGTTGGCGAGCCGATGCGTCCACAGGTAAGAATTTTGTGTCAGCCATGTTGGTTGAATATGTAGACTTTGTCCTGGTTACGAACATTAAAAAGGTCAATTCCCGTCTATTCTATGCTAACGTAAACAATATTGTTTTCATTGTTGAATACAGTGTGAAATTACCACTAATACAAAAATGTAAACCAGATTACTCAGCGTTAGCTTTTAAAAAGCACTCAATTGCCAAATGACCGCTGCCTCTAGTTATATGTAATGGCTAATGACTCATTTGACAGATGCAAAATCATTTCGGACGCTTTGACGGGGTTTCCGTCCAAACAATATTAAAGTAGAATGTATTATCTCTTCAAATCGACTTCTTCAGTCACTGTTACAGAGAAGGTGTTTTGATGCCAAACCCTAGGGAATGTAATCGGTCACATGAGTGCTAGCGTTAATGTAAAGCATATGGTGGTTCAGTAACATTTACTGTTGTAATGTCAACTGAGCTCACGGTTACTATGTTTCAGATGCTCGCGATAATTGTAAAATAATCCATCAATTCTCGTGAATAGGTATGCAGATATTTTATAGAAAATATTCGTCTCAGCGTTCTGGCGTCTCGCTATTTGACCTTTAAAACAGATATTTTTCTAAACGCCATATTCTTGAAGGTGTTTAGTTTCCCGATAACGCGACTTGAAGAAGCTCTTTTGGTGCAATCGGTCGCAGTTTGGTAATGGTTTATGCACCATATCTGCTTGGTTAGGTAAAGGAAAAGATCACTTAGGTTAGCTTTGAGCTCAGAAAATAATTTGCTTCAGAAAAGTCTTGTTTTTCTAGTGAAAGCAAGTGTGCTCGTTTTCGTGACTACGCAAGTCAAGTGAAGTGTAAGTAATCTCTTTCAACCAGAATTATTATTCCACGATTGTCATAGGAAATTTGAATACAAATCTACCGTGTGCAGACATAATCATATTATGAACTTTTGCATACCAAGAAAGGGTTTGTGGCACTGAAACATGGCTAAATGGCGTGGTAAGTGTTCCATCACAGCCTTTTTCGGAACCGGGGCTCTGCGTAATATTAAAACTGACAGCTTCCCAACAATTTTTCAGTTTTGGTTGCCATTGACTTACATTATTTGTAAAGAGCTGATTGATTTTTATACATAGCTCTTTGCTTGGTTACATAAACCATAACTATGTGTTACATGTGTCATTTGTGTTGACGTTATTTATAGCAAACAACAGACATAAGATCAGGCTTTTTTGTGAACCATCTCTGGTTAAAAACTTAAGTGGCCCTAGGAATTAGTTGTGAGTCAAAAACATAGAGATAGATTAATGCGTATCTTGTTTCTATAAGCAAAACAAATGGAAGCAGTATTTTACTTTTATTACAGAACTGCCTTCCAGTTATTGTCTTCTCAGTCTGAAAATGATCATCTCAATGAGTTTGTGAATACGTAGTCCACCTATTATACAAAATCTACATGTAGGAGATTCAGTTGATGTACTCAGTTTATTGGAAAGGAAGTTGCATTTACTAGCATTCACTTAAATATACAGTACCTTGAAATAGTCTCAGGATATTATGTTTTAGTCTGCACCCATTTGTCTTTTCAAATAGCTAAGCAAATTTCACCTTGAGTTAAATGTTCAGCTAGCTGGTTCAATGAAATTAACTTTCTATGAAGATAAAGCATGTATACCCATAGTTTAGGTTTATTTACTCCACTCTTTCCTTCTTTTGCTCTTAACAAATCTCGTGCTAACTCCTTATCACATCAAATATTTAATCCTCTTTCCTGTGTGTTGAAGTGATAGATTTCCTGGTTTTGTACATTGTTTAGGCCACATAGCTGGTTGTTGAACACATTAAAATGGAATTTATTCTCTGACAGGGCTCAGCATGGAGCTGGTTCTCATGTTTTAGGGAAGAGGGCTATTGACAGTATTAACAAGCGCAATGTCAAGTTTCAGTGTCACATCTAACCACTGTTGGGACTAGGGCCTAGATTATATTTAATTTTTAACATTCATACAGAATGTTAGGAAGGTGTAGCTAGTAAGGTGACCTTTGGAAGCCAGTAAGCAAGAATGGTTACATGATACACAAGTGTGCTTGTTTTGAATACAAATCCTGTCTGGTAACAGCTTTGATTAACATGTTTCGAAAAATCATCTTCTCCGATTCAAAATTAAGCCTGTTTTAACAAAGGCAATGTAGAAAAAAGTTATGCTTTTTTTTCCTGAGGTTTAAAAAAACAAGTACTGTTATGTTTTATATCCAGGATAAACTGAATTTTCATTAGTGCCGTTGTTCTTAAAATTGCATCAAACGCCGCTTGTGTTTAGGGAATAGACTATTAATCTTGCAATAGGTTTGTAAAAATGTTCTCACTTGCATCACATCTCATTTAAAAGAATACATGTATTCCTTTCCAAATCTGGAAATCTGGAATTTGGTACAGTCACTTCCACAACTAGGGTTGGAACGGTTACCGGTTTCAGAATATACCACGGTATAAAATTTGATGGTCATCATACCATGGTCATTTGCTTATAACTGGTGCTATTAAAACAAAGTGAGAATCTCAGATGCGCCTCTCTAGCACAGGGTTTCAAAATTTCAACCCCCCCTAATGAGATGGATGGGCTGTATGCTTGGAGCACAGCAAGTCCATCCAGTATGAAAATCTCATACTGTTGCAACCATATCCACAACCACTAAAAACAAGTGTTATTCCCCTGGTTGATGCATCTGTGGCAGTTCCTGAACTCTGTGAGGATTGTCTGTGTTGACTTCTTGGCACATGAGCATATCCTGCATTAAATGATTGGCAGAATGTTTTGAAAAACGTTAACCTAGTTTAGCATCCTAACTGCTATTAGGATCACCGTTGGGTGACACTACAGTAAACACAGTAGAGAAAAGGCTCCAGCCCTAAATACTTGTTGCTCTCATGGATTTTTTATTTCAATTTATTGTATAAAATGTTTTTCATTTCAGCCTCATCTGCTTGTCTCTACTTGTTCCATTTCATTCATTGCACAGTGTTTTTATACTTTCTTTTTTTTGTTCATCATTCGCTATAACTGCCTTTAGGGATGTCTTGACCAAGCTTTTTGCCAACATTGATTATTGAATAATTGTTCATACTAAGCTTGTAAAGCCTTAAAATGCAACAACAGCCCCTATTAAGGCACTTATTTTGGTGAATTTGGGTAATTAATTGGTGAAAGAGATTTGGCCTAATCTCAGCGATATAAATTGGGTGGAAAAAACAATTTTTTGAATGTAATCTTTAAAAAAGTTTATTCCACTACAGTTTAGTTGCAACACAAATCACCAAAACGACTATGACATTGAGTCAAAATTTCTTTGAAATGGTTTGAAAAAGTGTAACATAATAACTTTTTCAAAGGTAGGAGTTATTACAAGGCGGCTGTATGATAAAGTGGTTTTACCTTCATGCACATAATAAATTGGGAGTGTGTGGTTTGATGATGTGAACGCAGATCAGCTTGGGTCATCCCTAAGTGCCTTCTATGTTGCATTTCTTATTTCTGTCTTAATGGATCAGAGTACCAGGAATGATAAAATCATCTCCCAAATAAATTGGGTGAAAATGTTACTCTGATCTTTGCCTTGTCTATGTGCTTACTTCATTTCAGATTTATTAACTGTTGTCTTCTTTCTTTCTCTTTCCTGTTTGCTCGTCTTTCTTACATCACTGCCTTCATCAATTCAATCACCTGGCTTGCTTTAACCCATCAAACTCAAAATGTCTTATCTGTTTGCTGGGCTGACTGTAAACGGCACTCAGCGGGCTTCATCAAGTCTCCTCTGTCTCAGATGAAGCTCATCAGTGACAGTGCAGAGCTGCATTGTGAGGTGATAGGGAACCCCATTCCTGAGGTGCAGTGGTGGTTTGTAGAGGGTGAAGAATCCAACGAGACCTTCACCCAGCTTTTTGATGGGGCATGGGATGACCGTGTGCACATTAACGCCACATATATAGATCATGCCACTAGCACCATTCACCTCATTAGCCTCACCTTCAATGACTCTGGCACTTATGAGTGCCGCGCTTCCAACGACCCAGACCGAAATGAACTGAAGAAGACGCCAAAAATCAAGTGGATCCGCTCGCAGGCAAACATTATTGTGATCGAACGTGAGTGGCAGAGGAAGCATGAGGAGAAGTAGCTTGGTTGTTATCTCCTCATTAGTCAAGTCCTTGACATTCAACTCCTGTTACACTCAACTCCCATGCTTCCCGGTCCAGTACCCTATTCATCCTGCTACACCTAGTATACACTTTCCCTCACCTCTCCCCAAAAATTCCAGGGTTTTCCTGTAGTAGAACATGCATCTTGGTCATAAAAGTGGCTGGACCACTTCTTGACACACATGGCTTTAATCTGATGCCTTTTTCCCCCCTTCTTTTTCAAGGCTGAGGTGGCATTATAATTATAATAATACCATGTGGTTTTCTTGCATATAATACTGGTCATAAGGTTGGAAATGTGCAAATGGCTCCTTAAGGAAGTTTAATGTTCATCAATAAAATATGAATATTTAATAGTTTTAAGAAAAAAAAAGGGATGTCAGATTACCTGATTAGTAGTGTTAGATATTTATTTAGCTGGCATGTCCTTCATTCATACTAACATTGGCAATACCCCTTTTGTTCTAGCTTGTAGACTTTTCCTGTGGTTTATAGCTTACTGAACTTTAAGCACAGAAGATGGCAACTAGTTATTAAAAAATAGATTGTCAGCCATGGGCTTATCTTTCTGCCTTATAGTCCAGTATTATTTTTTTTTGTAACTTTATAAATATTGCTTAATTACCTCACTTGATTGATGTAAAAATACTTTTTAAATCATGTAATTGGATGGAAACACTGCCACTGACTTTTCATCCCCCTCTTGTTGCGTCCTCTGCATGTATTTATGAAAAGCGCTTTTCCCCGTGACCTTGTTGTAGACTATCCAGTAGATTTCCAATAACATCCTATTCTCCTCTCCATCCTGCTGTTGGTGGGACAGATCTCCCCGCTTCAGGAAGCCCTTTCCTCCTTTCTATAAAAATGTGCATTTGTTCTTGTGTCACAATAGTCTTTGGGGTTAATTTGTGAAAACACATTTGTTTTCCTTTATTGAAATGGTAAGTTGAAGTAAAATACAAAGGACTTTGTTGGCAATACTTCTTTGTTTTCTGCTCGACCACTTAACACTCAACAATTGTCACAATAGAGAATATGTTTTATTCCAATTCATATTCAAATGCTAGTAACAGAACAACTAAGAAATAAGTGATATGAGCTCATATTTGACGACTTCTCCCCTGCCTGTTTGAGTGTGAGCATGGCAATGCCATTTACATGGTATGCTCTGACATTTTGTTCCATCAAATTAGTTATGTCTGTAAAGACAAGTGTGGAGTGTAGTGTCGAAATAAAGTCAGTAGAGCTAAAATGATGCACCAAGTGATAATTATAGATTGCAAGGAAATGCCTTGAGGTCAGTAATGAAGGGTAAGGGTCTAAAAAAAAAAATCCTACAAAACTGTCCTCTTCTAAACCTCTGATTTAGAAAATATGATCAAGGATTTCTTTTCCCTTCTGTTTATCCTTAAGCCCCAAACATCATTACTGATCCACCTGAGGTCACTAACCAGACCTCCGCGGTCCTGAGCTGCAACTTGACAGAGTCCAGCCTTCCCATCAAGGGCTCTCACTGGATGCAAAACGGAAAAGTTATTGAAAGTTCCAAGTCTACTGATGCTGCTCCATTCACGGTCCTCCGGTAAGTAGCGACATCCACCCAAGTAAGCCCTATGAGCAGAGCTGCCTTGCGGTTACTGCCGCAGAATAAAGGCGCTCATCTTTGTAATGTAAATGTCCTTTTTTTTTCTTGAATCTGTTCATGTTAATATGCTTTTTGCTGTTGGCTTTTAAAGCGAAACATGTTGCATTTATTCTTGAGAGGCCTATTTTTTATTTCATACAGTAATGTATTTTACTAATTAGCACTACTGGGAGAATGAACAATATAAGAAAATGGCAAGTGCAGTTGGCTTTAACACCTTCAGATGTCTTATGGCCGGAAAGACTTTGCATCATTCATACAATAAAACATTTGCCGACGTCTCAGCTTTAAAGAGAACTGCTGGCCTCGCACATCTAACACTAGACTTTGTTCATTCCCTTATCTACTGATTTTGTTATGCACTCTCCCTGGCTTTGTTACTACAGTCAATAGCCATCTATATCCTGTAATGGTCTCTCCCTCTGACTTTGTTATTTGCTTGTCTGATGTCCTTCCCCCTCTCACTATCCTCCATGGCTGCCTCCATTAGTAGCAGAGTTAGGGGCACCATTCAGGCATTCACGGCTCTTTGATTGGCAGAGAATGGACCACGAAGTTGTGCAGCTTTGCCTGCAGTCTTGGCAGCAGGGATAAGTGCCCCTAGCAGTTTGCTCACTTGCCCTGACCTTAATTCCCCGTTAGAGAGAGCAGGCAGGACTGCATGAGACAACAGCACCAAACAAAGCAGAATTGTGATTACCAGGGGAAATTTTAAATATTTCTTGCATGAACAAGCAGCTTTGTTTTTTTACCCCCTCCTTTTCAGCATTAACAGTTCTATTATGAATATTATATTTAGCTAAGTGGAAAACAAATCACCGTCATTAATGTGGCTTCAGTAGAATTGGTTAGAAGTAGACATAATTTAGGTCGCTAGGTCTGCATAGAAAAAAACCCGACCTGATTTCTATTTTTTTTCTCTATAGTTTGGAGAAGATCACCCACAGTTCTGGTGGAAAGTATGAATGTGTGTTTCTGACTGAGCCAGAGGTGAAGCAGACAATTGAAGTCAAAAGTAAGTTGATTGAGTATCACAGACTAAGGTTGCTTTCATCCTTTGTTTCTAACTTAATGCCCAATTTCAGATTGGAGTTTTAACCAGCATTGAAAATACTGTCTTTAGTTACAGATTAGATTGCCTGTATATATACTGAAATTCAATTCAGTCCTGATAGGATTAAGTCTGATACGTTGGCTCTTGTCCATTATCTGCATGTGGCTTCTGGTTCAAAATATCAAAGATTATATATTTGTAAACTGTTCATAGTGCCGTATTAATCTGCTTGGAATACATTGCATTTATTGTAAAGCATGACGCTATGATAATAAGCAAGCTAAAAAATTGGGAGAAGCTAACACTTTGCACAAGGTGACCTGTTTCGATGGGGAAAAGTGTGTCCAAACGTTTTACTGGTATTGAACTGGTGATGTAATTGAAGATCTGTAATATTGGCACTTCACTGTAAGATACTTGATAGGTTTATGAGCCTTGATTTCATCTGATGTTTTTGTCTCTGTGCTGTTGAGCAACTCATTAAGGAAAATGATGCAGTGTCAAAGACGACTGAAAACTGGGTGTTAGTGGCACATGCAGCAGATTAGGGAGCAATCATGAGATTGACCGTTGAGCATGAATTTAAATGAAAGCTCAGCATCAGAAGAATGTGGATACTGGTACCGAATTCCAGGTACTGGTATTAGTTCAAAAGTGGGCGGTACCCAACCCAGCTGGAAACATTCCAGTGTTTTTTTCGGTTTTGAATTCTTAAGTGAAGGTGCCTCTCGGACTTTACCACTAAGACTGTCTTTACACTGCAGGTCTTGATGCCCAATTCCGATTTGTTTTTTTTTGACCCCCTGCTTACATCTACTTTTAAAAATGACCCATAAACGACATCTGCATTTACACTGGTTAACACTTGGGTCAACATCCCGCAAGCGTACACGTGGGTTTGACCCGGAAATGTTTAGGCTGAAACGGAAGTAAAAGCAGGGCTAATTATCCAAGCTTTACACGTTCATGATTCATATCCGATCTGTGCCACATTGGAGGGAAAAAAATCAGAATTGGGTCACATGAACCATTTAGTGTAAAGACAGCCTAGGGGCACTTCAGTTCACAGACTGCTAATTCTAATTTGAACGTGTGTTTTCTCCCTATTGTAGCGCCCCCCCATGTTGGTGCCTACAAGCACTCTGAGCATGGCAATGAGAAGGACAAAGGTGTGATGGTCTGTGTGAGCCACAGCTATCCTCTGCCCACTGACTGGACCTGGTTCAAAGAAGAAGATGGCATCCAAACAGTATGTGGCTCTCTTTAAGTTCTATTATTTTAAAATGATTCAGGATTTTGATCCAGACTTTCAAACCAGAAGACGTGAACTTAAACATTTCAGTTACTTTTTTAAATTATAGTTGTTCATTAAGTTACAAAAGATGCATAAATAAGTAAAATAAAGGGACATGGTCACACGTTTTTGCTGTTTTAGTTACTAACGTGTTGCTTAAATATAACCTCCAGCCTATCACCAATGGCACCAGCGACAAATATGAGATCAAGAGCACCCCCAACAAGACCACTCTAACCATTGATGATCTGAGCATCGAATCTGATATCGGCGACTATGTCTGCTCTGGAACCAATGATCTCGGCTCAGCCAGCGACAAGATCCACCTGCGTGTCCGCAGTCGCTTGGCTGCCCTCTGGCCCTTCCTTGGCATTGTGGCCGAGGTCATCATCCTTGTGACCATCATTTTCATCTACGAGAAGAGGAGAAAGCCCGATGAGATCAACGATGGTACGTATGCCACCGCTACATATTACATATACTCCAAAACGCCGCAGTCCCATTCATCTCAATGAGGCCACTGTGTTGGCACAGTATCAGAGGGTTCAGGTAAAAAACAAAAAAAACAAACATTCTATAAAGTGCTTTTATTGTGAATACTGGGCCTCCTTGATCTTATGTAATCTTCTCACCACACCTTTCTTTTTGTGACTTGATGACATTTTTGGTTTGAAAAGCCACTGAGAGCTGAGAATTTTGTCAATTTAAAAAAAAATTCACTGGCCATATTACAATACATTACAGATGAATGACACGATTTTGGTTGAGAAAAATACCCTCAACATGAACAGTTGCCTGCCAAAGTGGTTGTAGGAATATTCACCAGATAGTGAATTTACATCTTGAGGATAGGTATGGCCTTTTTCTCAAGCTTCACTCAACTATTATATGTGGCTAAAAAAAACACTCAAAGGAGCTTTTCTTTTTTTGGTAACTCAAGGTTTTTATTGGTTTTAACATTGGTCCATGACAGTCCAATACATCTCAAAGAGGCTTTAAGTCATTCTACTCCTAACAGGACAAAAACATACATTTATGAGCCTTGTTTTTAATTGTGCCCCCCCCAGTGAAGCCCACTATTAAGGCACAGGTTTGCTCCTTAGGTGGAAATGTATAGGCTGCAGTTGCATGCATTCAGTAAGAACCCTTCTGTATTTGGTTTTGCTATTATTTACATTTTAAAAAATGCGGATAGAGATACAGGTATTAGCTTTCAGCCTGTGTGTAAACCATCTGTGTTAGAAAATATCATTTTATTATTTACATTTTTACTTCTCTGTTCGCTGCTGATTTTGCATTTTGGTAAGTGAACAAAACTGCATGTCAGACTGGAGTTGTTGAGCTGCGATGACCCCGTGGACAAAGAATGAACTGCTTTCATAGCTGCCACTTGTAGGAGGAATGTGCTCAAAGATTTGTACACTCTTTCACTGGCCCTGCAATCAGAGCAAGCCTTGAATCATGTTCTTTGCATTTCACATCTTGGTCCTTAAAATCCTGCGTTTGAGCCAATGAAAGAGTCAAAAGAGACGCGTGAGCTAGTGTATTGGTTTGACATGGAACTGGATAGGTTGAAAAGTGAGCGATTTCAGCATTCTGATTGCATGCCTTCTGCATCGTGTACTTTATGCATGATAAAGGACAGGCAAACCTTCAAAATCAGTTCATCATTTGCATTTGTCTCATTGACCATTTGGCCACAGAGATGGCCGACTTGCCTTACGCGCTCTTCCTCTGGTGTGAAGAATACTGCCACTTTGTGTGCCAGGTTGTGTGTTAGAGCGCTGCCAGTTTAAAGATGTTTACAGTTCCTAAAACAAACACTGCAGTGTTCTTTTGGTGTCGTTTGTTTGTATTGCATGAGCCTCTGTGATGCTAAGAGGTGACTCCAGACGGCGCACATCAATATTCATGACCGTCAGTTCTTGGAGACAAAGTCGTTTTGTACTGGCATTTTAATGAAGCGCCTTTTCTAAAACAACAGTTTTGAGTGGAATTCCTCAGCAAATGATTTTCCAAGGATTTCATTGTATCGTTCACCATCAGAAATGCAGCAGGCGGGCATGCTTCAGTTCATGTTAGATTTGATCATAACCTCATTCACACATGTTCTAACATTTTGGGGGGGGGCATGTATTACTCACACTAGTCACATGTATGTAACCTGTTATCAACTGACCCATTTTTCTGTTTGTTTGCCTTCCCTTTCATTGGTCATTTACTGCTGTCCAGATGACGATTCAGGATCTGCTCCCCTGTAAGTCCATTCAAGTTACTACATCGATTGTTACTGAATAATTTAATTATTGGCAGAACTCAGGATTACTGTGTAATTTCTTTTTCAGGAAGAGCAATTCTAATGCAAATCACAAAGACAAGAATGTGAGGCAAAGGAACTCCAACTAGAAGCTGAAAAGGTACGCGCTGATATCTATGGGAATGAAGTTCTTCCTCTTAAAGTCAGCCTGCTTACTGTGGGCTACCACTCTGCATATTTAATACCATATAGACGATACACCAAGTGTACGGTCTGAATATAAGACAAACTCTTTGAAATGTAATTCACTCACGGAACATTGTCTCTCCTAGATGGATGTCCAGATGGCAGTCCAGGATTCAGCTCCTTTGTTGCACATTATACTGTGCACCCTGCAATTTTAAATACCTTTTTGTGCTTGGGTGTTAATGTTTTAAGGATTCGACTGATTTCCTCTTTTGTTTTCTTCTCTAATCCTCGTCACAGTGTGCAGCCAGAGTACGTGGTGTGACATCATTTCTGCTTGAGATCACGGGGCAAATAATGCATGGGTTTAAATGCTATTATAGAAAAGTGTGTTCGTATAAAATCATTAGTCCAACGACATGTGAGGAATGCTAAGTTTCTGGGGTTCTTTTCTGTTGATGCTGTCCTACACTGACTTCACATCTTTCAGTTGTTTTGCTTTTATATCCTCCAATCTGGAATGGTTGCGTGTAAAGCACACAAGTTGAAAACAAACATTTATTGATTTTGTGAAATCACTGCCATTCTGCCATAGCAACGACTGTGGAGTGTGTATGAATTCAGACGTCTGCTCTGTCCTTACACCAACGCAAACCTCCCTGAGCAGAGTTTTATACTTTGCCTTAACAAGCACCGTCAATCATTTTGCATTTTATCTGTTACAAGCTTTAAATGTGACACTTTTACAATTAAATGAAGAAATTACGTAAGATTCAGTGTCTGATAGATTTTGTTGCCATAAGAAATTGCTGATCTTTTAGTAGGAAAACTTTTGTCTGTTTTAAATCATTCTTTTATTTCATATTCCATGTCACACGTTTTATTTAAATTTTAAGTTTTAGTAGCCAATGTTTTTGTTACCAATGCCACATCCATGTAAAATATTGTTGAGGACCAAGTGTAATAGATACTACATCTGTTGCCTCTATTAAAAACCACTGTAACTCTACGCACTGATGCTTTAGTCTAATACAGCACACAAACTGTTAACAAGATGCTTTTTCTTTGTCACTCAATGTTATCGGAGATAAAAACGTGTGTGCGATTGTTGGACTGTTGTCAGCGCTTCCTTCACTGTGTAATATGATTCAGAGTCCATAGGCTCCATATAACCTGAGTAGTCTTGTGATTGAATGTTACCGTGTCAGAGTTACCCAAATTAAAAGACTTGGCCAGAATTGTGTAAAATCGTTGTACCTTCCACGTACATGGAATACCATCTATTGTACAACTTTCACAAACTGAATAAAGGTATTGAATTTTACACGTCTGTTTACTTTCTCAAATTTTAAGGGATTTAAGGGTAGTTAAAAACGGCAGGTCAAGAATTCTCGTGCCAAGTGAGGCCTGAGTAGCTGCACAGATGGTCATAATTATTTGTTGGTTAGATTTACTGTCCTTGAAACAAAAGGACTAACTACTATAAAATCAGGAATGCAAGTGAAGCGTTTAAATGCCTGTTACTTCAGTCTTTTACTGCCAATGGCTGACAGAGGTAGAGAAGGTCAGCAGCTTCATTCCTAAAGACTAATCTGTGCTAAGACAAATTTACAAAGTGATTCACAGGGGGAAAGCAGAGACTTAATGAGTGTTTGACAAGCCTCCAGAACGGGAAGCTGCAGCTTAATGGATTTCTACATGAATGTCGTGTAAATGCGTGACTTTAAATTATGTTGAGCACTTCATGAAGTACTGCGGCAAAAATAAAGTGAATGCATCTTTTAAGGTAGGGCTCAGACCTGATCGTACCATAAAATCAGCAGCATATGTACCATGTACCTGTGCTGCGTCATGGTCTTCACATTTCAGCCTTGCAATGGCTCGGGAAGCTTGAGAGGATGCAGCGCCCGTATATCTCCACACGATGGCGCCATTTATCCAAGAATTAAAGGGGGCTCGAACATATTGGCAGACGATCACCGTAAAGCAACAGGCAGACGCTGCTGATATACAATCTCCCAATGTAGTCGAGAAAGATCTAGCATTAAAATGACTATGGATCAGCTGACCATGGCAGTATAATGATAGTGGCTGATGTTCATCTACCTGAGATCAACTGTGGACGACAGAAGAACTTTGCTGGTTTGTGACCTTCACCGGACACTTTGTCCCGCTGCCCTATCAGGTGAGGTTATTCTTGTGTCATTAATAAACATTCATTTCTTAGCTCACAGAGTTTCCTTCTGCGTACACTGTCAGGTTATTGGGCGTGCCCTGCTTTGTTCATAACAGGAGCCAGGTTGCAGCCACAGAAACGCCACTGGTCCTCTGTTATCCTTAAACTGCTGTGGGGATGCAAAGCGAAAGGCTGCTGCTGCTTTGACCTCCACCCCTCCATCCTCTCTACGGCACCGCCCCAGTTCCACCGGGTTTAAGGTGCGGGGAGTGTCTGCCTCTGCCTTTGCCATCTGATGGATGAGTCGGAGGACGGCGAAGAGGAGCCCAAATTCCAGCAGCCTCTTCCACCTCCAGTGGCCAGCCTGGCCGGACGCGAGCATCATGGGAGCCGTGGAGGAACCAATATGAAGAAATTTATGCCAGGAGGCGGAGCCGCGTCCATTGCGCGCAGAAACTCCAGCAACAATGAGCTGTGCCTCCTGCAAGACGAGGACTCCACACCTGTCAGTAGCAGCTGCAGCACTGCCCCTGCTCTGTTGTGCCAGAGGGATGCTGCCGGCGGCTCCGAGTCAGAATACAGAGATGGAGGGGACACAGGCTCAGAGGGAGTGATAGAAACGGGAGCCATCGGTATGATATGCAACAAAAACGGAGACTGTAGAAGGGACCCGACCAGTTCAGGGAGCCTCTCCTCTCTCATCTCAAGGCAGGAGAAGCAGACAGATGGAGTAGCAGCGGCTGCAGACGGCGAGGCAGCAGTCATGGACGGCTCTATCACCTCAACGGGGTCCCTGAACCAGGGTCCGGGGGCCGAGGTCAAGACCGCGGCAGCGATGGAGAAAAAGGACTCCAGAGTTTCTTTCTCCAGTGCCCCGACCAGTAAAGGACAGACCCCGAGTCAGCAGTCGAGGAACTCTGTCACATTTTCCAAAGCGGAGGATGGCTCTCAGATAGTGCCAGATGATGTCGACTCCAGGGGGAATCGGACTTACATGCAGCGGCAGTTTAGTTCCATGCTTCAGCCCGGAGTTAACAAATTCTCCCTGCGCATGTTTGGAAGCCAGAAGGCGGTGGAGAAAGAACAAGAGCGCGTAAAGTCAGCGGGTAATTGGATTATCCACCCATACAGCGACTTCAGGTACGGGATAAACTGAGTTAGGCTCATGAACGTTGCTCACCGTGGACATCAAACTTTATATGAGAAAAAAAGAGTGTTATTATTATTATTATTTTATATTATATTATATTAAACCACTAATCAATAATCTATGAAACAATACATTGATAGCAAAGCCAGTTATGAGCTCAGGCACTCGGGGAATAGAACAGCCTCCATTGAAGGGTACTTTACCTTTAGATGAAAACAGAAGGTGATAGAATAAGAATAACATCAATAAATCATAGGATAGGAAGATTACCTTGTTTAGAAGCCATAAACACATGTGAACATGTCTAAGATAATATGGTTAAAGGTTAAACTAATACATTTGAATCTGTACACTATATTCATTTGTTTTAATAAGACGTCCTCCAAAGGCTTTTGAATGAGTTTCATCTTAAAGAAGAACCTTAAGGTGGAAAAGTTCTGTCATGGAGTCGAAATGTGTCTGAGCATCAGTTTCAGCACCGAGGACAGCTCCTCCAAAAACACCAGCAGTCTGAGGATAAACCAATCACCTGAGCTCATAATTGGCTTTGCTATCAATCTATTGTTTCATAGATTATTGATTAGTGGTTTTAATGGGAGGGAATATTCAATACTGAATTGAAACGGATAGGACTCAAGTTATGACTCAGCAAAGCTTCTCAACCAGTGTCCACCCTTTGCTTTGCACGCTCCTACTTTCAGCTTTCTGTGTAGAACTGCAACTAAGACGTAGTTTTATGATCGATAAATGTGGACATTTTCTTGATTAATCATTCGATGTATAAAAGATGGAATAAAGAACCTTTTGATGAAGTGATGTCTTCACATTTTGAAGAGCAGGGAATTTTCACACTGACATTTTCATATTTGACATTTTTGCTTCAACAGTGATTTAAGGATTATCAAAACAGTGGTGACCGATGGATTAATCAATTAACCAACTGATCGTCTCAGGTCTAAAATCAAAGCTGTCACTCCTATGACGTGGTGCTTAAAATTCTAAACTGCAGGTTCTGGTGTGACTGAGCATTATGAGAGGGTTGTTTTGGACCAAGCATAAAACAGCTATGAATCAGATATAGAACACATCACTGATTTGGCCCCATCTTATTTTTCCTGTAATATTTTGTTTCTGCTTGTCCTTGACTTGATCTCGTCTTGAGTTGGGAGGTATAGGTTACCTCACCAGGAGATGAGACACTGACTACAGGGGGGGAGAGAGAGCAGCCATGTGTGTTCAGGGATGTTCCTGTTCTTCTGTGTGTGTGTGGAGAGCTGTGCTTCATGAAAGCTAAATAAACACAAGTAGCATCAGCATAATTGTTGGTTTGTAATGCACACAAAAAACAACAACTCTATAGTGTCAGTATTTCAGTTTCAGACACACTGAGGTGGCTCAGATTTAGCAGGTTTCTGTCACAGCAATTCAGTGTATTCTGTGTTTCTCCCCACGGCTCCACCCTGTCAGGTTCTACTGGGACTTCACCATGCTGATGTTCATGGTGGGAAACCTGATCATCATCCCTGTGGGCATCACCTTCTTCAAAGACGAGACCACCACACCCTGGATCATCTTCAACGTGGTTTCTGACACCTTCTTCCTCATGGACCTGGTGCTGAACTTCAGGACTGGCATCGTCTTCGAGGACAACACTGAGATCATCCTCGATCCAGACAAGATTAAGATGAAGTACCTGAAGACCTGGTTTGTGGTGGACTTTGTCTCTTCCATACCTGTGGATTATATCTTCCTCATCGTGGAGAAAGGGATTGACTCAGAGGTGTACAAGACGGCCCGGGCGCTCCGCATCGTCCGCTTCACTAAGATCCTCAGTCTGCTGCGGCTCCTGAGACTGTCCAGACTCATCCGTTACATCCACCAATGGGAGGAGGTAGGCTGGAATTCAGTGTCTGTGATGCAGTGGCAGGGAAAAGAAGAGTGCTATATTTAGGCATTGGTGTTTATTACACTAATCTAAGCCACCGGTGCAGCCGTCCTGTCTGTAACGGGTACAGATGAAGGAAGATGTATTGGCAGATATTCCATAAACAGACATTTTTGGTGATATTGTGTCAAAATTAATTATTCAGAAATGGATTTACTTAATAACAACAAATGAGATACCAGTAAAAAAAATATATATAAGCACTGGAAATGAAATAGTTCTAACTAAAAACCACCTGTAAAAAAAGATATACACAGAAAATGTTAAAATTTCTAGAAAGTAGGTCAGTTGAACAAAAAATACAATTGTGTACATAATATATGTACTTCAGTTATATTCGTGTTGTCATATTTACATTTATTATATGCCAATACAGGCCATATCTAATCTGATAAGCCAGTATCAGCCTATAATATTGTATTTGTCCATTAATTAGTTGAGCTGAGGCTATCCTGTTTTTATTTTTTTTAGAAAATAAAACAAGTATTGAAATGAAAAATGTTTGATAGATATTAAATCCTAAGGATCCTAATAAATCCTGATATTAGAAGGTGATTTTAGCGTATTGCAGATATATTGATATGGTTCTATAACTCTATAGAAAAGGTTTGAGTAACAGAATCTGTGTCTCCATTATAGTTTTTCCCCTAGAGGGAAATAGATATTTTTGTTTACTGTAAAATAATCCCATTAGTGTGTATCTTTCTCTCAATTTTTAAAAAAAAAGCAAAAAAAAAGAGCAAGTGAGCTGTATCAAGATGTTTGTTTATATGTTTATTTGAAAAACAATTATCAGATTTCTTTTTTTTTTGTACTCCCAGATATCAATGTTGCTATCTGCCTCAAAAATCCAGTATTGGTTGGGCTGTTAGACCAATGTCTGTCAACAATCCTAACATTTCTTCATCATTCACTTTTACATCATTAAACTTCTCAGGTTACCACGACGACGGTGGAGCGATCATTGTCATCTGTAAAGGAATGTGCAGATCGTGAGACAGCCTCATGAATCCTGCTGAGTTTTAGGTCATCAGCTATACTCCATAGCAAAGCCGTCACAGCTATATTGATCATCACTGATGTTCCATTATAGAAGGAAGCTACAGTTGGGATATTATGACAAAGTATTTCCCCACAACTTTAAATGGTGTTTGCTTATAAAAAAAAAAGGGAAACTAGTCCGACTATATAAATAATTATTAACACAATACAAGCTTCCAGCGCTTTATGTTAGTAATTCTGTTTGTCTATCAGAACAATCCTCCTCTGTATAATTACTTCCTGACTCACACAAAATCAAGGTTTTACCATGTTCTAACATTAAGCCTGATAACTGAAGAAGAGCTAATTATAATTGTACTGTTTCACTTAAGAGTTCATGAAAAATTAATTTGTTTATTTTTTCACCAGTTCGGAAGAGGGGATTTTCCGGAGAATGAACCTCTGGGGATGCTAATTGTCTTTTTTTTTCTTTTCTTCTCATAACACGAGCTACCCTTTCCTTATTTGTGTAATTGCCTTACTGTGGCCTTTGAACCAATCCATGCATCAAGCAGTCTGAAAAGCATCCTGACTACTACAAGTACCAAAGCTTTCTGGTGTCGTGACACATCAGGAAATATGTTCATTCATAGATAAATGCATTATCAAACATTTATAAGTACATACTGCATAAACACAATTAACCCTGGCTTGCATAAACAAACTGAGGATGGCGCTTAGAATAATGCACGAGTCAAATGTGTGTTCCCTCACTCTGAAAATAACCACTGCTCCACTGATGTCACAGCTTGACGAGAATCCTCAGTCCTGATTCAAACATTCACAACTGAATGTTCCTTTGCTTCGACTCAGCCCTCCCCTCCTCAGGCTTAGTCCAGCTGAGCTCCGCTCTGTTCAATCTCAAACCAAATGTGGCTGAGGCTCAGCTCAGCTCAGCTCAGCTCAGCTCAGCTCAGTATATGAATAAAATCTGAGTTAAGAAGTTGAACAGTGGGATCTGCCTTTGTAATGACCACAGTCCTTGTAACATCAACATCGTGGCTCTGTTATTTATGCAATCTCAGCAAAGAAATTAATGATAGCTTATATCAGTTAAAAAAAAATTATCTAGGTATACAAATAAAATAAAAACAATTCTAAGAGTATCTGCCACAAATATATGTTGTGAGTAATAGTAGTAGTAACATAATATTGCAATACTCATGCATGGGTGTTTTCCTAATTTCTTACAACAGTAGTGCTCTGATGACGGTAATAGGGATCAGTTGTTTTCATCTAAATTGTCTGGATCACCTTTTTCTTATTTCCAGCAGAGAGGAGTAGAAACTACTTTATCTGTGTTTTGCCAGGCTGTGAGTTGTGATCTCGGTTATGTGCCTTGACCCAGATTGTGGTCTGACAGTGACACATGGCCAGGTGCTGTTCTGGTGTCGGGGGGGAACATTAGTCCTGGAACCTCATTAATCATGATGGGGATGTCTCCTAATCACAGGGCAGGGCCTCGCAGCATGTTTCCCTCCCTCCTTCTCCACATTAGCCAAGGCCATTAGCCATTATTGGAAAAAGTCCCTAAAAGTATTGAAAGTAGTGTCTGGTTTAAATTCCACCAAGTAGAGGCAACACCTTGATGCAGAAATTATACTGAGATGCACAATAATAACAGGTTATGATTGTTTCAAATCTGAAGTATTTAAAGTAAAGTACATGCAGGTTAAAATCAGAGACATTTATGAGGTGTGGTAAATGTTTCATTGCTGAGCCAAACCAGAAAAGGCCCAGAGCTGCATGAGCACATCCACATTAGTGAGTGGAGGATGTGGGCTGGATGGAGGATCATCTTAGACCGGTTGGCTCTCTTGTGTTGGACCTGTAATTAACAAGGGACATTTGCACCTCAGGGTTTTAGAGGAGAGAAACTTTGATATTCGATCGAGCAGCAAGTTTTTATGGCAGTGAGGTTCTGATTTGATGGACTGAGTCACCGAACGTCGCGACCTGGCTGCCTCCAAACTGTTTGCTGCACAACAATGTGTTGGTGCCACGTCTACACACACACACACACACACACACACACACACACACACACACACACACACACACACACACACACACACACACACACACACACACTCTCTCACACATAGTATCTGGCCTAGATCACATGTAGGACGATTTCTTTTTCTCGTGCCTCAAGAGAGAAATGAGCATTTGTTTTTGATCTAAGAAACTGTCAACTTGGCCCATAAAGCAGGGCTTTCTCATATGCATAATGTATATTATATGCAGCCATGCACACTGCATCTGGCCTACATCCCTTGTAGGACAATTCGCCGTCCCTAGTGGGAAACACTCTCTGCTTACAGTTTAGCAAAAATCTCCACTTGGTCTAGCTAAGCAAGGATCACACACCAGTGCACACACATGCATGTAAATCCCTCATATACAGACAGACACTGTGGTAACGAGGCCTGGCCAGTAGCCAGCAAAGCCACAGCGAGTGATTTTTACAAGGCTGTGACCACACCACCAGCTCCACACAGCTCCCCCCTCTTACCTGAGGGGGGTAAATGTAAGAAACAGCTGAGAGAGGCCAGCCTGGGCTGATCAAAGCTCCATCAACGTCTGATGATGTTTTTTTCATGAATGAGTCCAGACCACAGACACCTGGTTATAATGTACAACCTCAGCCCGACACATTATTCTACTAAGATGGAGAAGAAAGGGCATACAGCATGTCGACATCACCAGTGTTGTTACTGATTGATGATATCATCACACTGGATTTTTAGAATACTGGTTTGAATTTAGCCTCAAGTCATATTCACTGTTTGAAGTACATATACATCAATGGGAACTGAGAAAAATGTCTTGTTAACATTTACTTCCCTACAGCTCTTCCCCTAATCACTTCCACTCATCAATACTTTTATATCAACGATAGGTCAGATGACTACCTATAATGCGGAAGGAGGTTACTTCCTGCATTATACTCTGTTCCATTAAGATCCAAAAAGTATCTCAATGTCTTTTAGCTGGCTCATTGTTTTGGATTTCTGGTCCATAAATATTAGGCTCACTCTCAGTGATCTCATTAGCATCATTTCCAGACACAAACACAATGCTGTTTGCAAAGAGGTTCTAAAAGCCGAGTGTGTGACCCGACCGGCACCGAACAGCACACTGACAGTTAGTAACTACCTACTGCCCAAAACAGAGCCAAGAAAAACAAACCATGTGACCAGGAGTTACTCATGATGAATGCTACTAATACTACTACCACAACAACAATAATAATAACGACAATAATAATATCCATAACAACAATAATAGCAATAATAATAATATTAATAATAATAACAACAACAACATTAATAACAATAATATCAATAACAGCAATATTAATATCAATAACAACAATAACAATAATATCAATAACAACAGCAATAACTATAATAATAATAATAACAATAATAATGATAACAATAATAATGGCAATAACAATAAAAGCAATAACAATAATAATAATGATAGCAATAATAACAATATCAATAATAACAATAATAATAACTAATAATAATATGAATAACAACAAGAATAATAACAACAATAATAGCAATAACAATAATAATAGCAATAATAATGAAAATAATAATGCACCAAAACTTAATGAGGTCTATCCTGACTCATGGCTCATCTTCCCATCAAGTTTCATTGAAATTCATTCAGTAGTTTTTGCGTAATCCTGCTCACAGATCAACAAACAAACATATTGTATATACTGTACTGTCAGAATATGCTGCTAAGTTAACATTTATCACTTCTGAAAAATATCCTGGATGTATGCCATATAGCAAAACTCACCATCTTCTTCCACTTCTCTCCTCAATATAACAAAAAGCTGCATGCACTCTTTATGAGCAGATCTCACAGATTTAGATGTTACCTCCATCTGTGTAAACTGATTTTTTATTCCTCTCACACGTTTCTGTCTTTTTCTCCTCTTCATATTTATAACCCCCTGTCTGCCCATCTCTTGTCCTCCTGACAGATCTTCCATATGACCTATGACCTGGCCAGTGCTGTGATGCGAATATTCAACCTGATTGGTATGATGCTGCTGCTGTGTCACTGGGATGGGTGTCTCCAATTCCTGGTTCCCATGCTGCAGGACTTTCCATCTGACTGCTGGGTGTCTCTCAACAAGATGGTGGTATGCAAAATGTTTAGTGTGTATGTGTGTGTGTGTGTGTTGGCAAGGGTTAAAGGTATTCAAATGCAAAAGTGTTTGGTGGAATAATTCCTGCAGAAGCAGACCATATAACACACCCTTCACGGAGCACAGAGGTGTGTTATTTGCACACCCTCACACAGACACACTCTGAGGACCGGCCTAAATCCTCTCTAGTTAAACCCAGGAGACGAGTTCATGCAGCCCCATCAGGTGGTTTGTTCTTCAGCCATTCTCCTCTTTGTCTCTCTCCTGCTTACTTCTCCTCTCGGATGTCCTCCCATCTTTCGTAGCTGGCAGGTAGCTTCTGGCCATCTGCTGGTAGACAGACTATGAGGAGAGGTTTTATCTATAATAACTCTCTTGATAGCAAGTGGTGCAACACTCAAGCTGTATGGAAAGCAATTATTTAAGCAGGCAATTAATGAATAATTATGAATAAAATAATATTAATTTCAAGCCTTGCCAAATAAGAGCATCACTGGATTGTCATCTTTTCTTTAAACCCCGCCTCAAGCAGCTTTTGACCTAGAAAATATCCCCACTCTGTGATCATATCATACACATATCACAAACAGCTTCCAAACTGCTTTAAAGTCTGATCAACACCTTGAACACTTCCAACAAATACTTATCTGTACATCTTTAATGATTGTGGGGATGATTCCAGGACTCTTGTATTGGACTGTTAGTTGTGGATGCTCCTAATGAACTGGCAAACGAGGTTTTATTCTGTATCCGCTTGTTATAACACCATTAAAGGAAATATTCAAGAATGTGACGTGTGATTGGCCCACTGTCGCACCAGCCACAACCCAGTCAACCCAGACAGCGTGTCTTTGGTGTGGTGAAGTCGAGAGTTGCGTCTTTAATGGAGCTGATGACTCTAAACATTTTCAGAATGTGTTTGTGTAAAATGATTTGGATGAAGGGGAGTGGTGGTGACTTTTTACACAACTGAATCCCTCCATTCACATGACTGGTATCCAATGAAGTACTCTACTGGTATCAGTATCACTCTAAGAGTGCATGCGTTAGTACTGGTATCATCATTTAAAAAAAAAAAAAACAATACCCAGCCAAGGTTAATAGAGGGCTGTCTTTTAATATCTACTGCACCCAAAACAAGCACCTACAGTATCTCAACTAAATCATAAATCACAAATAAAAAAACAACAACACAGAAATATAGAGGAACCTCCAGAGGCATTTTTGCCTGATTGGGTGTCATTTTGGGCTTCAAACCTGTCTGACTCATCATTGTGTATCAGAGATAACACACTGGTTGCTGTCAGTTGGTGACTGACAGCAGCAGAGGCGCAGAGAAATGGGGTCATACATACACATCCTGTATTACATGTGGTATAGGCCTAATAATATAAATGAATGGAGACTAACAGAGGACTGATTTTCTGCTATTTATCATAGCATCAGAAGCTGCTGTTAATTTGAACCTGCCTCAGAGGAACCTGTTATTTCTGAGAGGGAACATCCCAGAGTCACTTTGTCTCAGTTCAGCAGACTGGATCATCACCTCCTTGTGGTTTTTGTCAGACGGAGGCTTTTTCCTGAGCTGCCTGACTCTGCTGTTGCTCAGAATTGTTTCATATGCTGACAATGAACCTTCTAATTTTGGCTCAAAGTTTTGTGACACTCAAAACTATACTCCTCTGAAAATACACTGCTCTATGACTTTGACAAACACAGGTTAGTGTGTGAGAGACGCAGCGGGACATGATCCTTGTGCAGGTTGTCTGCCTGTGCTGGACTTTTACCGGACTCCACCCTACTTTCCTCCGTGCGTCACCTATGCAGCAGGCAATGGAAATACAGGCAGATATACAGACACATGTTCATTTAGCTGCTCAGAAGACCCTCTCATATGCACTTTTATACCCTCTTCAATGTGTCTGTTTTTGTGCCTATGTCATATATAAATAACTGATAATCATTATAGTCTCCTTCATCCCATTAATCTATTCAACTCTGTTTCAAAACAGTCAAAAACAATATATTCGACTTATTAAAGATATGCACGCAGCAGACAGAGCTGTTCATTACAAACTTCATAATAAGGCTCATGTGGTACGATGATCACAAAAGACCAAATCATCACTGCTGTTATTTCGGATCTTCTCTGTTACATGGACGACAGCTGGTTTCATCCCATCTACATCAGCCTGATTGGCTGTAGAATAAAGCCTCTCTCTTCCTGTCAGCTTCAGAGCTCAGTATCTCTGTTTAATATTTAGGCTGCTTGAGAGGCATTTCACTGTAGAGGAAGAGTTGCTATAATTGCAATACTGCACTGATTTGTATGGCTGTATTATCTATGCATACGCATGCACAGATGCATATCAGGAAACCCTCCCACTTTGAAACTTAATAAGATTATCCTCCATTCACTCATTCATTACTGAAGTGATCTAACTGGCAGGCAGGCCTGTCAGCGCGCATAAGAATAATGGACAGATATCAAGATCTGTGTGTGGAGGTGTTAGTGTGTATGTGAGTGAATGACAGCTGCCTGTTAAGACAATAGCATCATTCAGTACTAGTGTGGCACTTGTGCGTTAAAGTGTGAGTGGTCTCAGTTACACAACATTCATCTGTGAAATACATTTTTCAAGAGAAGACATTTTTAAATGGACGGTAAAGACGCTGTGTTGAATCTATGCAAAAGGATAGACACACTGAGGAGACTTATTATCATTATTTATTATTATGTTGGCTAATTTGTTTTTGGCTGGGTCAAGTCATGTGTTTTCTAACTTTAGAAAAGGCTGCAGTCTTTTTGGGGCAAGTGGCCCCTGTGAGACCAACCCCAATTTAAGAAGAAAAGTTATCTTGTCATTTTTATCTTTGCAGCGTTGTCCAGTAACAGGATTAATATTCAGTGTTTTGAAAACAAGTTTCATCAATACATCTTGAAGTAGCAGAATGAAAAGCAACTTAAATGCTTATAAAATAAAGAGGATAAATATTGTTTCAAACAGACTATTAAGCAGTTTTAAACTGCACAATACTGTATAGCTGCTTTACAATGGAAAAAGGGGTGGATTCGAATGTTGTTGTTTTTTTTTAGCTCTTGTTCTCTCTTAATAAGAAACAGTCTAAAGCTATGCCAGCTGTTTCTTGAGGCAGCAGCTTCTCAACCTTTTTTCAGTCATGGCACCCTTTCAATGCATGCAAAATCTTGAGGCACCCCAGTCTAAAATGCATTTGAATATCTATGCACACACACACATGAATAAGTGGTTATATAGTGATAGTGACTTACTCTCAGTGGGAAACCTGAGCCTGGGAGGATGCACACAACCGCTCTCTTCTGGTCTGCTGAGAAGCAGACAGGTAGCTCCTGGTCCACAGCCCTTAGTAGACATGATGACTACAGGGGCCAGGGATCGAAACACCAACCTTCCACTAACTGGATGAGCCACAGCGGCCCCTATTAAACAGAAAACTACTGCTGATGATAGTGATATCAATAATAAAAATACTAATGAGAATAATAATAAATCAAAAATTACTACCACAATATGACAAGGATGATGCAAAGTTGCATTGCAGTTTATAGCATCTCACTGTGTGATTTTAATACAGGGGAATGATTTCAGACAACGTTTACAGTGCAGCAGAGGAAAGTCTTTCTCTGATACTTTTGCACACTTCATTATCACTTGCTCTTGTCGGTTGTGTTGCCTTAAGTGAATAAAATATACTCTACACCTTTGCTGGCTAGTGACAGATCATTTGTTGTTAAGTGTTTTTTTTAAAGCTGCTACCCTCACTGTTAAGATACCACTATAGTGATTCTGGAGCCTTTTTTTTTAAACTGTTGCATGCTACTCTGTGTGTGAATGATTTTAGACATCATAAAACAAGATCTGTCATCCGGAGAAATTTGCGGCTGAGTTTCGTTCCCCTGGTAGTGCCGGTGGTCCGCTTGACACTTTGCACCACCGTTACCCATGATTGTAATTTTAATTTTATTTTCACATAAACAGCTATGGAATTTGAATAGTCTAAGACTAAGACTACCAAGATCACTTTAGTGACTCTGAGATAGTACTATTTTTAGTGCATCAAATGGTAGAGGGCCAAAACACATTTCTGATCTGCTGCTCCTTTATGACCTGTCCAGACATCTCTGGTCTTCTGGTGCAGATCTGCTTTCTGTACACAGAGACAAAACTAAACATGGAGAAACAGCATTTAGTCTGTATGCAGCACATCTGGAAAACTTTCAAAGCTGCTCCAACTCTCATGCAATATTGAAATGTTCCTCTTTTTCAGTCTATCATTGCTAAAAAAAAAAAGGGTTACCTCATTCTCTATATTTTATATGGGTCGTTGAACTCCGTGGGTGTGTCCACACTGCTGTGTGCTCCCACCAAGAATGAAGTGAGGAGGGCCACATAAGAATGGGCTCCATCTGTACGTCCGTCATGTTTCATTTCAGAAACATGACTCAAAAGCTGCTTGATGATTTTTCACAAAACTTTATACACAACAACAACCAAGTACTGAAGCGGTGGATTTTCCTATTTAGGAACCATTATCTTTTGTTGTTCATAGCTGTAATGGGATTTGTCTCAGATGAGGGTTTCCGGGGCTTAACTGAAAAACTGTTCAATATTTTCCCCTAAAACTTCATTTACACATCTCCCATGTACTGGAGAAGTACATTTCATATTTTAGGGATTTTTAAGAATTTTATTTTTATCTATTTATGTTTGGAGTTTGCCTTTGTTAATGATCAACAATGATGATGACGTGATTTTTGGTTTACCCTTGCTCAGAGAGAAAGAGAGAGATATAAAGGGACCAAGCACACTGGGAATATCCTGTCTTTCATGTTTGTTGATGTTTCACATGCTTTCATGTCTGTGATTTATTCTACAGATATAGACAATTAAACTGTATGTATGCAAGTATGTATGCTAGCATGACTATAAATTCAGTGAGATGCCAAATCTCTAGATGGTGCACATCTTATCTTACAAAGCAACACATCTCAAAGAAGAGAGGAGTCAATGATATCTAAAAAAAAAAAAAACTAACTAATGAACAATAGGGAAGGACTAAAAACATAAATCTGGGGGAGAAAACTGACCCCTCTCCTGTTCACTCAAATAATTCAGAGCACATTCCTTTCAGCTGCTGTAACTTTTCTATTTAAAAGTGCAATGATGTGTAGATAAAATAATCGCTGAGTCTCCACTGGAAATACGCAAAAAAAAACACAAAATCTTGTTAGTTCAACCAAGTTGTAAGCAGATAATTTCATGTAATCTTTTGTGTGGAAATTGTTCCTCGGGGACATGATGCTGAGCTACTTCCATTGAATTAATAAACACAAACCTAATAACATCAGCTTATTAAGCAGCAAAATATATGATCTACTGAGCCAAATCTATTTCATACATCCGGCGGCTGTGGCTTAGGTGATAAGAGCAGTTGTCCACTTATCAGAAGGTCGGTGGTTCGTGCCCCTGCAGTCTAAATGTCGAAGTATCTTGCTACATTGTACTGTGTAAATAAATCTCCAAATTAAACTTCTTCTTCACCCATTCAAATCCTGCCACATGATTCACAAGCATCCGTTTCCCATCTGACGATGTCAAAGATAAACAGCAGTACTTTCAGACATCGATGTTGCCATGCGATGTCAGAATGAATCCTGTTAACTCTGGTGATCTCCTTACATTTCCTCAAAATGTTCATTTGTGCACTACTTCAACACAGAATACCTGCAGACCTGATGGCATTCCCATGAGCCTCAGCTTGTGTTTAGTGGTAATAAGCAATGCTTGGCATGCTAACACACCGAACTAAGATACTGACATATATCATGTAGCTATAGCCATCACGTTAATATGTTGTAAAGTGTAATTAATTGAATAAATGTAGCTGCTACAGTTGGCAACATCTCTCACAAAATAAACAAATGCTGCATTTGGTAAGAACTTTAAACAGGCTGCCGGTAATATTCACAGACAATAAATGGAAAATGTTATATTTGAATTTGAGAAATTCAAATTTGTTTAAAGTCTTCATGTCAGGTCTTTGACACAAACCAAACACACCATGTCTGTCTGACACACACACACACACACACACACACACACACACACACACACACACACACACACACACACACACACACACACACACACACACACACACACACACACACACACACACACACACACACACCAAATACAAAATGAGACTGAGACAAGCCTCTAAGCCCAGATGGATGTGCCAGCATGCACGTACATTTTGCTTACGCCATCATGTGTCATAGATATCCCGTACTCCCTTCGTGTTCCTCGCTAAATACATTATGTACAATTTGCCATCATCCACGGTGCTCAGTGAAGACTGATGGCAAATAAAATTAACACAAGAGCTAATTTCATTTGCTCCCCCTGCCTCCACCCTTCTAGATCCCCCCTAATTCTCTGTAGCATTACCTTATCGTGTTATTATGAAAGCTGTAATTTCCAATAGTAAGAGACAGCTGTACAGTGTGTCAGTTTTAATAAGCTACTTTTACAACCTCACTACAGTCACAGGCTGTGGAAACTCAAAGAACTGGTTCCAAATCAGGTACTGGCTTCAAACCAGTCCTGGAGCCTGCCTTGGAGGCAAAGGGGTAATTGGGCGTGGGGACAAGTCACCAGTTCATCACAGGGAGAGACAAACAGCCATTCACGCTCACAGCCAAAGTCAAGTTAGAATCATCAGTTCACCTATATTGCATGTTTTTGGACAGTGGGAGGAAACCCACACAGACACATGGAGAACTTTCAAACTCCACACAGAAAGACCCCAGTTTGGAATTTGAACCCAGAACGTTCTTGCTGTGAGGCAACAGCACTAACCACGACACCACCCTCATGCTTTATAGTATATAAACACTCATATGGTGTGAATACATCTATTTTTTTTCAATACTTGGAGCATCAATTCTGCCTAGTCCACATTTAAGTTTGTGATGTGTGTTTGAGCTGAAACAAGATGCTCACCTGAAACACACTGGAGGCCATATATCTTTGAGCCATAGATGAATTATACTGATAGCGGCTGGGTAGCAGTGGATTTACTCTAATGCTGTCTTATAAATGTCACAATAGCATGAGGCGGCAGTAGATAACCAGTGTTATCATCCAGAGTTGGTTCATAGATCACAGTCAGGCATGCACAGGGCTATTTCTTG
This sequence comes from Chaunax sp. Z400, assembly GCA_037577475.1. Classification (NCBI taxonomy): domain Eukaryota; kingdom Metazoa; phylum Chordata; class Actinopteri; order Lophiiformes; family Chaunacidae; genus Chaunax; species Chaunax sp. Z400. The sequence continues at coordinate 11,630,099 of CM075188.1, forward strand.
ATTTTTTTGCACAGATGCTATTCAGCAGCAGTCCACTTTTTCAACCTTTGCACAGTCTATTGTGCAGTACATTTAGAATACACCTCAGTGACATTGAATATGTAATTCTCTGATACTCTCTCCACTGAAATACTGTATATTAATGTGTGTGAGAGAGAGAGGGAGAGGCGTAAGATAGACAGATGCAACCATGTGTAAGAAGGTGTTTATTCCTGTGCCTGGGCCCTACTCCTGCTGTTTATCCATCATGCAATGTGGCCAGCATGCTGATGGCTGACTGGAAGGATTGAGCTCCAGGTCTATTCACCACCTGCAGCAGTGGGGATGAGGCTCAGACTGAGGCAATGCAAATTTTCTGTCAGGGTTTGCAGGACAAATTGCTTATTATAATGGGCTTCAGGGCTATGGATGACAGTGATGCCAGTAATGCAGTTACAAGGCTACACTGTTCAGAAATAACAACTAAACTGGAGTTATGAGGAGAGTGTTTATAATCTGAAATGCTTCAGACTGTTGTCGTGGGTTTCTCTGTATTTTATCGAAGCAAGGTCCGACCTTCCTTTGCTGTTCTTCCAATCACTCACCCATTGTCAGATTTGCCGGTACTCTTTTACCCCCTCCAAAAACAACCACATTTGAAATTCAAATGAAATGCAAAATTCCCCTTGAAATATACAAATCAGGTGAGAGAACCCAACCAGTCAATCAGAGACTGAAGACGCCACTCGTCCCTGTGAGGGGCAGAAGGAGCTGGAGAGGAAACACTCACACTTTACAGAAGTAAACTCCACACAGTGTTTGAACCACAGCTGTTTCAGGGGAAGATGTGAGGTTCAGCTGTACCTGTGGAGGGCTTTCCTAATGAATCAGAGAATTAAGGTTGACAGAGTATGTGAGCACCAATCAAGGGCAGACTGGAGCAGGCAGATGTACAGGTTCCTCATTAACTCTCACTTTCCCCCCTCTCTCCCTCTGCTTGGTGCTCAGCGATGATGAGACTCTCCTCCAAACCCGAAACCCTCATCAGACACCGTGTCGTGTACTTCACCGGGAATGTTTCCCTCTTGAGCTTTCTTTATTCTTAAATACGCTCTCTCTGTCATAACCTCTGTCACACTCTAGCTTGTCGAAACTTTCACTGCAAACTTCCTTTAACGATCGACCTTTTGCAGAGACAAGCTTGGGTCGTCAGGCCAACATTGTTGCAGCATAAAAGTATAGAGATAACGAGATATTCCAGGAGGACAGAATAACCACTTTCCTTCCTTTTCTTCCATCTCCTGTTCCTTCCATATGTTATTTACTCATCCTTATTTTTTTTGTCTCTTTTCCCTCCCTCTGCCTCTCTTTGTAGAATGACTCATGGAGTGAGCTCTACTCCTTTGCCCTCTTTAAGGCCATGAGCCACATGCTGTGCATTGGATATGGAAGACAAGCCCCAGAGAGCATGTCAGACATCTGGCTGACCATGCTCAGTATGATCGTCGGAGCCACCTGCTATGCCATGTTCATCGGCCATGCAACCGCACTAATCCAATCTCTGGACTCATCCAGACGGCAATACCAAGAAAAAGTAAGGATCTGGCTAGTTTTTGGTGTCTTGAGTTATTTTATCAGTCTGACTTAAAGCTATGCATCTGTGTTTTCTAGTTATTTAACAGAATAGTTCAACAATGTTTGGGAATATGCGTATTTTCTTTCTTGTTATTATTAAATTATTATTTAACAATCACAAGTTACATGTTGTAACAAGTTCTTCTGGGCCAGCTATTTCCCCCCAGTTTCCTATCTTAATGCTAGGCTAATGCAATCTGCTCCTGGCTATGCATGGGCAGACATGATAGTGGTATCAGTGTTCTCATCTAACTCTCAGACAAGAGAGTAAATAAGAATATTTATCAGCATCAAACTATTCTTTATATAAATCCAGCAGCAGCATCTCATTTCAGAAACAATGTCCTTGTCACTCTAAATAATCTGCAGGCCATGCTATCATCGGAACACCTTCTACTGAAGAAATAATCCCTATACAAACTGTGCACAGTTTGTTCTGTGGATTATCCAGAGTCACGGGGACACTTCCTGGATTTAAATGTTGCTGTTGATATTTTTTGTAAATTGGTTTCTCAATAGTGTGAGCATCATCACTGGGGATCTCAAAAACATGGACAAATATGGACCAGCAAGGCTAAGGGGTGAACTAAACCCTAAACTCAAACCATCAAACAAAATAGTAGTTTGTGAAGAAAACCAAATGAAAAGGGAGCAAAGGTTTTCCTCCTCTTTGGATCACTGGTTAATTAAATCAGGGGGATAGCTGCAGGATTACCTCACCTGTACCCAGGTGGCCCCGCTGTCTCCTCTAAGGAGGGAGATTTAATCTGAAGTCCTTGTCCTCTATGACAATGTGAATAAGGTTAACACATTTGATATGAACAGAGAGGGTTTGCCCATTTGATTACAACACACTTTGATAGGAAGAGCATCTGTTCCATTGGTTTGATATTCATGGGTGCACCTAACTGGGCCTCAGGTCGTCTGTCATCTCCTTACAAAGGCAGATCGAAGCGTCCGTTGTCTGCAGGCCGGAGAGGGGAGGACGCTCCTGCATCATAAGCCCATCATGTCAGTGCTCCTCTGTATCTTGTTAGTTTCCTTAGATCCTGGATGATGTGAAGACGTCTGATTCTACCTCTTATCATACATATCAGAGAGTTTGGTCATATTTTGTTGTTGTAGCTTTATTCTGTTTGTCGTCTGGCTTGGTGGTGTATCATCTTGGAGAGATAATCATCTTGCTCTAGATAAATTATCTCAGAGATAATCATCTTGCTTTATTTTCTCGGTCATGATTTCAGTGAGCATCCATGTTGAGGTTGAGTTTATCGAAGACCAACTCCCCTGTGGGATGGGCTTTGGTGGCCTTTAAAAAGTAATAAAGTATATGTATATGTCCATGGCAAATGCAGCAGGGATAGGATGCATTATCAATGGATCCGGGCTAAATAATCACACGAACGCACAACGGATCACTTGTGTGAACCCAGTTTCACCTCAGTAATGTCAGCCAAAGACAAAGTATAATTTAAAGGTTCAATTTACTCAAAATACAAACGAAATCTGCTGCCATCAAAATACAAAAGAGGTTAATAAAAGCTTGTTTGTGATGCTGACTGCATTAATAAATTACATTTAATTCAACAGAAACTGTCTGTGAAACCTGAGGACTGTACGTACTCTACAGATTATCCAGAGAAACCGGGGATTTTTCAAGGCTTTTTAAATTATTTTACTCTTTGGTGTAATTTCTGATAAACCCACCCTTGAATGAGGCAGTGTTATTCTTTACTGATATGTTCTTTGGGATTATAAGCCTAACAGTGATTGCTCTTCAGTAAGCAGCCTCAGATCTGTAGACTCACTAATTCAGCACCATCTTTTAAATCCACATCTACAAACACATTCACAGTCATGCTTTTGATCTCGCTAACTTTTAACCTTGTGTTGTTTCCCCGTGCATTTTTTAAATTCATTTCATTTTCTAAAGTTATTCTTCCTTTGATCATGTTTTCTATGTTTACGTCTTTATTGGCTTTTATAGTTCATTATTTTTTGCTTTCATTATTTCATTCTAGCCTTTATGCTTTTCTGTAATGAATTTGTAAACTTTGAAAATAGCATTTTATGAAACAAAGTTTCTCATTTTTGTTTTCCTTATTACCTCCACAAAGATGGTTACAATATATTATTGGTTCAGCCTGTGTTTGTCTGTTAATTAGCAGGCACATATCAAAATGTGTATGTTTATATACTATAAAAATGTTAGATCAAATTCCAACGGGATGTGATTAGTGTTTGGCAAGGAATACCTTTTGGCCATTTCTGATATATTTAATATTTCGCCTCGTAACTCCTGAAAGCATTATGAGGACTTATCTTGTATTTTTTGGGGGTTCAGGGTGATCAGTAAATGCCTTATCTGACTTTTCTTTAAACCATTGCTCCGACAAACTTCATCCGGTCCTCACCAAATATTAACTTAGCTTGAAAAAGTTACAATACAATAAACTAATTGGTTTCCAGAAGGGCTATTTGACATTAATGCCTGAAGTCAAAAGGACATCCTCTTGCAGTGAGCGCAGAGACTAAAGAGAAAAATTGAGAGAAAGGGGACATGAACTGCTGAGTCCATGCTGGAGTCTCTGTTCCGTGTCAGCATGAATAAGTGACGTCTGCAGCTTCTCCCTGCTAGAGCTCTCATCCTCTTCCTCTTCCATGATGCACAACAGAAAACTTATAAACAGAGTGGCAACATGCTGCCACGTTGAAGTTAGACAAATCCTCTAACATGCCGCCCCTCTCCTGTCCCCCATGACTGTTTGTTCAACATTAATGAACTGAACCATGCTGCACTGCAGAACACAGCAAGTCTCTCAATCAGATAACAGACTGGAGACAGGGCTATGGGTTGGAGTTCGCCTCAATGACAAAAGGTATTCTTTGTATAAGATAGCGCTAATGCTAGCGACAGCATGGACTTGTGTTGACATAACACTGAGTAAACAGTTAGCATCATGCTCAGAGTTGAGACAGAAATGTCATAATAGCTGCAGCACCAAGCACCGTCTCCTGTCTGCAGCCAAGACCCCATTGACCAAAGAGAGACGTGGATTCTAAATGTTTACTGTAGGTTCAAGAGTTAAACAAAGCATGCTGGTATATTTTCCTGCTTTATCAGAATGGACACATGTTGTTTGCTTAGTGGTGTGTTCAGCAGATCCAGGGACAGGAATATAAATATGGACACACAGGGTGAACGTAAGGAGAAACACTGTAGAGCAGTGGGTTCCCAACGGTCAACAATTATTCATATAATTCAATTCTCTGTGTTTAGGTTAGTTTGGTCAACTTTTCATTAATACTGCTACCACTTAGTTCAGACTAAGCTGGACTTTTCCACCATTTATGTCTGTATTAATTATAGCAAACTATCTCAATAATTTATGTTTCAGCTGATTATTTGTCATCCACTACTTATAGCTAACTATACTCAAGGGATTTGATGCACAACCCAGTTTTTGGTCTGAGAAAACTTTTTTCTCTATTCTAAAGTTTAAAGCTTGACTGATTTTTGTCAGTAGCCTTGACTCTGAAAACACAGCTTTTAGAGAAATAGCCTCAATGCCTTGTTACTCCCCTGTTAATGAAACTAACCAATGACTATAAAAGGCATGAAGACTGGGGAGAAAATAACATCTACAGGAAAGCCACGACTGAGGTAACATAACGGAGTCGTTGCTATTGGCTTGCTGGAGGTGGTGCAGTCCACCAGACAAGTTGCCAGGGTGGAGAATGCTCACCATTCCACTGTAGTGCTTCTACACCAGAGTTATGTAGCCAGAGGAACAACGACAGACTGCCTGCGCCGTGGTTGTCCATGTGTAAAGACCCAGAATCAGGATTCACTAATCCACATGCTGTGCCTCAGGAACAGGTTCTGACTGGCCACTGCTACAGCAGATGACTTTCAAAAAAAAAAGTTTTATAGATGACAAAACTATGAGAAATCATCTGAGGCATGATGGACTTCAAGCCGGAGGACCTTATGATGGTACTGTGCTGTCGGGATGCCGTCACCGGGCCTGCATGGACTGGTGCAGCTCATCATCAGTGAACGTTTCACTGTCCAATATGGGAACATTCAACCTTTAGGGTTGGTTGAGTTAGTGATCTTTACAGCGCAAACATCCTCTACAGACACAGAGGCGCTGTACCAGGCAACTCCAGGCAGCTCTGACTGAAGAGTGGGCCACCATCCCACAGGATGACATCATCTGGAGGTTGTGTCAGTCCATGAGGAGGAGGATTACTGCTGTAATCAATGCTAATGGGGGGCACACTAATTACAGATTTGTATAGAATATTGTATACTCCAGTTGTGTCATGTTTATGGTGTTTGTGTTTATGCTATTGTTTTCGTTCCATCTCTGTTTTTACTGATTAATTTAAGATAATCATTTGACCCAAACTATCTCAGCTAATGTGCAAATGAACACTGTGGTGTGTTTTTAAATCACTTAGTGTATTTTACCGGTTTTACCATTAATTTTTTAGCTTTTACTCATTTATCTAGTTCTACTATTTATGCATCATATTTTGCTTCATAACTTCTATTTATTATTCTGTTTATTCTATTCTTTATAAGTTCCTTGAACTTCTCTCTCTTTCCACATCTCAGAGGTCAGAGGAACCTCTGGTTGGGATTCACTGTAAAGCATCTCATTTCTCAAAAACATATTTTAAACATGTAGGAATATAATGTGGTGCGAGTTCCGAGGGGCAGATTGTGTTATTTGACTTTTTGTACGTGTATCTGTGGGCGTTGCATTGCTGTTCCTTTGTTATTCCCTCCTTGACGTTGAGGTGAATGGTGTCCTCTTCCTGTGTTTCTACACACTCTTCCCGTCTCCAGTCCTCACCTGCTTAATCTGTCCATTTGCCCTTGGCTATTGGGCAATACACCATCTGCCAGCAGACACTGCACATGGACACAGGGCATTAGCCATTATGTAACTGCCCTTCTACCCATCACTTCCTCCCCCTCAAGAGCAATAGAACAACATGTCTGAATAGTGGTGAGAGGAGGGAGACGTGACCCCTTTGGCCTCCCCCTTGGGCCTCCTGTGATGAGCACAGCAGCTTCATAACCTGTTTGATGACGTGACATGGATGCATGTATGTGGTGGATCAAACACATCAGCTGAAGTTTGACAAATAAAAATGACAATGAGCTCAAAATCCACCTTTTTTTTTTTTTAAAGTGCTGACACTATCTCCAGAGTCAAGAATGTAAATTAAACTTAACTTGACTTGAATTTAATCCTGATTTTTCACTTTATGTAACACTTTTTAAGCCTTAAAGCCTCTATATGTTCTAAGTAATCCCAACAGAATACATTTTTGGCCACAGGAAAGAAATCCAGTTGAAAACTAGTGGAGTCTGTTTCATTTATAAATAGGAAGACAAATCGCCATCCGATCATGGCTTCAACCCAGGTTCATGTCATGTCTCTTCATGAAGACCACAAATGTCTCTGATATTAAAAATAAACTGGTGAATCGTAATAAAATCAGGATACGAGAAAAATTATGAAATGTAGAACATTTTACGACAAGAACAATTGTGACCTTTCCTCATCTCTTCTGACATTTTTGTCACTTCCTCCATGTCATCATCAACACACATGTTGGTAATATGTGTGTTTTCAATGCGCACACGCTGTTGTGTTTGTGTGCACATTTGTGTGTTTACTTCTGCAGGCCTGTCTTTAGTCGATGAGCTAAAGGATGCTAAAGTCAATTTGGGTTTTATACACTCGGGAGAACATCACACACACACACACACACACACACACACACACACACACACACACACACACACACACACACACACACATACATACACACACACACATAGTTAAGACTTGTCACATCCTGAGCTCTGACGCTCAGTGACATGGCCCATTAATAGGAGGCCAATTCAATTTCTCCCTTCTCTGTGTGGCAGCTTACAGTGACAGCCATGCATCATGCTCGCAAGCCACAAACTAGGAGCTTTATGTCCCATAAAAAATCCTCTGCTTTCCCTCCCTTAACTCAGTGAGTGTGTGTGAGGAACAGATTAGATGCTGTTTGTTTAATTTGATAGTTTTACACAAGTACTGCAGGAGAGTTTAAGTCCAGTCCAGTCCTTATCTGCATCCCCAGCCACAATGTTTGAGTTTGTAGATGGACACGGTGTTAGTACAAGTCAGTGTCAGACGTGTGCATTTGCTTGTGTTGCTATAAATGACACTTGAGAATATTTTATTAAGTGCCTATACATCTTGGAAACTAAATGTCCCTTTTGATTATGTGTATCTGCCTTAGAGTCTTGGGATTTATTATTATATATATATATATATATATACATAGTCTTTAAATGTGCTTGTTTGGCAGAGTATTGACTGACAATTCCCTATTTGTCATGACTCGCCTCTTTTTTCTCAAAAAGCAAAAACATTAACCGATCATAACACATGTATGTCGCGAGATAAATAGGTTTCAGCTCCACTACAACTGTCACTTTTTGTGTTTGTGTTTGTGTTTGTGTTTGTGTGTGAGGGTGGAGGACATTTGAATCTCATTCCCATCCACTGACTTGAGTGACACGGTCACTGATCTGAGTCTAATGCTAAATTTAAAAAAACTCAATAAACCTCGGTGACTGCTTTAACAACTACTTTTAAAGAAGAGGGAGAATGTGTGTGTGTGTGTGTGTGTGTGTGTGTGTGTGTGTGTGTGTGTGTGTGTGTGTGTGTGTGTGTGTGTGTGTGTGTGTGTGTGTGTGTGTGTGTGTGTGAGAGAGAGAGAGAGAGAGAGAGAGATGTCATTTCAGTTTAATTGAGACTTCCACACACTGAATCCCGAGGCAGGAAACACTTAATAAGAACCTCCCAGCTTATCCGTATGCTTGATTAAATGAGCAGGATACTCTGGATGTCTGGACGTCTAAATAAAATGACTCTACTCCTTTTTTGATTCATTGGATTTGACTGTTCATTTGGCAGAGACCCCTCTTATGTCCTAAACCAAAATACCCTGATCATTTAAAAAAGAAAATGCTGATAGTTGTCGGCTGCATTGTGTTTACTTTTAGGATGTGTTTGCAGTCTGTAAGATGACGACATACACGGTTTTCTTTTAATGCTGCCGTGGCTTTTCATTCTAAATGAACCATGTCTAGAGGCAATTAATAAAATCTAAATGAGCCTGAGATTAAAACTGCTTTACATAATAAAGGAAAGGATTCAGTAAATTGTTTTTGTAGACATAATGTCATTGTGTATTTAATTCAGTGAAGGTCATGCTGTATTGTATGTATGTATTTGTGTGTATGCAGTATGAAAAAGAAATAGAAATAGAACAAAACATTAAAAAAACAGACAAATGTCACTCTTCCACTGCCACTACAATTCTTACTTGAACCCAAGTTTTTCTTTTTCATAAACTGCTTTATTTTATGAAGAGGAAATCCTCCTGTAGAGAAACAAAATTAATGATACCATGACAGCTACTGTGTGCGGTGTTAAGGATGTTTGTTGTATCATCCAGCAGGGTCAAGCCTCCACTTTCCTCTCAAAGCCATATGTCACCATACAGTGTGACAAAATGTAATTTCCTGGACAGCAAGCCATCCCATCCCATTCGTGTGTGTGTCATCCACTGTTTCAAGCAAGGTCATTGTAAGGGCCCCGATTGGTCCTCCACACATAATGTGTCCTCATAAATCATGACTGTGGTCAAAGAAAGTATAGGCACTCTAGATAATTAAAGAATTGTATTTGTCTTAAGGCGAAAGACCATCATCTGTAATATCTGCTGCACTGTCTTGATACCTCAGCTAATAACAGTTCTATTGAATTCATGAGATACAGATGGGTGATAAATTAAAAAAGAAAACACTAAAATGAGCGTCTTTGTGAAGCCATAAACAAGCCTTCCAGTCTTTGTAAGTGCTGTTATTGTTGTTGTGTTTCATCGGGTTGAAATGTGATCACTATGAAGTACATACTGTAGTAAGAGAGTGTTATGATGACAGTGTTTGGAAAAGCTACTTGAAAAGCGAAATCAATTATCCGTGACATATTAGCCTCATTACTTTGCTAACTCGACAGTCCTCAGAGAGCGCACACCTCTGATGATGCCACTGTCACTAAAACCTGAACAATCAGGAAACAGTTTTCTCACTTAAGAACCCTTTTGGCAAGTTCTGCCAGCGTTTGAATACGTGTGCTTGTGAGTCTGCAGAAGACATGCAGTCCATTTTATATGACTATGAGGAAACCCGCATTCAAATTGCAGGGGCTGACGGACTTTTCTTTCTCGCGGTTTTTCTTTCTTACTTGATTCTTCAGGTGAAGTGGAAACGATGAAAACTGACAGCCACGACAGCTCTAATTTCAAAGGTGGAAAGCAAAAGAATTGTAATTCTGCTGATTAATATAAGCACTACAAAACCACAGGCATGTTGTTAACAATGACAGCTTTGCTTGACAGGGTGTAATCAATTTCTTATTCACCACCAGAAAGTGACAGTGTAAAAACACTATTAACCCAAGTTTGGCCAGTACTTATGGAAGCGTTATATTGAAGCTCTGTGGACAAGATTTGAGGTACTTCCTGTGTCTTTCAGACAGGGGAGTTCTTCTATTCCACATTTTGATGACTCAACGCACACTTTTGGGAGACCACATGAATCTGTTGCACTTCTTGCACAGTACTGATGAGTTTTAAAACAGCTTTTCTGTCTTTGTATCCATACAAAGCAGATTCATTCATATTCCTCCTGTATGTTATGGTTTTTTTTAACCCAATGATGTTTTTGCTTTTTTGTGTACCGATGGTTGCATCTCACTGCCTTTCTGTTGGAGAGTCTGTGGCTGATTTAACAGGAAGTGAACAGCTGTCCACGAGATGCTGTGGTTATCTGTTCTATTACCTTATGCCCCCTTTTTTTCACCCTCGGTTTGTTGTTGTATGTGTTCATTTTTGTTTGTTTACAGCAAGGTGGTGACACATGACACCACATAAGATGTCTCATTTTCTTGGTATAAATAAAACAAACCCAAAAGCCATTTGTTTAGAGTGAACGCGGATGAAGCACAAGATTCATTCCCCAGTTGACACAGTGCCATGTAATTCCACTTTACAAGAGATGCCATACAGTCGGTCCAGCGGCTGCTATTTTCACAAGGCATGTAATGTGTCATGGAGCGTCATAATGTATTGAGAGAAACAGACATTCGGGCTGCATTTGATGTGGATAAACAAGATTGGCAAATATGTGATGGTGTGAATCACTTGGGTGAACAAATGCAATGCTGCAGCCAACCTCCATTTTCAGCTTCCGTTCCAGCCACATAGTTACATATTTATCACTTCCAACATAAATAACAAACAGCTTCCTCTTTCAGAATAGAAACTCAAGTACACAAATGCTAACTGTTTCTATTTAATTATTTACCTATACGTCTTTTTTTGTCTTGAAAGATCATGGAGGAAAAACAAAACACTGAACAGCAACAGACATGCTTCACCAAAGCTTGACAATATTTTCTGTAAATTTATCCCTTCAAAATAAAATATTTTGAATGTTGAGACCACCAGGGATAAAAAGCCATTGTGGTTAAGTTTTTTTTTTTTTATTCTCTAAACAGGTGGTTCTCAAACTGAGATCAGGGGGGCATAGAGCCACTGCAGGTGGGGCATGGATGACCAGGAGAAACTAAACCGATAAAGATGATTTATGTGTTTATAAACAAACTTTACTTTTTAAATTTTACAAATTCTACTGTTGTGCTGGCCTTCATTTCCCTAAATCTCAATTTGATTTCTTTAAAAAAACAAAAACTTTTTTTTATCATATTATCTTCATCATTTACCATTTTGATAATTTTAACGATGGTGGACTCAGGTTATCAGAAAGGCAGGAGCCAAAAAAAATCAAATGGTACCAGTGCACAGAAAGCCACAATGCATTTATGCACGGGTGACACTGCTGTGAATACAATAGACTGTGATGCATAAACTTAACAGGGCTGTGTTGTTTCCTTTTTTCACTGATGCTTCTGTTTCCATTATCTCTCACACCTCTCTCCATTCTTCAGTACAAACAAGTGGAGCAGTACATGTCGTTCCACAAACTCCCGGCTGACTTCCGACAGAAAATCCATGACTACTACGAGCACAGATATCAGGGCAAGATGTTTGACGAGGAGAGCATCCTCGAGGAGCTGAATGAGCCATTGCGTGAGGTATGGAAATGCCCGTGCATCCACAAAAATGTGTTGGTTTACCCACAAATCTCTACCCTCTACTGGATTGGAATGAATTCATTACAATGCTCAGCTATAATCTGTCCAAGTCAAAAATCTTAGTTCAATTCCAACCTTTTCTTTGTAAATTTACTTTTTTTTTAAATGAAATTTTTAATTTTTAATGAATTGAAAAGATGGATTTAGAATGATTTTACAGTAGTTTACAGCAAGTAGCCCTCTCCTTTTGAGGACAGCTCAAATGCTACATGCTACAGGTGACAGAAAATGAGGGAAATAGGGAGAACACTCAAATAAGCTGTGCTAGGGTCCCTCACGGTAGATTGAATAAAAAAAGAAAAATCTACAACATGGACAGAGTGTTTGCTCTGGAAATGGCAAATCTTAGCACCTATTTTCCACTGCTGCAGGACATTTGAATTCATGTAGTGCAACTTTTTATCAATGCTGCACTTCTGCATGGAAACACAAATGACATAATATATAACACATATGCCCAATGATCCTACTATGTGCAATAAAACATGATACAATGCATTATGATCCAAGGGTGTTTTCTGTTATTTTGTTAGGAAATTGTCAACTTCAACTGCCGTAAGCTGGTGGCCTCCATGCCGCTGTTTGCCAATGCTGATCCCAACTTTGTGACAGCCATGCTAACCAAACTGAGATTTGAGGTCTTCCAGCCCAAAGACTACATCGTCAGGGAGGGCACTGTCGGCAAGAAGATGTACTTCATCCAGCACGGTGTGGTCAGCGTCCTGACCAAAGGCAACACCGGCATGAAGCTGCTGGACGGGTCCTACTTTGGAGGTATGTTTCACCATCCGTGTCTCTTTAGGGTCATCAGTTATTCCATTTTCTATTCTATTCTATTCTATTCTATTCTATTCTATTCTATTCTTATAATGACATAGTATGACATAACAGAACATACTTCATTCATTCATTTTCTGTTATTCCTCTGTGGCTGTTTAAAGACATTTGGTGCCTCTGCTGTTATCACACTTGTTGGTGGTTTGGGCTGCATTTTTGTTTTGTTTTTTCGACAGTAATGTTGATGTGCCAGCAGCCCAAGGCGCTGCTGGAGTGGTGTAGACACACATATGTGTATACAAATCACACATACACACACATCCAATTAATAACAGCTAATTAGCACAGCAGAATAGTGATGACAGGGCCATTTGTAATGTCACTGTCTGTTTGACAGTTCAGAGGCATCCCTGCTGCCAGGAAGGAAATCTCAACTCTCTTCTTGGGTTGAAGGGACGACATGATTTAAACATGCTGTGTGGTGCAGTGCATCCTGTATTTGTGATAAAAATCTATCAATTTGTAAGTTGCAGGAAGTAGATAGTGATATCAGACAAAAGATGGGACTTTGCTTCAATTTCCGTTTGTAGAATTTAACTGTCTCCTGCTCTTGCGTTTGCATCTCTTGGGCTGTATTGGCACAGATTTGTCATCAGCGAACTCGCCTCCATTATTATATCATGACATGGAGAAAAAGTCAGAGCTTTGTTAACAATTTCTATGGCTGTAAATGCAACTGAGTCTGCAGCTTAGCCTTTGACTTATTTTTTTTAATTTTTTTTTTCAAAATTGCTGTCTGCCAGAACAATGCAACACTCATCCAGCCACATCCATCACATTACTTAGAATTTGTTCATTAAATAATTGCTTGATCCCAGATTGGATTTGGGAAATAGGTTGAAAACTGACTTTAAAGAGTTGCATATTCACTGCCTGACTATTTAGCCTGCGTGGGTTTGTGTTACTGCTGTTGTGACGGGTCTAAACTGCCAAAGATTTTGTGAAATGTTGCATGTCTTGTAATTAAATTAATTAACATTCATAATAGTTCAGATGGAGGGCCTTTTGTAGTTAACTCAATCTAGAAGACAAGACTAAACGAAGAATATGTTCATATGGGTATCATAAACAAGAAGAGGAGTTTAGCTGTGAACATGTTAGTCAATGAAATGGCAAAAGATGATTTTGGACATAATATTTTACACTAATTGGATGAGGAAACACCACTGCTAAAATAAAAAATTCACTTCACCCATGACAGTTCTCCTATCCACAAGCTGCTAATGGTTACCCAGTGGTTTGAACATCTTTTTAATGCAGCCTCGATGGTTTCATTATCTTCTTCCAGCACTTCCCACTAATGATGTTAGCAATATGCAAATGGCTGTGTTAGGTATTACAGAAAGATCCCATGTGACAGTTCATGAAAGGACATTATGAGGGGAGTCGTGTGCATTTTGAGGAGTTTTTCCACAACTCCTGCCAAACTTCAACATCTGTGCTGCCTAAAACCTAACTCTCATTGCTCAAATATAAATGGACAACGCACACCTTACTCAAATATATCTTTCCACTGACATTTGGCTAATTCAGAGACACGAGATTAAGTAACACTATGGATTACAACAGCTGACCATGAGGAGCATAACCACAGATATACAATAAGCAGCAGAGCGTCTGCCTGCATTGGCTATTAATCATTAATCCAGTGTAGATATAGAAATCCTGTATCGGATCAGAAGAAAACATGGTCATACTCATGTGTGAGAATTAATTATTAACATCTGAATAAAAAACTACTGTTTCCTGACTCAGTGAGTGAATGAATGTGGTTGAATGTGAATGTATGATGAGAATGCATCTGTTTTATGAAGACACTGTATGTATGCGAGAGAAGATGCTCTGGAAATGTCTTTGACCCGTGGCCTGTATCCTACTAGTTTGGGCTCAACGGTGACACCTGGCTTTCCGAGCTGCACCCCTCTCGGCTTTTACCCCTCCCCTTGGCTGATGGTCATCTTCCTGCCCAGTTCCTGTCTTTTCGTTTTTGAGCCAGAGGCAGTTGCTGCTCCGTTCGACAGCTCCTGCCAGGGATTTGATAGCCCTGCCAGAGGGCCTCTCCTCGGACTCCCATTCCTTTCAGCAGCCCGGTGGTTGACATGGCTGCAAAACCTCTGCAGTCTACCTCCGCGGGGAACACCTGCATTTTCCAGCCCTTTTGATCTGCTTCATGTGCTCGGTTGAAGTACCTCATTTTTTCCCTTCGTATGCCTCATCCATTGCATCCTCCCACTGAGCCATCATTCTATGATGAACAGGGCTCTTTCTGAGGCTAACCTATGAGATCAGATCTGGCCTGAGATTGGTTGTAATAATCTCCCGTGGTTTTGATCAACCATAATGTTCCAATCCTGTGCTGTGTCTCGTAGGCTTCCGTCTTTTCTTGCAGTTGCTTTCTTCCATTTGACTGCTCCTGCTGGTACAATGCCAATGATATGGAGGCCATGGGTTGGGGGAGAGAGTGCACTGATAACATATTGTTTTTCTCATCTGGTTAAGATATTAAGTTTAAGAAACAACAATGTTGTAGACTCTTGTCATCATTGAGGCAACCAGTAGAGGAGGTCACTTTTGTCAATTCATGTGTAGCTATTTCCCCAGTTTCCACTCTTGGTGCTAAGCTAAGCTAGCCAGGTGGGACTTTGTGGGAGTGGAATCACACAATTTCACAAAATGTCAAACTACTGGTCTAATAAATATTACACAATTATTTATCCTTATTGTGTTCAGGCTGTTTAATAATATGTGTTTGTATGTCGTCAGTTTATTTAATTTCTGCAGTGCTCCATTTGCTGGTGGAGAAACCACAGGTCTGAACAGACTATTACATTCCAGTATAATGCCCCAGGCATGCTCTTGATGGAGTCTTCTCACATTTTTCTTACCCACAGACAGTCAGGGGGAGTCGACCTTTCAGTCGAGGGAAAAGGAGGGCATATGGTTGTCAAGACAACAGTCAGCTCCAGCCCAAAGAAGAATGATGCTAGAGAGAGGAAGATGCTAGGGGAAGGGAAGGGGGACAGCTGAATGCAATGAAGCTTAGCTGCACATCTCCAAATATAATGTGCTTCCTTCACACAGCTGTTAGTGCTGTGGCAGTGATGGCGGGGATAACTGGTGTTACTGTCAGTGGGTCATACTAACTACACACAACAAACATGCGTGAAAGAAATTCCATTCTGATCACACATTTGCTCAAGGCCTTGGAAAGCTCAATGAATCCAAATAATTAAATGATGAGATAATTGAAATATCATGAAAGTTTGGCCTAAATTGTACTTGAAAAATCTAAATATTTGCACATCCTATATTCTAAAGTGGTATTCAGAGTGAATTATTTGCATAATTTGTTATATATTAAATCTAATATATTTTTTTTTACCCCTTTTCATTCAAAGATCTATTTTGTTTTGGAAAAGTGCAATTGTATTCAGAATGCTCTTTCCTCAGTTGTAGCATCTGTTCTTTTCTCTGTCACTGTCTGTCACCATGAAATCTCATGTTCCTGATCTGACTGTGTCTTGCTGGATGTCTCTCTCATCCCATCAGAGATCTGTCTGCTGACCCGTGGCAGACGGACAGCCAGTGTGCGAGCGGACACCTACTGTCGCCTCTACTCTCTCTCTGTGGACAATTTCAATGAAGTGCTGGAGGAGTATCCCATGATGAGGAGGGCCTTTGAAACGGTTGCCATTGACAGATTAGACCGGATAGGTAAGAACGCCACCTGGTTCAACAAAAACTCAACCATTTACTTTTGTTTCACACAGTCTAACAAGCTATTGCCATTGAACACAGTAGCGTTGATTGGTGTGTAATGGTGTTCAAACCTTTGCAGAATTGCTCAATCAAAGATTTAGTTTGGATCTTGTCTTGTCTTAGATCTCACTCATGCCAAGTTATTTTCTAATTAGAGAAATAGGAAATTATCAATCGAGCATCCACAGGATAGGCTGAAATAAGTATGATCCATGGAAGCCCTGCCTCAAAACCCATTGGTTCCAAATCAGTCTTTAATATTTTGACTGACTGGTGTCTATATCCAAACCATAACACCATGGCGATTTGGTTTCAGCCACAGTCATCACAACTCCGTTTTTAACCCCCTCTCTTCTGTGTTAAGAACAATCTAAAAAACGGAACACATAAATCTTTCGATACCGGTCTAATATATGGAGATTTAGTCATGGATGATTGGCATTACGCCTCACTGATAAAAGCGGCAGGCACTGTGTCTTCATGGGCATATTAGTCATTCACAAGGTAAAATCAAGCATAAGGAAAAAATATTCATTCATTAATGTCTCTGTCAAAACTCTGCTCTATCTGACAGCCGTGACGTACGAAATGAATGATCCTAACAGAGGCAGTGTGTATGATGGAGGACAGCAGTCGAGGCTGGAGATGTATTCATGGCTGTGAATCATTTATTATGTAGTTTCCTCAGTGTAAATATGTCATTGTAGAAAAACATTTTCTATGGAAATCTGCCATTTTAGAAATATTTATTTAACATATGTGAGTCTTATAATGGTAGATACTGCAATACCACTTTTTTTATTTTTTTTTTTTTTTTTTTTTAGCTCTGAACTCTCTATAGCTGAATTCATTGATCAGTTAAAATGTTTGTCTAGCAGGGACTCTGTCTGAACATCTTTGGCTTGAATGTTACCCAAGCCTTGAGAGCCCCTTGTTAACAAGTTAATTGAAGCATGTAATTTATTGAGCTATGGCTGTGGCCATGTTCGGGGATCAGACCATGCTAACTCTATGACACAGTAGATTGCATTTTGAGTTTCCTGTGACAATTGCAGGATATTTAAGGAAAAGAATAAAGAAAGACAGGCGATAATGTGGACTTAATGTGGACTTTGTTGCTTTTTATACTGCATTAATCCTTTGCATACTGCCACTTAATGTATGTACCTACATGTGTGATTTATTTAACTACATATCATACTTAACCAGACAATCTACTCAACTCACATCACATCATTCAGAGGCTGCATAGACATAGTGCTATAGCCAGGCTAGAATGGTGCACCAAATGAACAAGCTACTGTTTTTGGCATATTCTCAGCCACTATTTTCTCTGTACCTTGCATACCTCTAGTTTTCTGCTGATGTCAAACCCCTGTCACATGACCACACTTCACATGTTTACAAAAACCCTCCATCACTCACCTTCCAGCTGTTGCCATAGCAGCCGGATTTCACACGTGAGGAGCTTTCAGTAAGTCTGCTCATACATTTGGAGGGAGACTGTCAGACATGTCTGCTTTAGGAACTAACCACCAAACAAATATTCCCAATGGGCTCCTTGAGCACTTGATGAATTTAAACAATGTGTTCTTTTAGCTTTGTCAACAATGTTTGTCAGAGAGAGGCATCTGGATCAAACACTGAGAAGGCTTTCAGAAATCATGTAAGGAATATGAAAAGACTGGATGACGACACAAGCTTTGGTCCTTTTAAGTGTGAAGAGGGATCGTTGGATGTGTCTGTATAAGATGCTAAAATCCAGTGCAATCCAATGCTTCAAATATCAATCTTCATTTTTGATGGTACCAGGCTTACTTTATTTATAAAAACAGCATTTGACCTGTGAGCCATTCCTGTACAGAGTGGAGCTTTTTTCATGCCCTGAATGCATCAACTTGTAAACGCGGTGCCACATAAGATCAGCAGAAGAAGCTGTATAGCAGTGATTTAAGGGGGGTGGAGGTGTTACTCAGGAATGAATGAGCATTATTTAAAGAGGCAGCTTCAGCTTATTAACTCAGTCTCAAATGGGATCTGACCTCTAAAAGGCTTTATAACACTTAGTGAAGCTCTGTATTGGCACCTGAAACAACTTCTGAGCCTACCTCTCTGTCAGGTGGTGCTTGCCCTGTTCTCTTTCAACTCTTACTGCTTAAGCTCCAGTGAGTTATCGTCACCATTGAGTTATTAACCATCCTGCTAGTAGAATCTGGCCACTTGGGTGGTGCAACCAGGCAGAGGCAGATATTTTAGCTCAAGCTTAGATGACAGACACAAATGCACATGTCCGATTCATATCCGGTTTATTTCCACATATGAATGAGGCCTGATTCCGATCTGAGAATATCCGATTCCATGTGCTTCTTTCCTGTTTACACGTTCATGGTTCATATCCGATCTGTGCCACATGCGAGGAAAAAATCGGATGTGGGTCACTTGAACCATGTAGTGTAAAGAAAAACCTTACAGATGACCTCATCAAGAAACCTAAGCAACATGCGAGGAGGTTATAGGAGTTATCACAGTCTGGATCTGCCTTTGTCCATCCTCCCTCTGGCCAGGCAGCTTACACTGTTAAGGCCCATTTATGCTCTACGTTAAAGACGGAGCCTTCTGTGCATCTTTTGCGTTCATTCCATATGTAATCGGACTTGTTTTCGGAGAGCTTACAGATACGGACGAAACGGAGCAATACCACCAATAGAAATGGCTGAGGGCAGTGTAGCTACAAGTCAAGCAAGGCACGACCAATATGTACGGAAACAACGAAGAAGAAAAAAGTGAAGCGATAAAATGTAAAAACTCTTTTACGATATACATTATCACAACCTACTACGGCCGTCACCATATTTGTTATTATCGAAACCTTTGAAACTTCCCTGCCCCACAGTGGTTGTGTCGATGTCGACATAGACGATGTATGGGTCGACGGATAGATTATCCATTTACGTATGTAGACGGAGCATAAATGGGCCTTTAGACTTTAGAGGGGACCAAGTTCATCACCAGCCTGAATGGCCTTTTTCTTTCATTGGGATCACTCGACCTAGCCTTCATGCCAGCTCATGCCTGCTGCTGTCAGAAAACTAAGCTGACCGCCAGTGACAATAGTGCAGAAGAGTTATGTATATGTGCTACTCAAGTTGCCCACATGCACATGCACACTTCACTGCATGCCCATTTCCTGTGAGTCACTGTTTGTCTCAAAGGCACAGCAGATGGTGGATCATCTGGGTGCAGCTATGGCCAGCAAGCAGGTGAAATTTTGTCTTTGGTCCCGATCTTCTTCCCCAGCAGCATTTGAGAGAGAGAGCTGCCCTGACTGACCTTTAAAACCATCATAATCATCATAGTCAGTGGCTTGTTGGCCCAGATGCTCCAAGCATCCTCTCAGCTGGCTACAACCTTGGGTAAGCTTTGTGTGCCAATCCCATGTGTCCCACAGAAAGTCCAGTAAATATTGGATGAAAAGTGGTGACGCCAAACACATTAAAACATCTCTCAAGGAAAACCATTATTTTATCAACTATACTTCAAACCGTCAGCATCCTATTTCACCTTTCACCTAGGGTTAAAGTGGTGCTGCACACTTAAAAGTGTGACTTAGGTGGTAAGCTTATTTATATGACCCTGCTTTGATGAAACACATCAATTGCTGATATTAATATTGACATTTCTTTCCAAAACTCTTCTTTTGACAGCCATAGAAGTACCACCGGACTACAATGATTTATGCACTGACAACTCCCCCCACAGGCACACACACATCAGAGAGCCTTTCTGTGCCGCTAGCTCAGCTTTAACACAGGTACCAGGGAGAAAAAAGACGATGAATGTGCGTCTAGTGACTGTCAAAGCCCCTGTAGACTCTGCGTTTCCAGCCAGATACAGAGAGTCTGTCAGCAGCTGCTCACGGCTGGTTAGTTCTGACTACCAGCTGGCTGTAACTGCTACACTGAGGGGTGCTCAGTCTGTCGCACTGGTGAAGTCACTCTGGTTGGTGTCTCCTTAAACTGACTCGAGGCTACGCCCTCTACAGTGGTCGGCCTGTGCAGTCATCTGCTGTGCTGGAAGGGAGGGAGTTAGCAGAATTTGGGTGTGCAGTTACACTTTAATAAAGAAAACAGCTGACATATTGAAGGTCGACGTGCCTAAACTCACCATTAGTCATCCCTCTTCATCTGTCAAAGCAATTGATTTATGGATTCAAATTGTTTTCCTAATAGGCTCCTTCTTTCATCCTGTCTGTTTACCTTCTCCATCATCCCTCCTTGACATCATGTCAGAGAAAATGAACTTGTAAATTCAGCTCTCAGCAGGTTTCTGACACAACAATCTCCAACACAGTCATCTAACTTAAATAAAGGTTTTAAGATGCCGGGGAGTTTGAAGACTGTCTGAGTCTTAGTGATGAACACACCGCACTCTTTCATCAACGTAGCCTTGGCCAGGGATGAACCATGTGAGATCAGATTCTTTCCTCCTGCTGTCTCTGTCTCATTCTACAGTTGTTGTCTTTACCGTTTTTCTATAGATACATAAAACTTACATAGGTAGCATAAATGCAGCTAAATAGAAAAATACTATATATAAAGTTATAAAGCTATATAAAGACCCCATAAGATCCCTCATGGTGCTGAGCTGGATAGTGTGTGTGTTTCAGTTCCAATAAAAGGCCATTCTGGGCAGCCATAGATGCCAGTGCTGACAATCAAGCCTGCCCAGTGTCCTTGATAAGTTTTAATGTGTTAAGTCCAAGTCCATTTTCTCTACTCCTTCAGCCATTGTGCGCTATAAAGAAAAAAGCACTACATCTAGAGATCTAAAATGACCCTATGTTATGTGCTAGCTAGTTTCAGTTCAATTGGCCAGATGGCCTGCTCTCCGATAATCTCCGAATCTCCACTAATCTCTCCAAAAAGGCCTCAACATGTTTGATCTAAAACCTTTTCTATAAAAGGTTTTTTCGGTTTACTGGGATAAAAAGTACCATTTGCATTATATGACAAGTCTATGGAAGTAAAGACATCTAGGCCTGATCACATTGGCCCTCTTATTAGATTGTGTATTATTGTTCTTACTTGCTGCATAAATGTTTTATCATGCTGTTTTATTACAGCCTTCCCCGTTTTTGAGAGCTTATCTTTCCTAATTAATTACTAAATGTGATAAGATGTGTTTTGTATTTGCATGTTACTGCTCCTTTAATATTACCATCTTGTGGTGTTTCTTCCTGCTGCCTGTTTAGCAACAGGCGACAGTGATTGAACTGATTACTGCCTTTATCAGGAGAAGTTTGTTCTCTCTGACACAAGCCTGAAGAAGATTTACTAGATTGAAACGTTGCTTTTGTTGTAAGAGAGATTAACAATTATTTCTGGGAGCTTAACAGTATGCACAGTTCTCTGGTTTTTGCACTCAGTTCTAGTTTTTCTAGTCTTGCACCTGTATTATTGTTGGATGTAGTCCGCCCTTTGATACTGCCACAAATACTCTGAAAAATTATCACTTAGCCAGCTAGGCAAGCTAGAAGGCTCCACCGTGTCATCCAACATGGCAAACTCTCAATCTGACTAGTTAAAAAATATGATAGTAAACAACAATGAGTTGTTTCAATGGCAGAGCAATCCTGAAGGCCTTGGGGCAGATTTTTCACCCGGAGACAGCACAGGTGGAAAATCTATTTGGATAAAAAAAAAAATCCCAGTGGAAACATCACAGCGGAGCAGAGAGAAGCAATGTAATGATGTTAATAGACTTATGGGAACTGACCTTTTCAAATGCATATTGCATTAAATAAAGCATCTATTAAATTAGCCCTGTGATCAGGTTTGTGCCCCGCCTCCTGCCCAAACTCAGCTGGGATAGGCTCCTGAATATGCACACATAGATATTAATGTCTTAAAAGTCCAAATATTATCATCAGTTTCAACTTAGGCAGGCCTCTCTATTGGGTGTCTTATCTTGCATGTATGGTCTATCCACATCTCCTCAAAAACCATTGGACAGATTTCAATGAAACTTCATACTTAGTAGGGGCCCTAAAGGTGTGCCGATCATAATTAGTGTCTTCAATTTGCTAATTTTTTACAATTTCAGCCACATTTGAACTTAGACAATTTTCATGTCAGTTTGCTCACATTCACCTATGATAGGAGGTTTGGTCTATCCACACCAGCACAATCTTTTCCACTAGCGGGCTCATCTGTGGCCTTGGACATGAATTTTGTAGTCACACATTACTTGTGCTTTCCTTCTGCCGAGGCAGCTATAATATACAGCCCACATACACATTTTCTGATTTATCAAGACTTTTCCAAATCACAATACACTTGCAAGTATGAATCCAGATTTGTAGGTATTTTTTTTACACACACAAATTCTGAATGCTTATTTGTAAATTCTGGTACACATTCACAAATATCAGTACACATCTATAAATTCTTCTACACGTTTACAAGTCTGATTTGTGCACACAGATTGAGATACATTCACACAACTCTCCACTCAACATTTGCAAATAGTTTTGCTACAATAATGGTACTATCTAATCACACACAGACACATAGACGCAGAAGCACATAGAGTATAAACAAATATTCATGCAACAGAAATGCTCTCTCTCACATTGTCGGCACTGGGATGACGCTGCAAAAACATCAGCTGGAAAAAGAAACAGCAGCCTCATAACAGGGAATCAGTGGTACAGAGAGGATGCTCTAAATATATATATATATCTGTGTGTGTGTCAGTGACAGATGATGCGAATGGAGAAAATATCAGATAGTTCCATATACAGGCTCCTATAACCACCATGACCAGGACTAGAATGAAAAAATGAAGATAAATGATAAATGTGTTATTTCTGTGTCTAGTAAAAATTAACTGAGGGTTAGAGATGGTAGGATAATGCCAGGGGGAAAACACTTTACTTGTTTTCTTGCAAAAAAACATAATTTACTTCATCAACAATGGTACTTTCTGTCTCCATGTCATTGTAGGCAAGAAGAACTCAATTCTGATGCACAAAGTTCAGCATGATCTGAACTCAGGTGTCTTCAACAACCGCGAGAATGAGATGATCCAGGAGATCGTTAAATATGATCGGGAGATGGTTCAGCAAGTTGATGTACCTCGACCACGGGCCATGTCTGTGACACCTCCACTGCACAGTGGGATATGTACTCATCCAGGTTCCTCCATCCAACCCCAGAATTCAGCAATTGCCACTCTGCAACAGGCCGTAGCCATGAACATTTATAACCCCATGCAAGGGAACTCAGTGGGAGCAGGAAGCCTGCAGTCCCCCAGGATGGTAAGAAGATTCCAAGTGATAGAGAGTGTACCCAGCCCTGTCTCAGCCTCTCCACTGCAGTCTCAACTCATTGCTCCTGGTGCCTTTGCTCCTATCCTGTCCAGCCCCTCTGTCCAGAGCCCGCTAGCAATTGGAGGGCGATCATTCCAGTATGGATCTAGTGCCCTTTCTGGTCCCACCTCAGGCTCCCAGCTTTCTCTAGCCCAGCAGCACGTAACTAGCCCTGCACACCGGCCAAGCACACATAAGAGTACCCATTCCTTGCATATGGGCAGTCTGAGCCAAGACGCCAGGGCACTCTCAGCCTCTCAGCCCTCACTGCCTCATGAGGGGGCACAACAAGGTGCCCCGAGTCCGCCCCAGTCTACAAGAGTCTCCTCCACTTCCATTGGACCCCCTCAGACCCCATCAGGTCACATAGGCATCCGAAGTGCTTTACCCCATAGGGTGGTACTGCCCCATCAGATGTCTGTGGGTGCCTTCCCTGTGGCATCCCTGCCCGGTTCTCTGCATGGTTTTGGGGCTGCTGCAGGGTTGGCAGCAGGAGGAATGGGATTAGGTCTGGGTGACTCAGGACTACCCAAGAAGGACTCTGAGACAGATCACATCAAAGTTAGATCCAGGCTATCCTCAAACTTGTGATCGTAATTAAATCTTGTGGAGAAGTGACTCAATAAGGGGCTTGACTGCAGGAACACGGGAGAGATCTGCTTTTTCTAGTACAGTTCTTTTTCTCTCAAACTGCTCCAGTTTGACTATCCGAATGTATGAATGTTGAGTGAGTGGCAGCAGGGAGAATCTGATAGGAGACTGTCCTAACATAATAAAGTCTGTAAAGCAACTTTTGAATTAAGATGTTTCTACTCACAGACTATAGTAGTTGCACAGATCCACCGCAGTAAAAGTAGCATCTTCCCATCTTCAACTCCTTTATTTATTGTATATCACTGTTTCTTAATCCTTTCCTTTCATTAACCTGACTTAATGCAAAGTTGGGGTTGGATGGGACTGAAAGAAAATCAGGGACCTGCTTCAGATAATAGAAGTTGGCACTTTAATTGGGTTTAATTATATCGTGTATCAACTGCTGTAAATGATGATACAAAGACATGACAGTTGTGGTTTTGTAAAAGGTCCTAAAAAGTTTGAACGTTAAAATAGAAAGTTTTTCCTGTGTCCATACAGTATCCTTATAGACTACAGTTGCACATAATTGAATAATATCCAATATTTTCGTAATCTAGCTGGCCTCTTTTGTAAGTCTTCCTTGTCTATGATGGTCCTGCAGATAAATATGTGAGCCCCAAACAATGAAAATACTGAAATTACAGCTGTGGGACAGATTGTCTAGTTCCAGCCAAGCCATTGATTTCTACTGGAAATGTCTTCATGTTTGTTTCATTTAAGCTGCATTAATCAATATTTTTTTCATATCAACAGTGAATCAAATCACTAAGGGTGATGTAAAGGCTGGTGCTCGTAGTGGCGAACCAGAACGAGAGAGAGTGAACACTCAAGTCTGCATCTGTGTGGAACTTTTTAGTGGGTTTTTTTAGATTGATGTTTTGGCACATTTTCTCCACATTTCAATCCTATTGTTCAACCGAATTTTCAATAGCAAAAGGCTGCAATTTTCAGCAAAAAAGCTCCGTGTGTGACCTGCAATTTAAGAAGCTAAAGAGCCAGGTGTTTTTCTCAGACTCCAGTGGGGTTATAGTGTCGCTTGTGTCTTCTGGATATGAAAGTAGCCAATTGTATGCAAACACGTCTGCTATAACAGCTTAGTAAAATAGTAATAGGTTAGGGATGTGTGTCTATCAGCTTGTTCTGCTGTTAGTCTGCCCTCAAGTGGCCAACAATTGATTAACGCAGCTTTGAGATTGAGGAATTAACATGAGGGAATTAATATACAGTATACCTGACTAAAAGACACGTTTTCTCCACTGCAGATTCAATTTAAAGGGTTTATGGATTGTAGCCATGTGAGTTGTAATATTCCACACGTTGTATCTTAGGAATACTAAATCACTGCCAGTTAGTAACATTTTTTTTACTGCTCAACATGTAAATCTGCTCAAACTCACATAATCAAAATATAAAAACATTCTTCTCTGACCTTCAGTCTCACATTCCTTGTCGCAGCGGTTTGTTGAAATGGATCACTATACCAAAGTCAACTCATACAGATAATGAAACTCCTGCAAAGCTCAACCATACTTTAAATGCTACTGTTTCGATCAACAGCCAAGGACAGTACGGATACTGTGTCGGATGTATGTTGGAGTGTGCCTCTGTCATTAATGCCTCCGTAAGAGTTCATCGGATGCTGCAAATAGAAGGAAACCTTTTCCTCTGGACCTGACATTCTCCTCACCTCATCTCACTAATGCCTGAGCCATGACCGGGTAATGAGAGTGGAAATTGGAATCCCTCGGGTCTGTTTGTGGCTCTTATTATTCTCCTTCGAATGGATTTCATGATACAGTGCCAATGACATGTCCCACCTCTATGATAATATTTTGTATTTTTATTATGTTTAGTTTCAGTTCTTGCATTGTTATCCACCTTGAAAGTTCTGAATGGGACAGAGTTGAAGGTTTGTTAAATATTTTTATACATTTTTTAGGTCTGTTGTGTTGTTGTTTTATGCCCAAATTATCCCCTGTGGAACTTATTTGGATGCCTAAGAATAATTAATATAGGCTTGTTATGAGACGATAGTGTTTCACTTAACTTCGCATTGTGTCCTGAAGGCACCGTCTTAGGAAATGTATTTAGTGACGCAGTAACTTTATAGACACTTTATACCTAATTGAAAAGCACACATTAGAGGAAGATAGAGGAGAGAGAAAGGAGATAAAGACCAGATGGATTGAAAAAGGCTCTGCAGCTTAACTTCAATCACAATCACATTTTAGAGACTTAACCCCACAATTTTAATCAAAAACTGGAGTATTAACAGAGTGAAACCAAAGTTTCAAGGCTGGATTTTTTTTTTGGTATGCAAACTTGACAGAATGTTTCAATCATTCGCACCAACTAAACATACAAATCAGAAAATATTACACTGCACTCATTCAGTCGATGTGTAATAAAGCAATAACTGCTGGAAAAAGGAGTTTATGCAGATGATGCGGGTGTTAATAGAGATGCAATATTTCAAATTCTAGATTGATTACGCAACCTTTGCTGAGAATTTAATAAAAGTATTATTTTTTTTCCAGAAAAACATGAGCAGATATTGATTTGAAACACACTTTTTAGTGACAATAAATGAACATAGATGCTATCTCTATGTGTAAACATAGATGTAAAACCACACAATGTATTTATTTAGCCTAGTTTGCTGTAACTATAAACATAAAATCTGTGAAAATGGAATATCTTTCTAATCTTTGACAAAATGCATATTATCATCTGACATGAACTGAAACTTGAGCACACAATTAAAGCGGAACAAAACAGTGCATTACAAAAGATGTACCACGTCTCTTTCTCCAGTCACTCACAGTACCACCCACAGTTTGTATATAAGCCTGTGCCAGTTGCTGTGAGGTCTGCATGTTTTCTATTGTGTTTGTTTTATTTGTTTGTTTTTCCAACCCCAGTCCATTTGCAAATCCTGGTCTTTAAGTCATGTTTTCCCTTCTCTGCCGTTACCTCTAAACCATCTAATCAGCATGTTGCCCAGAACTCTGTAAATGCATTTTTCCCTCATTTTACAACTCTACAAACATATTTGGTGTTATATAAACGCTACAACAACACAGCTGTTCATTTTCTCTGACTAGAGCCTCCAGGCTTTTGGGAAGGATGGCATCTGTGCCACACACTGGCAGAAGCATCAGCTTCAGCATCAGCTTCAGCATCAGCATCAGCATCAGCATCAGCATCAGCAGATCTGTATTTACCAAGTTGCGTGCTTTCAAAATATCCTTTAGACTTTCTTCTTTTCCTGTCTTCAGTGCGACACCTTCTCCAGAGTTAAAGCTATTTTCTACTCAATTTCTGTTTAATGTGGTTTTGGGTTCATCAATGGCGGTAAAGCAGGAAGTGTGGAAGGTGTTAACCTACAAGGGCTGTTCATGTAATTTGAGTGATGATGAGATTTTGTGTCACTACCATTTGTCACAGGTACATTCATGCTAATGAGTTCAGATTATTATAGACTCTTATTGGCCAATAACTACAGCAACACCAACAAATGTATAATGCACTTTTCTACAGTCGTTATTTCTGTAATTATATGAGACAATATCAAACATTATCATTAATTTATTTATTTCCTTTGCTTTTTGTTAGTTGAACTCTTTCCTGCTTTCTTTCTCAGAACTCAGACCTGTTAGTGTGTGTGATGGCATTCAAGAATACAGTGACTGAGCTTACACTAATACTCACACCAACCTATATCTTAGAACTACAGACACATGTAGGAGAGATAACTGCACACCGAGATCTTCACCAGTAACCTTGAATTCCCTTGAAGCAAACAGGAGAGCTCATGCAGTCACTGTCTGTGAAATCAGGCACGGACAGTGCAGGACAACCGTTACTGTGTCAGGGACCTGATTTTCTTTTATTGAGCCACTTTGCAGTTGTCACATCCCTTAATATGTACTGTGAATACCTAGTGCCTAGCATATATCGTAGTCTCCATATCATGTACTACATTCTTTTTTTTGTGTGTGTCTGTGTGTGGCTGTAAAAAGAAATGCAAGCTCCTCACAATGCAAGCATCACGGTTAGTTATACCCCACTGCAATACATGTAAAATTAAAACACATAAATTGTATTTGAATACAGTATGATTCTGTTGCTTCATGTTTAGTGCAATAATTTTTGGTTGAATATGTGTTTGTACTTCTACATGTTGGAAAAGTACAACCAGGTTACTAGTTAATAATTTTGCATATTCTTAATATAAACTGAAATTCTTACTGCAATAAAGGCATGTGATGGTGACTGCTTCTGCTGTCTGTTAGTCATGTATTGATTGTTTACATTCTTACTGGTATAATAACGTGTAATTATCTGCCTGCTTATCAAGAGATAAAAAAAAACCTTCAAACACAGTAAAACATTGCATAATTTCTTGTGTGGAGTGGTGGATGAATATCTTGAGTATTTGAACGTCTTATGCTTTTAAAGCCTATACTTATGTGCAGTTGCCAGTATTTTGGCTTTTTATGGCTGGTTCTTTTTATTGTTCAGTCATTTGATATTTATTATTTATTTACTATTACATATTTATATCATTATTGATCAATAACTGTGAATAATTTGACAAGAATCTACTTCCTGATTTCATGTATTGATTCCTGGAGGTGACGGTTGCATCTTCTACACGTGTCTCCACCTTGCTGGTGATGTCCATAAAGTGTCCATAAAACAGAAGTGTAAAACTTTCCATACAACATAAGGGTAAAACTTGTCACTTAACTTGTAACATGTTGAGAGACGGGCCTAAGTGTTCACCCAGACTGTAGTCACCTTCATGTATTAACTTTTCCCTGCTGATAAAACACCAAAACTAGCATTTACACATACGGTAGAGAGCAACTACAGCTTATGTGCAGAGGGAACAGAAAATTTACATTTGACCCAAGTCATTACACAGCACGGACGGTAAGAAAACATATTTTTGCCAATTATATCTTGTCATTAATGACAAATGAAAGTGTTTTTCCTTTTGCAATTTATTTCTCTTTCAATGTTAAAATAAAATTCGTTCAATCAAAACTGGGGATTAGAAAAGCCGCGGCAAAGTTTTCAACCTGTCAACATTTATTTTTCATCCAAACTCTTAGGAGATGCATTTGGTTCTCCTCTTTATTATGTATACTAATGATTTTTGATGCAGTATTTTGGGAGTGCCGTTTTGTCTATATTTCTGGTCTGGCAGCCAGAGATTTCCCAGTACAGGTGGGACAGACTGTCTCCAAAGGGAAAACTGAAAGGACTTCAGTTATGTTTCTCTCTTGTATGAGTTTGCCATCAAAAGATTTAAATGAAGATGATTAAAGAAGCCTTAAAACAGATCTAGTTTCTGCCCACAATTTACAATTTTGCCATTATAGAAGTCCATTATAAGTCCATTATATCTCCTAAAGAATCATTATGACATCAACATAAAATAGAATTTTGACTTAAACATCTAAAGGAAGGCACGCTTTAGAAAAAGACACAGGCACCTTTTAGACTATCCAGTTCACTGAAGCATCACTGCATCAGGCACCAGATGTGTGTGTATGTGTTGGATGGTTGCTCATCAGATGAAGGAATCTCACACTGACATATTGTACCTGACACACACACACACACAGGCCAACACTGTACCACCTGTCTCCCTCTCCACTGTGCCGTCTCCTGCTGATGGAGAGCTCTGGCCCTACTTGCTCCCTCCAGGACTGTCTGCACACTCTGTTCCCCCTGTTAGTGCTGCTGAGTGCTGATGCTCATGACGCCACGGGGCAGGAGATAGGCTGGGAACGCCTGGGAGCCTGGCAAGGAAATCAAAGTGCTGTCAATGAGAGCGAGTGAGCCAGCAATCAGAGAACGGCTTCCATCTCTGGCATGCCTGGCAGATAATGACCGACACTTGCATGGAGTCCACTTTCTGATGAACCCATGGCTAGAATAAAGAGCTAAACGCCCCACACTACTGTGTGCTAGATGGGATACACTTCTTTTCTGCATGTTATGGTGTCAGTCGCATCTTATTATATAAGAAACATTTCATATTAAAGATAAAACGTGTCTGTCATAATAAATATCCATCACTTTTAGGATTTTTAAGAGGACACTTTCAACCATCTAATGCAATCATGGTTGTCCATTGTTTTTGAAAGCCTATGTCTATTTTTGGTCACGGTGAGCTGCAGCCTATCCCAGCATGCTTTGGGTGTGAGAGAGGGAAGAACCCACAGTCAGATCCTTGCTAAATCACAAAGCTAACAGGATAGAGGGACGGAGCCTCCACTCACATCTGGTTGGACTCTGGGCCAAAAGCAGACCATCTGAAGAAGTCCACTCAGAAACCAGCGGACACTGGCTGTTTGTTGACCGTTGACACTGTAGCTTGAACGATCTTAACTCAAGGCCAACTTTCTAACTTTTTTTCTGAAGCTTTCAGCTGCATTCCTCGGTCTTCATCAGCAGATGAAAACTGGACAAACTACCTGCTGATGAACAGGGTGAGATGCAGTTGAAGGCTATTGTAAAACCTGGATATTTAAAATCTATTCAAATATCCAGATATAGCATAATAGTTAATGCTAAAATAAGCATTACCATTGCAAGGCAAATGAAGGAGAACAACAATAAACTGTTTTTTCTTGTAGCATGTTTACCTGATACAGTATTTCACTGGTACATTCACTGGTCATTAAATAATAACATCAAAAGTCCTCTTAAATTAATATAGCATTCTGATGCTTAAGTATTACTACATTGTAGCTAACAGTTAGCTTACCAATTACAGATCCTGTTTAAATCCTGTTAATAGGGTTTAGATAGTACTGAATAATAATAAATAATAATAATAATTCCTTGCAGAACAATAGGGTCCTCGCACCCTCGGTGCTCGGGCCCTAAAAAGTATTAAAAGGTACTCAATAATGGCACTTTTTCTTTCTAGTGATGTTGGGACTCCATCACGTTTGCACCATACATTTCCCTAACACAGAATCATCAACAACAAGACATAATCTCTGGAGAGGACCTATAATGGATGCTATCTGACTATTTCCTGCTACAAGCTTTGTTCCATTACTGCAAGCTGGACCGGTGCAGCTCTCTGATCCAACAGCAAATATCCTTGGAATCACCCCAGGGAAACTGAGACGGGCCCCATCACGCTGCAGGGGAACTCCAACCTGCTCTAAGGACATCTTCAATATCCTGT
This sequence comes from Chaunax sp. Z400, assembly GCA_037577475.1. Taxonomy (NCBI): domain Eukaryota; kingdom Metazoa; phylum Chordata; class Actinopteri; order Lophiiformes; family Chaunacidae; genus Chaunax; species Chaunax sp. Z400. Next base: position 11,661,831 of record CM075188.1, read on the forward strand.
TTACTCCACTCTGGCAAAGCAGAAACAGTACTTTACCTAAATTACAAATGTCATCTCAACACAAACAGACTTTAAGTATGTACGTTTCCTAACCTGCACCCTCCGCACTGACCCAGCTACATGTTCTGCCATTAGAAGTGTCGTCACAGCAGCATTTTGAAGCTGTTTCATAGCCATCCCACTGTTCCTTTGACATGAGTCACAGCTACTGATTGAGCCACTAATACAAAACAATCCACCCATCAACTCTTGACCACTCCTTGGTGGGGAGCGCAGGTCATGTAGTGCTTTACAACCGTGTGTCATGTTAAGTTGTGAAATGTTATATGTGTTAAGTAGGTGAGATCCTGAGAACTCTTTAGAGAAGAGGGCTCGGTCCTTAACAACTCAACAACAAGCCTCAAACAGATGAAGAGAAGAGAGACACTAAACTTTTGCTTTTGGATGGAGGAAGGGTCTGTGTTTCTTTTGGGACCATGATTTTTGTTTCGGAAAAGGATATCGGACAACTGCTTATTTGACTTTTCATTGTAAAATACAAAAGCCAGAATTGAAATACAAGGCATTACTCTTTTCATGGCCAAAGAAGGAGGAGTGAAATAAAAAAACAAAAAAAAACAATTTGATTTTCATTTTCTGTTTTGAATAAGAAAAAGTAAAATCACTAGAAAACGTGATGGGTGAATGCTGGCTTATGTTGTAAAGTGCTTTGAGTGGTGAGTCAGACCAGAAAGGTGCTACAGAATATAAGTACAGTCCATTTACACAAATGACGCCATTCAGAAAAAAAAGACTTTTGGAGAAGTTTTTCCAAAGGTTACCCCCTGTGGCTTAAAAATACATGACACAGATGTCTCTTTCACAATGGTGGTGAATGGGGAAAAATGCTTCTTGGTCTGTTTTTTCATTGCCATGGTAACCATCAGATATTAGTTACTGTGACCCCCCATAAACCACAAACTTTGTTGTTTTTACACTTTTTTTGACATATTATACAAACAATATAACATGTTGGATTGTGAACTTAAAAAGGGCTGATAAGTAGCCCAGCAAGCTGTTTCCTCTCTAAGCTTGTGAGCTAAGCAGCTACTAGTTCTTGGTTCATATTTAGCATTCCGATATGTACTATGGTATGTTTTCATAGCAGCAATAAAGGAAAGACTATTTATCAAAATGTTGAAAAACACACCACGTGTGAATTTCACTGTATTTTATTTTGGGAAAATTAATTGTTGGTCCCCACAGAGAGCACAATTAGAATTTTTAAAAAAAAGTATTTTTTTTTTACCAAAAAAATTAAGTAAGTGATCCATATTGGGTGCAGATCACATCTCATGCACATTAGAAAAAAATTAAGAGCGTCTCTAAATGCATATTGCCAAGCAAATCACCTGAAAATATACCTAATCATTACACTATTTATGCTTCCTCAGAGATTATTTCCATTTCATTTCATTGTCACTCAGTCAGCCCATACTTGCACATGAACATCGACGATATACCTTTTGTCTGAAACAGCTCTAACATTTAAAGCAATGATCAGATAGCGCTTCTGCTATTTTTACTCCTAAATGCGGCACTGGCCCAGAAAAATAAGATCCGAGTTGATTAGCGAAGGCTGCGAACCCTTTGTGATGCATCTGAAAGGAGGCCTTCATCTTGTGATACACAATAGATTAGAAAAATGCAGATATAACTAAGTAACAGCCTGTCTCATTCATCATATTGAAGCACGTTAAAAATTACAGCTATTTCTTTGAACCGTAGAATGAATGAGGAGACATTTAAAGAAACACATTTATTTTAGGCCATTTCCAAGTGCTTAGTTACTTCAAGGAGTTAGGAATCAAGAGCACGCAGGCACATGATGCAGTGCTTGGGGCAGCCCTCCACATTTCTCTTTCTCCAAGAGTTCTGTGTGCCCCACTTCAGTGAAGTACGTAAGTCTTTCTTTTCCTCGCAAACGTCTCCACTTCAAACTTCCACAGAATACTTGGACATGTTTGAACATTGTGTCAGAGAGCATCGTGCCATCCAGTGATGATGGGATCGATGATTGGGTGAGATAGTCGCTGAGGCGTGTAACGCTCTGTGGAGGTCTGCAGGTGACAAGTTTTTGCTCCGTCTGGTTGAGTAGCAGAAGTGTGGCAGAGTGATTCAGTCAGTATGGCTCATGTCTGCTTACACACTCACACACACACACACATATACCTGAATATATCCATTATACGAGGTACTTTTCACTGATTGAAGTCTTAACGTTCCCATCCGGTGCTGATTCCCTCATCTTTCGCCTGGATGAGTATCTCACCCCCCCCCCCCGGCCTTCTATCAGCCCACTAGTCAGTTAATCAGGCAGGTTCACTATGTTTGAACGCCTCCAGTAATTCCAGGAGCTTTAGACTCCCTTTAGACCGGGAGACAAGCAGGGCGGCGCTGGATCAATGTCAGAGGCGAAGCAGGTCGAGATCTGCAGCCTCCCCCGCAGCACGGTGTCCATCTCCCTACGCTGGCTTGGCTGCAGGCGCCTCTCAGCTGAAGAAATAAGTGGATTCTTTCACCTTCTGGAGATCAAAATCACCTGGAGACGCAAGAAGCAAAGTGTCAGAGCAGGTTTGAGTCTGTGGAGAGTGGTTACAGAAATTAAATGACATTTACTGGAGCTTGAATTATAAACATACGATTACAAGATAGTTATGCTAACATAGCTTTGAATATGACACAATCTAGACAACATTAACAAAAAACACTATATAACAGTGGGACTCAGTGAGTGCCACAGTAAAAACAATTAAATAACAGGGAATTTTATTATCATATATTATTATTATTATTATTATTATTATTATTATTATTTCAGAGGAACTAGCTTCAGTTTTCCCAATTCCGTTTTGCCTTAAACACACCGTCGAGCTAGACGTGTGATTACCTTTAAAGCAGAAGGTTATGTCACTTGCTCAATAACCCATCAATGGAATAACTCAACGGTATAACTGTCAAAAGCTGGTCAATCAATCAAGCTCTTTAAGCTTAAGCAGTTCTTTAAGCTAAATGATAATGTCAGCATGCTCACACACACACAATAAAAAAAGGGACTCAGAATGCGAATGCCGACATGCTGATGTTTAGCAGGTATAATATTTACCATGTTCACCATCTTCATTTGGCATGTTAGCGTGCTGACAGATGCCAATTAGCAAAAAAAAAAAACACACAAAGTACGGATGAGGCTGATGGGAATCTCTATAGTTTTGCAGGCATAATCCAAAGTCTAATTTGGACATATGAAAACTTAAAGAGTGCTAGAACAGTCAGCATCATTAGAGCTCATTGTGAGAGGGAGGGAGGAGAGGGTTTCACAGCACATCATTGAATATTTGTCAAAACATTTCAGTAAATCCCATAAAATATCAACTTCACATGTGTCACTAGAGGAAGAATCATAGAATCACATTAGTGGATCCATTGAAATTAAAACAGTACATCTCAAGAGGTTTATTTATCCAGGGAAATAATATAACTTGCACAGATTCATCTTTTATTTATCCTTAATGTGATGAATGACCAGTTATGCAAATGAGAAAAAAACTTCAGGATGTTGTTTGTTCTGAGGAGTCCAGTGAAAAGACAGAACTAAAATCCTCATGCGAGGGAAAAAAAAGAAGTTATTTTTTTTAAAGTTGGCCAAACTCAAGAGCTTACATTTTTAAATTAGAAACAACTTATCAGTTGTATGGGTCACATGTAAATGTCCTATGAACTTTAATTCACCACTTGAATTCTAATTTTAGCTCTGGATGAGACCCCGTCCTGCACTCTGTGCTGTGACTTGTTTTGCTCTCTGCCTCTCTGACAGCTGCATACACCAGCAGGAGCTACAGCTTGAATTATTGAGGAACCAGCCTTAAAAAAGGGTGCAAAAACTTAACGTGGCTTGGAAATGATATTGACATGAATGCATAAAGATGAAATAAAAAGCTAATGAATAAATAGATGTTAAGGAAACAGTTAACCCAGATTGAACTGATATCAACTCTTAATCTCTGAGTCTTTATATGCAGCAAACAGTTTTCAATTTACTCCATACAGTTTATTACTTTTGTTTACCTTAGTTTTCTTAGGTTACTGTGTATAATGTAGGAATATTATGTAATCATGTTAACAGACAAACAGACTGTTGCCATGATGACATAAGACACAGCATCGTGCACCAAAATTAAGGTACATAAAAAAGAAAAGACACATGTCTTCACAACCACTCACTCACTTACAAACATGGTACCAAAGTTTAAAAGAAAAGTCAGTGTTTAAAATAAAAGCATGAGCACATAACATGAAGAACATTAAGCATTTATTATCCTAACAGACAGCTACTGTGTCGTCATCAAAGTCACACTTTTTTCACACTACTGGATTCAATTTATTCAGTGTGTTCTCCAGCCGTTTCCCCTTTCGGCTCTGAGGTCACAGATGCGCCTGATTCTCCTGATCTGTTGCTGGATTACACTCAGTGAAACCAGATCCACCTCAATAATAAGTTCAGGATCCTTCATAGTAAAGATTACAATGTACTTTTGTCCAGATCCATTGAGTCTCACATTGGACATTGAACATGATGGGTATTTAGGGACTCTTTCTCTCTCTCTCTCTCTCTCACACACACACACCTGACTGATTTCAGCCACATATGCTGATTATGCAGAGTAGGGACACAATTAACAGTAATCAGTTTATACAACCCAGCTTTCAGTGCCAAGCAGACAGTAAGTGTACAGATGGAGTGAGGGGTTACGTAACAGCAAAGCCTTCATCCACCTGACTGATAGAGAGATGCTGCCTCTGCAGCTCTGCTCCGAACAACAATAGGCAGATGCTTACAGTGGCGTCAAAGAAACACAGGGGAATGTGGATCCGTTAGTGGCCACGCAGGCAGGCGTGAATCCGCCACTCATTACATAAGCTGAATATTTACTGACATTCCTTTGACTCCCATTAGCGTCAAACAGCTCGGGGAAAATTCAGAAACCTCTTTAATACAATTAGAGAAGAAAGAAAAAAACAACTTCTTGTGTGTTGGTACTGGTGAGGCCAGGAGTTTGGGGACCAGACAGCTGACCATACAAACTGACCTGTCTTGGGTACTTTGGCCAGCAGCAGCAGCAGCCTCCTATACTCCTGGTACTTCTTGTACTTGGCCTCAGTCCTGCCACAAAAGAGAATTAAAAAAGTTAGTGACTCTGAAAATGTTTAAGTGTCTATAAACGTACTCAGTCAAAGCAACCTGGGTTGTCTTGGGAAAGTTTTAGCCCTCATGCAAGTGTCTTCACCAGCTCGGTAGGCTTACTTACTACTATTTAAAACACTGTCAGTTGCACAAACCTTCTTTTTTTTTAATCAGACCAAATTTGTGCATTAAGCCATTGGGTTTGAATTAACACATAATATGAGATGTGACTGCTACACTCAAAAAAATTGACGTTAATCTTTTAACCGGCGACAGTTCCTCTTGCACTATGTAGGACAGACTGCTAGTGTTGTAAAAACTAGTGCAGTGCCGTTCTAAACATGGCCTTTCACAACAGGCCATTTGTCTGGCCTGTGGTATTGCTGGTTGCAGTTTTCTTGAGTAACACACACAGAAACGGTTCTCAGGATAGACGAATTACAGACAGACAGACAGACAGGAATTCCTCACATTATAGTAAGATGTCACGAAAGAACCTGTAATATACAGTAATGTGTGAAAAGATTATACTGTCATCTTTTGGATGTTATAGCCACTTTTTAAAAAAAGGGCTAATGTAAAAAAAGGAAAAATCATGGTATGATGCACTGCAGAGTATACAATCACAAACTAAACTAAACAGTCTGCAGCTGGGGTTTTCAATTAAAGTAGCAAGAGGTCCATTAAGTCAACCCTCCTTCCCTGCTGAGGTACGAACAGTTAGATACCTACAAAGACTACGGGCTGATGCTTTTTGTCAGATTTAAGAAATCAGTTTAGTTCATATTTTAATGAGACAAGAACACCTGGCAGTGTAAATAAATTCTCTTCAGTCCATAAAAACATAACATCCTCTTTTACAGCCTTTCATGCTTGCAACCTGGGGAGGTCAGTGCTATTCTCAAACAGGCAGGTACCTGTTCGATGCTTATTCTTGAACAGTATTTACTTTTAATAATGCTAACTGTTGAGGATGATTCACAGCTGTATGTGGAGCCACACATGGCCCAAGTGTATACTGCTACAGATTAACAATGCAATGCTGTTAGCATGGCTAAAACATGGCATCTGTCTGCAACAACAAAATAAATACTTTAAATTTAAAACACTAAATACATTGTAAAGGTCTAATTACATTTGTTTCACATTAGGCATGATGCTCATCATATCTAAAAGAGTCTGGCCTAAACTGCAGGGAAGGTTAATTGTTTTCTTTGTGATGATTGAAAGAATCCAAAGTCTTTCTCTCCTGTGCTTACAAGAATAAAAAGTGTGCTAGAGAGTTTTGAGAGGGAGGAAAAAGAGGATGAGGGCTGCTGTGTAGCAAAGGCTGTAGAGAAGGTTTCCAATTATCCCAAAGAGAGAAAACACAGTCAGATGATGAGCATAACCCAGCCTGAGGCCAGTGAGAGACATACACAGAGTAAGAGAGGGGGGACAATCATTTCGGAACTAATTTCAGAGATAAGTGGAGAAAAAAAAACTCTGGCATGCTAAAATAAGTTTTACTATTTTATACCTCTTATGTGTGTGGTACCTTCTGTTTGGAATGTTTTTATAATGTGTGCACATGCGGGAGCTGGATTAGTGGGGTATGATGGCTTTTGCCAACGGCATTCAGGCCATAAACGTTAAACGAGTGACGGAGGCTGATGGTGGCGTTTGTTGTTGTATAAGAACGACAGACAGTAAGAGAGGCACAGACTGCAAACAGGAGTGCTTAAATGTGCAAATGACCTTGTAACATTTACATAATATTTTGCTGAAATTTAATATTGTATCACAATAATAATATGCAGGAAAAAAAAAATACAGCTATGCCTATTTTTATCATCATAAAACTAAGAGAGAACTGACCACAGTGTTCCTCTTGAGACTAAGAAAAACCTCATGCATGTGTGTGAGTGTGAACAATCAAATGTGTTCCAGTATGCAGGTGTGCGCACTCACTGGAGGCCGACGCAGTACTTGCGTAGCAGGAAGTTGGACAGCTCTTGAAGGATTGGCTGATTGTGCAGGGCGACAAACTGCTCCCGACAGACCTGACAGGAGGAGGAAGAGGCAGAGAGGAGAGTACTTTCAGTGAATCTGGTCCAAATACTTGATTTACAAGCCCCTCCGACTTTCCTGCCTGTTGACCAGCTGCAAGATGGAGTGGAAAGGAATGGAAGGAAGCGAAAGACCGAGCATCAGCCTATCACTGCAAATCAAGCAAATAAATCATCTCCCACAGCTTAAACACTTTGAGAGGAGAGAATTGTGTACTTCAACAAAATAAATGTTCTGTGCTACTCTTGTGCAGCTGATATTGATATTGTCATAAACTCTTTTGTTTTCTACCATCACATGTCATTGCTATGTTACAATGTTGTCACTCGAAACCCATCTACACTGGCAGTTTGGTCATTCAGAAAATGCATGGATGAAGATGAGAGGCAGGATCAGCGGCCATTAAAATAAGTACCTTCTCCGTGTGCTTAAGTGTTGATTATGATATTTAACACCCATCCTATGCCACTGTGTTCAATTACCTGCGAAATGAGGAAGGCATACCCTCGCACATTAAAAGAATGAATGTAGTGAGTGGGCACTGCCTCACTGGTTGTAACTCTTCTGAGATAAAGTGAAGACATAAAAGTGTGACTGTGCTCTGAAGCTACATCCACAGAAAACTGGGACTTTATGGTCCATTTTATTCTAAGACTGGGCCTGTTGACAAGCTGGTTTAAACAGGCAGAGGTAGACAGCGATTTATTCAGCACAGAAGTCTAATGATGCTAACAGCCAGCTGCCTCTCAATGTATGAAGCAGTGAAAATATTTGTTTGACTGGATTCACGAAGCTGATGCATATCAGAAGCTCTGTTCATGCTAGAAATGCATCTTTCTTTAAATGATATATTTTATCACCATCACCTGCTGTAAAACGAGCTCAGTTCTCAGTGCTTTCAAAACATGCAGTCGTTCTTATTCTTATTCTTCTGTTACGTAAAAAGAGATTCAAGTGAAAGGCAAGCGAGAGCCAGAAGAACTGACCCGCATGTGGAACCTTGACATTCAATCAAGCAGCAGAAAAAAAGGAGAATTCATTTGATACCTTGTTCATGGTGTCCACAGTGAGGGCGTGGGTCCAGAAACAGTCGTGAACTGAGACGAATGTTAGGCCAGCACTGACAGGAAAGAAAAAGGAAACAGATGGGTGAGCTGATGTGCAGAGACTGAAATCAGAACAACAACATAAAAGACAAAGTAGACATCGACAAAAAAAGTGTATTACAGCAACAGTGACTGAAAACTATAACGCCTATGTGAGTACCAGCGTGAATTATTACACCTGTCAAGAGGCCAGTGTTTGTGAACTGGTGGAATGAGCTAATCTAACACAGGCATATGGTACAATGCTTATCTGAGGCGATAATGGTATTCTAAAACACACATGGAGTGTTAATGTCAGACACAAATTACAGACGGCCTGCAAAGGCAAAAGGACACACAAGGGATGTATCTGTGCTTTATTTCAGGGGTTCAAGATATGCATGCTCTAATGACAGTGTGTTAAATGGTACCTATGGCAATGGAGAGCTGTCAGCATCATGTGCGTGGAGTCCAGAGAGTGGATGAAATTTGGCGGGAAGGCATTCTTCTGTTTAACGGTGTCGGGCCTCCTGAGAAGGGACAGAGAGCCAAGCACAGACATATAAAAAGCACTTCTCTGATGGCTCCTCTCTACTTTGAAGCTTTTGAATATAAAACGTTTCAGCCAAGTTGTCTCATTATTCTGAAAAGGCCTCATTATGAACCACGCTGACAACTCAGGGGGGGCAGTTAGCGAACCTGCTGTACATTGTGATTTCCTGTTCGTGTACTGCTTGGGAGACAGCATGTGCTACAGCGGATAAATCCTAAAATGTTACAGTGAAGAGATGATGGTACAGGTACGAATACTGCAAAATATTACATTTTCAATACTTAAGCACTGCTTAAAGCTCACCATTAGAGTAAGTGCAGTATCTAAATAAAATGTATTGCCATTATCATTATGACTAAAATTATTAGAACAGTGTTTTAATTTAGTGGGAATGACACTTAAAGAACATATTATTCCCCTTTAGAGCTATTTGAACTAACAGTGAAGCTAACAGAAGCTAGAACGCCTTTATAGAATATTTTGTGATGGATTTCCGAGTGCAAACTGTGACCGGATCTATCAACAGTGGCTATAACTAGTGGCTATAGTGAATACTGAATGATAAGAAGCTGGAGTTAAATATGGAACTGTAGCATGCTGTTGATATCCACTCACACCGCCATCAACCCAAGCTGTAAAATCAGTAGGTGGAGTACGTATGATTCTAAACAGCGTTTGCTGTTGACCAGCGCTACAGTATCACTCATCTCGCTACTACAACCATCCAACCAATGGTTTGACTGGGTTTGCTCGTCTCAAATCACATTCTGATTCATATGTTTTTGTACAGGACCACCTTTTGAGATGAGCCAACAAAATATAATGTTCTTCAGAAAGTCAAACGACAGAACTTTTAATATAAAACTGAAAAAAATACTTTTACTTTTTTTATACAACACTCTGTGCTTTAGTTACTGAACGCATTAAACAACAACAGAGGTACTGATAGGGTGTTTTTGTTACCTTTAGACGGAGCTGTTTTTCCTTGTTCACAGTCTTTATACTAATCGAATCTGTCTGCAGGCTGTGGCCTCACATTGACTGTAAGAATGAGTGTAACTTGCCACCAGAAAGTAAAAAGCATACAAATAAATGTTGTAACACAGGGACATTTGTTTTAAAGAACACTATTAGTGGCTGCATAATCAATATTATTAGTAAGACCTGTGCTTTCCTTGCAATGACAAGTCAAAATGTCTGCTGTGAAAAGGTCTACTGGTGTGCATGGATTACAACAGAAATATTTGGTTTGCACTATTTGACGCCTGGGGGGACTGTGTGCTTTTCAATTAATAGTCATTATATGAGCATACAAATACAAGAAGTACTCTAAAAGAAATAATACAAGGTAATATAAATTGCAGTATTGCTGCTCAAAAAAAAAAATCCTGCCAAAGCGTATCCCCATGTTCCAATTACCCTGAGCCTGTGCCATTCAAATCCTGTGGACTGCCACAGAGCAGAAGGCTCTTCTAATGGGAGTAGAGACAGACAGAGCAGAGACAGAGAGCTTTGGCCAAACCCAAACTCCACATAGGCTGCACAAAGCCTGTTTGCAAATTTTGTTTTCCTTCCGTCATTCTTTTTTGGCTTAGAAATGTTTGTTTTTTTCATCTTTCTGTTTTTAGTTCTGCTGCTTTTGGGATTGAGCAACAAGAAGATTCCTGGAAATGTATTTTATAGCACATTTTCCTTTGTCTCACACTGGCCCAATCCTACTATCCCTGCCTAAGGCCTTAAATCCTGAATCCTTAGTGACTTTGTTGACTTGGTGCCGGAGTGAGAAAGGCTGCAACGGCTTTGTATTATATTAACTTTTGACTTTCATTTTTTGTTAATTACATTCTTCACAGTCAAGACATTTATTGAACCAACGTCCTGATTTGAACTTTCTACAGGCTCCTTCCTTACAGATGGAACAAGAGGTAATAATCAATTTATTTGTTTATGTCAAAACAGCAACATACATTTAGAATTGTTGACTTATTTTTTTCTTTTAGCTGCTCATTCCGTGTTTGTTTGCCAATTTCTTTACCAAATGTTTTTAATTAACAAAAGGATGTACTCGTGTACACAACAGCAGCAGATACAAATCAAAGTTTAAATGACACAAACATATATGAAGAATCTAGACTTAAAATATGATGACACTTAAGCTAAATAAAAACAACACATAATTACAAATATAAACATGTTGTTTATGTTTGTTCTGGGAAAGAGGAGATGTTAGGTAGGGATTCATGAATTTATTCAAGAGCGCCATCATCCATCTTTCATTGTTTGTTTGTTTTCGTGGCTTCCACTGGTAACCCTTTGTTAAATACTTACTATAATATAATAATGCTTTATGATTTAAATGTGGAACAGCCCTAAACCCTCGTAGACTCATTGGGAACATGACTCAAAGTCCATAAGTGTGGACACTAGGATTGGGCCCTAAACTCGCACACAAAACATCCCATAGGCCTGACAGACTGGAAGAGGGTCAACAGTCAGTTCTCTATAGTTTAGCAGCCAAAACTCTGTTAAGTTCACTAGTTTTCCCAATAGAGCTGATGATTCACTTACATCACAACAGATACAGAAAGTTGGCATGGAAGTATTTATTGTTTTTTCCCACTTTACAGAACTGAATAGTCAGCAGGGCTATTCTGTCTGTGACCCCATTTACATATTTAGACGCCAGACAAGCTTTTTTTAATCACAGCAAGTGCAATCGTGTGTGTGTGTCTGTGAGAAGCTGAGGCAAATTAGCCACGGCTTTAGTCTAGCTCAGTAGGTCAGCCTGTGAAACACCGACGCTTTTTTTTTTTTGACAGCAAATTTCAAGTTTCCGGCAAGACAGCCTTTCCTCTAAACTCTGACTTCATCCATCCCTCCATCCCTCCATCTGCTGCAGCTGTTTTTTTCAGAATTCATACTGCTGGATCTGTGGTGTACTGTACACGTCAGAATGAGGAAGAAGGCTGTCAGTCTTCGTCACCTCTGTCTCCAGTGCTCTCATTCCTCGTTTCCACAACTCTCCACTGCTGTCTCTCATTCTGTCTCTCTATCACTCTTCCTCTGTTGACTCTTTAAAAACTTGTGTGCACAGTTTTTTTTCTCCTGCCTTCACAGTCATTCAAACACCCCAAACTTATTCAGACACACTTATTCAGAGAAGACCACAAATCATCATGTTTTCTTCATATCTTAGATCAAATACATCTGTTGAAGTGGGATGCCACTCAGTTGATCACAGATGAATAAGGCATGATGATTTTATGTAAAATGGGTGTATTCACATGTTAAAGCTCCTCTGATCAACCCGTTGGCACTAAAAGGTTTTAGCAACTTTGTCATTTTTCATGCATATCTGCAATGGAGGGACACAAATGCATTTTTAGCAGCTTTATCAGCCTTCTGTGGGTTGAAATCCTTAATTAAAAGTTACACATGGACATGATAATAAGTGCATTTGCTAAAGCTGGCAAGTGTTTTTATGATTAATCGGAATTCAGTTGAACTACCACTATATAACCTACTACTATATGACTATTTGTGATCAGTTCTGATGTGATTGTGATGTCCTATCTTGACATTCTGTCTTTTGCCACTCACAGGACCTTTTTCTTGCATAATCCCGCTTTATTCTCATTAATGATTGCTTTTTGGCAGTAGGCCTAATTTTGCAGTATATTATGCTGCACATCAATACTGTTACGTACTTTTTCAAACTAATTTCTGTTAGAAAAATCCCCAGTTCAACTTCTTCCATCTGAAACTGGAAGTGTAAAACTAGGCTTTCAAAGTACTTTCACAGCACTTTTGAAGGTGTTTCCTATTTCATGACAAATACAAAGTTACGTTCGAGTTTGAGTAGGCAATTAGTGAAAATATTCACTGGAGACGGTGCTTTTGTGCAGCTGAAGGTCTTGAAATGCAAGCTAATTGCCTCAGGAGAGCTCTGCTTCCTACTCCCATTCACCTCTGAAAGCTAAATAGAGAGTTACCAAGTCTGAGGCTACATTTTGAAAACTTGAGACTGCAAACTCACCACAGCCAAAGACAAAAAAGTGACCAGCTGCAGACACACATTCACCCACCAGCTACCACCTGTCTTGGCTTCAGGTCACTAATATGACATTTTGGTACAAAATGTCAATGACCGCCACGAGAGAGATCAGGCTGAATTTTAGTACGACAATGGAAAGACAGAAACAGGTGTTATCTGCAGGAACACTTACTCTTTGGTGTCATGGGTGATCTGGAGGTTGATATGTTGCATTGTACTCTTCAGCTGGAGAGGCAAAACAAAGATAAAGAAATGAGAGCATTAACAATTTTAAGTACAGCAAGCTGATAATGGTTAAGTTGAAGTATAAGTCTTACTTCATGTCTGATATTATAAATACATTGTAATGAAAAAAGTGTTCCTTAACATCATTGTCCCCCAGTGAACAAAGGCGTTGGTCCCAAATTGCGTGAGATGGTGGGCTTTGGGGATTCCATCATGTACATTATATTCTATGTACCCTCATACACATCACTGGATCTTTTCATATTGAATTCTTTGGCGAGACAATACTCGTAATATCAGCCACCGTTCTGTTTCTCTGCTCCGCCTCTTTCAATCCTCTAACATCACCATGGTCTCGTCTGTTGTGGTCATCATTGTAATGGCAGGTGTGGGTTTTTATTGGTGAATTAAATCCAGAGTTAGATAGAAATACTATTTTAAAATGGGGATTCATGAAGAATCTATTAAATATCCCTAATATGAATCAAAAAGTACATTTACATTTTATCCACCATTATTTTTTTTTAGATACTGTATTCATCCCACAGGGGGAAATTCTTTCTCTGCATTCGACCCATCCTTGAGGAGCAGTGGGCTGCCACTACATGGTGGTGCCCGGGGAGCAAATTGGGGTTCAGTGTCTTTGCTCAAGGATACTTCAACTTGTAGACTTGCAGGGGCTGGGGATCGAACCACCAACCTTTTGTTGCATGAACGACCTACCTCCTGAGCCACAGCCGCCCCCATCCTACAGAATGTGTGCCTGTTTTCAGTATTTCACGTATCAACCGCTCTCATCTTACCCACACACAATTGGACACATCTACAAAAGCATATATATGCAAAAACACACATATATATGCATCCACACACAGACGGGACAGGAACTAGAGTCGGCCCATTGTGGCACACTCTTCACCGTGGGCAGGAGAGATATGGAAAAGAGACACAGAGAGGGGTATAAAGAGAAAGAGGTGAAATAAAGGACAGGAAACATTCAAGCAGAGCATCCCCATTAGAAAACAACACATTTCAGTTATTGCTGTAATGTTGTTTTAATGAACTCAAAAGGAGGGAGGTAACACAATATGTACTCCTCCTTTATTGACAAGTAATAGAGTGGGACTATTAGTAATATAACACAACTTATGACCAACCATCAGTGGGAATTAAAGGTAAATTAAGCCTAGCAAGCTACTTGCCAGTCTATTTGCACTCAGAGGGAATCAGCCAAAAGCTTCCTTTTGATGTCTGCTGTTTGCTTCATTCCATAGCTCCTTTACACACTCTGAGACCAACACTGAAGAGAAGACTTAATACACTAATCTCATAAGCTTTGAGGGTCCATCCTCTCTGCTGTGCCAAGGCATCTGTGACAGGGCAGTCTTTCTCTGACCCTTGGAAACAGGCCAAGGTGGGAACGACAGGCTACTATCATGAAACAGATATGACTAGCAGCAGGCAGCCAACTCCTCATCAATGTGGGGACAGCATTAGTCTGTTTACCTAACATTCAGCCTACACTAATGCACCTGAGAATCACAGTCTGGTGCTCTCCCTGAACACATTTTCTTTCACTGAAAGCGACTGTGACGTGAAAATGTTTTTCCATTTCAAATACTACAAACACTTAGGTCTATATTCTGAAAAAAACCAAAGTCAAATATAATTATAAGTGTAATAATTATAAGTACAATTAAACATCATTACTGTTAGTTATCATTCAGAGAAAGATCCGCCCCGCAATAATATGAATGAATTGAAAACGTGTTTGATTTCGCTTGTTGCCAATTATTAATGGGCTCACACAAGGACAAATGTGCATGCAGTAGCTTGCTTTTGTGTCAAATCAATGGAGTAGCATAACAAACAGGCAAAACAAATTCATTCATATATGGGCTCGTGTTGTGGCTGAATGATTAGAACGCGGTCTTTCAGAGTGGGGTCTACATGTCCTGTGTTTGTATGCGGTAGGACCGACAGACAGAAAATAGGTTGGTTCACTTCAGATCAGTTATTGCTTTATATTACCGTCTTTGAATTCAACTCCTTTCCCTGCCATAATACAAATAAGACCTCAGAACAGAGGCGCATTAGACCACTGCCATTCCGACACCTTTGGGAGCCTTTAATAACCATGGGTTTGGTGCTAATGTACAGCTCTTTTATTTGATCTTGCCTGATTCTCTGTGGGATGAACACTGAAGACACACAGGCCCTTTGAAGTGCGCATCCATCCACAGTTTGAACTATTCCCAATTCAGCTTGATGCTCTTTCCACATCTATAATGACCTGCTGGAAAGTTAGAAAGAGACATTTCATGTGGGACACTCTGCAGAGGTCTTAGGAGGAGTGTAATATCTTGTGGGGCCCAGATGGTGAGGTGTTGTCACATTTTTGAAGGGTAAATACACCCAAGAGCAGAATGACACTGTGCTACGTCAGTGATTGTTGTGATTGATTTTTGTCAAGTCAGCATTTACGAACCAACGCAAGGTGACATTTTTTGAGAATGCTCCACAGAGTGTGTGCTGAATGAACGTTTGTTTGAGATATTGAGACGATATTTAATTGAATGTACAGCTGTTAGTTAATGTCTCTGTATGCCAGTGCAGTACTACATCAATCTGCCTCTGTGCTGCTTTTATGGAAGTCTTTTCATTTTCAACAATACAAAGAGTACAAAAAAATAACTACCTGGTGATGCTAAATGGAAAGATATGGGGTCACCAAGGTTATTATAATTTATCTTGAAGGGTGCATGACTACCTGTACAAACAATTTCATGCATGTTAATGATGCATCCACTAGTTTGAGGTGTTTCTACAACTAAGGCCAGTCTTGTAGTGACCCCACAGAATCACTAGGATACAATGATGACTGCCTGTCCAAAATGTGTGTCAGTTGATGTTGAGATATTTGACAGTCCAAGAAAACAATTTGACAAGCTAGTAGGTTAGGGGAAAAGTCGAGGGGTCATCAAAGTCAGCAGGGTTCATCCATCCAGGGCCATGAATATCAGCCCAAAATTTCATGGTAACATATCCAATAGCTGTTGAGAAATGTCAACCTCATGATGGCACTAGAGAACAAGTCAGGGATCGATATGACTCATCCTCTGGGGATGATGAATATCTGAAAAAGCTGAACAGTGTGAAAAAAGTATCAGAGGTGCATTGTTGGTAATAAGGCTCCAATAATATATAGTACTTTTTTATTTGTAATAGACAACCCTGCTGTAAAAATCAATGGGTGCATTAAACAAATACACAGGGATTCAGTCACAGGTGTTCACATCTAGCTCCAGGCAGCCTGTGAGCTCCTCCGTTTGGTGACACCAGTCAAATGCTGGAAGGTCACTGTGTGATGAATGACAGAATCACACAATTATCAAGAAATGGTTTTAAAAATAGAAGCGCAGTGTGGTGAAACCCCATTAGTTTGTGCCATGGCTGCTATCTCATCCATCATTGCTCTGGGAGGACTTATGGGGAGAATCTGTCTGTCCGTCATTCCCCTCTTTACCGGCCCTCATTGTGTCCTTATGGATATGTTAGAAGGCGGGAAAGGAGAAGCTGTGATGTAGAAAGTTGTGAGGGTGAAAAAAAATGGAGGTTACCTTTGGTCTGAGTGATGAACTGCCATGCTGTAAATGAGGTCAATACAATGCACACCTGTTCATTATAATCCATATGTGCATGATTTGTGTACAAGAGCTGACTCAGAACCTGAAACTGTGAGGAATGAGACCTTGGCTAGCCCTGCTATGTGTCTTTGGGGAATAACCCTGCGTAGCCCAAACCACTGAGAGTTGCTGCACAAATGGTCGTGGATACGACAGCCAACAGTAACCATATGTAAGCCATGCTGGCAAAAGGGGAATCCCCATTCATCACAGCGCACTTAATATCACACGTCCCATCTGGAAGTCAAATAGAAGTAGTTCTGCGTTACACCTCCTCTTTTCTCTGCTTGTTCGGGTCTTCCTGTCTTCTCACCCTAAAGGCAGCAGAAGGGTCATAGTAACACATCCCCCTGTGCCTCACCACCCTTCAAATAACCCTTCCCCAACACTATTTCTACCAAATTTTCTTTTTGTACCACTTGGTGTTGTCCTTGAAACTCAAATTGGATTTATTATTTGATCCCAAAATGCCACAAGATTCTGCAAGATCATCGAAACACCATGGTACCCCTGGGAATGGCTCGCTTCTGTTCGAGGGCAAAAGGAGTCGTGGCGGGCATCACACCGACGTTTAGAGATACAGTATGTAGTTCCCCAGAATTAGAATGAGAAGTTGATTCATTATGGCCATGGATATGTCTCCAGGTCTGTTGCAATCCTGCTTCTATACAAAGGAAAAATAAGCCAGACAGACACAGCATATGATCTGCTTAAAATTCTGACATGGGTTTGTCTTTAGTAACGTAGATGGATTGGATGAAAGAAACACAAAGCAGACACAAAGAGACGCAAAATAACCTCAAAGAGATGTAAAACAATGACAAAGAGACAAAAAAACAACCAAAAAAGATGCAAAACAATCACAAAGTCATGCAACATCATTAAAAAGATACAGTAAACAAAGCCGAAGAGACGAATAACGAACACCAAACAACTACAAAGAGAGAGATGCAAGATGTCTTATGCTGCTCATTTTTCCTTGTAAGCACTTTGGAGCTATAGATAAAATGTTACTTAATTAATTAATTACTCTTTCTTTCTTTGAGTGTCTTCTTCTGGTGTAGGAGTCTTTTATCAGTGTCCAGGGTCACAATGTCTCATAATCCTTTCATGATCAGTAGGATACTTTTTTTTTTTTATATGAGGGCAGTATAACATATGATATTAACTATTTTTTAATGGTGATAATGTTTTATTGCTATACATCATGCAGGTGACTTTATTATACTTTTGACTGCACTAAAAATGAATCATGCAAAATGCTTAATTGTCCAGGGAAATCCCCAATTGGCACCAAAAACCTTTTGACATAGAGGACACAATAACACAAGCTCTAATTTGTGCTCCACACACACAAATCCAGTCAAATCCAGCCAATCCAGCAAATTACTTCCTTGTGTCACCATCCCCCGAGAGTGAGATTTTCACTGTAACCTTGCCTGGGAGGGGAATGAAATGTAAACAAGGAATCTGAGCCAGAGTGACCTCAGATCTGATTAATATATTCCAATCCTGTTAAGCAGCTTCCCTGATGTATGTTTATGCTCCAGCCATGGAAAATACTTGATTACACAGGTCAATCGATTACACTCCTGTCTGATTGTGTGATGCTCCTGTAACTACTTCTCTCAACTTATTAGTCTTCTTCATGTGAATCACACTTCATCTTCCCATTCTATCTAGAGTCTAATTACTAAAAAACACCAGGAAACACTGTGGCAGAGAGCAGACTGGGAGATTGAATTTAATCCAGCTATGCATGGAAAAGGTGACCTTTCTACAAGTTTAATTTGTGTTGCCCAGTGATGCAAGTGGATTATAGAAGTATTGCAGAGGATGAAGGAAATTATCTGTGAAATGTAAGCTGAAACCCCATTCATCCATGAAGTCATCACTTCAGTCATTCACTCATCTATTATTCTTTGAAAAATAGCACAGGCTGATCAGCTCTCTTGTCCCTGCTGGACATTAAAAGATGCTGATCAAATGAAGGGAATGCATCCTACTACACCTACAGAGAGAGATGCATCCTACTACCCCTACAGAGAGAGATGCACCACACTACACCTACAGAGATGCATCCTACTACCCCTACAGAGAGATGCATCCTACTACACCTACAGAGAGATGCATCCTACTACACCTACAGAGAGATGCATCCTACTACCCCTACAGAGAGATGCATCCTACTACACCTACAAAGAGATGCACCCTACTACCCCTACAGAGATGCATCCTACTACACCTACAGAGAGAGATGCATCCTACTACATCTACAGAGAGAGATGCATCCTACTACACCTACAGAGAGAGATGCATCCTACTACACCTACAGAGAGAGATGCATCCTACTACATCTACAGAGAGAGATGCATCCTACTACACCTACAGAGAGAGATGCACCACACTACACCTACAGAGATGCATCCTACTACCCCTACAGAGAGATGCATCCTACTACACCTACAGAGAGAGATACACCCTACTACACCTACAGAGATGCATCCTACTACCCCTACAGAGAGATGCATCCTACTACACCTACAGAGAGAGATACACCCTACTACACCTACAGAGAGATGCACCCTACTACACCTACAGAGAGAGATGTATCCTACTACACCTACAGAGAGATGCATCCTACTACCCCTACAGAGAGATGCATCCTACTACACCTACAGAGAGATGCATCCTACTACACCTACAGAGAGATGCATCCTACTACACCTACAGAGAGATGCATCCTACTACACCTACAGAGAGATGCATCCTACTACCCCTACAGAGAGATGCATCCTACTACACCTACAGAGAGATGCACCCTACTACACCTACAGAGATGCATCCTACTACCCCCACAGAGAGATGCATCCTACTACACCTACAGAGAGATGCATCCTACTACACCTACAGAGAGAGATACACCCTACTACACCTACAGAGAGATGCACCCTACTACACCTACAGAGAGAGATGCATCATACTACACCTACAGAGAGAGATGCATCCTACTACACCTACAGAGAGATGCATCCTACTACACCTACAGAGAGAGATACACCCTACTACACCTACAGAGAGAGATGCATCCTACTACACCTACAGAGAGAGATGCACCCTGCTACACCTACAGAGGGATGCACCCTACTACACCCGCAGAGAGAGATGCACCCTACTACACCTACAGAGAGAGACACACCCTACTACACCTACAGAGAGAGATGCACCCCACTGCACCTACAGAGATGCATCCTTCTACACCTACAGAGGGATGCACCCTACTACACCTACAGAGAGAGACACACCCTACTACACCTACAGAGAGAGACGCCCCCCACTGCACCTACAGAGATGCATCCTTCTACACCTACAGAGATGCATCCTACTACACCTACAGAGATGTATCCTTCTACACCTACAGAGAGAGATGCACCCTCAGCACACCCACCATCTGTCACTTTGCTCTCTTGTTCCTGGTTGTGAGGTGTCACTAGGACTAGTGACACCTCACTATAATGTTATAGATGTCATAAAAGAGGACGCGCTATGCTCCAACCTATGAGCAAGCTGTCTACATGCTTGGCATATTTTTTTTATGTTTGTCTCTTCCTTTCATTTAGCGAATGAGTTTAAGGATATACAGAGGCAAAATGAATTTTAGATAATCACACATATATACAGGTATCCAGACTGTTTCTTTCCATGCACACAAATATGCACGGTATCTCCACATGTGCTGGCACACAGACATGTTATCTCAAAGACATGCTACTGTCAGGATCTACATAGTGACAGACAACTATGATGTTGTTGAGCGCCATTAAAGTTGGGGCACTCACACAAATCACAATACACCATCAGTGATGCACTCCTACACCACACCTATCAAGACTTGGAAAGGCCAGCTGGGACATTCCACCAGCCAAGCATCTGGTACTTAAAGCTTCCTGATAGTTTCAGTGTCCTGCATATGAGGACAATAACTTGCTGTCAGAGAACCTCCAACTTAAAAACCAACCAACTCAGATAACCAGCCATCCCCATTTATCATCAGCTTTATCAGAAATCCCATTAAAAGTCCAATGAAATACAATGATTGGAACTTATAATGTGAAATTATGATAGAAGTGGAAGTAATGATTCAAAGCACCTTACTTAATCCAAACACTGGAACAAAAAGACAGTGATGGGTCAAAACACATATTACAATATGGTCACACTAAACTGGTACACAAAGAGGTTTCTATGATTGGTCAGTATGTCATGACAGAGATTAATGGCTATCATATATAATTATGCAAGTAAAAATTGTACACGGCATGTGATATGAAAAGGTCGGTTGTGGGAGTCTTGAGAATGATGTGAAAGGTGAAAGAAAGAGCAAGGAGGAACAAAACAATAAGGTGAAGATACATGACCTTTCAAAAGGTCAGCCGGTTTTGAAAATACAGAGAATTGAAGACAGGCCTGTATTTGTCTGAGCTGTCTATCATTAGGTGTATGAAACTATGGTAAACATACAAAAAGTGGGTCTGGTGCCTCACTTCAAGATAGCAGGTAATCCCTGCTACAACTGATAATAATCCTACCTCCAACTGTGCAAAAGTAGCGACACAAATATCAGAAATACTTCCACTCTCCTTGAAAATATGTGTAAGATTATGTGTGAAACCATAGAAAATCTCAGTAGTGTGGTGTCTGATATATAATTATATAACTTAACTTTGAGAGACGAGTAGTGAAGGCCCACACAGGCCTTAAGATGAGACTTACCACTTGGGTGCGTGAGCGGTGGTATGGCTGAATGATGGGTAAACCCAGAGGCGTCACCCACTCCACAGTGTGGCCAGACTTAGAGATGAGCCTGGCGCTCTCTGTCAGCCAATCCTGCAACAAATGGATGCCGCAGGTTAAATGTCCATATTCAAATAATATTCAAAGCCCTTCACCAATCAAGGGTGTCAATACCTGCTAATCTGTTATGTTTGTAGGTGTGTGTATGTGGGCGATAGAACAATCAAGATGAAGGGTGGTGAAGTCTTCATGTTCTACTTTGGTTGAGGATTTAATAAAATCAAGAAACTAGAAGAAACAGATTTTTTTTTTAAATGTTCTCTCCACAGTAACCTCAAATGATCTATGCATATAGGTCTGCTGTTCCACTTCCTGGATCGGCAAACAATTTTTCAGACTTGCTGAGGAACAGGTGGGGAGCTGTGGCTTCCCCTAAAGATTTCAGGCGCAACAGTGATGTTTGCATAAGGGTCTGGCACAGTCTATAAGAATAGAAACTCTGTTAATGTCCCACAAGTGCCTCCTCACACATGCAGGCACACAAGAGAGCTGCAGGAAAGATAAATATGTCCTAGCGATTCGAGGTAGCAGTCTGTCCCAAAGCTGCTCCATTTATCACCACCTCCCTCCTTATATTCCCAGGTACAATCCAAAGAAGACAACAAAAGGAAAGATAGCTATGTTGACTGATCAATCAAAAGACTGATACGAGGCAGAGACAGAGGGAGAGTAAAGACTGGACAGTTGGAGGAGAATGAACAAGTGTTGAAAAAAAGAAAATGAGAAAAAAAGGGAGAAATGTGAAGAGAATGTAGGAGAGGTCGGGCATGACAGCATTGATCATCTATCACCCTCGCGTTCATACTTCATCTCACTGCTACAAAATGGGAGAGGATATGACCTATTTAACTGCTAGGGAACGCACACACACACACACACACACACACACACACACACACACACACACACACACACACACACACACACACACACACACACACACACACACACACACACACACACACACACACACACACACACACACACAGAGCTTCGGGTCAGCACCAAGGTATAATGAATGGGGATTTTTTCCTCTCAGACTGGGCTGTCCCCAGACTTCCCACACAGTTCCCAAAGGACACCCACAGCAGCTATGGGTGGTGTTTCTATTTGCTCACCAGACTCCTACCTGCCTGCAGAGATAATGCATAATCCCCTATCAGGAGCACATCCTAAATCTCCACAACGGTGTCTATGTGATAAATGGGTGCTGTTGTCAGGATAAACTAGTCATTAATAAAAAATAAAATCACATCTTTTATGCAGTAGTAGGTCAAAAGTCAGTGAAATTAGAGAAAGCTTTTCTGTCCTCTGACATTTTTTGGAAAGAACCTTGTAATTTTGTACAGAGACTATGTTCTGTTATTTAAGTTAATTTATTCTTTAAATATGTTGAAACGTGTTTTTGTCTGTTGACATGTTTAACTGACCTACTGTGCACTGACTGTAAGGCTCTCTGGATACACTTTGAATACAATTTGAATTAGGTCACTGTGCAATAATTGACCGTTGTGTCTATTTTCCCCATCGTTAGTAGAAAGTTACATAGCTCTTTCCATAAAAATGAGAAAATATTAGGAAATGACTATGAAATGATGGACTCTAGGTTACAAAAATATCTGTTATTTTCTACCAGGGGTTGTCAAAGTGTAATACTGCCCCCCTTGGTGAAAATAAAAAAAATAACTGTACTTTAAAACAATATTTTTATGAAATGTACATGATATAAGAATCATTCAATAGTGATTGTACAACACAGGGTTGCACAATAAAATGTTAGTTGTAGTCCCTTGTCGATATTGGGTGTCCCTCCTGTTATAAAACATAAGTCAGAGTTTATACTGATGGTAATTGAATGAGAAAAACTTTGACTTTATTGTAAGGTGTAGTGAACCCACCTGGATCTCTCTGGTCCCTGTGAACATCTCTTTTAAGCCACTGAAGACCAGACGCACCAGGTAATGAGATGCATCCCATACATGCTCCTGGAAATAAAACACATGATTATGCTCTTATATTTTTTTTCAAACAGTCACATTACTTTTTGTGCTCCACCTGCAAAGACTTCTATTCATCTAGTTACCATTAGGGGTTAAAAGGGTAATACCAATATAAATGATGATAATAGCTGCAGCACTGACTGAGAGTGGTACAGTATATGTCTCGTATCATATCGGCGATACGATCTCCTCGGTAACAGCTGCCTCTTCCACCACCCATCCTCCTGTGATCATTCACAATTACACTTCCTACAAATTCCTTGTTTAAACAATTAGGGACATTCTAAGAAGTCATTTAGCGTAATCCTCCGGCTGTGAGATGGTGGACAGCAGGCTCATGACGAACTGTTGTAAGGACTTATTTAGCTTTCTGACAGTTAGCATGCACTACAGTGCTACTGTATATGAAGATTAAACACATTCATTCTCCTACCATAGAATCGTTTGACACACTGGGTGTGCTCATCACAGAAACATTTATGTCCAATGGAGTCAGAGTGCAATGGCTTTGAACTAAAAATAAATTCATAATGACTGTGCACAGGGTATCAAATATATCTGTTGTAGTATTATACTCCTGGCCTCCCCTGACACAAGCATGCAATATCTTATTTCACTGCAATTAGATAATATATAAAAAGACTTGGCTAAAATAAACTTTTAAAGCTACTGTTCTTGTTCCATACAGCTCGAACTGGAGTAACTTGGTATGACGGGACTTTTACTGTCAAGGTCAAAGTTACTGAAATCCCTTTGAGAGTACAATGGACTGTGCTGGAATTTGTATGCAGTGGTTGTCATCTGTCTGATAAATACTTTCATGCACATGCAGGAGACAATGGAGTAATATTATGTAAGAAGGACAGACCTCAGTAGAGAAGACCTTGTATTCATTAGGAATCCGTCTGGGCTCAGTACGTGCGTAAGCATGTATAGCCTGACGTATACGGGGAGTCCCATATAAAAGAGATCCTGTACTAAAAGGCCACTCTCATACAACCCTAAAAGTAAAACAGTACCCAGGTCCCATCAATAACTACCACGCTCCACTACTACTGTACCTTGGGGAACTCATCTATCTCCTTCAGTCTTTTCTCTATCTGGAGGCGTCCCCCGTAGCGTGTGACCCCGTACACCACAGTCATCACCGTCTGTTTGACCACCTTCCTGCTGATGAAGCCCTCAAGGATCTGGGCGATTTTCAGACCATTCTTTGCATCCCGCACGCGGAACTCCTCCACCTGAAACACGCGTACAAATGTGGGATTTACATGACATACAGTACATGGAAAACGTCTAACAGCCTGTGCTCAAAATCATCATTCACCAGTCCACAAACATATAATCATGGCAGAGGTGACGAAAAATGTTAGTCACAGTTTTCTACAACTCAAGAGGGTGACATCATCGAATGTCCAGAACATTAAAATATTCAATTGATTTTTGCATAGAAAGGAAGACGAGTAGAAAATTCTCAGTTTAAGAGTTTGAACCAGAAAATGTGCAATATTTTCTTTAAAATATAACTTAGTCAACAGTTGCCAATTAAATATCTATTGATCCACTAATGGAATAATCAACCAATTGTTTCAGTTCTACAGCCTCCATTAATTAGACTGTGGTCACTGTTACTTATTGTACAATTTATCCTTGCGAGTGAAGAATTTGGTAGCTAACGAGCCCAGTATAATCAGGTGTATTGTTTAACAATAACTGCAATGCAGATAGTTAAAAATACAATAGTGACCGTCCTGCAGCAAACTGAACTCAACTTTGAGTCAGTCCCCCCAGCTCATTGACAAATGCACAAAGTACTGTGCAATTAAAGTCAGGGCCCTTCGAGGAATTTGGCCTATGACAGACTTTTCCTCAGGACACCCTGATCCCCCACCCTGCATTGAAATGTTGGTGCAGTACATCACGATTAGCTTCAAATAGTGTCTGGTTAAAAACGAGCAGGTTCACAGCAAGTCGGTTCTTTGTGCATTGTTTGCACACTTGTCCTTTGAATCTGTTGATATTTAAGGCAGTTTCCTCTCGTTGCAATTCGATGCGAGGCATGAGAAATTAAGCACTTGAAATGTATTCTCAATGCCTTGTCTGTCACTCACTGTGGGACATAGTGAGTCATCTGGATATTTACAGCTGAGCGACTGAAACGTGCCTTGCAACTGAGATAAACCCAAATTCTGTCACTCAAAGTCTGTGCAGTTTAAAGAAGGGACCAAAACAATACAAACCAAAAACAGTCTACTAGCACTGACCTGCTGCGCTACACTGCTGTACACATCCTGGGGCACCTCACAGGGCATGAGGTTGACTGATGTGGCCCCAATAACATCTCTGCCTAGAGCAGCATAGTGCTGGAGACCATTACAGGAGCCGTCCTAGAGGAGAGGTGGAGGGAAAGGAGCAAAATGATTAAAGCTGTGATTTAAAGGAGGGGAAAGAGACAGAGAAAGAATTGCAAAGATTGGCACAGGGAGAAATGCCAAGGGTGAACAAGTCAAAGAACAGATGATTCAAAGAGTGTGGGGCTGGAAGAGCAACAAAGAAACTGAAGAGAAGAGAGGGGGAAAAAGAAACAAAGGAGAATGGGCTGTCTCATCTATTGAGCATTGGCTGAATAGTTGAGAAATAGTTTAGAACAAAATATTGCCAATATTGGGTTTTGTTGGGGATTTAATATTGTCCCAGGCAAATGACATGCTTCAAGTTGTCCACCACTGTGAGCCATTTTAATGAGATTATCTGCATCTGGGTATGGGTAATGTCCTCATATTCAGCTGACAAGGAACACAGTAAAATAATATTATCATTAAGTTGTATATGTGTTTACCAACATGCTGAATTAGTATCTCGTTTAATTTCTATCAAAATGTGGTCTCTGACTCCATATGACCCTCATGCTTAGCTGTTGCATCTGTGTTGTGTAGAGCACCAGGCCTTCAGTGTGCTAACTATCTGTTTCATCAGGGATACTACACATTAATTAACATCAGTTTGATATCAATGTGACGGATTCAGCTAAAAGGCTAATATTCATTTGTAGCCACTGAGCAGCAGTTTTCACTAAGTTCAGTTCAAAGCTAATCTTTGTGAAACCCTTGCAGCTGTTGTACTCTTAAAACAGCAGTGAGGAGGTGCTAAATATGTCAAACTATTATGGTTGCACTGCCTTTAAAAAAAAAACTTTTTATTGGTCATATTCTAACAAATAAGCTTAAAGCCTGGGGTCAGGAAAATGATTGTACTGTTGTATTACATGTATTTTATTGGTGCACTTAAATAATGCTGCACTTTAATTTCATTTAATAATTAAAAGGCATTATTTAAAATGTACATTCCTAGATTGTCATTAATAGAGATTTTCTCAAGTGCAAAATAAAAGTTAGATTATAAAAATGCCATTAATGTAGGCTTGAGGAGCAACAGGTACAACAGTATTTTTCTCTAAACCATTTAACAGTCACTGATTACGCTTGAACTTGTAAGTCATTTATTATCTGACATGACAGTGCACATTTAGTGGGTTAAAATGAGTAAATAAGTAATTATAAAGAAATAATTCAACAGATACCCAACACTGACACTGTTCTGTGGGATTTGTTTGGGGCTTGTTTGAAGCTGTGGTCTGTTCGGTAAGATCAGGGCTACAGGTCAATCTTAGATAAAAAGGAATGGCCCCAGATGGCCAGGCAGGTCTTGCCTTGTTAACTTTGACATGCCCTATAAAATGTGACTGAATGGCACACCTTGTTTTCAGGAGGCTATTAACTGGAACTATGATTGGCCTTGGGTATTATCAAATGAGTACATTACTAAGGATCATCTGTTCTAATCATCTTGTACGTTTCATCTGCGTTTGAGTGAATAATGATATTTAAATCTAATAACGGCAAACCACAGATGTTAAGTGTTTCACATTACCTGGTGGACTGGGAAATGAGAGATGAACTGTGTTGGATCAGGAGATCTCACAGCACTGGATATCTCCATGCAGCAAGACAAAACCTGCCAGGGCTCATCTGTATTCATCCACCACTTCTTCCCCTGTGAAAGGCAAAAACAAGCCATAGCACGTTATCCTGCATACATTAACACTGCTTCAAAAGCATTTTCACGTTTTGTTTTGAGATACTCATATCCCCCTTAGATTTTGTCACTGCTTACAATGACCTTCCTCAAATAAGAGAGACAGGGGTTATGATATAATCTGCATATTTCAGGAATAAAAAACAAACAAACTGTGGCTGTTTTTGTATTTCTGCAGAGTGTAATTGTGTATACTT
The DNA here is from genome assembly GCA_037577475.1 of Chaunax sp. Z400. Lineage (NCBI taxonomy): Eukaryota > Metazoa > Chordata > Actinopteri > Lophiiformes > Chaunacidae > Chaunax > Chaunax sp. Z400. Next base: position 11,689,853 of record CM075188.1, read on the forward strand.
CAAAACTATGTAGTTCTAACAAGAACGCCTATGTGGATTTATGAATGCATTGCTGAACTAACAAGAAAAAGCAATAAAAGGGAACTGACATTTAGAGGGTTGTCGGCAGAGTCCAGTATGTCCTCCATAATAGAGTTGGCAAACTCAAGTCGTCCCTGTAGTGAGCTCCTCTTCTTCAGTCCTGTCAAATTGATTAAGTGGATCTTAAGCCAGTCCAGGCCCTTTGAACCGAGAGGCTTCCCCTCTGCAAAAACAAGGACAGCACGAGTGACATCACTTCCTAGGTGATTAAAGTATGGAGGACAAGGGTAAGTACGTCCCCGGAAGTCCATGTTGTGAGGAAACCAGAAGATCTCATCCCGCATGTGATTGGCGATGGAGAGTTTATATAAAGCGTCCATACGCAGGCTGTGCATCTCACTGTATTTCTTTTTGGCATTAATCACCTCTCTCTTCATGTGGGCTTTCTCAGAAGCAGTATAAGTGGGATCATGGGAGTTGAAGTGGGGTATTTTGGGGGCCTCTGACAAAGGTGGAGGGATATCTAATCTATCATTACCACGATCATTGAAAATGGAGATAATAATATCCAACAAGGGTTTGTTGATCTTCCATGCACAGTTTCCAAGCTGGTTGAGAGAGTCCAGGACTGGATGGAGATTCTGACATTTCTCCAACAACACATCATGCTGTGTGGCCCCTTCCACTGTGCGCATCAGCTTGGTAGGTGTCAGCAGGTAGGCTCCAAACCTAACAGAAGACCAGGGCATAGGAGGGCAAAGCATCGGCATCACATAGGAGTCAAAGGTCAACTTAGTCTCCATGGCCTCCTGCTGCATCTGAATCAGTATGGGATGAGGCTTGATGAAGCCGATCTGCAGGGTGAAACATCATAGGAAATCCAATTGGAAGAAGAAATCTTAAATGAGCAGACAAAAAAACATGTTGCTCCTAAAAATAGAGACAAATGTTTTAATTACACCACATGAAAGATGCTAGCTCAGATAATTCAAAAACAGGACATCTGTTTTATTGCAATGACCTCTGCATTAGGTACAGAACCAAATGACCAGGCTAAACACTAATATCATTCCTCCAGTCATACAGTACAACTGGTCACCAGTATAACCCAGTATATATCACTGACAACCACAAAAGACTGTAATTAATGACTGTGATTAAAAAATACCATGCCGCTTAAAAATTCAGCTATCTCTGAAATGTTGCTTACATTAGTGGAGCTTCCATGTTGCAGATGATGAGGTGGAACTTCTTTATTTTCTATACGTAATTATGTAAAACTTTGGTCAGGTGTAAGGTTAGCATATTAAGGAGATTAGATTACATTTTTCTCTGGTCTCAATGGGTCCAAGGACTAACTCAAACTCAAATTAGCTGACAGAAAAATAAAACACCTGAGCTTTGCTTGCATGGTTCAGACTGTCATGCTGTGCTGTAAAATCATTAGGATGCTCCCCTGAGGTGTTAACCTCCAAAGAAAGAAAGAAACCAGAGGGAGGGATTAATAGAAAATACAGTAGAGAGGGGAAAAGAGATGTCGGTAAATAGAAAGCACACCAGAGCAAAACTCTGCAACAGTATCCCCACAGTCAAAGTTCATCAGGTTCGAAAAGTTCTCAATTCCCCTTCTCTCTTTCTGCATCTTTCCCGACACGGTCGGTTCACCCTCCTGCAGCGTCCCATGGCAGCGAATCAGCAAGCCAATTAAGGGAACACTGAAAAAAGGATTAGCCTAGAAACTATTCATCTTACTCAACCTTCACCCCTGCCAACTCACACAAGTGGGAAATGGTTTTATTCACACTCTTTGGAGCTCCAAACTGGATGGGCAGGTGCACAAGAGTACAAGGCAATAGATGCTTTTAGCTGACGTCACATTTCGCATAATTCCCACTTCCAGAACTGAAATCTGTCCTGTTATGAAATGATCCGAACAGTATCATTGGATTTAAAATCACTCGTGCTTGCTGTCCTCTCTACAGGCACTGCTTTCTTACATCTCATAGTTACCTCTAAGATAGTTGCTGTTGCTTACATCCCACGTTTGTGATGTCACTCTAAAAAGGTCTATAGGCTTTCAGAAAGTCTTCTTGTCCAAAGTGAAGGTCAAGTGTTTTTAGGTATTTCCCTTGTTTCTGCTCCTCTATGGTTATTTAGTTATTAATGAAAAATGTCTACTCTACCTTGTAAATCCTTTAATCAGAAAACTGTCTGTGTCAAAATGGATGAACTAATTTCTGGGAGAGTTCTAATAATGAACAAGCCATCACTGTGCTTTTTTTAAAATCCTTTTGAATATGTCTTTCAATGTTACTTTGCAGGAGATCACTTTCAGTATACACCTTGACCATTTTACATATAAATATCAGCTGAAATGGTCTTTTTTGGTCTGGGTTAATGCTCAGGAATCCTGTTACCACTTTATCTATTTGGCCACTTTAGGATCATTGCTACTCCAGAGTTGCTAATTCCTTTGATATTCCTGTGGAATAGACCAAGTGAGCACTTTGAAAAAAGGTCAAACGTACAGTACCTGATGTGTGCTACGGAAGGTGTACATGTGGTAGAGGATGGGGATGAACTTTCTGTCGTAAGATGGGTTAAGGATGTCGCTATTAATTTTGAGATTCTTGACCATCATATCCACCATGCAAGTTCCCAGCTCTAGGGCTACCATGTGTGGCCAGTGGGTCTCTCCTCCCTGCAACGTGGGTCCTGAACTCTGCTCCATCTCAAGCTTACACCACTGCTCCCTGGGAAGGACATCGTACTCCTAAAAAGAATGGAGAAATGGAAGTGTTTTTTTTTTCTTCTTCTTGCAAAACACAAGGGAACTGCGAGTAATCATTTATCACAATAACCTACAGGCTTTGGAAGGAATGTCAAAATCAGCGAGAGACCCCTAGATCTCTGCTTTCATAGTCAGAAAACGAAATTTATCAAACAGGCACTGTTTTTGTGATGTAGTCAAAAATAGCTTTAATGTCTCAAGAAAAATGATAAATACTGTAAAAGCCACAACGGACTTCTTCTTTTTTTTCTTTAGGCATTTAATAATTGACTTATAAAAATAAGATTTATCTTCAGATTGGAAGCATCAAAATAAAAATGTGTAAAGTAAGAACTCTGACAAGTAAAGACGAAGTCATGACAACAGCAAAAAACACAATAACAGGCATCATTTTAAATACAAAGGCTGCATGAAACAAACACCTTAACTAACGTGTGGTACAGCTTGCTTCTGAAGTATAATGAGCTTTTGCTTATTATAGTCTTGATGACATTAGCATTTTTCCCCATTGTACAAGGACCATCAAAACAATGTGGAGTCAGTGAAACTGGCTGTGAAATCCCACTGAGGAAACGCTGTCATTTATTCCACTAAAAAATAATGAACAGCACGTCAGTGAGGTGGTCACAAAGTACTCCATCTGCTTAAAACATGTGACATTTCCATATCTTTCAATAGTTAACCATTTGTATCTCACCTAAGATAATTCACCTTAGTTAGTAATTTAATATATCTTACATACTTCACTGCTGACATTGAGGCCCTGCCCTAATTTCTTTATAACTTCTTGGATAAAAAATTTTTGATTACAAAGTACAGGAGGGTGTAATGAATATTTGAATAATGATTCCAAAAAAATTTGCAATGCACAAATGCATTAAATTGCTATCATGACTCCAACTGAGAGCCATGTCTCTGTTGTCTCTCCTAATCAGACCTGCAATGTCTTTCAGTCTGAACCTCTGCAGACAATGCAGTCTCCAATGTGCAGTATATTATTATTATGTGAATGACAACAGTGCTTCAACTGGTATTTTCTTAATTATTATAGCATTAAGCAATCTGAGCCCTGTTGTGGAGATTCGTACCTAATTGTTCTACTACTGGGTGAAGAGATACTGGTGAAATAAAGACTTTAGAAAATCGAGTTGTCTTTGAGAGTTATATTCTCGTGCACAGAGAAGACTCAATCTGGAAGCAGATCGACGATACGCAGTCTGGTTCAGTAGAGGAGTGAAGATAAGCTGCACATACAATCGTTTATACAGAGAATGGGGTGTGTGAAAGGGCGAGAGGCAGGTGTTGTTTTACAGAGTGGAGGAGATAACCAGTCTGCTCCTCCGCATCCTTGGTTCCCATGCATTATTTGCAAGCTATGTAGACAGTCCTAATATGGTCATGAGTGTCTTTGAATATTATGAGTGTGTAAAATGAAGAGATACATTGAAGGTGCATTTTCACCATTACAGCCCTTCTGAATAAGTAGAATGGCTGTGGCTCAGGAAGTGAGCATAAAAAAATATTGTGGGGCGTTTTGGATACTCAACTTTCAACTTTCCATCACTCTATAAAAGCCCTCTATAAATACAGCCCCCTTACTTAATTCATTTCCAAATTGTTTGTTTATAGTTTTTTTTAATAATAATTTAAGTAAATATATTTGAGTATGTCTGAGGTACACACAGCTCAAGAAACAAGCTGGTCTCTCTTTGCGTAGCACAAATGTGGATGAAAAAGAAATTAGACCGTATATTGTGGAGATAAATAGGAAAAAAAACTCATTTACAAAATAACACACATAAGAAGCACATGTATGAGAAGACATCTGTGACATGATGATTTCCCTACCTTAGTATCTTTGGCCAACATTTCTATGTAAGCATTATAAATGTTGCCCAACTTTTCCACCATCTGATTCTTGTGCTTCTGCTGTACGGAGTACTTGGTGTAGACCCTGTTGCCCAGATTAGTGGCTAAAATCTTCAGTGATTCTCCACTGGGAGGCAGGTTGGCAACACTCTGGACAAGAATAAGACATGTTTCAAAAGGTCAAACATAAGAAAATATCAGTGACAATCCTGTAACAAAAAGCAGTTCTTTTGACATGTGATTCGGTGTAATTTTTAAAAAATCCATCAGTCAGAGGTTAAATCAAAGTGAAAATGGTCTTTTCAGAATCAACATCACATCCTGTGTGTTTGCTGCCAAAGATATATCCCCATGCTTTTGTCACTGTCAGCCACTTGTTTAGTGGTTTCCCCATTGGTTGGGTCATATTGCACAACAGCAGTGTTGAGAAAACAGCAAACATCTTTTTTCATAATGTTGAGTTAAAGTGAAGCTGTTGTCAATCGAATGTCTTTAACGTTAGAGCCGAGACTCCATGGTGTTTTACTGAGCGGTATGCTGGGTTAGGTGATTAGTATTACCTGTATCATGATGTCAGCATACTCGCTGTCCTTCAGCAGACAGAGATAGGGATAGAGGTTAAGTATGTAGTCCTTGGTGTTGGTGTTAGCAAGGATCATCTTGCTCTCCCTCAGGGCCTGAAGGAGGACCTTCTGCCACTCTGCCCGCTGCTCCGCCAGCAGCTCCCTCTGAAAGGACAACGTAACTGGAGGTCATACATCTCATGACAGTGACTACCGGCAAAAAACCCTGAAAGAATGTGTCAAATAAAATGAACAATCCTGCAGCAATCCTTGTTTATGACATTCTGCATTAGCCAGATGGAGAGCCATTATAAAATGTAAGGTTTGCAGTTATGAGGTAGACAGTTTATCAAAGATAACTTCTCAGAAGACTGATACTTAGAGCCTTCGGTGGTTAGCTTTCCTGAAGTTAAGGGAAAAACGTTAGCCTGACTCTGCCCGAGTGCAAAAAAAAAAAAGAAAAAAAAAAAAGGCAACCAAGCTCAGTAATTAACATGTTATTTCTCAATTGTTAAAACTGAAGTTGCGATTTTGTGGGGAGGTAAGCAGACAGAACCATGCTTTCCCTGTGCTTTCAGGTTTTATACAGACATGAGAGTGTCGTCTTCTAATTTAAGCCTTGGCAAGTTATCAAGTCTTCTAACAACAAAATTAAAAATGTATTTTTGGGCCTTTTAGCATTAGAAAGCGTTAATAATTTAAATTATCCACCACATTATGTGACTAAACACTGGTAAATCTCTTTAGAGTGGCCATTAAATTTCCATTGGGTGTTGGTGACTTCCAAACCTGTCACTGAATTTAATGAGATTGTAATCAATAATTGTTTGATTAGTAACTACTTAATGGTTTAATGAGGCTATTGGTCAATATAATAGTATGTTGATTTGATGTATTCTGAAAGTGGATAAGCAAGCACAAGCACTTCCTGCAGCATCCCCTACATTACAGTCTTGATGCACAATAATAAAAGGTTTTACTTATTGACGTGCATCAATTACTTGAAAAAATGGAGAATGAGAATCCATAGATGGGGAAACAGTGTTGTTCATCTTTACACATGTACCTGTGGAAGTATTGTGATTATACATGTGTTTTGTGGATGACTGTGTTTTTGTGTAAATGTTCCCTCGTCAGCTGAAGAGTTTAACTAAGTCTGAAGCAGAGACACAGTCTGGATTCTGGATCTAGAGGTGACTCTGCGTTCTCTCCAGAGGACTCCATTGCAATAGATTATTATTCTGCCGTGCCTTTCTGTAAATGCTTCCAGACCACCAGGGACTCTCAGCCTGCTGGCTTCCCACGTAGCCCATCTGCAGAAGCAGACGAGCCAGGCTGGACTGTAAATGCCAGAGTTTGAAAAAAGGCACACCACAGGATTATGATTTTTTTCTTCCTCTGACCTGTCAGGATTACATGTGAATCACTTCAAAGTTTATATTATAGAAACTTTACGCATAGCAGACAATGGCTACCCATAAATATAAAACATATTTTAAATGTCAATCCTTAATCACCGTGTAAATGGTGTTCTACTATTATAATAATAATTACTCCAAACAAATACAATACTGCCTAGATAATACTAATTCTCTAGAGTCTATGTCTTACACTGAGCTAACATGTTGGCAGTTAAAACAGACTATATTACAACACAGTACAGGAAGATGTTCACAATCAATCTGACAAATAATATATTGACGTTTTAAAAAAGACCATATGTCGTCCCTCAAGTATGTTTTAGGATGTTAGGTTCAACACCATAAGAGCTCCATTTCACACGTTTGGAAGCATTCGCGGATTTTTAAGATCACAGAACTGTGAACTGACACTTCTACCAATCTATGTGTATAAGTGTGATAGGGCAACAACTGACAATTATTTTCACTACTGATGAATCTGCCTATTATTTCAAGATCAATAGATAAATCATTTAGTCATTTAGTTGTGAAAAATGCCCATCAAAATTTCCCAGAGCCCACAGTGAAATCTTTGTATTGCTAAACCCGAAGACTCTTCACTTACTATCAAAAATGACAAGCGGCAAATCCTTACATTTCAGAGGCTTGAGCCAGCTTTTTGAAAGAAAGCAATCAATCAATCACCAAAATAGCTGGCGATTAATTTTCTTTTGATTATGCAATTGATTAATTGATTGATGGTTGTAGCACTATAGTGTGGTAAACATGAAGAGAGGCAACAGGTGGGTGTGTTTACCATTTTGGCCATGTTTTTAGTGACAGGCTTGGCAGCCTCCACGGAGTCGATGACGACAGTGCAGGCCTGCTCCACGTTCAGCTGACATTTGAAACACTCCTGAAGCTCCTCCCAAGTAAAGTCCAGTTTGGGGTAGTAGTGGTCTGCCCTCTATAATACATACACACAACAGAGACAAACACCGAAAGAAAAGGAGAAATAATGAATACTTCCTACTGTATGACATTAAGGGACTTTCTTGCCGTATGTTTAACCTCTCAAGACATTAAGATTGATAGGATCTGGCCTTATTTTTAAGCACCTCTTCCATACCTAAACATAAAAAATGATTTCTGGATGTTGCTAGAGCACAACCCAGGGATACAGAGGTTCGATTGAGCATTTTCATGCCAGTGAGCAGTAGCCAAATCATGAAAACCAGTGAGTTTCAGTGACACATGTTTTGGCTCAGTATTGCTTGACAGCAAGCAAACATTTCATTATTCTCAGTTTGATACTTCAGGATTCAAATGAACGTTAAATAGCAAGTTATCAGAGGCAAAACTGTGATGTCTGAAGTTAGATGATTGCTGGTTTCTTCCCTTGTATTTACAAATGCTGAGAATCAAGCCCTTAGATAATAACTAGTATTAATAATGTAGTAACTTGAGGCATGACTGGGAAATAAATACAGCAGACAAACTGACATACTAAAGCCAGCATTGATCAAAAATAGCCTGACCTAAATCACTAAGTGTAAGTGTGTGTGGGAAGTAAATCAGCCCCTCACAATCTAAACGCCTTGTTCACAGACCCCCTAATATGCTGCTCAGATCAAAGTATTCTGCACTGACAAAGTGAGCAGCAGCCTGGTCAGACGCTGTGAGATTGCATGATATTATCTATATATAAAATGTAGAAATGTTGAAGGCATGAGTGGATGCAGTACAACAGTAAGAATATTTATTAGCTTTTAGAAAGCGCACTAAATGGACTGTAAAATCTGGTGTCACAGAGGTGTAGAATGAACAGCATCCAGAGTAAAGGTTAAGGTACTGCGGCATATAAATTGCTCACCAGATGGTAATTACAACTTCAGAGGAGTATAAGAGCAAAGAAGTGAACACCTCATTATCAGTAGACTGGGTCAAAATCAATAGATAGCAAGTTAAAAATGAGCTGGTAAGATTGTTTCCAAAGTACAAACATGCAGCTTCTGGTATAAAAAGAAAAGTAACAAAGCTCTATAGAAGGGACTGTGCTGCAATATTGTTAAAGTACAGTTGCATTATTTTATTTTTCTATTTTATTTTTATTTTATTCATAAAACTGAAATATATAAACATTTCCAAACCTAAACGTATGATTTTCCTTCTTGCCCCTACTGTTTAAAGCCTGCAACACATTCATCAGATGGATTAACGGGTTTGACCAGGAGATTGAGGAACATATAAAGTACTTTAACAATATAGGGAAAGCAACATTAGATATTTTAATTAAAGGGGCACACATATAGGCAAGTTACCAAATGAAAAGAAAAATAACCAAATGATAGAATACCATAAAATCGCCAAACTGCATGTTGTATGAGCTTCAACTTCAACTAAAATTAGCTTGTGTGTTTGCTGCTAATACTGAATCAAAAATCTGTAGACAACATCCTTTGTTTTGAAATATTCATTAAGTCATGACATCAACCTGCTAAGAAGTCAAAGCCATACTCATATAACCATCCGACTAATTAGTCAACCTTACAAATGCAATCAGAGGCAGTGATGATGGAGCATTCACATTTTACCTGCTTTATATTAAGTGGCAAGGTTCCACATATATGAGAGAGAACAATGACAAGCAGATAGTTACCATCAAACACACACAAACCAACAATGAGATAAAATAGAACAAAAAATGTGTGACTGACCAATGTGGATATGGTGCAAAGACTGAGGTTAAAAATGCTGAAATTGATCAAAAAGCTGTGACTGAATCATGTGAGAAACAGGATGGGAGGGGAGGTGGGAAAAGGGGAGGAGATGAGAGAGGAGGAGAGGCAAGGAAAGCAGATGACCCATTAGAAAGGAAAGTTGCCTCACTATAAGATAAGATAAGATATCCCTTTATTAGTCCCACAGTGGGGAAATTTACAATAAATTTACATAAATAGGCCAGGGCCTGTCTGGCTGTGAAGGGCTGACAATCAAATCTTTTATAATCACACTTCTGACAGTTTTCTAAACTCTCTGGTGGTTAGACTCTCAAAACATACCCACAAGAATAAGCATTGAAAAATACTCATATCTGCATTTAGAGTCATACATTATCACTAATGTGAAGTCTTATGCAGTTTCTGATTTACATTTCCTTAGTTCCATTTCTATAATAATTCAAAAATACATTATTTATGAAATGCATATGCTAAGATGCTTATTCTACATCTAATCCTTTTAAAGTAAAACATATAGGGCATTACATTTGCCAATTACAACAAATACAGTATCTGCCATCTCAAGATTTGCATGTAGTAGTAATTGTAAAATCCTTGGTTTCAAATCTTAAATATTTAACATTATAAAATCATGACTGAAATAGCAACAAATAAAGTTAAAGGTTAGGAATAGGAATGTTATTCTTAGTTATTATCTATTAAGATGACTAAAGTCCAGCTAATCTGCCTTATATGGACTATGTGGGTGTGGTTTGATCAGATTTATTTGACAGTGGTTTGGAAACTAGAGTAAACCACTCAGCAACAGACGGAGATTTTGATTAATTCTGATTGATGCATGGAAGTACATGGCGCCTTTTTTCTGACAGAGCTTCCATCGTTTCAAGCTGATGAGAAGATCAGAGATCTCACATGTAAAGCAAGCAGGAAATACTCAGATCCCCCACCACAGGTGCATTTCATTGAAGACAGACAGAAATAAGTTATTCAAGTTCTCCCTGTTAATTGCAATTCCAATATTTGACAAAAACTTCAATTTTCGAAATACATAAATAAATTTAAAGAATAATTAAAATTCCCAAAGTATCAAAAAGCACTTCTCGAGTACATGGGCGGTATATACATAAAGTTTAGTGAAAAAATACGTTTTTGAGTTATGCCCTGGAGACTCTCATCTGAGACAAATCCCACTCACAGAATGAGCCTAAATTGAACTTGTAACCATGGAAACAGGACAAAATATAAATGATGAAAGTTCCTAAAAAGCAAAAGGCATCATTTTAGTACTTGGTTATTGTGTATAGAAAGTTTCATGAAAACTTAAGAGCTTATGAGTTATGCTCTAGAAACAAAACGTGATGGACAGATGGAACCCATTCTCACTTTGTTAGTGGCAGGAGATCATTACCTCAACTGTCTATACTTCAGACAAAACAATGTGACAAATGAATATGAGTATTTGATACAATCATATTGTAAGGATTTCAAGTAAATTATCAAATAGCTTTCTGTGATACCTGTGTATAGAAGTCCTGAACGAGTGATGAGGAACACTGGTTTGTGGTTGCGTTGAGGCTGGGCTGGTAGTTGGGCTGTACGATGTGTATGGCCTTGAGCACCATGTCTCTCTCATCTTGCCTGAATACACACTGGCTGAACACATCATCCACAGACAGGCCGTCCTTCTCCATCTGGCTCAGACATCTGGACATACAGACAAGAGGGTTTTTATTGGTCGTTAAACAGCTTTTAGCCATGTTGTACTGTATGTGTGAGGGCCTGGACATGCTCTTCAGAACTAGTGACTCACTTCATATTTTGCCAAGTTCTGAAATTTCTGGCTTTTAAATCTCATTTATTCGATATGGGATAGAAACATGCTGTTCAGTCACGCCACGAAGACTCAGTTCTTACTCATGGAGCTCATATGACGGTAGCATAATCAATGAAAGTTAAAACAAACATTATTAAAGAGAGCGTAACACATTATTGTGACATGTACTGCGTTTACCTGCAAAGGATAAAATGAAGCAAAACTGAGATATAAGAGAACAGAGTAGAAAAGTATAGCTGATTTCATCTGATGTTGCCATTACAGTGGAGTAACATGAAGACATAAGGTTAAGGGACAAGGTTCATTTATTTATCCTTCTACAACACAAGGTTGTACGGCAAAATGGAGGTAGTGGTCCCTTTAGGCTGCTCACAAAACAAAAATCACATGGATAAAAAAATAATATTAAAATCATAATATAACCAACAGTATGGGGACAAAGGAGGGATACACAAATACAGCATGTACAATTAAAATATACAAATCATGAGCTCTACACAACAAAGCTCCATGCCTTGCTTTGTTTATGCTGTGATTTACTGTAAAATGGTTGTTTTTTTTTAAAGTCAAAATGTATTAATGGAAAATGCATCTGTCAGTTTGGCATTTTCAGTTCGGTCTTTTGTGTGCTTTGCTAAAGCCTCCCTGTATTTTTGATGACACACACACACACACACACACACACACACACACACACACACACACACACACACACACACACCTGTGTACTACGGTGTGTGTGTCTGACAGAGATGACTTGTTTCCTAACCAACTATTACAGTTAGCTCCATCATTCAGCTTCAGACACAACATCCATCAACATTAGTTAAGCTGTTTTGTTCCTTTCATGTTACATTTTTCCACACAGGAGCATACAAATACAGTCAAATTGGATAACATCCCTTTTCACCAGCCCAGCGTGTAACACCTGTGGCTAACACAACTGGACTAAAAAAACAACAACTATTACAATAAAATATTAACTATTAAATATAATAGTCCAATATCTGCACTGGGGTATCAGCTCATAAAATGTGTCTCTTTTTAAAAAAATCTTGCCAACAATACCCTAACAGACATACTAACAGATTTAGAAAACATAATCTATATTCAACTCTGTTATAGAAAATTATAATAACACAATACTTTTCTGTGTTTGCTCAGATTTAGCCAAGCCCCTCAGACGATGCAAGAAATGGATTTTTATTTCCGACGGAGATTATGGTTATTATGAGGAGTAAACTTTGGAGTCTGATCTCAAGTTCAGAGTTGGCAACCTTCTGAACTGCCTGTTCATTTGGGAATAGGACTGAGATAATCATATAACTTGTTGAACTTGTGATTAATTCAGCTTTAAAAAAAACACCAAAAAAAACGCTCGTCTGTGAAATCATTATTTTTCTCTCTTTGTCCCTGATTGACAGTTGCAGAATATCAATTTAAGTATTTGCATTTACAGGCCTTTATGCTAAGACTCAAAGTATGTGTTTGATCCAGTGGCAGATGGGCACCGACGGCATGAGTGAAATGTTTATTTAAATAGCATCTCCCAGAGATCTCCTCAAGAGAGAGAGAGAGCGCAGAGTCTCCATGAGTGGACTGTGGAATGCAGATAATGACAATGTGCCACCAGCACCTAGAATACAAATGAGAGGTGTAATAACACAATGATTCCATAGTTAAATTGATATACAATAAAAAAAAAAAGAAGCCCTGTCAATGAATACTTTCAGCCTGGTAGATCTTTTATCATCTGCTATTTGTGAGATTTATGGGCTAAAGTGATAAACATTTTGTGTGTGCAAATTATTCATGGATTTTGGTAAATACTACAGTAAGATGTACATGGATACTATTTTGCTCCATAAACTGGGCCTACGCAATATTTTCCTGAAGCACAATATTATGAGTTGTGTACAAGATATTATACAAAGGTTACTTCTGTCAAAGAATGGAAATATATATGATTAGAAGAGCATCTAACAAACTCCATTGCATCTTTCACTGAAGTGTACCATGTATGTTTTATTATATGTATGTATTATATTATATGTATGGCAGGTGTACACTCTGCAGTATTTGTATATGTGTACTTAAAGGTGCTGCATGTCTTACAGGGATAATCTCTTGTTAGTGCCATGCATGTGCCCAACAAAGGTTGAGGAGCCTGGAAACTGATTGGACCGAGCCGAGAGACAGAAGTGATGAAAATCCATTTGTCATCAAACACAGAGAATGGGATAGCTCTGCTTCACCCTGCACACCTTGTCCTCCAGACAATTAGGAATAACAGTTCACTAATTACCATCTGGAGGAAACCTTGGCTCAGCAACTTCCACGAAGTTAATCTAATCAGAGGAGTTCTGAGAATGCATGAATAAAAACAACAAAGAAAATATAGTCTGCACTATCATATGTCTACAGCAGAGTAATGCAGTGTATGTCTAGCAAAATCTCTAAAGCAAGCCAAGGAGGTCCGTTTCTTTAGCATTTTCACTCATGGCTTGGAGTCCCTTGTAATGCAATGTGCAATTTTGGTCTGAGTAAATGAGAGAGCCTTTGACAAAGAGAGGATTAGTCTGGGTGTTGGCAGTGTGGTCCAGAGGAACAAAGACAGAGGTTGAAAGATAGAGCATAATCAGCCTTGTGACTGCTCTGCTGCACCTTAGGGAGTAAAGAGCTCTGGAGGACACAGCACTTACAAAAGGGAAAACTTGAAAGCATAAGTGTGTGTGTGAGTCAATGTACGTGTGTGTGTGTGTGTGAGTGTGTGACAGAGGAGAGGGGAACAGATTGGTACACTGAGGGCAAGGATGCAGCGGGGAAAAGTGAGATAGGGTAGAACTGACGTCTGACCATCATAAAGGGGGAGAGAACACAGTAAAGAAAAGGACAGGCAGAAAACAATCAAAACGGTTGACAGAGAAAATGGTGATGGTGAGGAAGGTAAGGAAAAAAGGGAGAGTCTGCTTGGCTAGAGACTGAGCAGAAGTGCACCGCTGCAGAACAACAATGTCATATAAGCATCAGCTTACATTGATCGATGGATCAACCAGATACCTACTGCCAACCCTTCTGCCCTGTCACCTGTCCTGCTATTGGACTGTACTGGCTAGGGTGATCTCCCCAGGGTCAAGGAGGAAAGTATCCATGACTCTGTTATCTCTCCTGTGTGTGGTTTGTGTAACAGCACTCGACATGACTATGGCTGATGAAGCTAACAAACAGCTAATCGAGCCAACTGAGACACAAAGGAGTGCTACTCATAATTTCATTGCAAAATCATGATGTAGGGCTGCGGCATTTTGTATGATGAGATAAACAAATCACAACTTGTCCTACTTCAAAGGACAGCCCACTCTTGTGTCAAAAAGACCACAACATATGGTGCATTTATAATCTGAAAATTGTAAATCCACCAGCATTCTTTTAACATTTTTAATAAGGAGACATGAAATGGACATTTAACAGATGGAAAATAAACTTATTAGTGCTCTCTGGTGGACAAACGATGGAAAGGCCACATATCATGGTTAGTAAACCAATAACAATAAACTTCTTATGTGTGATAAATTAAACTTGACAGATAAATTCAGAAATAGAAATGTATCAGTCCGACTGGGCTTGAGTAAACTGATCCTTCTTCCTTCTATTTAAGACCCTACATGCTCTTGAACATGTCAGGCTTTCCAACTTTCCACGACATACCTGCCAAGTGTAGACCTTTTTGGGATACCAGGTGCCACGAAGGATACACCCCTTGTGTCCTCCAAAGTCAAATAGAAAAAATAGTTTTCATCTGCTATAAGAAGAGCTTTTTCAGTAAGAGAGATCTGTCTACATATTTCAATATCTCTGAGTGAAGTTTGCAATTGGGCCGACTGAACTGGGTCATGGCTTATCATGCCCATTTCAAAGAGGCCATGTGTCTAATGAAAGTGCATGTTTAGCATCTATATATCAATATGCATTAGGATAAATGAAACAGACACCCACTGCGCCCTGTTTGCCCTGATATAGTAACTCAAGACTAAAGTAAGTCCCCTCTGAAAAAAATCAATGAGCCATGCCTTAGCAGTTGGCCAGGTGGCTGCCATCAAACAGCCTCACACACTGAGACACATGTTGTCTGCTGAAGATGTGAGCTGTAAGTAAGTGTGTAGTGTGAGTGCTAAATGCCATGTTATAAATGTATGTGTGGAGCTGGCACACAGTCAGTACCATAACAACTAAATTAATAATACTTAAAGGTGATTTGTCAGGATGGCCTAGTTATTGCAGAGACACACGTAGGTGGCTGTCAAAAAAAACAAAACAACTTGCAACAACTTTCTGAATGAAAATAAATTAAATACATTGCAATGTTTTGAATGTTTTTCAAAGATTTAATTAGTCAAAGGTAATTGCTGGTCTTGTGGAAACAAATCTCCGCAATTGACAAAAAAATAAGAAAAGAGAAAGCTCTATGCTTAGTTGCCATGGAAATACTATCAGCAATGAGGCGAGGCGCGAAGTGTCAGCAACACTTGCATCTGTCAGCTCAGTGTCTCCTCTAGGCTTATTGGTTGGGGGGGGCAGGTGGACTGGTTGGCGGGGGGGCACGCGGGAAACGGGGGCGAGGGACGACTCATATATACATATATATTTCTGAAATATCATTCTGTGTTTATGCCAATATATATTTTCAGTGAATAGGTAGGCTATTGTATATTTATTATATTGAAATATACATATTTTGGCCTGGTTTGTACTGTGGGGTCGACATTTAATCCATCTTTGGGTTTGGGGAATTTTTAATTGCATGTAACGTACCAACTTTGTCCTCAACTCGGGCTACTGTCACTCAATTTGTCTCCTCTACTTCGCTCGACGTGTCTGTGTGAGAAGCATGGATAAGCCACGCCCTCGGTAGGAAGACCACAGAAGGGCTGAGTTGAGTCATTGATCAGGACAGTGAAAAGCATAAAAGACGCTCATGCTCTACTGAAATGAAATGAGTGCACATATCAATTACGTAAATTCCATAAATAAAATATTTTGTGCCTTTCTTTTTGGGGGGCAGGAGGTCGCATTGGTCTGAAAAAGGGCATTAAGGCTGCCCAAAGCAAAGGCATCATGATTTTATCATACATTCAAGTCTTATGTATAGTGATACTTTTGAGCTGATTTACCTGTTGAATCTTAAACCCCACTGTGAAGTTGGATGAGATGCCATGCAATATATTATATGATTTGTAATTCTGAAAATACATTTAAATATTGTATCATAAATTACTCTAAATATTAGGATTTAAATGGTATTGAAGAGTGGATTTTTTGACACACAAATATCATTATATGGTGGAAACTCACTGTCCAGCTGAAATCAAAGGAAATAACTTTGCCTTTCAGTTCTGGTAACCAAGATATCTGAACACTGGGCTGTAATGTTAAGTGAAAGTCCAGTGATTTTGTTATAAATTGCCAGTAGTATGTAGCAGTAAACATTAGTCACTAAATCCAACTGTAAAATAGATGCTTGACATAAATAACAAGAAGCAAATGCAGTAAATGCTTTCAAAATAAGCCAACTGATGAAGCAAAATTAGGGAAGACATCACTGAAAACCAGATACTTACATAAACAATGTTCTGCTTTTCTTACTTAATTGTTTACTTTTTTAGAAGAAAATGGCTAGAAATAGTGGCATTCATGGGTACAATCAGAAATAAACAGCATATGCCAGAACACAGAGATGTGCTTAAGTGTAAACCTTGACATGACCCCTGCTGGTAAGTCTCTGTATTGCTACTTTCCTCATTCAAACTTAACTGTTCTTAGCATAATGGCCCTCTTGTTAATCATCAAATGACATCAACAAATACACAGCTCTTCATGGGACTTACACATGGGTTGTGTACGTGTGTGTGTGTGTCCTTACTTGCCTTGTGACAATCTTTGGGGAGCAGTTAGGATTGCGGCCCATACACTCCAGAGCTGCACAATAGGATCCCAGATTTGGTTTCAGACCAGCCTCTTCTAACAATATGAACACGCGGCCAATGTGATTTAATGTGCCCTATAAAACAGAAAAAAAAACCACAGACATGGGAGGAACGCTAACACATTTTCTTACTCACAAGTAACATGAGTTGTTGTTTTATTTGGCTTGTCATATTGCCAGAATTCTTAAGCCTGTACCAGTGAAGTCATTCAGCCGGATACATCTTCGTGCTCTGGTTGGTTAAACACTACAAACATACTGTTTTTATTTACATTTTACACAGCATCCCAACTTTTTTGGGGGAAATGGGGTTGTAATTTAAAAAAAAAAAATCAAACCAAGAAAATAGGACACAGAATTACATTTTCTTAGTTTGTCTAGAAAGTCACAGCCAAAACCCTCAGAGGCTTATCTTAAAACATAATGTTGAACTCACCTTCTTGGCCCACACCCTCATCATAATGTTGTAGACGCCTGTGTTCAAATGTTTACGTCGACTCCGAACTCTGTGCTGGCTGAGCAGGAAACGGTGTGCCTTCTCAATGTCCCCATTAAACACACAAGCCTCTAGATAAGAGCGAATGCTTAGTTGAACGTCTCCACATGAAGATCCTTCGCTGTTCTCCTGTTGGTGTTCTGGGTTACCTGAAGACGTCCATTGGCTTACTTGCTGACTGAGCTTCCTCTCCACCTCCTCCACCTTAGCCAGCTCTTCAACACTGCCTCGAGGTTCACTAACAGCCTGATTTTTTCCCTTTTCATTGGGAATGATTTTTGATTGATTTTTTGAGTGCTTCTGTTTCCCTTTGGATACTTTATGTGGCATGGCTGTTGCAGTATTAGCAGTAGTGGAAGTAACTGATGAAGACACTGCAGCACGAATCTGATCAGACAATGTCATGCGCTCTCTGTTCTTCTTATTCAAGGGCACAGTCATTTTAGCTTTGGTAGCTATAGTTTTATGTGATGTGCCAGGGAGCATCAAGCTGCTTTTAGTACCTTTAGATTTGGCTGGAGGTTTCTCTTCAACATTCTTTTGTAGGTTCTGGTAGAGATGGTGTTTCTTGAGTTTCTTTTTCTTCTCCTCAGATAATTTCTCCATCCAGCGGCTGGGCTTAGAAGCTTTAGAAGCTCCTTTAGCAACTATCTGTCCCGATTTAGGAATGTCAGTTTTCTCCTGAGGTGTGCTTTTGGGAGCCTTACCAGATAAAACCTTTCTTGCAGAGGAGTGGGTTCTGACAAACTGCACCTTTGCATGTTGGACATCTAAAACAATGTCAGATTGGAGTTGGTTGATTCTGGCCTCAAGTACTGAGTGTGAGAAATAAGAAAAGGTATCTGAATAAAAATTATTGAAACTGTTTATCAACATGCTGGTGGCCAAAAAAAATCTAAGACACATACTTGAACTAAATTAAGGAATATGCCTAAGGAAGGAACAATTATCACACTAATACTTTAACATGAGCTTCCACAGGACCCATTAGTGCACCAGCATGTCTATCAGGAGCTTTGGACAAAACATGAACAAATGCAGTTTGGCAGCACATAGAGAAGAGAATCTGTAAGATATTCCTGATATACTTGTCCTTGATATGAAAATGTAATTTATTTTTAATACACTCGTAGTCCAGTCATTGGGAAATGAATTAGAAATGTAGAATTATGGCAACCTGGCATCTTCAATAACATACCGTCAAACAGGTGAGCCTGTACCAGTACACGCTTCTTTCCATCTTCTGTGTTTGGCATTACAAATGACACGTTTCTTCTTTGAAGCTGCAAGGATGTTTCTGAAAATACAAAAACAGTTGTATGAAATAGGTAGCCTAACATCCTGCCTCATCTTCCTAACAAATTCTCTTTAAGATTTCGTTCATTTTGCTACGGTTTCCTCCAAATAAATACAATTAGGAGCATTTTGGGGTCACCTGTCAAGGACCAGTTCTGGGGCATTGTGCTTAGGGGGTAAGAGCGGTCGTCCACTTGTCAGAAGGTCGGTGGTTCGATCCCCAGTTCCCCCAGTCTACATGTTAAAGTATCCTTGAGCAAGACACTGAACCCAAAACTGCTGCCCGGCCACCGTACTGGCTGCTCAGTGCTCTCAGGGATGGGTCAAATGCAGAGAACCACTTTCGCTACATTGTACCGTGTATAATTGTATGTGACAAATAAAGCGTCTTCTTCTTCGTGTGATCAAACATAAAAGCAACAGGCGGCGGAACTCGGTAATAAATTTTACCAAAACGTTACAGGAACTAAAGTTAACTCAACAATGTCTCGTCCGACATTACAATAGCTATCCATAATTAACTTAATATTGATACATTAACGTTTAACACTAGCGGACTGTCACTCATGCAGTAATGTTAACTGGACTGCTTGTGATATCAACATGGGACAGACACCTACGGCTCACCTGATATTCGTCTGACTGCGCCGGTCCTTCTCGATACACACAATTGACAGCATTCCGTAAAAGTCATGCGAACAGCATACCTCTCAAATAAACTGCGACGGTTCAGGCATTTAGCGAAAGCACACACTCTAAGAAGTGACATGTTGACATGTAATAACCGCGTTACTTCTGACCACTAGGCTGCCATCTTAAATAAGACCAACATAGTCGAGAAGAACGATCGTCATTGTTTAAGGCATGGCTACAAGATCCCAGATACCGCGAGTGTAGCTCTAATGTCTGTTGTGTGTTGTAACACTGGTGCTATTTCGTTTTACGTGTATTCCAGGGAAAGTCTTACTTATTTGTGTAGTTCAGCTGGGATAAGTCTTAAACTGTTAGGGATCTTAACAGGAATTTTAAATATCTTACCATTTATATGACTGCTATGAGGTAGCCTATAATGCAGAGGAGGAATGTACAGTAAGTACAGTACTGTAATTAAGTACAATTTTGAGGTACTAGCACTTGCACTTTACTTGAGTATTTCCATTTTATGTAACTGAATACTTCTACTCCACTAAATCTCAGATACACACATATTGTTCCTTTTACTCAACTACATTTGTCTGACAGCTTTAGTTACTTATTACTTTTCCATCCATCCTGTCCAGTGAAAACATGTATCCAAGTTTGGTAATTTTGAATTAATTTTAAAAAAAAGATAAATACATAAATTAAAATCACTTGGATCAGATGGAAATGCAATTGCTAATGATTTTACAATACAGCTACATTACTAACATATGATTATCTTAGAGAATATGTCAGCTGGTCTAGAATCCAGGTGTCCCATACAAGACTCATATCTCCACATGTATTTTAAATAATTAGGCTCCCAAAGAAGTGAATTTCATAATTTTGCATCATGTTAAAAATAAAGTTTGCAAACATATGGCTCTAATTCAGTTTTGAATTTTTTTAAAAACTTTATTGAGAACAAGAGCTAGCATTTTCTGCTGTTGATGTGACATGAGCTCCTGACCATGCTTGTCTGAAACCAGGTTATTTTGTGACTTTTTTCTCTCCTGCCCTCCCATCAAATAATAGAGTGGTTTTGCGACATAATTTATGATGTTTAAAGTTATATCAGTAACAACAATCAGTACATACATCAGCTAATAATGTATTTTCTTTTTTTCAGATATTTTATTTGCTTTCCTTTTCCTATTGACCTTGTTTATTGCTGAATATTTTTTTTACTTTGTGTCTTTTCAGTGGCTTAAATGCCCACAGTTGCAGTTGATAGAAACAGAAAGCAGGTAATATTTGGCCTACAGGTGGCAGTCTCATCACAGTCAATTAAAGTAGGATTGGCAGTGAAACTGGAGACCACAGTGAAAATGAGTATCCAACAACAATACAAGCAATATGAGTCATATTTCCATTTTCATATTCCCATGTATGTTATTTTACACCCCAAATAAATATGTGATTCTCTGAGGAGTCAGATATTCTAATTGTGAAACGTTGAAGTCATTGGTATACAGTAGTATATAATAAAGTTTAAAAAATACAAGTTGTGACCATGCTCTTGTGTACTTGTTATATGTACAAAAAACAATTGGTTCAAAACTTGATAGATGCACTCAAACTGACTTCCTGTACCAGATTTTCTTGTGTAGACATAAACAGAACATTCAGCAAAGTTGTAAACTATTTTGATCAGACCTTTGCCATAAACTCTAATATCAATGTAAAGAGAAATTATCTATATTTCAAGCACAAAACCGCCACTTTAAAATGGCACATATGTGTATGTTGAGTATATTGTCTGAGGACAGCATCTATGCAGTTATTGTGGTACTTAACATAAATGTCTTGTCATATGGGGAAGAACCCTGCATATGAGGTTACGTTTATTTTTATTTATGTAATCTGAGGCTGGTTGTATACACAAAAGTACTTGTCACAAACCATTGAAAATGATTGCATTCTTCTTCCAGTTGATTTTTGAAGTTCAAACATCATACAGTCCAAATCAAGTTTGTCTCAGCTCCAAATTGACAGTAAAACTGAATGTATCTCATTCACATCCTGTATACTTTTTGACCCTCAGCAATGTCAGCCTCCCCTCGCCATGCATCCATAAAGCATTCTTAAACACTTTAGCAGCCCTTTGTGTCTCTGCAGGCTGGAGGTTAACACAAGCACTACTTGACAGAGAGAGGGAGAGGAGGAGGGGGGGGCTGAAGAGAGGGAAATGAGGTCCAGGCAGTACATCTTTTCTCAGTGGAGGCTGTGGCTGAGAGCACAGCGGTGGGTGTCTGCTGCTGAGCTGTAGGTGAGGATCAGGAGGTGTTTGTTGCCACGGTTCACGAGCAGGGCCCCTTGACAGCCTCGTTTGATGTGGTTGGCCCCTGTCGGCGGCTGGCTCTTTGCGCTGGTGTGACAGTCATTGCCGGGTGAGTGACTGTCAATGCCTCGACCTACAAAAGAGGAGAAGACAGGCATTCATGGGGCCTGATAATGGCCAGGCCAGGACAAGGCTGCCATTCTCATACACTTTGATCATGTGGATTCTTTTGCACACCTTTGTAGGGGCTCCCTATTTGTTTAACAGATGGAGAGAGGGCTGTTTTTGATGGAGATACTTCTCTGTGAGATGCTTGTGTTGGTAAATGCCTTTGGCATGAGTTTATGTTTGTGAAAGTCTCTTGTGTGTGTGTGTGCGTCTGCACCACTTACATGGAATTAGTGACCTGTCACCATGCAGAAAAAAAGATTTTGAGGAGATTTCACCATGAGGCATCTGGGAAGTCATATTTAAGAAAACCTTATTGAAGTTTTTTTCAAATGATGCTCATTTTACAGTCTACTAGCTTCCTGTGAACTGCTACAAAACATTAATTTTGAAATGTTAGTCATGACATCACTCACTTCATGTCTAATATGGTTTGAAAATGATCCTACTGGCTTATGCACAGACCTTTACTGGAATGCTGTGAATCACACAGCTCTTATTGAGTTTCTACATTGAATTTTAAGATTGATTCAATTAGTGAGTCAGCTAAATTGTCTTAAGATGATTCATACTACTATTGTACTATTTAGAAGTAAAACCTCATGGAATATTTTCAAAGAATGATGTGTACCAGGTCAACCTCAACATGCTCACAAAACCATTGTACCCATTAGGCGAGTGAAGGCACGCTGAATCAGCAAAGAGTTTTTAAGTGCTTTTTCCATCCTCACCACCATCCTGTTCCACCGCTGCCATTGTTATGTTCTCCTGATAGAGCAGATAAGCAGTGTGTTACATTTTTTTTTATCAAAGTCGATCAGATCTCTGTGTCCTGGATCTGCCAGAAGTCTTCTCAGCAGCAGATAGACAATCCACTAATCATATTGCCACTTACAATACACAATGGTCACAAAGAAGGATATGCAAAGGGCCATTTCCACAGTGGGGCAGAGTTGAGGTGGTCCGATCAGTTCCTTGAACCATGTCCGGATATTTGCCAGCCAACCGCAGCAGACAGCTCAAAGATATGAAGCACACCTGTGTTGGGTTTGACAACACGAGTGTGTGTCCTGGACATGTGGAAAGAATAATTTGCATAATCACTGAAAGTATTTTGAATTCACTGTTTGGGATTGATATGTGTGAGATAATTTCCTTTTGTGAGGGTTGCAACTTCCAGCAGCTCAGCAGCTACAATATAGAGAAAGTAGATTGTTGACTAGCTGGAAACATTAGAAGTTGAAAAAAGAAAAACAAACACCATACTACCATTGAGTTACAAACCGGGAGAATGTCAGTACACTTAAAAGTACCAGGTCACGGGTGAGCTGATAAAACACAATAACAAGAGCAAGAGAGAGAAAGAAAGAGACAAGGACTTAGCAGACCGGCAAAACAATTAATAATAGGGAGCTTTTACTGAGGGACTGTCAGTGCTAGGAGGGAGGTCGGGTTTCAGACCCTTTTGAAGACTTTGATGGTACAAAACAGGCCTCATTATGGAGATATTATCTCTATTCATACACTTACAGAGCCGCTTGGATTCCTGCTGGGAAAGATTAGGTTCCTCCACTTGAGAACATCGTCCTTGGGTGCCTGGCTCACGGATTGGTGTTCTCAGCTCAGGCACACCCACACAGCACGGCTCAACTCAACTCAGGGAATACCGATATAATCCATGTGTGGCAGACATGCAGAACAAATGCTGTGGTCGTTGCAGTAAGAAACTGCAGCAGGATCTTTGTAGCCAAGTCTTAGCGGGGCTCTCGGGATGGCAGCGTAGGTCAGTACTCCATGTTGGAACAGATTGAAATATCTCACTGGGAATAAATGTTGACATCCATAATGAATTTGTTGATGGCCTGACACTTTCCTTTGACATCACTATGATTTTCAAGTTTGTGGTTTTGAGTGAAATATCTTAATCACTATTGGATGACTTGGCATGAAAGTTGGTACACACATTCAAGTGTTTTATAGAATATATATATGTATAATTTTAATGATCCCTTAACTGTCCCTTTAGAACCATCATTATGTCAAATTTATAATGTGTCCAATACGTTGGTTTATTACCAAATACCGAAAAACTAATTGCATTCCTATCAGCCTCAGCTGTAATCTGGGTCTTGTAAAAATGTCTAAATTTGATTGAAAAAAGATATGTAAAGATGTGTGAGTATTTAGCTCTAAGCCCCACAGAGCTGCTTGCATCTGTCTTTTTTCCCCCAAAGGTTTCTTGGGTCTGTGTCTCAGCTACAAAAGTAGTCATTATGCAGTGGAGTCCTCCCTGACTTGATATAAATTGTAAATGAGGTTGACAATTGTAAACAGAGATAGCTTAAACTGGGCCATTAATGAAATCCTCAGTATGTGTGGCAACTTTGAAACCAATTTCTGTAGTTTTGAAAGATCAAATATGAACAATGTAAAACAGCAAAAGATTGCAAGTTAAGAGTTTTGACAATGAAAAACATTACGATGGTGTTTTCTCTGGCACTGAGCTCAGAGCCTAAATATTTGCTTCCAAGACATTACAAAGCAATCTGCTGCCACATCGGATACTCACAAGAGAGGGCATTCTGATTTTTGAGAAGTTATAAAGTACATGGAATGATTGTGGGATTTTAATTATAGGGAATTCAACAAATTAAGGGCAACTTCCTGGGTGTTTATACTCTCACTTTCATTGTTTTTTATCTCGTCCTGTTTTGTTTTTTTGGTTTTGATTTTTTGTTTCTTGTTTCGTTTCTGTCTCTCTCTCTCTCTCTCTTTCTCTGCGTGTGTGTGTGTGTGTGCGTGTGTGTGTGTGTATGTCTGAGAGACACAACACCAACAGAGAATAATAAGTGAACATGTCATCTATAAACAAAATCAATATTATTATGTATATACAATATATATATATATATATATTATATATACTGTATTATATATGTATACATTATAATATATATAATAATATTATTATTTATTTTATTTTTGTACACGAAAACTACAGCCACATGCTGTACAGTAGTTAGCAGATAACAATTTAATAAAAAAAAATATTCATGGTATTTTATTGTAAAGAAAGCCTGTGTTGTACTTTAAAGAAAGTCTACCGTGACCTTACTGCTTTCCAAAGTTAGAAAAAGTAACTTCAGTTATGACCCATTATGAAATTGGAACATTTCTAAACATCAAAGATATCTTACTGACATGTTTTACATTGAAACATCTGAAAAACAGTGTCACAGATCTGTTTTCTCTTTCAAGAATGTTTGATTTCCACTTCAAAACCTATTCATAATCGAAGACTTTATTACCTAGAAGGACACAAACTCTTAAAATTAAAACATTTTTTTTTTTATTTAATGTGGCTGCAACACAATGAGTTATTGTCTGACCAAACATAAACTAAACATTATCAATGTCATAATGGAAAAAGAAATTGTTAAGGCTGCTGGTGAGTTTGTAATTGACATATGGAGTCTGTTGGGACTATTAGCTGGAAGCATTATCTGACTGGCAAGCATGTGCAACAATCTGCCTCGAACAGCAAAGACGAGGGAAGGGAGCAGCACATTGTAATGTAAAGGTTTAACTTGTACAATTAGCTCAAAAGTATTATAATTTAGTATTGTTAATTCTCAAGGACAAAAAACGTGTTTCACTTACTAACTGATTGTTTACCAAGACTTCTAAAGTCGGTCATGAAGACACACCTCAGTCATTGCCATCATTTTTTAGGTCAAATCATATATTTTCAAAAAGCATTTCGCATTTTCATCCATTGAGCAAAGACAGCCATCATCCAAACACCTTATATAACTTGTTTATTTTCTATTATCAGCACAGAGAGAGAGAGAAAATAATAAATCATTTACTGAGCAAAGCCTGCAAGCATTCAGATGTCCTGAAAACTATTGACACGCTTTCTTAAACGGGAAAACAATCTCATAAAAAAATAACAAAAAACACATTTACAAAGTTCTCTGTCTTCTCTCTTGTTCTTTGTTTCTCATTCTATCTCCCACCAGTTCCAGTCATATTGAAAAGCCCACGTAAGTAGTGACTAAGAAGTACCCGTTGGAGAACAGATCTGACTTTCAAGAACAGAGACAGGAGGACAGAAAAGACAAGTTAAGAACTAGATAGCGAATAGAGCCAGAGGAATTTAACACACATGACTGCTTGGCTTAATTGAGGGTGAAATACTGTGATTTTTACGAAGGGCCCATATAGGTCTCCACTGAAAGTACCTTTGATGAAGAGCCTGGCGGGCACTGAGTTCTAGAACATACTGGCAGGTAGACAGGAAGGGCTTGGGGGAGTTGGAGGCTGGAGTAGGGAGTTTGGAGAAAGAGGTCACTGCTTGCTTTTTCATAGGGTTCTTTTTTTCAGATGTAAAGGTTTAAATAGGGGCTAGGGGGACAGCAAGTCTCTGGGGTCAGTTAACAAGCAACAAAGTGAGAAGTGACTATCACCCTCTCTGAGCCCACACTCCTAAAACACAATTCCAGCACCAGACAAGTGGGGTCTCAGGGCAGTATTCTTAATTGAAACAAGGACTGTTTTGAAAAGGAGTTCATTGTCACACTAACTGGACAACCACACTTGACCACATGTCCACCTTTCTTTCTATTCGTGTCACTTTTTCAATCTGTTTTCATCAGGTTTGCTTCTGTCCATGACGGTGCCTGAATCGAATCATGACCAAACCTTTACATTGAAATAAAATAATAATAATTCAAACAATGTCACTCTTATGTCTGTACAGTATAGCCATATACTGGAGCCAGCAGCCAGTTAGTTTAGCTTAGTGCAAAGATTGGAAACGAGGGGGGAAACTTGCATGGCCAAAGGTAAAACAATCTGTCCTCTACTGAATATTTTATATCCGTTTAATCTGTACAAAAACCAAATTGTAAAAATGATAATTGGCTGGGGTCATGTGTCAGGGGTTAAGGGGCCAAAAACGGCCAAACCATCTGTTTGTATGAGAACTGCGTTTTCGGGGACTGAAAACGCAAACTTTTGAGATTGGAAACTTTGCAAATTGGGCAAAACGCAACTCTGGCTGAAAATGATGACGACACAGACAGCAAACAACCTACTTTGGCCAGAACAACTACAAAAATACAATGTTGGACTGTCCGCTTTTGTTTGTACTGCAGACTCTGTTGAGTTTAGTAACGCTCCTCCAATGTAGATTTGCTGAACCACCACTGTTTCTTTACCTTACCACAGAGCCAGACTAGCTATTTCACCCATGTGTCATACCTTAATACAAACCTAGGCTAATCAGCTACTGGCTGCAGCTTACAATAAATGTAAAGACATGAAAGTTTCACATTGAACTCATAGCAAGAATGAATATTATGTTATGTTCCCAAATGCCAATGTTTTAAGTCCTAGTCCATAGTACAAAATGTTTGTGTGTGTGTGTGTGTGTGTGTGTGTGTGTGTGTGTGTGTGTGTGTGTGTGTGTGTGTGTGTGTGTGTGTGTGTGTGTGTGTGTGTGTGTGTGTGTGTGTGTGAAAGAGAGTGTGGGTTCATCTTCTTCCTCACATTGCAAGGATAATAGCAAATGTCCTAAATAAAGAGCCAATACTGTTTACTGGAATGGGTTGGCTTGCCCTAATCAGGTTCATTACATAGCTTGTAAAATAGAGACAGGAGTGTGGGAAATCACAGAAAAAAGGTGTTCTTCATTTCCATCCTGCTCTCCCAAATTAAATGGCAAAGATCAGAGAAGGTGTTTCATTGAAATATTAACACAGGTGATCGGAAAGTCACTCTGACTTCATCTGGACTAACTCTTCTGACACTCCTGCAACCTGCTCTGTGTTTGCGACTGCTTGATGATTCAAACCAGCAGCTGTAAAAAAGCAAAGGCTCCCTTAATTTGGCCCATGTGGCCAGAGAGAAGAAAAGAGAGCAAAGGTGTAAAAAAAGAAGAAAAAAAACACAGTGTCCTGGCTGGTTCACTAGACAGTAATGGAGCTGATTTGACCGTGTTACAAAATGCTTCACTGTTCACATCAAGGCGAGACATCAGAGGTCATGGGATAGGAAGAGGAAGTTAGGCTTTCCAGGTGTCTATGACCAAAAAAAGAAGAAAAAGGAAAGAAGATAATAAAATCTGTAGGTGAAAAGCAAATGACTTGTTTCTCACGTCATAAACTTTTCTGAGGGAGAATAGAAAGCAGCCAGGGCTTGGTGCAGGCTTTCTCGTTTGTTTGAAATGGTTATGAATGAGTGCCGTGGCCCCACCCACATATCTCTCTCCTTTAAACCCCCTAGATGCTGGCCCTGCCCAGGATAAAATGCAGGGCAACTCAGCCAGTGCCTCCACAGGAGCGAGGACTGACTGACTGACTGCACACAGCAGAGTGTGAGGCCGTTCACTTACTGCTTCACTGCCCCGTGCTGGCTGAGACACCCGCTGACTGCCGAACACTCTGACACAGACAGACACACTCTCACTGCTTCTCTCTCTGTCGCAAACACACACCAGCTCTCTCCCTCCCATTCTCACTGGGTTGCTCACTCCCTCTCTGTTTCTCTCTCCCTCTCTCAGTATCACACACACACACACACACACACACACACACACACACACACACACACACAGATGCACAAACACACACACACACAGAGTCAGTCACCAACCCTCATTCAACTCCCTCTCAGCCACGGGTCAGCAGCTCAGACAGGCACCTTGTTCCTATTCAGCTGGAAAGAGTAGAGCATCTCAAGGTGCACGCACACACACACACACACACACACACACACACACACACACACCTATACACACACATATACACACACATAAACACACTTATACACATACACATACACACACACACACACACACACACACATACATATACATATACATCTACACACACACGTAAAACACACTTATCAATACAACCACGGACAAATACAGTCACACACACATCCTCACACATCCAGGACTTCATCTGTGGATTTGGAAAGAAGACCTCAGTCCAAGGAGGACAAGAAACAAAGAAACAAGGAGCGACACCGAAGAGGAACATTTAAAGGGGGATTTTTAAAATGGCAACACTCCATGAAAGGATCAGGAGATGACAAGATAAGGAACTCTGACGAGCTTGATGGTGTAGGAAGGCCTGCTGTCAGCCAAAAGTCATCTGTCACACATCCAGAGGATCTGCTGTGTGTGCCATTTCCCTCCCTTCTCACTTCAGGACTCCCACCCTCTTGTCATCCCTCCACTGGGACATCTCCCGATCATCAGCATGTCTACAACTTGCACAAGGTGCACCTTGGGAGTCTGACCCACCATGTGCAGATGGACGCCGTCCGTAGCTCATTTCTTATCTGAACCTGCTCTTGGCACCTCCATTACTGCAGCCTCCGCTGGGCGACCTCGCCCCCTGCCCAGTGCAGCCTCCCTTTGCCTGGCATGCTTCACCCTGCTCCTGGTCACCGCTTGCACTGCCACAGGGGCCTGTCCTCCTGGGATAGGGCACGAACCCCTTCAAGTGCTGGCGAGTGGCATCAACTGTTCATGGACGTTGGAAAGACACACACGAAGTTATAATCACCTAGAGGGCGACGTCCGGCTACGGCGACTTTACTCTGCCAATAAATTCTTCCTCTGCATTGACAAAACAGGCAAGGTGGACGGCACTCGCCGGAAGAACTACGCAGACAGTAAGTTGCTGGCACAGCTAGAGTGCATCTAAGTTCTGTGTGTGTCAAATGTGTGTTGAGTGACTCAAAGTGGTCAGGATGCCCTGTGATGTTCTCACTTTTTATTATCTTTATGGCTGGACTTTATCTCTTCACTTTTACAGCAGTTCATAGGGATATCCTATGGTTATATCACTGCCGAGCTATTTGTGTTGTGTTTTGAGCTTGGCAGACCCGTTGCTAGGTAAGAAGGGAATACCCTAGCGTGGATTTATGCTCCTCATGGGATAGCCGGCACAAAAGAGCTGACCTGAAGATAGACATTGAGCATCATTTGGCTATGCAAACTGAGCTTGGAAAAAGAAGCTTCACTGGGGATTAACTTGTCAAAACTGTGATGAGAGTGGATCATTTTAAGTAGCAGGTGTACACGGAAACACACACAACAAATGATTCATGTGTATTGCTCACAGTCTGATTAGTCTTGCATAATAACTGGAGGCTGCAGTTTCAGCCAGATTTAAAGCTCTGAGAGAACGCTTCAATTTAAATTCAATTCAAAGCTGTGGACATCCTTAAGTTTAACTGCATGCAATTACAAGGTGATCGCTGTAATTGTATGCCGTTTCAGATTGACCCAGAAAGGTAACTCTGTTGGAAAGCCTGTAGCCTGTACATAATGTGTGGTTCAGGGACACCTGTGATGAATTTTTCATAGAACCTCCACGTCTCTTCAGTGTACCTACAGTAACAATGGGTGTCTTTCAGATGCTTGACCAGGTCAGATGAGCGGACCCTGGTCATGATCTGACCTCTTTCTCCATTAGTCACAGGCTGCATGACTGACTGGATAGCCCTTAGAGACGTTTATGCCTTTGACGGTAGTATTTATGTCTTTGGTCGTTAATGCCTTTTTACACAAGCGAGTGAGTCACAGTTTTTCCATACTACTACCGGGGGCAAGAGCAGCTGCAGTGTCCAGCTAATAGGCTAGTTCGTCTGTTTCAATAAACTCCGAGCTGCAGCCTGGATGACTTTTGTTAATTTCTAGAGATAAGTCAGAATTGGTAGAACTGGTAGAAATCTACATTGAGCTGAATTACTAGTGTTAAATTTAGACCTGTGGACTTTACCATTCTCATATTAGTGTTACTATACGTCAGTCACTGTAATAAAATATTACTACCAATATTTACTTGAATTTCACACTTTGGAGTTCATGCTGGAAGAGTGGTTGTAATATGAAATTGGCACCATAAGAGAGTTTGAATTACTTTTCAGAGTCTTTGGAAAATAGCAATAGTTATGTCTGTGGGTCGTGACATTCATGCTTTTTTCCTGCCATAGCCATGTCATTAATGCTTTGGTGGTAGTATCAGGCCCTATGAGGCCCTTTAAAATTAATGTCCTCATACACTTTAGCCATCATCCTCTCATTTCCTTTGGTGGAAAGAACGATCCCTTCTGTGCTCACACAGAGCGAGGGTGTGTACCTGCACCCTGAGCCGAGCAAAGCGCCAAAACAGTGGTCATGTAGACCTTGAGGTCAGTCTGTGATTGTGCCTCACAATGTGTCATATCTGGTTAAAATCCATTTTCATATCTCCCTCTGTTCCTGTGAGGCTACCGTCTACCGCGTGCCAGCAGAGGAAAAAGCATTCAGTCACACTTAAAGTCTCCTTATCCACAAATTCTTGATACTGATCCAATGGCCATTCTATAGATCACGGTGGCGGAACAAGCAGGAAGTTGTACATATTTGGTAAAGAAAGAGTGAAACATAAGCACAGTAAAAAGACATTTCTTTTTTTTGGGGATCATAATACTTAAAAAAAATCTTTTTCCACCTAAAGACTGAAAAAATCATGGAATTATGCAGAAATGCTCGAATCCTTGCAAAAACACATACACCCACACAGATACACACAATGTTGGAGACAGAGCACTGCTTTGGCCTATATTGGAATTTCCACATTACTTCTGGGAGTTATAGCGCTCCGCTGCGCAGCTTAACCTACAGCATCTGAGCTCAGGGCTGTCCTGCGCCTATGCAGCTTTCAAATCCTGCCCAGCAGTCTGGCCGACCCCTCCTCTGTCCTCTGTGTTGCCCTTACACTCTTGTCGACACAGCAACATTGCCCCGACAGCTCTGCCTGCTACACCCAGGCCCTCACCTCCACCCCGCTCAATTTTTCCAGACCCAACTCCCTCTCAGGTGCAAAAACAGTTGGAATTAGTCAACGACTCTCTGCTAATTAAGGTTGGAAAATATTGTATCAATCTCAGTGAAGCAGGGGCATGGAACAGCTGAAGGAAGAGGCAAGAGGGGGGAAAAGACTGGCAAGGCACAGTAGGATGGAGGATTGAGAGGATGAGAGAGCGGGACAAGGTTGAAGGGAGATGGAGATAAATGCAAAGAAAGTTCAAGAGGAATTGGATAATATTGTATATAAAATATAACACAGAAGTCATTAAATGCCATACCAGATTTTATTAACAGACTGATAAGAGATTAAATGAACTTTGAGTGATCAGTCACAGGGCAGGACGCTCAGCCTGAGTGTGTATCAGTTCCATCTCCAAAGCGTTCTCAGAAAAATGGCACCTCTTGTGAGCATACATGCAGAAATATACACAAACACACACTCAAACACACACAAACAGTTAAGTTTCAGGTGTCTGTACCTAATATTTGCTAACAGAATTAAGTAAGTCGTGAGCTCACAGGACCTTTACTGCATTTGTTAATAAAACCATGGAGATAGAAATCAGTGAGATAAATGACTCAGCTTTTATCTGACTACAGCTTATCAAACCACACGCTCTAAATATAGATCAGCCTGTCGTTACAAACCACCTGATAATCGAACGTTCTAAAAATAACCCACTGCAATAGCTGCAGGAAGACACAAGTACAGTACGTTGAGGGACAGAAGGGGAGGGTTCTCGAAAATGTTTTTCTTTTGACCTATGGCAAAGCAGTGAAAGATCGAGGGGAAAAAACACACCCAAATGTTTACAAAAGCTCCAGAGGCAGGTACAGATCATATCCTGTCCTGGGTCATCGGTCACAGCCTGCTAATTAGCCAGCACAACAGCTGTGTGGGCACACCCAGCAACCGTTTCATGATCAATTGCAACAGCAAATCATAAAGTGTGGGGTATTATGGAATAATAGTACAGAAAAGAAAATGTTCTATGTATGCGCACTAAAGTCAAATTCATTCAATGCATTTAGGCTAATGGAAATTTAACCCTTTAATTACAACATTGTTTTCTGTTTATTCCCATCTTTATGTTTTTGTTTTAAAAATTCTTGTTATTTCTTTTGGCACACCGCTCTGAATATATTTCGATGTTATGTTTCATTTATTTTTTCATCCCATTTTAAAGGATGGACTGCTAAATTTTGGGTGTGTGTAGCTGAAGGCATCAAACATTTGTACAGCCTCCAGGTAGTGACAACCCATTCGCTCTTGAAAATAAGGTCACGTCACCACACCGCTATAATCGCAGGAGTCACCGCGGCCAAACCAGCCGTGTAACTCTCACAACCAGGGTGTGTTGTGTTTTCCCTTGGTGTGCAACATCTTGCTGTATGATGTGAGAGTTTTCCTGGTTCCTGAGTGTATTTAACTTGGCTGGGGCCCATGGGAAGAAAATCTTCCACCCTACTGAAATATGTCGTGGAATTTATTCAAAGCGGTTCGAGACAGGGGAAACTGTCCCTCGCCAAGGAGAACCTGACTCGAATTTGAAAATGGGAAAAGACAGGATGGTTGCTGCAGACAGATGACTAAATCCACCTGTAAGCTTTGACCAGTTAGACAGCAGTAGCAGTGATGGAAACATTACCATCAGCACTTACAGCTCCAAATGAAGATGATAGTGATGAGAGTGAGTTTTCAGCCCGTTCTCTCTTCCAGCACGTCAGCAGCCTGGTCAGTGCCCTGTAGTTACCCATGTAGCACCATTTCTGGAGATGCCCTTCTTTTCCAGTAGTAGCAAAAGAAAGTCTGGAGGTGGTTAGAGTGGTTGGATGAGTCCAGCCCAGGACTTTCCCCAAGAGACCAAGGTTCAAGTCCAACGTCCGACCAAATGTCAAAGTCAATTAGTTTGTAACATAAGTTATGTAACATAAGGGATTAGGGATGTGTCTGAACATTCATGACTAACAAACTTATTTGATGTTTTCCTGAACCTTACCAAGCAGTTTTTGTGCTAAACGTTTGTAAGCAATCTTTATATTGAAAGCCTAACCTAACCTAATAGTTAATATTGCAAACTTGACCACGGAGCCCTCCATTTTCAAAACTGCCGGTAGAGTGTAGAGCATCAAAGCTTGAGGCTTTTAGGACCACTATTGCCATATTTGATGAGTTCAGTGCCAGAACATGTCAAGATAATCTAATAAAAATATTTGAAAATCTGTAATTTATGAATCAGTTGATTAATTTGTAACTTTTAAGCTGGTATAATGTATTGTTGTAATGTATTGTGCAAAAACAATTGTCGTTTTTACACAGAAATCACACAACAGCGCTAAAATGAAGACTTTTCGCTTTTCGTTGCTTACAATGAAGAAAACAATGGCAGCACAACGCTGCTCCAGCGAGTCGGTGTTCCGCAAGCAAAAGAAGTGTAATATAACACGGCAGTTTCACCGTCTACTCAAACATTTTCTATTTGTGGTAAACAATGGAATACAATAAATATATATATAATAAACATGGTAAAAAATAATCATTTACTTATTCTGTAACATGGCAGCTGATCTTGTCCTCTGCTCAAAGTATAAGGAGCTTCTTCTCCCCAATTTGAAGACATTTTTGGTTGATTTTATTCTTGTTTGAGTTAGCTGCTCACCGCTACTTGCTGATTTTTGAATCTTCGGGTTTTTGGCAGCACGCATAATGTCATGAAAGCGTCACACCCCTGTCCTGACTTTCTGTATCACGTTTTCACAGATGTCTGATCTGGCACTGTCACTACCTCCACTGCAGTCATAGAGGCGAAACAACACAGACGCCCCAATTAGGCCTTCATTACATTTACACAGAATGGCGAGTTGGTAAAAAGGTACACAAGTCCCACCTTGAACAGGCTATGGAAAATGGGCCTGATTATAGTCTTGAATCTACAGAGAATTAGCGTTGGACTATACAGCTCTGCACAGCTTTATGTAGCTTTATAGCATGTTTCAGCTAATTGATTAGCTGCTTGGCCTGCACAATATCTGTTCAACACCAAAGACCAGACAGATAAAGTTAATGAATGGTGAGCATAGTGGAGTACTAAGCAGCTAAAGAGTAACATCTGTCACAGGGTGGAAATCTCCCCTGGGACCTAGGGCATATTCAAAATCTCGTGAGATGACATTTACATGATCTTAGAATTGATTCAACATTTGCGTTTCGATCACGTATTCTCCTAAATGTTGACCTCCACAACTTATTTGCACAGTTAGCATTTGTGTGTTTTCTTGTATTTGTATGTCTTGTATGGTGTGCATGGGTGTTTCTGTTTAGAAGCACTTTATGGTGTTTGGTGTTTTTATGAGATTAAAGTTGAATTGAATACATCCAGCAGGACTTGGCACCAGGCCTGGAATTTCGTAATTTTAGGGGCATAGCAGCAATTTCTTTTTGTCCATTGTAAAAGAATTATAATCAAATGAATAATATATTTGTAATTGACTTTTAGGGAGGTTTAGGATCACATACTATCAGTATAATCATTGAAGCCTCAGACAGATCTCTGTCTGAGGCTTCAATGTGCAGATTGTGACATGTTAGAACATAGTACACTGCAATAACATTGAAAAATGTAAAATACACAGTGCCTTAATTGGACCAGAAAGGGTGCTGGAACCCTTATTCAGCAGCTGCACGACATGATGGTCGCAGGAGTCGTGGAGAGGTTTATATTCATATACATATCTTGGTAATATATCCCACCTCACATGTATCTGTGGATGCATTTCATTACATATGACACACCTTGCCACAATAAAGGTTTATTATGTTAATAAAAACTCCTTATGTACTATTCATACAAAAAGAAAGACTCTGGTTAGGCTCTCATAAGATTATGAGATGTATGTATAGCCTCTAATTGCCTCTCAATTGCTTTTATGTGAAGCACATGTCAGTATGTCAGGAGTAAATGATTCTTTGTGTTCTAGTATGTCACCACTCACTGATTCGGTTGATATTTTCAGCCCCAAAGATTGAACTTCTCTACAAATCTGGAATCTAAGCTTCTTATTTTTCACAATAATCGTTTTGCCTTAAAGCAATAGTCAGTTTTGCCCTTTGTCCAGCAGTCAGGTGCACTGTCATTGTAAAGTGGCACTGCCTCCACGGTAATTGGCAGCTGGCAGGATAGGCTGGTATTGGTGCCACCGCTACAGTAGCACTGACTGCATCAGAGTCATTTGCACTAAAGCTAGCAACAAATGCTGTTGCAAACTAGGCACATACAAATGTAACCAAAGTGACAAACTGCGTGCCATTTTAAAGGTTCAAAATTTTCTGTTCTGTCCTGGCCATCCTACATCCTCCTCATGACTCACCTTTAATTCTGGTAGAGCTCAGACAGTGTCGTGCGACTGGATCAACAGCAAGACGGCTGGAGGGAGTAAAGAAGGAAGCACCTGGCCTACGGAAGTGCTTTGGTGTTTTAATTCAGGAGAATACTCATGTTAATGAGGCTCGCAGAACGGCAGGGGTGTGCTCTGTTCAGTATTGAGGTGGAAATTAAAGGCTAGAGCAGTACTGGAGTGTTTCCCATTGCTCATTAAGCATTATGTAAGGTTTCCTCTGGGTCGTCTCAACAGAGAGGGGATTCGTGGACATTTTGAATGCCAGCAGGAGGGTAGAATCCCACGAATCACATATTTATCCCCCCACCCCCCCTTGATTAAAGACAGTGCATGGCCTCAGCCTTTGGGAGACAAATGAAAATCAACACTTTACCATCTGTTCCTGGTGTTAAGAGGCTGAAAGTTAAATTAAAACATCACTAACACATGAACATGCATGTTAAGTCTTTCTCTCAAACACACACACACACACACACACACACATGCACAGAGTCTTGTCCTGGGAACATTGCAGGACAAGAGTGTCAGTGTCACCCTAATTAGCTGAGTATCCCTGGTTTCTGCCGTCAGGGTTTGATATCATGAATGGGCTCTAGAAATGTAGCAATTAGTAGCTAACAACCTTTAGCAATCTGGCTGTGGCTCCTCTCTGGGATTTACTGGGTTCATCAGCAGGTTTATACAGTCTGACTTTGGCTCCAGCTGCCAATTCCGTTACAGCATCCCACAGCTCTGAACACTTCAGAGTGTCAGTAACCAACTACTTGGATCTTAAAGCTATTGATAAAACGTGTTTGCATTGATGCTGTATAAAGCTTCTTATGAACGGAGAATGACACAGTATACAAGGTTCATCATATCATTTTCTTAATATCTAAAGGAATAGTGTGAAAATCTGGAAATGATGAAAGACTGGAAGGAAATAACCACTGTGCTTGCTTATATTTCTCATCTTTCCCCATGAAAGAAAATGCATTCCAAAATGTATTTCCTCACTGATGTAGGTGCTTTATACATCATTGTAATGAGCCACAGTCAGTTATAGTATGGAACTGCAAATACATTAGCACTGTTATTATGGAGCGCTTTTTGAAAGGTGTAAACTGAGTATTAATTAGATCAGTTGGGAGCGGTCGGCTGGCTGGTCTTACTCATGCAGCACCACATGTTTGAAATCATTCACCTAAGGAAATTCTCACCAAGGAGCCGCTGTCACTCACATCTTGGACCCTACACACACAAACACACACATCCACACACACACACCGATGTAATCTGCATCTTGAGTCAGGGGCGACAGGGCTTGCCTCAGCCTTAGGTAGACCAAGACTGTTCAGACTGAGCCAGACATCATGTCTTGGAAGGGGTTCAACCACTGGCCAAGGAATAAAGAGGCTGAAAGAGAACCCCTGCTGCAGGGGGGGAGAAACAACTTGGCATCCCTAAATACAGCTATAGCTGACTGGCTAAGGCTACAGAAGTATAAAGGTATTTGAATTGAACTTAAAATCACAAGCCAGGAAGTAACAGCAACAATGCAATGCACCTGTTGCCCTATCGACAGATATCCCTGCCTGAAGGATTTGGTCCAAATCATAAAGGAGGTAGTAAAATAAGGCCCGTCTGCATTTCTCATAGGTGCACAAAGTCTGGGGAAGATCCAACACAACTCTGGAGTTTTGGTAGACTTTAAACTCTCTCTCTCTCTGTCTCTGCCACAAACAACTCATACACACACGTAAGCAAAAACAACCACAACTTGCCCATCAATCTATGTGGCTAAATATTGACCTGATGTCAAGCAATTAAGTCATAAAAATCTAGATTACAGCTCCTGGCTATCTTTAATAGACTGGAAAACTGTATACTCATGATATCTCTGTGGAGAAATGGCGCTTCATCACACTGAGAATCATATCTGGAAATAACATGTTTACAATAATTAACTGCTCCTTAGCAAATAAAGTGCTGCACAAAAAAAAAGCCTGTGATGATCCTACCTTTCTTATCAGACATTATAGCATGTATTTCTGAGTGAGTTTAAATTTCATTTAAACAAGTCTAAATGAATGGCCATGCAATCTGCCCTGTGAGACCATAAGTATCTTCATAAAATGTCATGGCTATCTATCAAATTCAAGACTTTTCACTAGAAATAAAAAAATGTCACTAGATGAAAAACACTTGAGGAGAAATGAGGGGAAGTAAAAGGAACTAAAGTCTGTAGGATTAAAATGCTGAAGACCACGAATGTATGTACAAACTTTCATGACAATCGATCTAGTCGTTTTTCAGCCTGGACCAAAGTGGTGAACTGATCAATCAATGTTGCTATCATCAGTCGTGCTGCTAGCTTGGCTAAAGAAAATCACCAGACAGTATGAAAGCATGACCATGACTGATTCATTTTCATACTGTTGGCATCATCATCATCATCATCATCATTATGATCATCGTCATCATATGGCAATGTTTTAAATATCCTTATATCCTCGAGGTGAGACTAGGGTGAGTTCCAGTTTATTAAAACAGCAGATTGTGCATATTTAGAAACACTCTATTTACTTATTTACTCTATTTGTGCATTCTAGTACATGGGTCACAACAAGGAAATGCAGAACATATGAACTAAGAGCTGGGTGGGAACAAAGTATACCTATATCTCACATTTTAAAACTAAAATTTATATTTTGATTTGCCCTGGATTTAGATGACAATTTTATGAAAACAAACAAATAGAGAGATTTTGCTCCTTTTGGTTAACAGAAGCAGTGATGACCTGACGTTTGAGGCAGAGATGTCCCTGTCTGGACTGAATAACCATAGTGCAAATGCATTTCCTGAAAGCTGGATAATTCTGTGCATACCAACAGGGTGAGACCATACAGCGTCTTCTCTGAACTTCATTACACACATCCACTCGTCCCTGCTTTGTATCTCCTCTAAATGAGCACAAGCAGGATGTTAGTATCGTGTCAGGACTCTTTGAATGTGTGTACATTTATAATGCATGCGCCTGTGTTTATACTTGTGCCATTGTGGGAGCATGAAGTGAACCCTAAACTGAAAAAGATGTGCGTTTCCTTTCCCTAATGGCTAATATGAACCAGACCTTACCTTGTACTCAGTTCAAACGTATGCATGTGTGTGTATTTGCACGCACACTCAATGTGCAAACGTGTGTGCACATGGGTGTTTTCCCCGTCTGGAAGGCCATGCTCCTCATTAAAACACAGA
This sequence comes from Chaunax sp. Z400, assembly GCA_037577475.1. Taxonomy (NCBI): domain Eukaryota; kingdom Metazoa; phylum Chordata; class Actinopteri; order Lophiiformes; family Chaunacidae; genus Chaunax; species Chaunax sp. Z400. Next base: position 11,729,486 of record CM075188.1, read on the forward strand.
GGGTGGCACAAAGCATTGCAGTGATATGGCTGAAGTAGGACAGCACAGTCTATTTTTTAATGATTCATGCAGAACATGTTGCAGTTATGGGCAAAGAAAATGACGTAGCCTCTTTTCATCATACTTTGTGCAATTACTCTTTGTTTCATTGAATAGAGGCAAAATGACAAAATGACAAAAACAAGTGATATGTCCTCTTTGGGGAAAATTTAAAAAAAATAGTTGCCCTCATCTAAAACTTAGTTTCATATTAGACCTACATGCATAACAGACACAAACAGTGTCTGTGTGTGCAGGATGTTAAGTGAATTAACTAACCAAACTGTCAGGCTATTTGACTAGCTGTCTAAACCATAACGGCTCTACCATAAAACTGTAAACTTTTGTTGTGTATTGGTTGTTCGGTTACATGACAACTGTATTTTGGGGACATGAAAATGCAAACTTTTGGAAAAAGGTTCTAGAGTCTAATCTTTTGAAAACACCACAGCTGTCGCCGTGTAAACTGGCAAAACGCAACTCCTCTGAAAACGAGGATGATGCAGCCCCACTTCGTGCATGCCTGTCATGGTCCCAGCCTAATACACGAACGGACAGAACAACAACAACGTGATATCGAAAGCATGTCGAACGTAGGTTTGCTACACCACTACCGTGATCTTATTCTGCGGTGCTGATTGTGAAAAGTTGGTAATCAACTGGCATGCATACTATAGTGTTTTCAACCATTTCTGTGGAACCGTGTCCAAAACATTGCCGTGTGAAGCAGAAGTTTTATGAAATGATAAAAAACTTTTTTCTTTTAATTTTTAGCAAAACTATTGTTGTGTAAACACACCGTTACACTATGCCAGTGTTGCCACACTGTTCCTGATGAGTGAAAACTCTTATTTTTGTTTCAAAATGTCTAAATTTCATGAACCTGTTGAAGTCAAAATCACTCTGGAGTGTTGAGACACCTTTTGAGCTGTGAAAAATTCTACCAAGAATTCCTCTTCACCACTGAGAAACACAGAGGAGGTGGAATTGGGGTATGGGAGTGCTTTCTGCATCTGGTGTTGGCGAGCCTGTGCGATGCAACAATGCAAAAGAGAAGCAAAAGACGATACAAAAAGGGTTGCTTGCAAGACTGAACAAGTTGTGTAATGAATATAAAAGACAAGATAATGCACCAACACATGGCAAAAACAACAAAGTTGTTTGAGCAGCATTCTCTGTTGGTGATGTTTTGGTCTGGTCAGTCATCAGATCTTAACCCCAATGAGAATACATGGGTGTATATCAAGGCCAAACTGGTTGGCAGAAAATTTGGAGGCCAGTTGTTGGAAGCAGTCAGCGATGAATGGAGCAGCATTACTGCAGCATATTGTGAGAGGCTTTCAGACAGCTTGTCCAAACAGCTATGTTTCCTGAAGAAAAACAAGAAAAAACCTGTCTCATACTAAAATGTACCCTGTACACAGACAATACAATATACAATATTCTCCACCACTGTTGTTTATTTCGTTTGAAATAAAAGAGTGATTAAAAAAAATATGAGATATTGTATGGATATAAGTTTTTCTGCTGCTTACAACCTGTAGTCATCCATAGTTGAGTAGAAATATTCAAATTAATGTGGAACAACAGGTTTTCACGACATATTCACAAAGGTAGAGGCTGCTGTACCCATTTTCTTCATATACAGTATATATTTATAACCAGCTATCTGTCACTCTCATTCTCTTGTTTCTTTTTCTTCTATCTATCTGTCTGCCCCGCTTTGGATATAACTATCTCTCTCTATCTCTCCAACTGTGTCCTTTTCCCCCTCTCCTCCCCTGCAGTGGATAGAATTGGGGTCAGGGCCCTTTGGCCAGTGGAGCAAGTGACAGCTCTGACAGGATCCTGATTTCATTCTTGTGCCTTCTGTCACCTCCCTGCATGCCCGTCTCATTTTAATAATGTAAATATGGGGCAGGCTCAGGCCAGAGAGAATATTCTGTGTCTGGTTGCTCACTCATTGGAACCACGCTGCACACCTGAGCCACACATCCAAATACTTACTGTATAGTTGGGAGTATTCTCCAAACTAACTTGGTCTTTGGTGTGTTTTCAGAATACAATTTGATTTTCAGTATACAGTAGATACAGCAGCCATTTACCCAAGGAGGCAAGACTGACATCATTTCTGTGACATGATATCATGTGAGAGTTAAAGCTGTACTGCATTCAGTTGTTTTAATTAAGCATTCTACTTAGATATTCTTAGGTAGACTCAGAAGAGACAGATTTAAAAGAATTGTCAAAATACCATATTTTAGTCAAGTTCTGAAAACACTGCATCCTACATTTCCCATAATGCAAATGGATAGTGTCTTTGATTAGGCCTGCTCTGCCTCCTAATTGCCAGTTTTTTTTTTCCAATCCTCATACCACCACATTATAAGGCATGCTTATTGAGTTAACTGTGATGACATCACCTAGGTCAGTTTTTCACACTTGGGGAATCCCCTCCCACGGAAAACATCATACAACGGATTTCACAGATTAATAGTACCCTTCATAACGAGTAAAATGAGCAGCATGTACATGATCTGTTAAAAAAAAGTGATGTGCATCAGCAGAATATCCCAATATCCATGAAATTGTGGTTTAAATACTTTTAACTGGCCATTGTAGGCGCTGTGAGGTGTCCATGTTTGTTTGGTGTTTTAGTGTATTGTATCTGTATTAGTCCTTCATTTGTGTACTTTCAGATATACCAAAATCACATGAAGCCAATCATTATTATGACTTGGAGGTTGATGTAAATGCTATTTACATGGCGCAAACTTGTAATTACGATAACTTGGGTATGACACGAACACAACACCAGCAAATTTTTTGACAAATAAGATTTTCTTTGAAGTATATTGTCAGCTGTGCACACACACACTGACTTGAATTGGCTTTATCTTATACAACTCAGTCTAATATAATCTAAAAACGAAAGAGTATTTGCCAGTGTCAACACAGATGTGCTGTGGTTAAAGCTGACAGGGCCTGATGGTTTAGATCAGATGTGGATACACTTCAATAACTATGTGTAGAGTTTGGAACTGAGAGCCCAGGGAACATGAAGGTAGGAAACAGTAAACAACGCGTTTCTCCTGATTAAGTTTCCACTCAGGGTGGACAGCCCCCCAAAACCAGCCACAGATGCCACACACAATCTTATTGCAATTTAGTGGCACAGGGGAATGACCTCAGTCTAATGTGGATCCCGCTGTCCCGGCCACCCTGCCCGGGTACCAAAGTGCAGGAAACTACAGAAGCCGTGAGTCACAAAGCTCTCGGCTGGCAGATCTGTTTGTAACTATCTGTGAAGCCTTTGATAGGCTTCTGTTCGCTTGTTACGGATGTGATGCATGATTTGGAGGCAGTCTAGCCTCCTTGATTAAAGAAAAGGCCTCTTCGTTGGTTGGACTGTGGCCCCTCAGTACCACAGACTCAGACGAACACACTGTGGGCTTCGTTAACCTTTTCACCTCTGCTATCCCTGAGCCTCACAACACCAGCTCTCCATTCCACCATTCACCCCTTCCCCCAGGTTGCCCCCTTGTGTTACCTTTTCTTGCTGGCTTGCAGTCACTGTGATTGTAAATTTGGGGTTTGATCAGCAGAGGGTCTTCACCCTTTGATTCGGCATCCTGGAGATCCCCAATGAACTGACTGATCTTCCAATGCAAACAATCCCAGCTTAGCGTGTCCGAGGAAGTTAGTTGTCCGCGGTATAACCATCATGCAGCGCATGCTGACAGGACATGCGGATGCACTAATCACTGTTTGATGGGGAGTGTGTGTGGTCGTAGAAATTCCTCAACTGCCACAATCTTTGACCTGTAGAAGTGGACAAAACAACGCAGCTTTGTCATTGTTTTTAACAACACTCCATTCTTTGACCTAACATTCAGTACACGTTAGTATCACATATGAACAGTGAGATTGTTCAAACACATGTAACACCGCCTCTCCGCTCACATGCATGCACAAATCCAGATGTTGATGGTGATTCTGGAGTATTGGGTCAGTCTGTCTGGGGATAAATCAGACAGACTAATCTGTCCTGTGAGGGGATGGAGGGTAATTGGTCACATTTGACCCCCTGCCTTGTGGACTGTGGGAACGCTGGCTTTATCTAGCAGCGGTAATTGGCTAATGAAACACTTCCGCAACTCCAGTTGGGACTGGGTGAGGCATGAGTGTGTGTATGAGTGTGAGTGTGCATGACAAGGCATGCATGTGTGGGTGAGTGTGTTTGTGTGTGTGTATTCTACAGAAAATGGCAGGATGCGGAACTCCCCATGGCCATCTCCACAACGTTATCAACAGCATCAGTCTCATGATGCCTCCAGCATACTGATACATTGACAGAAAACACATTAATGGTTGTGTGGTTGTAATTTAAATTTAAATTTAGGTAAGTACAAATAGTTAATGTAATTCAAATTAAATCTTTGGCCCAAGGCAGGGTTTTTTTGTGGGCCACATACTGATAGTGTAGTGAGGAAATGACTGCGTGTTTGCAGCTCATGCTCTCAATATCTCGATCGATAAGACGCAGCCTTCTGTTATATTCTATTGAATTCTTCTCATGTTTTATAGTTGTTTTATGTGATCATTTATCTGGGTCAAGTCATGCCACATCAATCGAAAGACAAGAAAGCCAGGTTGGGGAGAATGAGTTGTGGGGCTGGGTGGGGTTGGGAGGGAGGGTGCCAAGAAAAAAAGGCTAAAGTTACGGTGGTGAGACAATGTCTATTAGGTCCCATCAAGTGAGCCATTCATAGATGCAGGCCTACCAGTTTGTGGAGCCAGGGAGACACTCCGATAGAGTGGGGCCCAGGGTGGCCTCGTCTTTTTGTCCCAAGCTGACCCCTGCTCTCCTGCCTGGCCTCTGCGCCCCTCACCTGGTCTGTCCCAGCGCACTGGTAACAGGATACCTGTAATTTGCTCTAATGGCCTTTGAAAGACCTGGCTGGGCTAATCCCTGGAGTACTTCTCCCAGCAGCATCGTATGAAAAGGTGGGGGTAAAAGCGCCGAGTGCGAGTCCTGAAAGAGGACCAGCCTCTAGATTGTATGTGAGAGAATGTCACCCCTTGCGGCCGGGGCTGGGGCCGAGGGAGTGCAGGAGTCAGCTTTCAGCAGATCACCACCATGTGGCTTGTTCACAGGCTCAAAAAAACCTTGGGCCTGGGCTTATAGAGAAGTAGATTATCTCTGCTTTACACCTCCCTCAGTGGCTCAGTCTGGCAGGGGGAGCCGGCCAAAGACCTGCCTGCACACAAGTTTGAGAGTGCACTTCAAATAGTTTACAGATTTCTTTTGTTTGTGCTTTCAAGATAGTTCTTCATCGATGACATTTCCTCATTCACTGGTAAAGACTGGCATCCTCTGATGCTGCAGAGCAGCAGCATGGGGAGCAACGAGGGCATGGCTTAAAAACAGCTTGTGAATTAGTAAGTCAAATGGAGATGGATGAGATACAGCAAATGATATTACATTAGGTATTATAATGGATGCAAAAGAATGCCACATATTTTGTGAAAGCATTTGTATGTGCCAGTTAAAAAAAGAAGGAGTTTGTATGAGATGTTCTTGCATGAGGCCGAGAGGCATGACAATATTTATAACAGTAATAGGCACTTTGCTTTGAATACAGACTGACATTAAAAGGACAAGAGGAAAAATAATCATATCGGTCTCATCTTTTACTCTCAACCCTCCAGAGGTTTACATGGAATGTGGGAACAGCAAGTGATATGTGGGCAGGGAAGAAGAGCCCTCTGACAGTCCTTTCTCTCCTTTCTTCCTGTCCTTTCTATCCATCGCAATTGGGTTTTTCCTCTTCTTTTTTTTCGACAGGGTGGGCCACATGCAAGGGAATGTAATCACAAAAACACACACACACACACAGAGGGCAGACATACCTCATCCTACTTCCTCGAGGCATATGGACAGAGTCATATTCAAGAGACAGCAAACATGCACACAGTGTGTATAAAGTGATTTAGATAGTGACAGCATGTTTACATCTGTGAAAAATCAAGAGTGTAAAAAAAAAAGGCTTGAGAAAATACTCCTGTTCCTTATTTCCCTTTGCTCTTATGTTATTATGCACTTTTAAATTTTGTTTGATCAAATTAAACATGACTTGAGTTGCAGAATTCCTAACTCCTGGAATTCAGAGCGGAGAAACACCATTCAGACTCCCAGACAGTATGACATTATTTTCAGACCTCAGAGACACAGGGACAAGTTAGCTGTCAGAGTGAAGGCTGTTCACTTTAATTCATTACTGAGTATCTTGTAGTTTTTGTCTTGTCCTTCATACCTCATATTTCATCTTTTTTTCAATAGCAAAGCTAGTTTTTTAGTGCATGTTTCTCAGCCTTTCATAGCCTTAGTAGATATAGCTACTGGTAACTGATGATTAAATGATACCAGTTCTCTGAGAATGAATAGGTATGACGCATGTCCAGAGACCCAGTGCAGACAGGTCAGTAAAGGAGGGGGGACCAAGGAAGGGAGAGGCTGAGAAAGAGATACAAAGTGGTAGGACAAAGGACAAGTGAGGTACAGACGGCAGTGAAAGGCAGGCTGGCAGATCGAAAGGAGAGAAGGACAGGTACAGTTTGTAAGACGGGAAGGAGGTGTTGCTGAAAAAGAAGAGTACACTTTATATTGCTGTCCAGAACTGGTTTGACCATTTAACCAGTAAGAGCATTGCATCATTTATACTTTGAGACTGATCACACTTATTCAAACACAAACAAACTTTATAACTTCATCTCAGTAAGTATGGGACATTATGAACAGGTTGTTTTACCTTTGATGAAAGGTACATCCTGAGCAACCCCCCCAATTTTAACTAAAATAATTAAGTCCAGCCTTTTTTAGGAGTAAAGCTATGAATAAGAGGATAAAACAGTTTCCCCTGAAAGCAACCAACATGTTTCAAGTGAACCTGAAAGCTCCTCAAAGCTGCAAAAGCTGAACTCATTTTCATAACTTGGCAGTTTTATAAAAATGAACAAACAGGGCCATCATTTTTACAGCTTCTATATTTGTGCTTAGCACAGATAATAGGCATGTCAAAGTGATGGGATAGCAGCAACGAAACTGAATTGCATGCAACTTTGGCATAGCAGTAGTAGCAGCAGTAAAGAAGCATAAACCTGCAATGTGACATTTAAGTGCATAAAAATATGCATCTGCTAATAAACTGAATATCCTTGGGATGCCTAAAAACAGTTGAACACAACCAATGAAGTCCTAATTTATGATGTTACATAAGGCAGAAAATCATTGTGGCACACCTGTCAGCTATGTCGAAGCAGGTACTTGGGCTTTTAAAAGCAGATGTATAATATAACCCACTGGGGTGTGGCCAAAAGTGATTGTGGAGCGGCGCTGCATGGCATTCTGCGGTGTTGATTGGTGTTCATCTTTTTATGTGGTTTTAGCAAGATTTTGCTGTGATTCGTTGCAATGACCTGAAACCAAACCATAGGCGGCTTTTTCTTTCATTCCTGGTCCAGTCCATTGGGTTTGCAGTGCACCCAAAACAACTGTTCTGCAATACTGTTGATGTTTTGAAATATAAGTATGCTTAAAAAGCAGGCAGCTGACCACCAAGTTGGAGATGTCTGTTACACTGACATTATCTTGGCGACGACCCAACTCAAGTTTGTGTCAAAGGCTGGTCGCTGTGTGTGGCTGAAGTAGAAGAAATGCAGCTGGTGCACCTGTGTGCATACTGGTAGATGGACCATACAGGTGCAGGAGCGAGAATGACATTATGCAACTGTGGAAGAACAGAGAAAAATCTAATATACTTCACTTATTTAATTGAATATATATCTTTAAATCATCTGGGTTGTAAATCAAGCAGGAGAATTGTTTGCCGTAAACCACATATGAGAATATACTGTATACTGTTCACATACCAGGTCAAAAGTTTGGTTGATAAAGTATATCATCAGTCACTCTCATCTCACAATGTATGAGAAGACCGTGGTTTCGACACATCTATAGTCTGTGAAGGGTTCATCAATGTCTTGAACTGACTTGATCAGGTAGATTATGATGTGCTGAAGCAGAATATGGTGAACACGATATGTAGCTAAAGATGCAAAAGGACCATATACCCTCTGAAAACATACAAATGTATTTTTGTATTTTTTGTATATTTTGTATTTTTTTTGTTTCAAGTGGTGCCATAGTCACAGTCACACAGTTAAACACCTAAAAGGAACTCAACGGTCACTATAAATACCAGCATTGAACTGACTTAACCTTCACAACAAACAGGCAGGGTCTAAATGATTGTAAATTATATTTGTACAGAATGATATATACTGTAATATTAAAAATAAAACTATAAACTGTTTGAGTCCAGCTCACTATGTTTGCTGTATATCATCTACCCCAGTCTGCAGCACTGATACATTTCAAGGCAAATTGTAGATCAGGTTTCATATGAGCCTATTGTTGCAGTGAGATCATCACTATCCACTATCACTGCCTACTGTGTATTACCAGGATATGAGCCTCCTGACATGACATTCCCTCATCTGTTACCAACCAATCAATATGATGTGTCAAGATGGTGATGCCATTCCTGCCTTACTCTGCCTCTGATTTTTCTTGGAATGACGATGATGTTTCTCACGTAGTCAAAGTTCTTTCATGGAGGAAGACTGTATGGCTCCTGACAAGCCTAAAAATCTAAACATCTGTTCCCTTCATGGTTCCACCTGTAACATACGAATGCAGCTTTGAATGCTATTTTGACATTTCGTCAAATTAGACCCAGTTTAAACTCTGTCGAACCTTTTTTATGTACAGCATATCTTTCAAACGGATCATGTGAAAATGGAGGTAGAGCACTGATCATCCTCCCAGTGTGCTTTCTGACCCACTGACACAGAAGCAGTGATTCATGTACTGATGCACCACATGCTGAGGCCCATAATCACAGTTTTTTTTTGTTTTTTTTGTGGCTCAATATGCTGTTAGGGCATAAACAATGACCTCTGGCCCAAATCAATGCTGCACTTAAGCTTTATGGAATATTAAATGAAAGGGCAATGTGCAAACATTGCTTTGCTTTCTTTGGCTGCCTGTCAGACTGCAGATAGAACTGGCCCAAAGCAGTTTTTTTTTTCATTGTAAATTGAACAAATCTGTTTTTAATGGAAGCATATTCAGAAAAATCACATATGACAAGTGACAGTATTGGTTTGTGCCACTTTTGAAATGTGGTCTTTCATGTTAATATTGAACATTTGTTGCAAATCTGTTGTGGCTCAAACGGTGCTGGCTGCATCCCACTGCCTGCCACCATAATCTCTCTCTATTTAATTTGCATGTCATTGTTGACTCAAGACCATAAATCGTACTAATGTTGATACAGTCATGGCATTATGCTGTACTCACAGAAAGTGAAAGTAGTTGTGTGGAGGATGAACAAAGAGACCTCTGCCTGTAAAGAACCACCTACACAATAGAAAAAGAAAAAAAAACAGGATTTTATTGTGGATAGAGGGCCAAATCAAAAAGGAAGACGTGCAACTTTAACTGAATTTCCATTGGCACACTCCAAGAGAGTTGTTCTAACTTTGCCTATCACTGGCCAATAGCTGCATAGATCAGATGATCGTGAAATTTTGCATTTAAGAAAGTTGCAAATATTGCTGGATGCAGCCCGCCCAATTCCAACAAGGGGGTCAGCTGTCCAATCCTTTTATTTGAAGCATGCTGAAACGTTTAGTCAGAAAGAAACATGAAGGACATCAATGATGGAGGGCTTAAGGGGAGGGGCATTTTTGAAATTCTGTACCAGTGCAAGCAACTCATCGGCTGGGAACCAGATGAATTGTCCATGCTCATTTGTTCTGGCAGATGAGTCTGTTGACCCTCCCATTCAGACTGATTTAAAATGAGTTGGTCTGTTTTAAGTTAATCACAGTTAATACGATGACTGACAGAGGAGTTTTCCAGATTTTAAAAGCCACGTCACATACTTCAATGATCAAATATAGGCCGAAATCAAGATTCTGTTCCTGCATTGCCTATTTCCTGCCTCTGCCTCTTCACTTTTCAGTGTACTGTTAAAGAAGTATATCACTACTGGAAAGATGGTTTGCATAAACCTGTCATAAAACTGGGCTGTCTATGCTGTAGAAAGATGGAAATATTTCTGAAATTGGTGCTACATGATCAGGGAAACAGAGAAAAGTGTTTTTGATATTACCTTTTTGCTCAAAAAGTAAAAAAAAACCAATAGCCAGAATGCACTGCACCACATCAGAGGGATGATGTGCAGCCATCAGACGTCGATTCTTGTTCTCAAACCTTCTCTAAAAGTTCTTAGTATCTTAGTATCTCGCTAACATTTTAGACAAGAAATAAGAAGTGCCGTATAATAATATGGGATCATATTTGATCAGCACTGAGTTTGGTGAGACACCCTGTTTGATCCGAGATAACAAGAGAGAGGCATCTCTCTCTCTCTAGATCTGACTTCTACTCTGTGTCTGTGGGAATAGACATACAACAATGTTGCTGTAATGTGAGATTGTTTGCGACCCGGCAGCCATTTTTTCCTTCTTGAAATCAGACCAAGAACTGCCCTAACATGCATGTGTCACTCAGCCCCATGTCACCCGTCTCATTTCTCTGGCTGGATGTAGATCGTGTTTGGTTCCTCTGATTGGTTGTAGGTCTCTCCAAATGCATCCAGAGGCTTTTCTTGAATTTGTCTGCAGAGTGTGATGTCTTTTTTAATATTTTTGCATGTACAAGTCAGTGGTTCTACAAGGTAGTGTACACAGGCAAAACGTGTATAAATACTTGAATATAATTGTTGTGTAATTGTTTTTTTTTACATTTTCATGTGGAATTGAGCAAGTTAAGCAAGACAAGAAAGGTAGATAAATCTTCACTAATGATTGATTGGTATTTAATATACATTCAAGGGTTAATTTCCAACTTTCCGTACCACACCACCTGTGATGGCCTCCACTAGAGTCTCTGTTCTCATGGTAATCTTTCAAGGTGTTTAAAGCAATAGTGAGTGATGCAGCCTTTGTCCGTGCTGATGCACACAGGCGGCTGCTTTGCCCAGTACCAGACGCTTCAAGGGGGTCATGGCAGATCAAAGGTGGTGGTCACAGCCATTAGGCCCGGCAGCCCAGACCCAACATGAAAAGCTTGTGTTTTGAAAAGGAGGGCAGAAGGAAAAAAACAACAGGGCCCTCTTCGTTTAAAAAGCAAGCAAACTGTGAAATAATTGAAAAGGTATGTCAATCAAGAGCAGGAGCACAGCGGGAATACCAAGATTCCCAGGCTCTGCTCTGGTCGAGCGCTGAGCCATGGAGGGCTGCTCAAGGGGGCAACACAAGATATTAAAGAGCAGGGAAAAGGAACAAAAAGAAGATAGAAGGAACGGAGTAGGAAAATCTCTTTGACCCACTCTCCCTTTGCTCAGTCTTTCGCTTTTTTCTGCTTTAAATTTGTGCTGAAAAGAACCATTTTGCCAGAGCCCCATTCAAAATGCTTGGTCATTAATAAGATCTTCTCTAGCTCTTCACCTCTCAGGTGAGTAACAAAGAGTTGTTGGGGTGGGGTGGGGGGGGCAGGGCAGCTGCCAATGGAAGCACCTGCCCCCGCCACCAAAACCCCCATCTTATAACCAGCACCTTCACCCTGTACCCGCTCCCTCTTCCACCCCCATGCCATGAGTCGGACAAAAGGGAACCCCGTGAGAGTTTCACTCTCTTTCCTTTCTGCCCTTTTTTTCAAAGTCAGAAAAGGCTTGAATGATCTGACGATGGGCTAACGTCCAAAAATGGGGGATAGAAAGAAAAGAAAGAGTAAAAAAAAGACTGTGTAAAAGACTTTTTCTATGCTTTTAAAAATCCCATAGAAGATAAATAAATGGCAAGTCCACAGTTGACTAGACATGTATAGTGCAGGATTTGCTTGTAATGGCAGCTTGAGCTTATTGACAGTCCCAGCCAAAACATGTCAAAGGTTAAGAGATCTTGCCAATTGCAAGTGGGGAGCCAAAAGTACCCTTTTCATTGGCACAATAGGGCCATCAGTTGATACTTGCTCAGCAGAACACGGAGCAGGAGTGACCTTCAGGTTCCAAAGCAACTCTGGAACAAATGGAGCTAATTTGGCTCCATTATTTCTCTCATCTTTCTAATTGTGATGTTGTTCAAATCATTTGAAACTTTTCATGAATAAAAAAAAAAAATCACCAATATACATTTTCTCTAAACATTGTCATCTACTGCCCTGGCCCAGGCATAGAGCCTGACCTATCCAACATAAATGTATCCAACCTAAATTTAAATTGGTTTGCAGGGCTCTGAAAAACCGTAATTTTAAAATTGTGACAACATTTTAATTTTAAAATTCCTCAAGAACTGGCAACAAATTATATAATTCACACAACCTTATTCCAGTAATTTGACCTTTGGATTTCAGCAGTGAGGAAAATCCTGTAATTGGTTGAAATAGCTCATTCTAATTTCTGAGGCTTTGAACACAATGGAGTGACTTTTCAATGGGGGTACTCTGAGTTATATGGATCTAACTGGTCTTTATAGATGTGTGGTCAAGCATCGAGAGCCTGAGTGATTCCTCAAGACAATGTGCAATCCCTGTTTCATGGCCTCAGATCGTTTGTGCCTGCTGACTGCTACTAGCATGTTTGAATAAAATGACGTGTGGGCCAACGGAGAAGAGAAAGGACTACATTAAATGTGCTGTAGACACGAGTTTTGTTGAAGTGCTTCACAAAATCATCACTACAATAAACTAAAGACCTAAAGCTACTGATATTAATGAGTAGACTCACAATTTATACTTCAAAATATTTTAAATGAATTGCATTTGCTGATTTTCAACCACGTTTGTGTCATTACAATGTGGCTAGTATGTGGAAATTAACGATGTTAGACTGCGTGACATATTTCGCATCATCTGGAAGACAAAAGCCGACTCTTGGGCTGTTGTCCAGACCTCAGATTGTACATCTACATTATTGTATTTCTACCTCCAAGGACATGAAGAGTATAGAAGTCCAATCTCTCTCTCTCAGATTGAAAGGACCATCTCATCAAACTCATATCAAACTGTAACGAGGCAGTGCTGATCAAATATGAATCAAGATTCTGTTACTACACTGATGATTCCCCACCAAGAACACCACATATTTTTTTTTAACTATATAGAGAAAGTTTATTAATGGGATGCACATGCCGTATCATTCTCTATATTTTGAAAACAGAGGCAGCGAAAACTCAGAACAAACCCTAAGACAATGAATTCTAAAATGTTTTCATAACCATATTTTAGTGCACTGTTTAGCTGTAATACCAGATTGTTTGTTACCATTCGGCTGCCGTACTGTTTTGCAGTCCAGCCCAGACTGCAATTGGCTGCACAGCTAACCACCAGTCGGAGCATTTATTGGTGCGGTGCGGCGACATGCAATGTGATTAATTGGAGCAAAAGAGATCACCACAGCCCCTTTTCTGTCTTTGTACGTGGACCATCGATTTCAGAAATATTTGCGCCTTTCTGCAGCATAGACAGCCCAGTTCATGGCAAGATCATACAAAACGTATGCTACAAGTTTCTGTGTGTTTTTACTGTTCACGCCCAACGTCTTGCAATGTCTCAGATGTGACAACCTTCCAACGCACCTACTGAGCCTGGAACTCAAACCAGCAAATAATGGCTATTACTGCTGGCACCACTTTCAGGCACCAGCGGTTTTCATTGGCCTGGACTAATCCCCCATAAATACTTGCAGTGCTCGAATCACCAGCCGGGCCTCAGCTAATTGCTTATGAGTCCCTTGCACGCTCCAGGTGCCACCATAGTACACTGTGTTTGTAAACACAGCTTGTAAAAAGGGGGCTGCCATCACAGTGTTAATGTTTCCTCAAAGGATCAGAGGCAATGCAAGAATGATAGGGGTGCAGCTGGGCTGATACCTGGATGGACTCGACTGAGGCATCCTTCCCTGCAGCTGTGGAGAGTGGAGAGTTTCATTTACATGTCTGTCAGAGAAGAAAGACTCTCAACAGGAGTTTGTATTTGTTTACCTTCCTTCTCTTCTCCCCCTCCTTTTAACTCTTTGTACTTCTTTGTGCTCATGCCTTAAGTAGATGACCTCACTTGGTAAGCACGACTGGTGATGTTCAGCGTTGAAAAAAAAAAAAAGTTCAAGATATGTTGCATGTTTAGAAGGATGGGGGCAGCAGATGTGTGTTTTTAAGGCGCTCCTTGAAACCGGTTAACAGTAATCTGATTATATAAGCAGAGGAGTTAGTTACATTATTAGTAACATCAGAATGTGAGATTATGTAGACTATTATGTTGGTGTAGCCTATATGTCCACTAGATGCTAAAAGGTGGAACAACATTTTAAACATGTCATATGAACTCTAAATCTGATATTGGTCACTGTAATTAATGCTGTTGTCTGTCTGGCCTGTAAAGACGGCCTTCCTTAAAGCCACGACAATGTAAGTGAGTGGGGACAAGGTGAGGGAGAGCGAGACACAGTCTTGAATAATGTGGCAACAACAATCATGTTACATGCAGGTTGATCTCATCCTTTGCTCGAGCTCCCAGACCTCCTGCTGACTCCCCAATATGAAGACAGCTGACTGCTTGTAGATGCTTTTTAAATCGGCCACACACATAATACGTTGTCAAAACTTCACACACCTGTTCTGTCCTACCGCCGTGCCAGCTTGCACATTTTTATACAGATGTCTTATTCAGCGCTGTTTCTGTCTCCACAGGCGAAACAACATAGACACCCTTTATATTGTTTATGAGGAACAGCTGGACAGTGTAAAGGTGCTGCAGTCCCGCATTGAACAGGCTGTGTAAAAGGAGTCTTATCAAGAAAAGACAGCATCTCTCATTTTGACAAGAACCCCAAAATTACATGTGTTTACATAAAGTTACAAAATTAGCACAGAGGGGACATCGGTATGGATGATTTCAGTTCAACAAAACATGGAAATATAACACAGGAAATCAATGTTTGTTTCCTGTGACCAACTGACAGTAAACATTTTTTTTAAAGCAAGACCACAATCATTCCTGGACCTTAATCAAGTTTTTATCATTTTAAACACTTGAAGAGGAAGTTCCTGTAACCTTAGCAGAGCAAACTACACTGCTTATAACTATAATTTACTTAGACCCAAACCAAACACTAAACCAAACAAAATCTAAACTGACCAAACAGCATTAAACAGATTTATTTTTTCAACATTGACCAATGATTTTGGAAGGTATTGGCTAATCATTTTTACCAGATCAGGAAACGCCTCTATGTGTTGTTGAGGACAAATTACAGACTTTATCATTTAATTTAGAGACTTGCTGTGTATTAAGAGAGACTTGAAAAAATGTGACTATATCCTTAAGTCGGACCTAAAACAAAGTGTAAATGACTATTTAATCCAAAAACATATTTAGTCAAGTTTGTGCTAAGTTCAGCTTTATCATTATTTAATTATTTCCAAACAAAATTTGGATTTGCACCAATAAAAAGTGTTTTGTTGCTGGTTGGGTTTAACAAGTGGGACTGTTCAGGAACTCAGTCCCTGCCCTGGACCAGACTCGCTGTGGTACCAAAGCAGCTGGAGGTTGGTCAGATGGGTAGCCAGAGGCCAACTGCTGCTTTTATGATTACTTCATTTCCTACGAGCTTTGGGTCACCCTGTCCTTCTGCACCATGATCTGGTGCTATGATTACAGCATTTGTTCAAAGCCAACAACCCTTTTTCACAAATATCCAGCAGGGCCTTTGAACAACAACATTAAATGTTTTCTCTATACAGACTTGGTTTTAAGGGGTGTAAAAAGAAGATATTGTGCTCTGATCAGATAACAGACCACATCAGGGTGCTTTTGAAGGTGTAAGAGGGACATAAGAAGAGAAAAAATGTCACCCCCCCCCCCCCCCCCCAAAAAAGAGCTTCATCTCCAGCAATTAGTTGCTATTCAAGACCCTGCAGTAAGCCCTCAGATCATCTCCAAAACATTTTGCTGTCGCAGCCATTACAATAGGTGGGTGCCTTTAGTCTTGTATGCAGACAAAAACCAGATCAAGAGTGAGCCACATGGGACTTCTTTGCAATCAGTGCCCAGAGGAAACAATTAGCACAACCTTGCCAACTTTTTCATGGGGTGAAGTGAGTTAGAGAGGCGGCTTAAGTGGCCGGAAGACACAGGTTTTATGTCCCGCAGTAAAGAACACAGCGCATCATCCGATCATCAGGGTAGAGTGTCATATCTAGAGTCATGACGACTTTGGACAGGTTCAGACATGTATGTGTATTCGTGTGTTCAAATCTAATACTTCAGAATGTGGTCTAATGGCTCATCTAAACTCCATCTATGTAAAATATGTATGCCACATTCTTCCATGCGTCCTTTACTCAGGCATTATTACATCCACAAGAGGGCATTGAACAGTCAAAGTTTCAGCAACAATGAAAATGATGTCTAACTAGTAAATAAAAAGTGGCAAAAGCAGAGGCAGAGATGTGCCCTGTGGTTGTCTGTGGGGCTATTATATACATCGTAACATGTGAACAGAGAATTTTCCTTAGAAGAAATGTCCTCTTTGTCACGTCTGTAGACATTTGTTCCTTGGATGATTGCTACAGTGGCCTCAACGATTTCCGGTGGTATTGCTCTGTTTCGTCCATTTGATTCGTATTCATGAATCTCTCTCAGAAATCATGCACAAACACGGATGAAATGAAGACTCCGTCCATTTCTGTATCCAACTTAAACTTTGAGCATAAATGAGCCTTAAGACTGAGGTGTAGCTAAATTTGTACAAGCTTCTGAGAAAAAAAATAAGAATTTCTTGCCTTTGTGAAATGATCAAACATGATCTTAATGCTCTGAGCTCGACTGTTCTTCTAACAAAAGGAGCTCTCTCAGGCCATTTTATGTGTGTGTGTGTGTGTGTGTGTGTTTCTCTTGTCTTGTCCTGGGCTCTCTCTCTCTCCCCAGAGAATATGACTGTCTGGTATCCTAATCGCTAATGATAGAGTGGCTTTTGATGGGGAAACTCCCAAAGCTAGATGTTTCTAACCCAGACTCTTGTTCCCTCTTTTATTTTCCAGGCCTGATGGAAATCCGATCTGTCAGTGTGGGAGTTGTTGCCATCAAATCTGTCAGCACCGGGCTGTACTTAGCTATGTCCAAGAAAGGCACGCTCTTTGGATCGGTGCGTATACAACCTGGAAACATTGTTCTTGGAGGTCAAGATGGGAGGGCGGTGAGGGGGAGGAGGGTGGTGAGGGTATTGGGGTATGTATAGGGGTCTCAAACGGGTGCCAACCCAAACATGTTTGATTCTGCTGTAGTCAAGGAAAATGTCAGGAATCTTCTGCTGGAAAGTCCAGAAAAGGTCAGAGTGTTACAATCAATCATGGCTGTACACCTGGGCCATGGTTGATGATACCTGCAGCTTGAGTTGGCTTGTTCCACTGTCAAAATAGATAGCAGGGGATAGAAACCCAACCAGCAATGACAAAGAGCCAGCTGGGCTCTGTTAAAAGTCTTTGCATGCCATCTTCATATGTTGTTCCACACAGCGAGCTTTCAAAAGTAATCACTTCCCTTTGTTAAATCAACCACACATCAGACCTGAGGTGTAGTGGTGTCTGGCTCATGTATTTACAAATCAGGGACACGCAATCAGTCAGCAGCAGTGCCTTCAACAAGCTACAAGAGTAAACACGACATAAACAGACCTGACGACCCATGCCTTTCCAAATCTGGAACATCCCATAATAACAAAAAGGCAGGTGAATCACGCCAGGCACATGCTATCCTGATGTTATCACAGACAGGGCCTCATTATGGCCGCATGATAACGATCTGGAAAAGGGAATGCTGCAGAACCTCTTGTCACTACAATATCTTTCAAGACTCTTCGAGAAACTGATAAGAGGCAGCGACCACCCTTGGGAAAGTGGCTTCCCTGACTGATCTTCATAGATCAACATACCTGTCTACAAAAATTGGAAATAAAAACTGATCAGAAAGAAATACAATGCTTTTCAGAGAACTTAAAGATGAAATATTTATATTTACAACATTGTTCATATTGGCTATTTTGAGTACATTAAGGGGTCTGTTATTGTCTAAATTGTTGGTTTTATGTGTTTATTTATATTTTGTTTGTGCATCTCAAACATTAGTCGATAACATTCAAAACCTCATCAGTAACACTCCTTTCAACAATGTCTCAGTCTGTTAGGATATTTCACAGATTTCATTGTGATCAGTTTCAGTCAGTCATCCTCATTCAGAGATTAGCCCAGATGAAAACTGGACTGTGAGGCCTGTAGATTTATGAGAAGTTAGAACATTGTTTCTGGAAAGACATATTGCTTTTGGGGTTTCCACTGATGTGAATGCATTGAGTTAACAGGCAGGACATTTCAGAGATATCTCACAAGTCACAAAAACTCTTTGCATGGCTACCAGAATGAGGGATAAAAAAACAAACAATTTGTCATTTGGCTGAAGGAAACCTTTTAATTCTGAGCTCAAAACCTCAATTATTGGCTTAAAAAGACCCACCCAAAAAGACTCACCCTATGAAATACAAACATCTGGGAAGATTTTTTACTGCAACAACAGATATTAACCTTTGTGGCACTTGGAACCTGGCACAGCAGGAACAGCAACAATCATCTATTAAATCCTCCCTAACTTGTCTGTATTCCTCTGATCACAGGTGAAGTACAACCCAAGCTGCAAGTTCAAGGAGCGCATTGAAGAAAATGGCTACAACACTTACGCCTCCCTCCGCTGGAAGCACGGTGGTAGGCAGATGTTTGTTTCGCTGAACGGGCGGGGGAAGCCACGGCGAGGTCACAAGGCTCGACGACGGCACCCGTCTACTCACTTCCTGCCCATGCTTCCATCCTAGCCGCCCAAATCTGAACTCTGACCGGCACCTGGCCGGCTCACCTGCCTCCTTATGCTAGTGTTGATCTAGCTGTGACGGCAATCTTTATTTTTATTATTCCATCCTGCTGTTATATAAATGTACATTTGTTGAGGTTTGTAACATTTGTAGAGTTAGTGTAATATGTACTTTTAAGTTATTTTCTCAATTTTCTAATGACGTTCAGTAATACAGTCCAAAATAATAGAATTATACTCTCTTCAGGCATCTGTGTGTGTGTCTGAATTGCATGTAAAGCGACATAGGAGTGACTTTAAGAGAATCGAAAAGGCACAGAAAGGCTTTGAAACAACAAAATGTTTTACAGATAAATTCACATACCGATGTATGGTTTAACTTATGAAACAGCATTTCTCATACAGTATAGCAACAGTGAAGATTTTTGACATTTTACATGTAAAATGTGAAATGTGCATATTTATCGCAAGCCTTGATTTACTTTTGGGCTACCAAAAGAACAAAAACATATTTTCCCACCACAATTTCATCTAAAGTAACAAGGGCGTAACATAATTATATATATTATATAATATAAAAAAAACAGTTAACCGAATACAAACTGAGAAATCTAAATAATTAATGAAAAATTGTGGGAAATTGGGCTCTTGACCTCAGTATTTATAAAAAAGACTCTGCTAAAAATGTAAAATGTTCACTGTTGTTTGTGATATACTAACACTGATCTGCACTCGAACTTTACAGATGAGATGAAAATCTGGACTGACTCAAATACATTGATAAATGTAATGCTCTGCCTGTATATGTCTATGTATAAGACCACAACGGAAACTAAGCTAACTACTGGGATCATTTGCTGGATCTTCTGAGATGACCTTTATGTTTGTGCATGCTTCTGTCAGATTCCTTCTCCCATTCAACTACACACAGCTAAAAGATTAGGAATCAGTATCAATGCATTGTGTCTCATCTAGACTCTGATCCTTGGTCCTTGGTTCCATTGAGAAATGGTCATATATGTTTTGTGTCATTTACTGCATTATAGTAGGTACAACAGATGTCACTAGCAGAAACTTCATGCATTTTATACACAGTAGTAAATGTAGTTAATTACATACTGCTTCTCTGTCAAGTCTTGCTAACATTTTCTCAAAGCTGTTGCTAATAGAACATTTAATATATTTAAAACATATTGTACTCTTTAACTGTTTGAAATGGGTGTTCATTATTATTGTTGACTTTTTGTGTTGGATTGTAGTCATACTGTTAAAAACTGAAGGGAAACAGAAAGCGTATTCAAGTCCTTATTCAGCTAATTTTTTATCATATTACTACTGGACGTTGGTACATTTGTGATCCACTTATCATAAATAGCTTTTATCTATAGGCCAGTAATAGTAGTTTGTATATAAGGCCAAAGTCTCAGAGCAAACTGTCTTTATTTTCTTTTCAGCGAAGCAAAATCATTTGAGTGCCTTGGTCCATGCTGAGTTTGGTAAACTTCAATAAAAATGTGGATAAATCATGAGTCATGGCTCACTCCTGTAATGGAGCATGCTTTTCTTTAAACACCTACCATAGAAATGGCATTTTAATCTTGTCTTGTTCGTGTCACTGACTGTTTAGTGTTAACATCTCCATTAGCGCTCACTGACACAGTCCCCCTCCTCATCATAATCATGACAAAACTCACAGCAGGAGAGGCGTTGATGTGGAGGACCTCCCCGTGTCTGATGAAAGGTCCGCGGTTATGAACTTTGCAATGGAGAATCAAGATCATTTACACACAGAAGAGCCCTCCAGTGGCACAGGAGGCCGCTTGGTCTTTTCAGTCAACTGAAAGGAGAGTTGGGTATGAATAATGGCTGTTTGGGGTGAATAAAGGCCAACCTTTCAGCCTGTCATAATGTGAGATTACTGTGACGGGGTACATGTCTGGTCAGAATGGTGTGAAGTCACACTGTAATTTAGCTCCAAAGGTCTGCTTGCAGCACACACAACAATGCTGTTGCCATACAAATGTCTTTGTCCTCAGCTGTCTGTGCACCCTTAAGGGATTGTTACATTTTGAAAAATAAAGACTGTTAAAGTCGTATTAAAACTGTGAAATACAGTAGTTTAAGGGAAAGTTGGCATTCTGAGAAATATCCTACGCTTATTCACTGTCTTGCACAGTTAGATGAGAAGGTCAATACCATCTTCATGTCCGTACACTGAATACGAAGCTATCTTTAGCAGCTATCTTACTTAGCTTATAGCACAAAGACTGGAAGGAGGGGGAACAGCTAGCCTGGCTCTGTCTGAAGATAATAAAATCAACTTAACAACGGCGCTAAGTCTTATTAATTAAAACGTATGTCATTTGTTTTACAAATACCAAAATACTGTTGCAATACAGTACAAAGCCTTCAAGTTACTGGTTCTGACTATTAGTTCAAACAAACACAAACGACCATAAAATGTTTCTTTGAGTCATTTTTTACAGAATAGCAATTTCTCAGTGTTTTTCCTAGACTAGGATAGTCAGCTGCTTCTGGTAGTTTTAGACTTAGTACACAAAATGTACTGTGCTTGCATCATGTTTTGTTGTAAATATTTGAAATAAAGGCATTAATGACCTATTTTTAGTATGCAAGTAATTTGTTTTAGTGGCCATCATAGAGGGTGAGAGGAAAGGTGTTCAGTTGTTTTGCCATCATCAACCACCCTTCTAGATGTTACAAAATCACACCCTGGACCTTCACACCCTGGACAACAGTTTCCAATTTCACAGGTGTCTCTGAACATATGATAATTATCCATTACCCCTGAGCTGGTACCAATATAATAAAAGATACACAGCGCAAAGTAAACCCATTTTCTACTTGTCTCAATTGACTCAACTCTTTGTCAGTGTGTCGCCCATCTTTTCTCCTCTTCCTCTCTTCTCTCTTCTTTTGAGCATCCAAGAATCTCTCCTTTTCTTGGCTGAGGGTGGGACTGGCTGTTGGTGCCAGTTCCAGGGACACCGAATGGGAGCTGTAATTATCATTGCTCCACCACTGTCCTGTCAGTGCGCTCGCCAGCAAAACAAGAGGGATCCTTTGGAAGTCCCGATCAAAAGCTTTGGCCTTTGATCGTGAAGCAAAAGGAAAAACCTAAACACTGTGCAAAATCAACAAGGAATGTCCCAAAGAGAGCCGCAGAGAATGGAAATGACAGCCGTCCAGAAGGCATCCTAAGCTACTCCTCTGCCATGATGTTTTGATGTCAGGGGCACAGGTGTTTGGGATGTGTTTGATCTGATCGGTGTAAGCAAATAACCAAGAGAGTGATTCAAACAAGGTTGCAAAAGAGTCTGTCAGATAGAACCTGGTAGGCTGTACAGCAGTTTTTCCAAAGGCCTCTTCACAATTTGAATTTCATGGAAATGTCTGCACACTTAGAACATCATAAACGTCACATAACCACATCCTTGAAAACATGACTTCAAAGGTGTTCTGTTCCACCTGATAAAAAAAAACTGTGTTTAGAGACAAAGTTACTTTGACTTCTTCAAAATTCATGCACAACTGAGTGACAGAATAAAGTAATAATAGAAGCAAATTTTAGGGCCTTAACCAAAATCTACAGGGGCACAAGTCATGCTGCTGCAGCGACAACAAACCACAGCCTCTGGAACCTTCGAAATCCTGTGTGGTCATTTTCTCTCACAGTGACTGAAAAGAACTGTGGTGGGTGGGAAAGAAAAAAGAGCCCCTCGCCACTCATAATACCAATCTTATGTATGTAGACGAAAATGGGAGGGATGGGAGGGGTTGGGGGGTGGCTGATGGACTAAGGCACAATTTTAAAGCGCTTATTGAATTGCCATTACAGCTCCTGAGACTAATTGTGGCTGTTGTGTGTCTCTCGGTGGCCTACGGGGCTCTGGAGTGGCCCTGTATGCTCTTACTCAGTGGGGTTTTCAAACCGAGTGGCCCTGAAAGAGAACAGGACCACCGTAGATCAATGGCAAACCTTTCTCTCTTTCACAAGCCCTTGCTAATCCTTCTCATTTGTCTGCCATTTGTTGAGGCATATTCACAGCTGGCTGAATTTAGGATTAGGCCTTGTTTTGTTACAAAAACAGCCCAAGTTATAATGCTGAATAGATGAACTAAAGGGTGGATGACGAATGAGTGTGTATGTGTTTGCCAGCATGTGTGCATGTGTGTCTATGGTATACACTATGTTCATGACCAAATTCATGAGAATACAGTAACTATTCAGGATTTGGTCATAATTCTCATTTCAGTGATAGGTGGTGCAAAAATGAACAATTAAAAAATATACAGAATCTTTCTGAATACTGTTTTAGTGATGCAGCATTCCATGTTTTTCCCAAAGCAGTTACAGTATCACAGTGATGTAAATTTTTTTTGTGTTCACACGGAACAAATGGGGAAATTTAGAAGTAGCAAACATACATACATAAAAGGTCAGTAAAAAGATGCAAGTCAGCAGGAATAGATGCATATTCACCAAGGGCGGTACGAACTGATGGAAAGGTAAGTGCTCACAAGCAACAAGAATTTGTGGTGCTTTATGAATCTGCTTCACAAATAGACAAAATGAGAGGAAAACATAAACACATATATATTGTAGTCATACTCTCAGACACATGGTCTGTGTGTGCATGTCTGGTAAAACTAGCCACTGTTTTTACAGCTAAGTGTCGAATGGATGTACGTGTGGACTAGTGGTCAAATGGTGTTAGAAAAATTCATTTTGGTTTCTGTTTTAATTTAATTTTAAAAATGTATATTAGACAATTTAGCTTCATTAATACTCTTAAACTTGCTTTTTCCAGGTGATAAAATACAGTATGTCATGCTGTAGAACAAAGTCTGCAGCTCCTTAATGGCACATTTATAAACTAAGTGTCATCTTGCAGCTGCCTTTTTAAATATGATTCTCACCATTCCTCTAGTTCATTCATGCTGCTGTTAAATGCTCCCTCCATCTCCCCGTCATGGCTCAGTCTTTCCGGATTCACCAAATTCATCATTTCACCAGCCTCATCATTCTCAGCAGAGTCATCAGCCACCACCACCACCTGTGTCTCGACTCTATGAGGGATTTATTTTGCTGCTGCTCAGGGTGGATGACCATCGATTAGGCACGGAAGACTTTCTGACAGACTAATTATCACATATCATCTCATTCTTTCATTTACTTGTCTCTCCTGATTGAAATTATGTCATATTATATATTCAACAGATTTAAAAATGCACCACTGCAAATACTCTTGAGTAGTAGTCATATGAAAACAACAACCCATATTTTGGTCCTTATTAACATATAATCATTATCTTGATTTAATCAGTAACAAAAACATTGTGGTAACATAACAAACACCAAAAAAAGTAAGTACCAAATATCTCAGGTGACACAACTGGAGTATGCAAAATTGATTGGAATCATTAATTTGTATGTCCCCCATCAGCAATGATTACAGCAGTAATCCATCTCCTCATGGACTGGCACACCCTCCAGATATTGTCATCCTGAGGGATGGTGGCCCACTCCAGGCGAGCTGCCTGGAGTTGCTGCTGAGTCTTTGGAGGATGTTCATGCTATTTCACTCGCTCACTCAACCAACCCCGCAGGTTTTCAATAAGGCTGGGGCTCTTCACTACAAATTCCGGAACTCCTGAACCGCCTCCATTATGCCAATGGCATGAACCCGGTCATGTTGCCCTAGCCATGGCATTCTTGCAGATACCATGCCTTTTTATAGGTGTGGGTTCGTAAGCCAAAAAAATGAGGTGTGTTTTTAAGTCTCTTGAGCGAATCTTTGGAGCTACGTTGGGTGAAAATAAAACAGCCAAAACAGGGTTTAAGAGGCTAATAGTTGGTGCACTTGATTAGAGGCCTTGTAACAGTTTCAAAGTGTGTTGACATGCTCTCTTCTCATGTCTCTATTTCATGAGAACAAAGATGGAGGTCCCTGTACCATGTCTCCTTTTGAAAATAAATATTTCATCAGAGAGAGGAGTAGCATGAACAAATTGATTCATCACAGTAAAATACCTGCAAAGGATGTAATATTTCATTAAAGTTGCAATGATTCCCTTCAAAGCCTGAATTTGTCCCCATTGTGTTCTGTCTGAACCAGAGAGTGTACTTGGACAGTCTTGGCAGCCTGCAGCAGAGCCATCAGACTGAGGCCTTCTCATCACTGAGTGGATTAGTGCTCATGTCTGAAGCCACTTACTTGACATTAGACAGAGCTGCTGAGTGGCATATGCGCCACATTTCCCCTAAAGCCCTGCCATGCCACGCCGCAGGTATGTGGTGCCGACCATCCAAACCCCATGTCAAGCATTCTCTGGATGCCTGCAGTCGTGCCAGACACCAGGAGACAAGGTTGAAGAGATGGATGGAGGGATGACTGTGTTTCGGTATGGATGACAGGAAAAGCAAGGGATATGTGTAATATAAGATGTAGTGAGGAAGAAAATAACAACAAGAAGGTTCATTTAAAAACCCATAACTTTTAATACAGTTCTGCCCAGCATCTCTTAAAAAGACATTTGGAAACAATGACACAAACACCCACTCTTGCCTTCTGATGAGGTCTAATCAGTCATGACTTCTGACAGTCTATCCCTTTTCCGGAAGAAAACAGGCTTGACAATGAATTACAGGCATAGTTGACATTATTGACAATGCAAGCAGCTATTGTAGAGTTAAACTCTGCATTATCTTTCTTTCTCTTAGCATTTTGCAGCATAGCTTGATAAAAATGCACAGTAAAGTAAAGAGAGGGGAAGATTCTCTGTTCGTGATGTGACAAACAATGAGTGGAGACTCTAGATCTGGGGTTACCAATTAGTGGCCCACCTGCCAAAGAGGCTTCTACCCAGACATAAAGCCCCTTGACATAACGACATATTTTTAACTTTTGTCAACAAAGGGATTTGAACAAGCACAACACTACCAGCTCAGTTTAGCCACTTTAGGTCCAAGTACTACTGATTGCTACCATAGTTTGCTGAGTATGTAAGATGCATGTAGACGCACAGTCTTGGCTGTCTCCATCTGGTAGCAAATTTATGTCTAAAATGAAGGCTTGCATCTGAGACGAGATCCTACATTCAAGAGACTGTTGTGCTGGATCAGGATTTCTGCCCATTCTTTCATCGCCAACACCACCCCAGCATCCACCTACATGCTCCAGCTAGGGGGTTAAAGAAGAGGAATGGGACATGATGCATATTGTTGTGAAGCATTGTGCGTTGTATGCCTGAACTGGAATCTGTTTACCATCAGTTCAGTGTGGGTACAGTACTTCAACAGACTTGAAACAGGTATTTAGATCTCTTTAGTTAGCGTCATCTACTTGTGATGCTATGATTCACTTTTTTTTCATACCGACAATGTTGCCTCTGAGTGTCAAAAAAAGTGCACAAAAGCCACAACACAACGGAAGTGTTTCCAGAGGACACTTAAAAGTGATGCTGACGTTATAATCACGTTATAATGGTAAAGGTTACGTCAGAGGAAGGTGTTCAAGAGGTGTCCTCTTGAAACACTTCCTTCGTGTTGTGATGTATTAGTGCGTATTGTAGTGCGTTTTGCTAATGTGTTGTGTTGTGGTATTTGCAGCATTTTCCCAATGCGTTGTGTTGCGGTATTTGCAGCATATTCTCTAAATGCTGCGCATGTGTCTTCAAATTGATGCTGTTTTTTTAATTTGCTTGTGTTTTGTCTCTTGGCATGCATTTTCTTAAGTTGCAGCGTGTTTGCCCGTCAGCCACCGTAAATATGATCAAAATGTCAGCAACCAGAAGATCAGTATGCACAAAATCCATTAAAAATGTTTTGTAAGGCTAAAGGGACTCAGACCATCTCCTATATATTTTGGCCACCTGAGGCAGGCCAGCCACATGTTGGCCCATGTCCCAGTCAGCATCATGAGGTTGACTTTGGCTGTGAGATACTGGAAAAGACCTAATTCAGTGCCCCTTCATGCAAAGTTTTAGCAGTGCCAGAGCCTATCCACCCTGCCCCTCCTTCATGCCAATGAAACCAGACAGACTCTGTGTTTTGTCACTGCATGCATGAATAATTTTTATTTCAACACTGCATTTTTTAACTTCACGGATTAACAGGTGGATGGCCTTCCTTTAAAGCAAAAGGTTTTCATGTAAAATGTCAGAATCTGCTTTCTTTTCCCTTTAAGTAGGTTTGAAATATTGGATTAAAACATGTGGTTTGTGAATCAGACAGTTAACAAGACATGTAAATATAAGTTTCCTCTGTCAAGGTCTGTCATCATGTTTCTGGGAGAAAGAACTTGACGCTGGTTGGAAAACATATGGACACAACATGAACTCCAACTGAGTCTGCAATCTTCCACTCAAATCCTGGCTAAACCTTGGGCTTAAAACCAGACTGTATATAATGTTCATTTTATTCTTTATCATAGATGCACATGTTGACAGATTGTGGAACAGTGAGTGAAATTTGAACCAAAATCATTTTAGCAAGACGAATGTCAGGGACCGATAACAAATACCTCCATGGTCAACAAATTTGTATGTGAATGTTTGAAAACACATGATAGTGCTTCTAAATCTTCTACGCCTTTAATAATTTGATGTTTTTGTTTCTACGGCAGCGCTTAAGTCCAACCACAGCAATACATTCATTGACAACACTCAACATTTACAGGATTTCTACTCCAACGCAGAGGTTGTGCATCACATTAGTAGCACCATGCAGTGACTTCTCCTCTCCTGTCCAACACTTCCCGATGCAGCTTCAGCACCAGAGTCAGTGGCTGCAGATGGAAAGAAGTCAAAAATGAGATTCTAGATGCTGGAGTTTGTTGTGGCTGTTTACCGGATATGCATATTTTAAGCATTTTTTAAAACAAAAGTCATGTAACCGCAGCTAATGCACATACTCACGTCCGATTGGCTGACTTCTTTTGGATGCTGTACTGTCTGTAAAGCACAGGATCTGCTATTGTGGATCTTTTTGCACCATACTGTATTGTGTATTCTGTTAATTATAACTGACAAAAGTCTAAATTTTAAGAAAGGTACTGTCCACATAATGATTGTCACTTTTCATGCATCACCGTACTTTATACTTTACTTTATAAACAGCCTGAAGGGTGTAAACTGTGAGATACTCCATCATATTTGTAGTGGGATGACATGCTCACTGTTTTTGATTAAAATGTGGGACTTTAATAGGCCACAGACGGCAGGCAGATGCCGTTGGAAAGGTTCATCAGACATCTCAATTTGTGACATTACATTAAATTTCCTCTGATAGAGAGGTGGCGCCCTCTGATGGTCAAAATGCAAAACAATAGTTAAAGTCTTGTGAACTCTGGCACTCTCTGGTGGCCATCATGAAGTACTAAACAAAGTAGTGTTATAAGTACCAGTTGAGATGATAACATATAATGTACACTATACACGAAACTATTCAGACTCCCCAGGATAATGGTATGGGGTTGTTGACAATTCTGTGCTTCCAATGTTGTGGGACCAGTAAGGACCGTTTCTGTTCCAGCATGATTGTGCCCCAGTGCACACAGCAAGGACCATAAAGACATGGTTTGGTGAGTTTGGTGTGGAAGAAGGTCTCAACTCTATCGTACACCTTTGGGATGAACTGGAACAGAGATTGCGAGCCAGGCCTTCTCGCCCACCATCGGTGCCTGACCTCACATATGCGCTTCTAGATGAATGGTCAAAAAGTCCCACAGACACACTCCAAAATATTGTAGAAAGCCATCCTACAAGAGTGGAAGCTGTTACAGCTGCAAAGGGGGAGACCAACTCCATATTAATGCCTATGGATTTAGAATGGGATGTCATAAAAGGGCCAGGTGTCCTAACACCTTTGTACATATAGTGTATAATGTTACACTTGCAAATATCCATTATCCAGTAATATCCAATTATTGGTTATTATTGTAACATCTAAATAATGAAATCAATTTGAAGACTTCACCAAATTAGGTGTATATATATATATGTGTGTATTTATTTTACATATATCAAGGCCTAAGTGTTATAAGATATGAAGATTAGAGAAAAGGTGTTTTAAGGTTACATCTATGTACAGAATGTACACTACCCAACTGTACTGTATGTACCTCCAATAATGATATAGAGACAAGAGGAGAAAAGCATGTTCCAAAGGTTATTCATAGAGTTTGTGAATATTATCCAAAGTTTATAGCGGCTTTGGTGATAGTCATTCATTATGTTTTACAGTCATAACCCCCCCAACACACACACACACACACACACACACACACACACACACACACACACACACACACACACACACACACACACACACACTCCTGTTGGAGTGGTGCCCTCTTATGGTCAAAAAACAAATGATTAAAGTCTTCGGTCTGACTGACTCTTCTTGGGATGGACTGCAGGATACGTGACATGTTCAACTTTTGGCAATTTAAACAGTAGCAGAGTGATTATCATAATCATGACGTGATGCTAGAATCCGTAGTCGCATTGAAAGTGTCAGATGCAAAAGGAAAAATAAAATGATGAACAACTTAAATGAGATCCAGGGAGAATACATTAATCTGACACTGTGTTAAACTCAAAAGAAGTTGCAACATCTACATATGGCAATGCTGCATGTCTACTCTTCACTACAAGACAGTTGATGATGCACAGACAGGATGTGACTGAAGTTAAGGTGACAACCACAGTGTTGCTTGGCATGCAAACTGCTGCATAAAGGGGTCTTTGACATTGTGGCTGGTCTTTGCTGCCACCATGATGCTTGTTCTGTACATCTTGCTTTTTCATTTTCTGACATGGTTCGGAGGAAACGGTAAGATTATCAAATATGATTATTATTCTATAGCTCACTAATGACACATTAACCAATTTAAAGTTTCTCATGTTTTTAGCATTTAGGAGTGAAATCATAAATGGTAAAAAGACCAAGAAGAGCTCGATGCAGTACATGGCATCACTGCAGAACAGCAATGGTGATCATGTATGTGGAGGATTCCTCATCAGTGAAGACTTTGTAGTCACTGCTGCACACTGTGACACCTCGTGAGTTACCTTTTCTCTTCAAGCAATATTTGATTCACCTCAATATGACGTAAATATTTCTGTCTATTTCTCAATCATTCATGCAGCAAAATTGCAAGTGTTGTTCTTGGCACCCGCAATCTGAAGAAGATTGATAATGAAACAATGAGATACACTGTGGAGAAGTGCAAGCACCCATCTTATGTGCAGCCTGAATATGGGAATGACATCATGCTCCTCAAAGTATGTAGATATCTGTTCATCCTCATAGTCCAGGTGATGTCATGCATCTGTACAGTCAAATTATTTGCATTTATGTAAGTTACATTTCTCAAGGTCCATCAAATAAAACAATGTGTTTTTACCCGGTTGTGTCTATATGGAAGAAAGTAGCAGAAACACAGGACTATCACAACCATTCAGAGTATCAACTATTGCCTATATTTCATGTATTGATGTAAAACGTTCCCTCACGGGTGTCTGTTTGGTAGATAGATCAAAAGTGTCCTTTACAGTGGCCAAAATTGCACACAAAAAAAAGAAAAACTGATAAAGTACCCTCTCGGGCCTAGAGTCTAAGCTGCCTTTATAATGATGAAAACACAACAGAGCCACACAGACTGCCCTACATGCTAGAAAAGGGTTTGGAGTTGTTTCACCATAAAAACATCATGGGTTTCAGCATGCTGAATGTAGTGCCTTTTCCAATTGTTTGCCCCTTTGTACATGCCTAGCTGCAGCCCAGTTATTAAATGTAGAGGAGACCACAGGACTCACCAGATTTGTTCATG
This sequence comes from Chaunax sp. Z400, assembly GCA_037577475.1. Taxonomy (NCBI): domain Eukaryota; kingdom Metazoa; phylum Chordata; class Actinopteri; order Lophiiformes; family Chaunacidae; genus Chaunax; species Chaunax sp. Z400. The sequence goes on from CM075188.1 coordinate 11,760,368, forward strand.
TAGTGTACGTATGTTTGTGTTGCCTATGAGTGCAATCCTGTAGTTTTACTATTCCTGAATGCCTGCAGAGTTTGGCAATTCTTATTAACTAGACAAGTTTTGATAAAACACATCTTGATTTCCTTAGTTATCAGCTTCATGTTGTCTAAAGCTTAATTTTATGGGAGTAACATAAATTCCTATGCTTCAGCTCGATATCTGTATATCCTATTTGTGTGCCGTGCACTCTTGTGACCTGAGAGGTGCAACACTGAAATCTATCACAAGCTTCATCTTCCAGTGATTACATGTTAACTTGAGGTCTGTTTATTGGCTTTATTAATGAAATGTGTGGTCATTTTTCAACCTTTACTTTCTTATTTTGTGTCTCCAGCTGTCTCGGAAAGCTCAATTGGGCAAAAAACTGATTAAGCCGATTCAACTTCCAAGTCATGAAATGACGCTTAAAGCAAACAAAAAGGCCTGTGTCGCTGGATGGGGTTTCACAAGAACTGCTGGTGAAATTGTTAATGATCTGCGAGAGGTGGATGTTCCTATCCTTAGCCAGGAAAAGTGTCAGATGTTGTGGCATAATATCCTTCCTACAAATGTTATCTGCGCTGGTGGATATGGCACAAAGAAAGGATTCTGTCAGGTATATTTTCTGTCCTGATCTAAATAAATGTTAACTGCGTTCTAATTTAAACATGGTCCTACCAAGAATCAATTAATTAAGAAATGAAGCTTCTTCCTCCTCACAGGGTGATTCTGGCGGCCCTCTGGTCTACAGAAACTTGGCAGTGGGTGTTGTTTCCTTTAACAGCAAATTTAACTGTGACTACCCAAATGTGCCCAACATCTATACAGACATAACAAAATTTCTCCCCTGGATAAAAAATATTCTTCAGAAAAAGAAATGTTAAATGTAATGTAATGTTACAAGATGTCTTTGAATTGTCACTCTGTCAGTTAAAACTGAAAATGTGCTTCCCCCTGTGGTATCTTATCATTCTTTATTAAACAAAACATTCACAAAACCTCTATCTGACCATGTTGTCTTCTCTAGCTCTCTTATCACGTGAAGAAATTCTGACCTTTGCCTGAAACCGGTCTTTATGGTATATGTTTGCATAAAGCCTTTTTATGGCACTTCGCTTAAAGAGATGCTGAATTCTAGTCAACACTAACATTAACAGTCGTCTAGACTATTTGCTGCTGATTAAATAAAGAGGTTTAGTTTCATAGTGACCGTGGGAGCATGAGTTCTCAGATCTGCAGCCATACGCCGTGGTTTCTGTGGTTTGTCAAATCTGTCACAAAATTCCAAGAAGCCGTTTTGAGTCGTGCGTAATGTCACATAGAGTGAACATCAAAAAACATGTTGCACCTTTTGTTTTTCACTTCATAGCTGCATCAAGCTATAGTTCATAGGGTGTGAGTATATACTGTACGCCAAAATGTGCAAGAAAGAGAACCAACATTATTGCAAATGAATCAAATCAAATGTATCAATTTATATTTGTGTAGCGCTCTCTGGTTTTACAAAGTGCTTTACAGAGCAAGACAAAACAGTACACAGAAACAAATAAAAACAATGAAAACAGAAAATAGTACATATGGTACAATCAATATGAAAACACAACATAATACAGAGTATAATGAAATAATGTAAAATTAAATTAATGACTGAAGTAAATATCAATGGAATTGGAGCGACAGCTGCAAAATGAAAATTAATATATAATTAAATGAACAGTGACAAAAATGGATTCAAAAAAAGTCTGTGCTAAATGCATTATAGTGATTGGTTCACGTTGTCAATGAAAGAAAAAGTGGTTGGGAAGTAAACTGAGTCTAGCTTTTGTTTGAGGATACTTGATGCTTCCCAATGGGTTAATGCAGATGATCAAACATCTAGAGCCGGAGTTTCTACCTGTTAAAAATCAGTTTTTCCTTGCCACTGTCACCAAGTTTACTCATGGAGGAATGTTGTGTCCTTAGCCTCTTTCATACAGGCGGCAACAGCGCATATATTGCTATATAAATAAATTTGACTTGACCTCCACGTTTTGAAGCAGGTGATAGATAAGATCGAGGCCTGAAGTATAAGATTAGTTATATGACTCTCGTTGCATGCACATGCAGAAAGTTTAATAATTTTTGTGGTATTTCTGTTTTGGGTTATCAAAACTGGAAAGTCAGATAACATTGACCTTCGTGCAGTCATGCAGTACCTCTGTCTGAAGGGCTTATCCAAAGAAGTCAATGACATAGTGGCCACGCTAGGGGAAGGGGGAAGAAGTGGATTGCTGAATTCAAACGAGGCAGCGAGAGCCTGGGAGATGATGCCTGTCTTTGAAGGCCGATCACTGTCATCACTCAGGGGACAAGATCCATGAACAAGACAAGATCCATGTATGACAGATTGAAGAGTAACACAAAGGAACATTGCCACACAGGTAGGGTATCTCCCAGGAATCAGTCCATGCACATATCCACAACAAACTCTGAATGACCAAGGTGTCTTGAAACTCCTTGATCCTAATGAGAAGCGGATTCTGCACAACATGGTAAGTGACAATCTTCCTTTTACAGTAAGGCAGATCCCGAAAGAATTCTCCAGCAATTTGTAACCATGGATGAGACTTGGGTCAAACACTTCCAACTGAAAACAAGAGAACAGTCAAAACAGTGGAAACACTCAGAGTCTCTGGCTCCCAAGAAAGCCAAATAGTTGAGGTCCACAGGTAAGATGATGGCCTCTGTTTTCAAGTGTGTAAAGGGAGTGCTGCTGATGGACTACCTGTAAAATTGTCACACTATTACACAGGCCTACTACACTATGTTGATATTCTTTTATTTATTTTTTTAAATTTATTTATATCACACCATCAATACTAGACATAAAATATAAAAAAAAACAAAAAGAAAGAAGTTTGTGTGAGGGCATGGTAGAAACCTATACAGGCTTATATAAAACCACACCCAAGAATAGAATGAGTAACATACGATTAATACAGAAAACTAATACATTTCAAAAGTTAGCACACTAAAGTTTTACACAAAAAAAAATGTTTAAAAAAAATGCAGAGACACAATAGCAGATGTAATAAATCAAATTAAATGTTTCGACAGGACAATTTTATATATATATATATATATATTTTTTCTTATATACAGGCAATGAAGCACCAGTATCTATTAAATTAACATTTTCGTTCTATAAAATTACTCCACGTTACCTGATAAAGAACTGACCACGGGATGTTTTATATAACGGAAGATGAAGATTCTCAGCCTGTCTAGTTGGGTAAGAAAGCTGAGGGAGAAAATCAAGACGATTTGGTGTGGGAAGCTGACAAGAAGAGTGCTGTTCGCTTTAGCCCACAGGTCTATAGTAGCGATGACTGCCATTTTTTTTACCCAAGATGGAGAATGACCTCAGTGGTCATCAGATGCCACTTACAAACAAATTTTCCGACATTGGTCAAGATGAGTCACATTGCTCCTTTAGATTTCTAGCTGCCACTCAATGATCACATGACTTCAGAGCATTAGTTTTCATACTGAAACCCAAACCTGAAGCTGGAAACTGTGGTCTCTGTTACTTATTTAGTTTTTGGCGCAAGACTGCAGTGACAAAAGCCAGCAGTTTAAAGGTCACAGCTAAGAAGAGGATCCATAACAGACAACATCTAATTCACTGGAGCTTAGACTTAGACTTTATTGTCCCGAACGGGAAACTCTTTTCCACAGCACAATACATGATCATCACAGATCAACAGCACACAATGACAGCAACACAACAAAACAGTAGTAACATAAATTGACAGACAGCAGAACACACTCGGTTAAATGGTATCCAAATAGTGAATGATATTGCATGAGTTTAATAAGGACTTGAAGTGTCAATGATGTAAAATCAAAAGCGATATATTAAAAGCAATTGTAAAATAACAAAAACTCATCATGTTGATGACATAGTGTTTAATGTCCCTCAGACTGTTGAGGCAGCAGAACCACAGGCCTCACTTACAGGTGGTGAACTTCTGACTACATGCACTCATCATTTAGGCAATTAAAAGTTGCACCGACGCACGCAGGATGTGGCTGAATAAGTCAAGGCGAGGCAGAGTAAAACCACCGGGTCACCGACTGAGTAAACTGCTGTATAAAGGTGTCAACTTGACACCCCCAACGACAACAGATTGAACTGGCTGCTGACATGATGCATGTTTTGTGCAAGTGTCTGTTCTTTCATCTTCTAATGTGTCTCGGACTTGAAGGTAAGACACCAAATGTGGTTACAAGTCTCATGTGTGTAAATACTAACTCATCATTTTTTCCTCTTATCTCTGCAGCACTTGGAAGTGAAATCATAAAGGGTAAAAAAGTCCCTGAGAAGTTAATGCTGTATATGGCCTCGATACAAGACAACAGTGGTCATCATATATGTGGAGGATTCCTCATCAGTGAAGACTTGGTCGTCACTGCTGCACATTGTTACCGCAGGTGACAAAGGTGACCTTTTCTCTTTGCATTTTAATTTGTTTTGATGGCACACATTAATTTACTCTCCGTGATCACTCAGCAATCCTACGAGTGTTGTTCTTGGCACCCACAATCTCAACAAGGTTGATAATGACACAATGAGATACACTGTGGAGAGATGCAAGCATCCATCTTTTGAAAATGAACGAACCGGCAATGACATCATGCTGCTCAAAGTAAGTAGACATTCAATCAGTCGTAGGTGAATCGTGCAATACTTTCATGTTCTGTTTAATTCAGAGCGCCTTTATCTTCAAGCAGTTCATTTTAACTTGAGGCCTGATGGAGGATAAAAGATTTTATGCTATCATCTGGTTTGTTTTTTGCTCTTTGTGTTTTGTGTTTTTGCAGCTGTCTAAGAAAGTCCGACTGGACAACAGAGTGCAGCCGGTTCAACTTCCAAAGGCTGAGATTAAAATAAAAGATAAAGCAAAGTGTCGTGTGGCAGGATGGGGTTTCACAAGAACTGGTGGTAAAACTGTTGATGTGCTGCAAGTGGTGGACGTGCCCTTTGTTAACTTGAAGGTCTGTAAGACAAAGTGGCATCACAGAGGAGTAGATCTGCCTGACAGTGTTATCTGCGCTGGTGGGTATGGTACAAACAAAGGATTCTGTCAGGTATGTTTTCTGTCTGAAAATATCAAGAGGTTTCTAATCTGAGTGTTTGCTGGTCTGAGAAATTGACTAAACAAGATCAATTTCTCTGTTCTCACAGGGTGATTCTGGTGGTCCTCTGGTGTGCAGCGGGATGGCTGTTGGTGTCGTGTCTTTTAACATGAAAAAAAACTGTGACTACCCAAATATACCCAACGTCTATACAAATATATCAAAATATCGTCAGTGGATAAAAGACAATAGAAGGAAATGTTAAATTTAAGAATTCTGCATACTTGTATTGTTTTTGTATTGTATAAAAAGTTATCCAAAAAAAAAACAACACACAAAAAAAAAACACAACATGAAAGTGCATATTTACTGCCTGTCTTATACGGTATTATTGAATGTATTGATTTTATTGTGTATGCTTGTACTCTCTTCTAATAAGAATCTGAAATAAATCTGAATATGGAAGCTGTGATGTTTTGTGGTCTGGTTCGTAGATTTCAAAGAAATGCCACAGAAGGCTGTATCCCGTTTTTTCTTTACCAAAGAGTACTGGTGTTACATCTGTGGTCTTCACTTAGATTAACTTCATCTAAAGCTCAGATGAACATGAGGAGAAGGTTCGAAAATACCAGGAACAATCACAAAAAGGAGATAAAAATGAAAAATGAGGGAGACACACATATGTCTCCATCCTGCTGCACCACCAAATCTGCAAGCAGTGTTTCATCATCGGTGCTTGTCGGACTGAACCTGATGCACACAAGATGAAAGACAATAAGCAGTCAATAGTGTTGGGAGAACATGAGAAGCTACATGGAACATCCTCCATTTACCACTGCCATTAGGTTGGCACTGTAGCAGAAGTGAGCAGAGGTCTTAACCGTATAAGGACAAACTGGTGCAACTGACCCATACTGTTTGCTAATGTTGGTCACACCACCCGTTATACCACTTGATGCCATTTTACAAGTGCTGTTGAAATCATTGCTCAACACAGCTATTGCGCTAAGCTAAGAGTTCTGCAACTGCTTGTCTTCCACGCTACAGTTTCCATCTGTCCATCTATGTTAACAAAAATTTGCCTCCAGAATTAATCAGTGAATGAAACCTCAGTTTTGATTTCCTGCAACTGCATTTTTGATCCAGCTCCAGTTCACTTTTGTGGTCAAATATTTTTCCACAAACAGTGCAGGGAAGAAGATGGAAAAAAGCCCAGATTGAGCAAAACAGAGAATAAAAGTATAATTTATATTAAATGAAATGAAGGATGAGGCCATTATTATACATTGCGAGAGTCCATCATGTACCAGTCACATAATCTATATGCTTCAGGTTACAAGCAAAAAATATGATACGATAATCAACAATGGTACAAGCTGCAAATGAAATGCAGAAAGGAAGTGACCAGGGGTTAAAATACAAAAGATTGATTCCCTTGAAAACAAGACAGGCCTACAAATTGGACATGAACATCATTTAATATCTGTCTTGGTTTTTGGTTCATGTATTCCAAACAATTACACAATTTTGCAAATGCGTTACACATTTATGAAATTCATTATATTTGTTCCTATAGTCCATAAATATGCAAAATAAGTGAACTGGTGACTCTAAATTGATTTAATTTCCTTCCTTCCTGGGTCACCAGAACAGACAAATTGTTTTATAACACCAATAATAATAGTAAAGACTATATTTGTATGCTTCATATTCAGCCCACCTTTGCATTGTTTAATCAAAAAGATAAACTATTTTCAGAAAAACACTTTTTTTCTTCATCATATGTTGTCCACTCGGCCCAAAATGTCTTTAAAAGGCTGACTGGAAGAAGAGCCCCTCCCACCTGAGAGTCACAACATTTTGAATCACCCCCAAGCTTGTCTGGGCCTCAAAATGCTGGCAGTGCTTCAGTCTCTAAAGGGTAAATGATACAGACAGAGTTCAGAATTATCAAGTCACTCACTCACCCGAACAACACCAAAGGTCTACTTAGTAACACTTTAAATAATATTTTGAATGGTCGTCTGTGTAGACAGTGAATGCTTTGTTATATTACCATAAACATCAATCAGCCAAAACATTAAAACCACTGACAGGTGAAGTAAATATCATTGATCTTTGTAATGCAATGATCTATTGGAAAACTTTGGGCCCTATGATGCTGACACAGAATTTTGGCATTGAAGATACATTCATTAAAAGACAACGACAACAGAATGCAAAGCATTTTGTTGTTTCATATAGACACATTATTAACAAAGTAGAATACAAATCAGCAAAAATAATAAAACTGGACTAAAACCAACCTCATATCTGATCAAACCCAAAAGGAACCAACATACAAACATCTAACTGAAAAAACAACAACAACAAAAAACCAGTATGGCTACATCTTTACCGCCTGGTCATACAATATTATACAAAGTGGGCATACTATACTATATACTCCATACTATAGGCCACCAATTACCACAAACACTTAAAAGTGGAAACGTAATATTGACATGCAAAGGCAAAAGAAGTCCAAAAAGGCTTAGAACATGAAAATCAGGGGTTTCCTGAATACAAAATGAAAAGCAAAAAAATGAATGGTGAGAGGAAGAATAGATTTATGTGACATTTACCAAAGTTTGTTCCCTGGCTGAAAGAGATTCTCAATCTAACAAACCATACCTGATGATGGGCTTCAGTGTACTTTGTGTTGTGGAGATGTAAACATGTTTTTGAGTTAATAAAAAGAATACAGTGATTCTGTTTGGGCTCAACACACACTCATTATTTAGTAAAGGTCCATTCTATCCTGCTGAACATTCTGTAGTCAATTATGTCTATCTACAAATGGAAATAAGTACATTCAACAATGTTACATGAAAATGTGAAAATTACACTTTCAATCCCAGAAAGCTGAGAAATTCATTTGCATTTTAGATTAGAGCCGTGCTTGCATGTCGCATTACACAAAACCACGTTCTTTCCTCAGGACACAAACCTGATGTAACCCAGTGAAAATAAGGAAAGTAAAATAACTCTCAAGCTCTTTGTGATAATTTAATTATCATTAATTATTATTAAATACTAACACTGAATAATAAACCACACCTTTGTAAAAGGCCCATCCACACACAAACATTCAGACAATGTGGATTTTAATTACTATTCATCCAAAATGTTTGCCATTGCTTAACATTGCTAAACAAGAGTGCAACTTTTATTTTGTGAACGTTTTTGGATGACACTTATGGCAGTTTGGTCCTTTCGTGCTTCGTTTGCCTCTGTATCCATGAAGCCGTTATGAAACCAGCAGTTTCTTGCATCAATTATGAAACCCTGTTTTGAAAATCTAAAACCACGTCTTTCTCATTCCCAACAACTTCCCAAAAAACATGTTAGCAACTTATCACTGAAGCAATAAATACCGCAAAATATGCAAGACTGTCTCATCTCAAAATTAACAAGACCAAGAGTAGAGGCTGTGAGTTGACCGTAGACCATGGAAGTGAGCGTTGTGCTATTGCTGCTCTTTGTCCTGACTGGTAAGCTAAGACATACGACTACCGTAACAACAAACTCCAGATATCTTTGGTTAACATAAGAATGAAAGATGTTTTTGCATTTCAGGAGCTGATGGTACTCATATCGTTGGAGGCAGAGAAAGTGCCCCCCACTCGCGCCCGTACATGGCCTCGTTGCAAGCAAGAGGGCGCCTGGTCTGTGGGGGAGCCCTGGTGAGGGCGGACTTTGTGCTCACAGCAGCACATTGTCGGATACCTGTGTAAGAATTAAAACATATACCAATACATTTTTTTTATTTCATTGGCAACAGTAATATAATTACTTCAACAACAGATAACTTGGGACTTGAAATAATCGTAATGTTAAATGTTCATAGAATTAAAGTTGATTTAAAAAAATGTGTGGATGCAGCTTTTTTGCACACCGTAACAATATATAATATTATATAAATATATATATATATATATATATATATATATATATATATATAGTTAAATTTTCACTGCATGTGGATTACACCAGATTTTTGCAATTTCTGCAAAGTGCTTGTTATACTGTGCTAAAATAAATGAAAAGCATTGATTCCAATAGTATTATGTTATACTGTATTGTGTTTTGAAGATGTTCAGTAGGTTTTCTTGAAAAAGAAAATGATTTCAGCCAAGAGAGATCATTAGCAACCTTCACAGCATATCTTATGTCCAGTCATCATTCAATTGTGATTTCTAGACCATACACAGTTGTACTTGGAGCTGATTCCCTGTCTGGTAATGAGTCCACAAGGCAGGAGTTCAGGACTGTCAGAGCCTTTCCACATCCCAACTATGATGGACATGAAAATGATATCATGCTCCTAAAGGTAAGGACACTTTTAAACTGTTGTTCACGACAATGGAGCAGATTTAAATAGAAGAATCAATCACATTTCATTTTTTTCCCATTTTGCACAAAAAGCATAAACATGAGGTTAAAATGATAAAACATAAGTGTCTGTATTTTTCAACTATTAATCTCCTTGTCTCAGCTCAACGGCTCTGCCCGACTGAATGAAACAGTGCAGCTACTCACCCTGAAAATGGACAGGATAAATAAATCCAGTAAGTGCATCACAGCTGGCTGGGGGGATGTAGGAGATAACAACACCTTACCAGCCAGGCTTCAGGAGGTCAACGTAACCACCCTGCCACAGCGGCGCTGTCGTAGGAGATGGAGAACTGTGCCCATTACCAGATCAATGGTTTGTGGCGTTGGAGACGGCAACTTTCAAGGCTTTTGCTCTGTAAGGAGATACACCGGCTTGTTCTTGAGTACCCAAACTGACATTTGAAGGAGTTTATTCTTAAGTGTGTAAAACTTAACATCTTTTAAACATTTAAATGATGTGGATCGTCATAAAGACATTCAGTAAATGTCAGAAAAAACAGATACAGTTATGATGCAGGAGTGCGTATGATAATGGAAAGATGATATTTGTTCCTGTTGAAAATGATGCGGAGAAAGAAAATCATACAAGACATTTTAAGCAAGATACACCTTTCATTTAAATGTATTGTATCTTTCCTGTTAAAGGGGGATTCCGGTGGGCCATTGGTGTGTGATGGAGCTGCAGCAGGTGTCGTCTCCTTCTCTGGAAGGAGATGTGGAGATCCCAGGACCCCTGATGTCTACACGCGTGTATCATCTTTCGGTGACTGGATTACAAGTGTGATGAACAGTAATTAAGCAAGCAGTGCAGTTTTTAGGATGTGAGGACTCTTAATTAAAATACAAATGGGGTGTTATTGTTTCATATCAGCGCTGTAGTTTTGGGGGGTTTGGTGATAGCCTAAATTATGTTTTTGTCACCACCACTTGTCAATTTTTGGATTTTGTTGTATTGAATGCAATCAAAATGGCTATGCTGAGCGGAACGAAAAAAAATAAACTTGAAATGAAAAAGGTCGATTCCCATGCATTCATTTTTGTTGTAATTAAAACATGTATCAAACAGTGACACCACCTTTCGAATGATGGATACAATCATGAATTTGTCAATAAAGCTTTGGAAAATAAAGTGTATTTAATGGTTCAAAGATTTGTTCATGTATGCATATTTGAAAAGGAGCTTCATTAGAGGTGGGAAACCAGTAAATCTGATGTGACTTGAACTTGGCATGAGACTAAATCTGTCTCCTGCAGCAGTGCACGGTGTTTCCATCCCACACAGGAGCTTCATGGTGAGTTACGATCCCCCACATTAGTTTGTGTTACCATGTGAAAGAGTGTTTACTTGCTGCTGTCACTGAACTTAGGTAGTTATCACCAGGTAGTTAACTACTCTGGCTAATGTTGTTGGTTAACGCTTCAGTTCATTACAGTCAGTGGTTCTCACATACAGTCGCAAGCCTTCACACAAGTTCACCATCTGAAAGACTCTTCTTATTTGTGAAATAATGTTTCAGTTTTATCACAACTAATTCTAGAATAAAGTCTGAATTCTGAGAATAAAGGCAGAATTCTGACAATTTTTTTCCTGACTGTAAAAACTGTCTTTTGGATTTTGCTTAAAGTCATACTTAGGATATGTCCCTGTAAACACAACATTCAAAGATGCCCTCACCTCAGTGGCTAAGGAGTCCGTTTTTCTGTTCTAAACTGTTCTATATGCTGTAATAATATATTATCTGTTTTCAGTTCATTTCAAGTTCATGTGTTACATAGTATTTGGAGAAAAAAAAAAGTGTCTTATGTTTCATGTTTTCTGCACCCAAGTTTAAAATTCACGGTTGAGAATTTTCATTTCCTTATCCATTTTCATGTACACAACATGCTAGAAGGCACAATTTGCTAAATATACCTGTGTGTCTTTTCCCAAAGCTATAGAGTCAATGGCAAACAAAGCATGAAGATTTTACTGAATAAGGAAATGTGCATGGATGGTGGACATGTGGCCCCTCTGTGTAAGATGATGCCCCTTTGTGGCCCCTGAGTTAGAAAAATCCTAAATCCATCTCTGAACTTACCGGAAATAAAACAGACATCCTTGTTATTAGGCCCCTCTGCATACCTAAAGAAATACCATTTACTGCTATCTCTCCGTATTTATCAAGTTGCAAGAAACTGTGGTGTCCTATTTGACAATAACTTTGATTCTGAGCAACATATAATTAACCTAGTTCGATCATGTTTATACCACCCGTGTAACATTGTTAAAATAGGACCTATTTAAATTTAAGAGATGCAGAAACTGTAGTTCATGCTTTTATTTCCTCTCGCCTTTATTATTGCAACAGCCTCCACTGTTGTCTTAACCAGAAAACCATGAAAAGGCTTCAGACTGCACATAACTTTAAATTTGAACTAAAGAATATGACCATATTACACCTGTTTTAGCATCTTTACACTGGCCCCCTGTTTGTTTTAAAAATGATTTTAAGATTTTATTGATTACCTTTAAGGCTCTTCATGACCTTTTAACAATATGTAGTTTGAGATCATCAGGCAGTTGTCCTCTTTCTGTTCCTAAGTCCAGGTTGAGGTTTTGCAATCAGGGCACTGAAGCCCGAATGACCTGAGGAGATAAGGCTGTTTGAGTCAGTGTCCTCTTTTAAATCTCAACTTTTTATCAGATAGCATATACTGATTATATCTGAGCTCCCTTAGGCTTTCTGCCCGTTTAAATTACGTTTGAAGCGACTCTTGCATTACAGAAAATCCCGACATCCCTTCACCGGTGTAGCAGGTTGTTTTGTGTACATTGTCAAATAGTGTAATTTCTCTATTTTTGAAATAACCCAGTTCCTGTTAAACTCCAGTCATTAAAAGTCTATATAATTGATACAAAAACTTCAATTCCCACTATCCATTGCGCTGCTTCTCAAGTCCCTCGATCTAACCGAAAGGGTCGCTGGGAGATCGAGTATCTTCTCCGCATCTCCCACAGTTTTCGCGAGATCTACATAGGTGGCTTGGTGTGTGGCAACATTTCTCTGCTAGACGAACCGAACAGTATTGATATGAAATCTGCCTAAAGGTAATGGAAACGAGTTCGGGAGTGAGAATAAGGCTTGTAATACGCAGTTGTTGCTGGTGTCATTAGGAAAGAGCGGATGTATCGCGCCTCCACTTACAGTAAAATCTGCATTGAGGTAGCTACAGCTAGGACAGACGAGTGTTAACAATGTGAACTGTAGGTGTATTGGATTTAGTCCAAGACAGGTGATATTACCTTACAACATTAAATATCGTGTACTTTGTCGTGTTCACACTATCATACTATATATGTGTATAGCTAATGTATAAGTTAGCTACACTAAAATGTACCCGGCTATCGTAAACCATACTGTAATTCGTGAGATACAATGAAATGGCTAACGTTTTATCTTGAAGTTGTGTCAGACATATTTGTATAGGCTTTTAAATCTTTACCTGAGCAGTCTGCTAATGAAATATGACGAGGTACATAGTTTCTCCTTAGTAGCAAACCGTGACCTTCATGGTTTGTACTTAAAGTAAAAATGTCTTAGACGTTGCTCCATCATGCTAACTTAGTCTATTAGCTATTGTAGTTGTCAGTCTCTGCTGAGCAGTCTGCAGCATGTCACGGGTCTCTTCACACAGCTCAGTCTCTCAGCTGAAGTAGGCCTCCTAATGCTAGTATACAGTAGGCTGCACGTCAACTTTGACAGCTGTTGTATTCATTCATATAACAGAACATTTCCCTGTTCTTCTCTTAATCAGTAGCCATTGAATTTCTGGAGGAATGTCCAAGAAAAGGGGCAGGTATGTAGAAACAAATCGATAATATTTGCTATCACCTGATGCATTGGTGGTTTTTTAGAATATTACATAATGCTAACAGTTAAACATTTAGGAAAAGTGGTTAAGGCATAAAATAAACTTTATAGAATGAACAAATATCTTGCATTGGATTTATGGCTGAAATTAAGGACAAAAATTAAAAAATCATCTGTCTAAAAATAGTACAATAGGGTTCTTATTGTGATAAAGTTGCAAATAGATCTGAATAGGAAACATGAAGCGACCTCAGTCCTATATGATCTTAATTACGTATATATCAAACATGTTCTTAAAGACACACATCCTGATATATTAAAGCATTTTGTAAAAAATTTAAGGCATGTACTTGGTTTTAAATTTTAAATACAGACACACAGACCTGCATATTCATCCTGTTTTCCCAGAAAGCGGAGTAGCGGAGAGCTGAGTGACTCATTGATCCCGGACCCCGACAGCATTCTGGGAGTCCGCATTCAGCATAACTGGCGCGAGAAGGGGAACCAGAGCAAATGGAAGGGAACAGTTCTTGACAGGCTTAGTGTGAACCCTTCTCTGTTCATGGTGAAATACGATGGCTTTGACTGTGTCTATGGCATTGAGCTATTCAAGGACGAGAGAGTGTCGAATTTGCACGTCCTGTCAGAAAAAGTTGGTGAGTTAGTTAACTTCTCTCTTAATCTTTGCCAGCTAGTTTGCAACTATTACTCCATGTTTCCATTTGTGACCATGTCTCCACAGTAAACAACAAAATCAAGATACCCCCAGGAGCGGAGGAGCTGGTGGGCAAAGCTGTGGAGCATCTTTTTGAAAAGGAGGATGGAGAGAAGAATGAGTGGAGAGGCATGGTCCTCTCCAGAGCTCCGGTCATGACCAACTGGTATTATATCACCTATGAAAAAGACCCCGTTCTTTACATGTACCAGCTGTGGGATGACTATGCTGACGGAGACCTCCGGATTCTGCCTGAAGCAGGTACTCACAACATGTATTCAACAAGAGACAGTGATACTTTTGAAAAGCCTATTTAGTCTTTGACAATCTTAAGGCTTTATAGTCATAAGGCTTTATAGATAAACAGAAGAGGGATCATGTGACGTGAATAATTTTTCAGCCTCACTCATGGCATAGACAGCATGTGTCTATACCAGCAGTCATGGTGGAAGTCTGCATTTTCACAAGCTGTCATCAGGTGTGTTAAGTCCCAATAGAAAAAAAACAAAGTTGTGTATTTTAATGTAAAAACATCTTGCAGGCATGGACATACAGTATGCTGTAAAGACGTTTTCCACTGTAGTATTTTAGTTAAATCAGACAGTTTTCTTGGCAAGATTAGATATTTTTGATTATGAAAGATTACAATTAGAAATAAAGTTATTCAACCCCCATTGTATATTAGGTTTATTGGTAAAATACTCTTATCAGCTATTTACAATAACCAAATCAAACATTTTAAACAACTCAATACAATAGATATTACAAGAGTTTTTCCCAAATATACCACAAAATGCTACTTTTACTGAATATTGCAGTCTCAAACTGATTCAACCCTTCAGTGACAGACATCTCTAGTACTTTGTAGAACTTTTTGCTGCTATGACCTGCTGCAAAGGTGATGCATAGCATCACCAGACACCGGCGTCTGGCAGTGTTCCTGAGGAATCTTAGCCCATTCCTCAATGGTAAAGGCCTCCAGTTCTGGAATATTCCTGGATTTACGTGCTGCAACCACCTTCTTCAAATCCCATCAGAGGTTTTCTATGGGATTCAAGTCAGGCTACTATGACAGCCTCTCTAGAATATTCCAGGACTTCTTCCAGGTATGCTTGGGATCATTGTCCCTTTGGAATGTCCAGTGACGCCACAGCTTCCGCACATATGGCAAGACATTTTCCTCTAGGATTTCCTGATACTTGATGGAATCCATCTTACCATCTACATGCTGCAGGTTTCCAGTGCCTGAGGAAGCAAAGCAGCCCCGAGCATCACAGAGCCACCAACATTCTTCACTGTCTGTATGTCTTGGGAGTTTGGGCATGTAGTCCTGAACAGAAAAAACTCTGGGACTCCGCTGCTTAAAGTAAGCCTATGGAGGCTGATTTGCAAATATGTGCTCTTATGAGGGATGTTATTCAGGGGCTTGAATCATTCTGAGACTCCAGGGGTCATTATAAGAACCATTTTGTGTAGACAGAAAAGAAATTCAAATCTCTTGCATTGAGCTATTAAAAGTGTTCTTGTGTGATCTGGTTATTGCAAACAGCTGATAAATAATATATTTCGCCAATAAACCTAATATATTATTAGGGCTGAATGATGAGTGCCAAGCAACAAACAACTGTTTCTGGAGTTGTTGCTGAGGTAATTGGTATATTAAAACTTCTATGCTGCTAATGAGAAAGAGGAAGCACATTTCCTTGTTTTTTATAATGAAGTCTAAAGTAATTATTGGTGAACTACGAGGGACAGTTCAAAGAATAATACAGAACATTTGTTTTTAACATGTTCCATGCATGTTCTGCTGACACACCAAATTACACATGATTACTTACTTTCTACTTTTAACCCATTTTCAGTAGGCGGTGTTACACACAAGCAATTTCAAAATTGTAATTTTTGAACGTTTTACTCCTCAGAAAACAAGCACCTGTTGCCTGCAGACAGGAAACCAGGAGAAGAGACAGAGAGTCTGGTGGGAAAACAAGTGGAGTATGTTACTGACAAGGGTGTGAAGAGAACAGGCCTGGTCATCTATCAGGTCCCAGCAAAGCCCTCTGTCTACTATATCAAATATGATGATGACTTTCATATCCACGTCTATGACTTGGTCAAAACCACCTAGAGATAGTGGACAGTTTATCTCACTCTCCAGCCTCTGTCCATCTGCTTCTGTTCCACTCACTATCATCTTGTTATTCAAAGACATGACAGGGTTGAATAGTTAACATGCTCAGAAGAAAGTGCAATCTTATTTCTTCATGTGCACAACAGAACCGTAGCACCACAATGCTTGGCTATTTCGTGGAGAGGGAGTCAATTTGTTTTATTGTTGCTGCTCTACTTAACACTTATGTTTTGGATAGTCCAAGAATTCACTACCTAGCAGCTGCAAGGTGCAGTTGTTACAGTATTTGCATTATTGTCCCTTAGATGAATCTCTGATCTGTCCTTAAAGTAATTATCCTAATTAAATTAAAATATGTACCAAAAAAAGCTGTTCAAAATATCCCTTTGAATCAGTTTGTCTTTGGGTCACATGCACTTTATGTTTGGGATGGATGTTTTCCACTAAGGCATTTATTGAATTAAATGAGCAGATAAAATACATGGACTGTATTTATCTATTTAGTGTTAGCACTTAAGGGATGAATGGAAGTAACATTGAAAAATTTACCCATATATGTTTAAAAAAACAAATCGAGTGCCTTCCGGCTTGTTATTCTGCAATATTGAACATACTCTCTCTCCAACTACAATATATACAGTACGCTTTAAAGCATAATGAAGGCTGCTATTTAGTTTTCATTTAGAAGTGGTGGCACTGACAGATTGTGGAAAGTTTTGCGACCATCCGTTTGTATTTGTGCTGTTTTGCTCTTAATGCCGTATGAAAGTGTTCTTTAAGTATAACATACATAATCCTTGGTTGTATAATCTCACTTAAGATATTGTGGGGAGCACTTTATTGTACAAAGTTTACATGTTTAGGTACACAACATATATTCCCCAGATTGCTTTTTCCTTAAGAGCAAACGTGGCAGAATAAATGCTTTGTATGACAAGCATAAAGAAAAAGATGAAAAATACTTGTTGCAATACAGATGGCAGTATACACTGCCTTGTAAAGTTGCCTGTCGTGATTACTCTCATTTATACAAATATCTCATCAAATCCCTGCTGGCTTTTAGTGAAAGGACCATCAATATACATAAATTATGAACTGAATATTCAAAAGGTATAATCACCCAACAAACTAGTTTGTTGACTGCAACTTATTCTGGCCCTGTGTAACTTCGTCTTGCAAACATGACATGTATACTCACAGTATGGTATTGATATTTCATACCATCTTTGTTATGTCCTAGTCACTGAATGGGCCTTGTGTTCAGTGCCATTCAGAGTATCGGTAAACTAGCCTGTAAGAAAATAAACTATTATTTTTAACTGTCAAAACTCTGCATGCATCATCCAAAAAGATTTTCCAATCTTATTTTGACAGTAGAAGTGATAATGTGTGGCAGAATCAATTTATTTAACCCACATCTTAAAAAAAAAAAAAAAGGTTTACACCACATCACTGCTAATGGTGCTGCGGAGTGTTTCTATGTTGTGTAAACTTGGCAGTTACAAATGGCCGCTAGTCTTCATGCTTTTGTTGTAGCACCATCAACAGGCCATTGGTGTCATTATTCTGTCATGAGTAATAAAGATTTTTGCACATTTGTTTGGTCTTGTTCTTTGAACACACTGCCATGGGCCACATGCAGCATATATTCACCTAAATAAATCAAACTAAAGACATGATTTGTTTTAAGATTAATGTATTATTTAGTCACAAACAGTGAAACTGCATATAAACAGACATTTTCTTTACATTTGGTGGTTTGAGAACAAAGGGGAGAACAATATTCTATATTAGAAAGGGTTGAGCGACATTAAATTTGTTGGTTTACACAAACTGAAAGAACTCCTTTTAAAATGCATTTAGCTACCTAGTGTTATGTACAATACAACTCTGAACCAATGCCACTCATTTCAAGAACCATAGTACCCATCAACAAAAACTCCTTCCAGCCAAATTTCTATTTCTTTTTACGTTTCGGTTTTCTTTCATGTTAGGTGTTTCTTCTGTCTTGTCAGGGGCCACAGCTTATGAAGAAGTAATGTCATTTATTAAGTGCAAAACTCAAAAAGATTTAGAAATGCTAGGCCCACCAGCAAGATCCAGTTTACTTGGTGAGGTCTTTCAAGTACTGCAAACACTGGTTTGTGTTATCACTTGCTTTCCTTGGAGCCTCTGAAAGAGATGAAATTGTCCACCGCACCCCTGCAATGAAAGAAAAGTCCATCCTTTTGGTTGTACACTCCAAAAACATGTATTAAGAATTTAAAGTGTAAACCAATAGAAAAATTTGAATCCCAGTCATATTAGTAATGCTGTAATTCCAGTGCCAATGAAATGCTAAAAATATCACTGTAATAAGTAAAGTGCATAAACATATTTTAAATCTGGCCATACCCATAAACACAAACCCATGATGTTACAAAATGTGTACATGCTCTTCAAAAAAAATAAATAAACGAGGAAAAAAAAAAGGAACAAGCTGCTTTTCATTTACCAGAATTCCATGTCTGAACAGGAGCAAACTCGACCTTAGGCGTTGTTGGAAGATGAGCCTAAGTAGGAGGAGGGTGGTCTATTACTTGAAACAGCATAATACAAAGCTTTGTAGTTATGTACATTATACTGAATTCACCTTACAGCTTGTAAGACTTGAAAACTAGTAGAAAGAGACAACGAGGGAAATGTGAAAGATATTTTGGCTAATCACTTGTGATACCATTCTACATCATACCAATAAATAGTGTGCCAGTTCTGCCAATGGCAAAAATGGACTGATAGGATAGGGCTTCTCTGAAAGGTGGAACTATCCATATATTACTCAAGAATTAAAACAGAATAAGGAAATGAAACACATGACGGACTTTCATTAGGGTGCAGAAGGAATATACTAACACCTAGCAACACCTCAAAATACACAATTGGATTAATGAGATCTGGAGTGAAACAGTGTTGGTATTTATTGTGAAATTAAAAAAAATGTTTTGCAGATTAGAGCAGATATACCACCTCATCATACTGAAATGGGCTTGTATTCCGTTTTAGAGGAAGAGAGTTTTTCACAATTACATCAAATTCAATTAATTTATTCTGGAAATCATCAAGAGCATTGTCAAGGGCGCTACATCAATGACCTATTTGTGTATTGTATGGAAATTTCTGCAAAATGTGCCTGGCACGTTTTCCTTCTTGGTGTTGCATTATAACACCTACAGTGGTGTGGAAAAAGTATTGAACCCTCTCTTCCTTTCTTCTATTTTTGTGTGTATCTAATACTAGATTGTGTCAGATCTTTTCAAGTTTTCAATGATAATTTTATTTAGTGAAGCAAAAAACATTATCTAATACAAACTGGGCCTATGTGAAAAGGTATTGTCCCCTTAGAAACTAAATCCAAAAACTACCAAACTGCATTAATAACTGGTTGCAGCTGGACTTAGACACACCAAGGCCTCATTACTACCAGCCCTGTTCAATACAATTATCACAAAATAGACAATTTTCAGGAGCATTAAGTTGCCTAGTAGGTCTCACCAGTAGCACACTATGCCAAAGAAATTCCATAAGAGATGTGGAAGATGGCGATTTAAATAAATAAGTCTTGGAAGGGTTACAAAATGATTTCTATTCTTCAAATGGAGAAGACCTGAAACAATCATGAACCTCCCATGGGGTGGCAGACCTTTTAAAATTCCTCCAAGAGCACAGTGAAGGCTCATTCAGGAAGTAACAAAAGAAATAAATAAACATCCAGGAACTGCGGCCCCTCAGAGCTTTTGAGTGAATATTCTATGGACTGATGAGTTGAAAGTTGAACTGCTTGGAGGACAGGGGTCCGCTTACATCCGGCGTAATCCAAACTCAGTATACAAAAAGAACATTATACCTATGATCAGACATGGACGTGGCAGTGTAATGTCGTGGGGATGCTTTGCTGCTTTAGGGCCAGGACAACTTGCCATAATTGAGGGAAACATGACTTCTTCTCTCTACCAGAAAATTCTGAAGAATAATATTGGGTCATCAATCTGTGAGTTGAAGCTCGAGCACAACTTGATCATACACCAAGATAAAGTTTTGGAGTGGCCTGGTCAAGTCCAGACCTGAAACCTATTGAGATGATGTGTCGGGACCTAAAAAGAGCTGTTCATGCTCACAAATTCTCCTAGAGAAGGACTAGAGAAGTTCTGCAAAGAAGAGTGAGTCAAAATTCCACCAGAGACTGATCTCCAGTTTTCAGAAGCATTTGGTTGTAGTTGTTGCTGCTTAAGGTGGCACTATTAGCTATTAAATTCAGGGGGGGAACACTTTTTCATGCTGGTGATTTACATATTGGATAACCTTTTAGACTTTTTAAATCAACTTATTTAAAACTTGCATTTTATATTAAATTTAGTTTGAAGATCCAACCCAGTTTAGTATGAGATACACACAAAAATAGAAGAAATCAAGAGGGGACCCAATTCTTTTCCCCACCACTGTACTTACCCTGATGCAGGTACGTACTGGATTACAACCTTGCCTAAATAGTGAATCTTATCAGTACCTCCAGGCCAAAGTACTTCATCCATTCCTCTAAGGCGGGCGGTATTGCAGCCTTGGCCTTCCCAAGGGCCTCTGAACCCTGCTCACTGCTTCCCAACAGACCAGAGTCATAGGCAATGTAAAGAGCTCCTCCTGCAATGGTCACCTTGGTGGCCAGTCTGAAAACAAATGAGCAGAGGCAGCCAGGCTATAAAACAGGATTACCCACATTTATAATAGGTTAAAAGCACGTCAAATTTATTTAAAACACGATTACGTTTTACTATTATTACAGTACAGTGCAGTGCAGTAAGAGTTAGCTACTTATTTGCTAACGTTAGCGAGCGAAGGAAAATTATGTATGTCAGGCCAACATCTACACCCTATGGACATGAATGAATATTAAGAACAAAAATAATTATACTGATGGTTATTGAGCAAACTAACTACCCATCCAAGTGCAAAGTAGTTGAAGATGACGGCTGAGAAGCTTGCGAGAAAACTGACAGGTACATTGGTGTAGCGTGAATGAGCTAACTAGCTAATCGAGCAGCTAGCACCTACAATAGCATTAACTTATTGGGAATGAAAATGAAATTCAAAATACTAACTTAACAACTGGCAAAATCCTTGAGGCCATGGTCCACAGTGGTGTGGTTTCTTTTCACGTACTGTTATTCCAAGCACGCCAAAATGAGGTGAAGTGAAGGCTATGTTAGCACCACTGAAGGACAGCCCTGACCGGTCGCAGTCAGTGTTGCCAGATATGGCGAGGGAAACACGCAACAACAGGTCTACGGATCCCTCCGCACTGTGGCCTCAAGACATGCTTAGTATGTATATGACCCACCGTGGAAATGAAGAGGTTTCAGAATTACAGGTTTAGTGTCGTGTAATACTATGTCTGCAGCTTGACCTTTCTCCGGATCACTTATGCTGCTGAAAGACTTCTGTATGGTGACATGCCTGTGCCGACGTAAGATGGACTGTTTTAACACGTCTACTGGAGAGAGACAGGAGGAAGCCCAAATAAACAACTACACTTTAGAAACAAGACCCTTAAAAAAGCAACACAGAAAAACAAGCCCAGCGTCCCTTATAAATAACGGACTTGGCAACACAGGTTCCTGTTCATAGTGCTTGTGTCAATAAAGTTTCAATTTCAAGAGCTTTCGTCATTTCAGAGCGGCAGATTCGTTCTTCTAAGTCACTGTTTGCATTTATTTTTGCCAATTAAATCGCAATTCGAATAATAAAAAAAAAAAAACTTTTTTTTTTAAAGACGGTGTTTTGATCATAATAAATACTTATATTTCGTTATGTTTAATCGGAGACGCAGCGGCCTGATTAAAGTACAGTGACCTCTAACTGATCTACACAACCCGTTCACACACACACACAGAGAGAGAGAGAGAAAGAGAGAGAGCGGGAGGGAGGAGGGAGAGAGCGGGAGGGAGAGAGGCGGGGTTACACGGGCAAATTGGAGTCTATTCAGATTTTACAGAGGTGTCTCTGGAGTTGTGGAAGTCTGTGCTCAATTCTAAATATTCAGCACTTAGAATTAATCATCAACAACAGGGTTTAAAATAATGGGGACTTTAATAAAAGTGATTCTGGCCAGTATATGCGTTGCCTTTCTAGCTGTCATCTGGACTACACCCAGCTTCCATGCAGGTAAGAGAGACGCAACTTTAAGCAGTTCAGTTAAGCATGCTACCTGGCATGTTTTTTGATTTGTATGAGGTTATACAAATAGCCGCATACATAGCTCGTTGACATTGCGATGACAAATTGTGTTAGATCTACAGGTGGCTAAGGAACAACTATAAACGCGGTGTGAAGCACACACTTATGGGTTTATGGGTGAAGCGTACCTGTCCTACAATGGATCCTGATTTGACAGTAAAATACCTGCCATCTAGAAATACTGTAGAAGGCCCAAATGAAAACAAGTAATGTCAACAATACCTACCAGATTTAATGAAATTGATTTTTTTAAAGAATATTGTCATCTACGTTGTCTTTCACCAAATGTTTTGAGTGCTAGTGTGGTGTTTTCTTTTCCTACTTTCAATAACCATTGGCTTTCACTCGTCCCTGTCATGCGCGTGATAGGCATATGACATCTATTTCTTGAATTTAATATAAAATATTGCAATATTATAGCTTATTTATGTGGAAAAAACCCTGAATATGTACAAACAAATAGGTTTCGTGAATCTGGAAAATCTCAAATTGAATCACATTGTAATTTATTTCTCTTGTTTTTTTTAATTGTTATTTATATTCGATTCTCTTCTAACATCTCGCAATTCCTGAACTTGAAACTACATTAACTACAGGATGCTATTGGCTGCTAAATGGCCTCTCAAGGCCATCTATGTGTTAATACGTTAAATTCAGATAATTTCATTCTAAAATGTTTCTGTTCTCTGAAAAAGGTCCGTTTTATTAAATCAATAAACCTGTCTACAGCTAAATGATATATTGTGACAATATTTTCATCAGTAGTATGGATATGATAACCAAATAAGTAGATAAGATAATTTAAATTGGTTCAGGAAACTTACTGATAAGCAGTTTTTGAGATCATAAAATGTTAGTTCAGACTAGGTCTCAGCATATGATTACCAAATTCCCTATATCAGAGGTTATGCCTTATCACTAGATAAATAAAATATTAACATATTGCTGGCCCAGCAGTATTATGTTGTACTATTTCTACGGGTTTCCATTTTCAGGTGCAAAACCTAAGTTGTCATTTCAGAAGATCAAAATTATTCATTAATTTTCTGTAACTGCTTATCCTGTAGGGTTGCTGGGCGGCTGGAGCCTATCCCAGCTGACTTTGAGTGAGAGGCAGGGTACATCCTGGACAAGTCGCTAGTTCATCATCGCAGGGCCACATAGAAAGAAAAAAATCCATTCACACTCACATTCATATATCTATGGGCAATTTAGAATCACCAATTCACTTGTATTACATGTTTTTGGTGGTGGGAGGAAGCCGGAGAACCCGGAGGGAACCCACGCAGACACGGGGACAACATGCAAAGTCAACACAAAAAAAGTCCCAAGTCCTCAGGTGGATTCAAACCCAGGACCTTCTTGTTGTGAGGCAACACTTCTACCCACTACGCCACTGTACTGCCCCAAAATTATTAAATTTAAAAAATGTTATAAATTTTTAGTCACCTGTCTCTATACTAGGGTTGCGGCGGTTAGCGGTTCCATGCTATACCACGGTATAAAAGTAAATGGTTATGATACCATGAACATTTTCTTATTACTGGTTTTAGAAAAAAAAAGATGAACGGAGAATCTCCATCGCTCCTCAACTGCCTGTCAGACAGCGCAACGGGAGCAACTGACACACACGCAGCAGAGGAAGTGGCAGAGAAGCAAGACAGATTTCACTGATCTCCATCCCTCCAAAGAGAGAGGAAACTCTGTATCGTGGGACTACTTTGGATATCTGAAAAACCATAAGAATTAGTCCTCAAGGACGGATACTCAGTAAGAAATGTAGGCGCCAAGTGTCTGCTAAAGGAGGGAACACCTCTAACTAGTTGACCCATCTTCACCAACATCATCCCTCTGTCAGATCACAGTGTGTGTCCCATTCATGACGTAAGTCCCTAACAAAGAAACACGTTCAACAAGAACATTCATACGACTAGAGGCACTAAAACGATCAAAATCAGTCAGTTCATTTCGTACCGAAACTACGGAGAAACAGTCAGACTGATACACACAGACAGGTGTT
This sequence comes from Chaunax sp. Z400, assembly GCA_037577475.1. Taxonomy (NCBI): domain Eukaryota; kingdom Metazoa; phylum Chordata; class Actinopteri; order Lophiiformes; family Chaunacidae; genus Chaunax; species Chaunax sp. Z400. The sequence continues at coordinate 11,784,925 of CM075188.1, forward strand.
TCGCTGTAGGATCCTTTTTATGTTTTCAGACATTTCGTAACATTATGAGTCTTTACATGGGGAAAACAAGTGCTTTACGTTGTGCATTACTTCCACATAGGATTGCATTTGTATCTCAGGTAAAAAAAAAAAAGAAAATCCATGGAAATGTTGATCGTAAAATGCACAATCGTAATAATTTCCCTCATCCTCCACATTTTTTGTCTGTTCAGCGAGCTCCACCTCAAGTTAAATCCTGCTTTCCATTAATTACATTTTTGTGAAGATCCCCCCCCCCCTCCTAATTACTTTTGGAACCGGAGATGTACAACTTTCTCATTTCATGTATTTTCAAAAGGGAGACTTTGTAATCATACTTCCACTAAAAAAAAAACTGTTTAATGATTCCACTAAAATAAAGTGTTTCTTCAACAAAAAATAACATCCATTTTCATTCCTTTATGGGTCTTTGTAAATACTACTACTACTACTAATAATAATAATAATAGTGAAATACTGTGTACCATGATACCGTCATACCATGCTATTTTTTTAGATACCATTGCAACGTTACGCTCTACACTTCCCCATCACCTTATGGTCTTACAGGCTCCATGTGGCAATGTGGATAATATAATCAGGACTGTGCAGCATCAATTAGATGGTCCAAACTTAAATATGGACCATGTAAACTCATGATGCTGTGTATGCCTAATTCAAAGCATTCCACTGTTTTTATGAGGCAAGTTTGATATTTTCCAGGGGCAATTTAGGAAATAAAGAACAGACTGAGAATTGACTATAATGCGACATGCTCTCTGCTTGTGACCGAGGCCTTAATAGTGAGATAAAACAGCATTTATCCATGTTGTGAGAATGTAGTGTACAGTCAGGTTTCCACAAGTAATGAAGTGATTTGGTTTGTGGAGGAGTTAAAGGGTTTTGAACAATTGCAGCATTATGAATGAATGAATGAAACCTGATGATTGGCTTCATTGGTGACTGTGGCTATGGAGGTCGTCCACGTAATGGAATGTCTGTGGTGGTGTCAAAGTGTTCTTGAGCAAGATACCAAACCCCAATTTGCTCCCAATGGCTGATCCATTGGTGTGTGAGTGATTGCAAAAATGGTTATTGCTCCTGATGAGCACGTGGTGCCTTGCATGGTAGCCTCTGTCACCACTTGACTGTGTGTGTGAATTGGTGAATGCAGACTTGTGTTGTAAAGCGCTTTGAGTGTCAGTTCAGACTAGAAAGGTGCTGCTGTTCTGTCCATAGTATGCTGATGAACCATAATAGCCATGTGCGAAGCAGGGCGGTGACCTAATCGTTTTCAGAGTAGTTGCATTTAGCCCATTTATACGGCGACGCTACGGTGGCGTTTTCAAAAGACTACACTCTGGAGCCCATTTTCAAAAGTTTGCATTTTCAGGCCCCGAAAACACCGTTGTCGTGTAAACGAATGGCCAAAACGAAACAAAAGTTTACAATTTTTTGGGTGAAAATGTTATCGTGTAAACAGCCTCTCAATTATAAAATTAATGAAGTTATCCTCTCAGTCTCATTAGACCTAACAGATTATTACAATAATCTCAACCATCGGACAACTACAGGAATGAGAAAAGATTCGCAGGTCACATAAAAAGTGATGAAGACACCTAATGAAAAAAGACCAACTTGGAAATAATTATAAGAATATTATTATTATTGGTCAAATGTGTTTATTTAGTTTAGGAATTAATAATAACTACCTAATATTTGTAAATTCATACAAAACACAAAGTACCATGAACACTGAAATGTCATTGGTTTTAAAGGAGTATTTGGTCATTAACAAAAGTACCAAATCAGAATTTTGACCTGCTGATGGTGCTAAATGAAACATCAGAGGATCAACAGGGTCATTTAAATATATCCTCTGTGGATCACGAATGTGTTATCCAAATGATTTTCCAGTGAAAATACTTTAACCTGCAGGTAGCACTGGAGTAAGAGTCTGGGAATCATCAAAATCGTTGAGCTTCCTCCTGTTTCTAGTGTGTGTTGGACTCCCATCAGTTGCCCCTTGTCTCTGATTCCATTTATGATATTCATGGAAAGAATCTCAAGGTGCAGCCAGGGTGAGGAGAATGTGTGGTTTCCTCACAATTGCATTTCTGCTCTTTGCAGATGACGTGTTGGTTTCATCAAACCATGACTTTCAGCACTGAGGTGGTTTTCCCTGTTTACACGACAACAGTTTTGCTGAAAACAGAAAAGTTTGTGTGTTTTAAAAAAGTTCTGTGTTCTCGTGGCAACGTTTTCTAAATGATCCCCGTTCACACGGATGTCAGGGCAGAAGCTGGCAGTTACCTTATCAAAATCAACACCACAGAATAAGATCACAGTAGTGATGCAGCAAATTTACATTGGAAGAGCGTTAATAAACTCAACAGAGTCTGCGGCACAATCAAAACCAGACAGTCCAACATTGTTTTTTGTTGTTGTTCTGTCCATAGTAGGATGTCCACACACATGAATTAGGCTGGAACTGTAATAAGCATGGATGTCATTGTTTTCAGAGGAGTTGTATTTTGCCCGTTTACACTGCGACGGTACGGTGGCGTTTTCAAAAGATTACGCTCTGGAGCCCGTTTTCAAAAGTTTACCTTTTCAGGCCCCCAAAACTTAGTTGGAAAATGGAGCAGGAAATGGACGGACCATTGTGGTGAAGGGGGAGCTGAGTAAACAGGTTAATTTCCAATTCAATTTTCAATTTCCAACATTCACCTCTGGTCGTGATCTCTGGATAGTTCCCGCAAGCTGCCAAAATGTGTATTGTCCTTAGAGAGGCTGAACCTTAGAGATATGGTGCAAAGCTCCAGTACAGATGTTGCTCTTTCACATTGAAAAGAGCCAGTTGAGGTGCATCGGGAATCTGACAAGGATATCTCCTGGGTGCCTCCCTTTGGAAGTGTTTTGAGCCCCTTCAACTGGTGGGAGACCCTGAGGGGCCATTTACATGAAGACCGTTTCACCCAAAAACTGAGACTTTTTGTTGCGTTTTGGGGACTGAAAATGCAGACGTTTAAAAAACGAGCTCCAGAGTGGAGACTTTTCAAAATGCCGCCACACCATTGTCGTGTAACACGGGCAAAACGCAACTCCGACTAAAAACGATGAAGTCACAGCCCGCTTCGTGCATCAGAAACGATGCCGTATAAACGCAGAAGGTTTTAAAAAATGTTGCAGTGTAAACGGGGCCTGAGAAAGGCAGAGGGACTACATATCTCATCTGGCCTGGGAATACCTTGGGATCCCTCAGGAGGAGCTTGAAATCTTTGGTGGGTAGAGAGATGTCTGGCATAGACTGTTATGCTTGCTGCCATTACAACCTGACCCTGCCAAAGTGGAAGAAAATGGATTTGGAATGACATTGGCATCAGTGTTCATTTCCTCTGCCAAGGTGGTGATGGAAAAACTACTGCTGCAATTTTCTTGAAAGTTGGTGGAGGTGTGTGGCATGGGACATGGAAAAACCCATTAAATGGTGGAGCTGATCCGAATCCTGGGACGGATACAAAACATTTTCACTTTTCGCAAAGCAGGATTTAGTTGTGTTTTTGCCCCTTTATCTAGGCTTGAGAGAGCAGCAGAATCAGTTTGATTGGAGGACCCAGGTGCAGACACGGGTACAGACAAGGGAGTTGCAGTTCAGTGATTTAATAACAAAAAGGTTCAGTAAAAAAAGTAACTTGACCAAAATACGAAACCAGGGGAAAATCAAAAACACAGGCACAGTAACATCCAGGGAAACTTACATGGAGAACAAAGGACACTGGGAAAAAGGCTTGAATGAGTGGCAAGACATCAACGACGGACTGACGACGAACAAGAGGAATCACACGACAAAATATACTGAGTGACGAGACAATGACAAACAGGTGGCACAGGGAGGAGCAGACAATTGGAGCCAGGTGGAAATAATGAGACACTCACAGTGGAGGGGAAACTTAAAGGGGAGGACATAAGAAAGGTGCAAGAGCAAACTAACGTAGACAAGGAATAAACATGAGCACAGAGGGAGAGAGAATGGACAAACAAGGGAACCAATGGGACAAAATAAATGATAAGAAAATAATACAGGAAATGTAAAGCACAAGACACGACACAAGAACTGTCTTTACAAAATAAAACAGGAAATGATGAACTAAATATAGAGCCATAACAGTTATTTACTGATTCCAGGAAATGTCATTCTACAGCACACATATACAGCCCATACCTCCTCACAACCCAGCAGGAAGGTCACATTGTTCCATTCTGTGTGGAATTCAGACAAAGTGCATGTCAGACAACAAACCTGCAGTTCTTTACATTCATAACGCAGACAGGAGAAAGACATAGACAGCAATGTAACCTGGTCGCTAAGTTTTCAGCCTATAGTCTGACCTCAACACCGGGCATACTGTTATTGGCTGGGACCTACTAGCCTCAACCATAAAGATGATGTGCTGAAATGTCCCCATCACAGCCAAATAATAATTATCAATAACAAGAAAATGAAAATATAGGGACATGCAAGGTCGTAAGTGACATTTAAGAGATGATGCTACTCACAACCATATTTTGACATAATTCTACTTTTGAATATACACTATATCCAGATATATAGTATAGAGGTTACTTGTAGATTTGCATTGGCTAGATCCTCAGATTTTCTAGTGCGATTGACAAACTCAGTGACGAGCAGTTTCCTGTACATAAGAAGTGTAGTATTGGATATCTGATTATTTTACCATCCGATGATGTGGATTTGCCAGCTCCTTGCCCCTCTGGGTCAGAGGTTTTGAACAAGACGATGATAGGACCTTGATTGATTTGTTCAATAGCAGGAGCCAAGGTGCTGAATGTCAGATAAGGGGATTATGGTTTTATGGATGTGTCGGAGATAACCGCTGACAAACAGTTATTTGATAACAGTCATCAAGTTTAGCTTAAGTGCCTGATCTACTGTTTATTCTGACTTTTAAAGTGCTTATCAAGTTATGTAATATATACATAATGTACCTGTTGGCACAAATATCTGCCTCAATGTACCAGCAGAGTTATCAGAATTTAACAAGACTGTATCAGTGGCACTCAAATGCTAAATGTTTATTCATTGCTATCAACACAACTGTGACTACAGCACATTAAACATTATGTGTATGTGTTTATGTTTATGTGTGTCAGAATCTCTCAGAGGTGTCAGGGTCGTGGTGACTGGGGCCAGTACGGGTATTGGTGAACAAATAGCATATCACTATGCCAGGTTTGGAGCCCAGATAGTAATAACAGCAAGGAGGGAGAAGGTATTACAGCAGGTAAGTGAACCCCAGTCTTTCTATGTGTATATGGACTTTATTAGCTTAGTGTTTTTTTACATTCTTGTCTGCATCTGCATTCAACAGTTGATCTATTCTTTCTCATAATGCATAACAGGTTGTAGATAATTGCCTGAGTTTGGGAGCCCAGAAAGCTTTTTACATAGCAGCCGACATGGCCAATGAGTCAGAACCGGAAAAAGTGGTTGATTTTGCTCTGGAAAAGCTCGGAGGGTTGGATTACGTAGTTCTCAACCACATTGGCCGGAACGCCTTCAGAATGTGGGAGGGAGACGTGGAGCACACCAGGTGGCTGATGAAGGTAACACAGCGTTTTAATGGTCTGTCAACACATTATGTAAAAAAGGGGAATGTACTGATCTCTCTCTCTCTCTCTCTCTCTCTCTCTCTCTCTCTCTCTCTCTCTCTCTCTCTCTCTCTCTCTCTCTCTCTGTGTGTGTCTGTGTGTGTGCATAGGTCAATTTCTTCAGCTATATTCAGATGGCTTGGAGAGCTATGACTTCCCTTGAGCAAAGCAAAGGATCGCTGATTGTTGTTTCATCACTTTTAGGTAAGTCTGCCACATCATTTTTAAAAACACATGTTGATGACAGCAAGCTATGGAACATATTTGCATTCATTTCTTGCAAATCTTTTCACTCATTAATCAGTAAAAATGTATTGCTTGGCTTAATAAGTTTACAGTTTAAAAAAACAAAACAATTAACAAGTATTAGAAACTTTGTTTGTATTACCCTTTTTTTTCTTTACCCTGGACACAGAAGTTCATAAAACAATCTTATAATTACAATTGTCTCATATGTTCTTCATTGGCAGCCATTAAATTGTGTAAGTTTCCATTTTACAAGCTCTGAATATTAGAACTGCCAAGTTAGTTTTTAAATTATTGTAATAAATAGTTAAAAATAAATGCACCTCTGAGTTGATGACTTTCCTATAACTGGTTTATTAATCATGTAGTGAATAATCTGATTTTTATATTATACTTTTATAGTATTTTGTGATGGTGTGTAAGATTCACGTTGCAGATTTTTGACTGCGCCTTTTCTCCCACGGCTCCTGTGTTTTCTCTCACTGAGTTGTAATTACAGTGGTGATACTGAAATCTTCTTTATTCGCTTTTCCTTTGAGGGTGTCATGGTTTTATTGGGTGACTTCATTTAGAATGCTAATTAAGAAGTGAAGAGTTAACTGCATTTGTTTTCCACATTTGTCCTGTATAGGCATTATATTTGTCCCTGTTTGAGTTTATTAATCATTTTGTATCTTTACCAAAGCATCCTGGAAGACAGCAGCAACATTTTGTTAAAGATAAGTTATGCTACAAATTGTTAATATTTAATACTTTGTTAAATGAAAAATGAACTAAACTGATTTATTCAGCCTGTCAAAAAGCACAAGCCCATCTTTGCAGGTATCCAACTGTTCAGACCTCAGCAGGGGAGGAGGGTTGGTTTACTGGACCTCTTACAGTTTTAGTTGCATACCCCTGAGCTACAACTTTATTCTGTTTATTATTTAACATAGCACCTATGTCACCTTTTAAACTTTTTGTAGCCTAATTTATTGAGGAATTAAAAAAAAGTGTTTGACTTGTTTGGTCTAAAATGAAATAAAGCAATTATAGAATTAATGAACCCCATAAACAAAATATATATAGCTATTTTGTCAAGTCTAACTTTTATTCAAAGAAATAGATACAAATAAACAAATTTCGTGCTTCAAGTATTAAGTTAAGTTCATATAAGTTCCTTATATGTGTATTTGCATCAGACAAGACTCTTAATAAGTATTCATGCTTCACAGGTAAAATGTCCAGTCCCTTCGTTGCACCATATACCTCAACAAAATGTGCCTTGAGTGGTTTCTTTGGGGCCCTTCAGCATGAGCTGGCTATGAAGAGGAGCAATGTGTCCATCTCTATATGTACACTTGGGCTCATTGATACTGAATCAGCTATGGAGGGAGTCAGGTTGGTCAAGCATAATGTGTTATGGACTAAAGTCCAAATATGAAGTGTCTCAAAGCTACAGCCAAAAAATCTCTACTACTGCTTTCCACAGAAATTAAAATCAGTATTATTATTATTTTTGTATCCTAGGGGTGTCACCAACCTACCAGCTTATCCTGCCACAGATGCAGCCTTGAACATCATCATTACAGGAACTGTAAGACAGACAGAACTCTTCTACCCTTGGTACACCCACATTATGATTCTTAGCAAAGAATTGTTCCCCTCCATCACAAACTATTTCATCCAGAACTCCTACAACTACACCCCATAAACAAACTCTCACCTGTAGTACCATGCATCATACTTATCAGGTGTTAGTACACACTGGACAGCCCTATCTATCTTGTACGCCCAGATGTTTTGCCCTAATCTTAAGCCTTCCAGTTGTAAACTTATTTTACCTAAATGGAAGAGGTTACTGTGTACGTCAATCAGCCATAGCATTATAACCACTGACAGGTGAAGTGAATACATTTATCATCTTGTTACAATGGCAGTGCAGTGGTTACACCCCCTTCATGGAAACCATATAACCTAATAGCAGTGGCCTCTTTCATGCGCCAGGATTCAGGAATGGTTTGAGGAACACAACAACAGGCACAAGATGTTGAGATGGCCTCCAAATTCACCAGATCTCAGAACAATTGAGCAAACAAGTCCATCCATGGAGGCCCCACCTCGCAACCTACAGGACCTAAAGGATCTGCTGCTAATGTCTTGGTGCAAGATACCACAGCAGCCCTCAGAGGTCTTGTGGAGTCCATGCCTCAGCCGGTCAAGGCTGTTTTAGTGGCAGCAGGGGACCTACACAATATTAGGCAGGTGGTTATAATGTTATGGCTGATTATTGTATAACAACCTGAACGTCTTCCTCCTTTCCTCATCCTGCTTTTGGTGGAAGTCCAGTTATGAGGAGTCCACAGGGGAGAAAGACTTAAGGCTTGGACGTGCTTCATTTTGACTTACAGAGAGAATAAAAAGGGGTTAGTTCCAGTCTGCTCAGTACAGCCTCTGTGGTCCTTCAACTTAGGCACCAATCGCTATTAGATGCAAAAAATCCTTCTGTTTTAATACCTATAGTGTAACACATGGGGCAATACACAGCTGAAGTGTGTATGTGTGTATGGAATGTGCTGGTTGAAAGACGAGTCAGAAAAAGGAAGTTAAGCTAGAAAATGAACATAAAACAAAGGCTTTTCTGACTGGTATCAAACCTCAGATGTTGTAAGTATATAGTTTAAAAAAAATATAAACACTACGCCACCAGGACACCCAATAAACAGTTTCATTTAGGTCACAGTACAAAGAACAATTGTAAGCTCAGCAATTACTGATGACAGAGAAATGATAGTGTAAATGCGTCTTACAGCTGATTGGAACAGCTCCTGAGCATTCAGAATGAGAGTTTTAAAATGTATTTTGTAATTGAAACCCCTGGAATCAAAGTGCGTATTCAAAACCATATGGTTGAATCTGAACAAAATAGTACTTTGAATGTCCACCTGAGGGCAGTAGTGTCAAAGTAAGGTTAGTAAGGTTACATCTTCCTGCTTACAGTAAAGCGACCAGTGAAGTCCATTCTCTGTGAAGACACTGGCTATACTAGCAGATCATCATGCATTAATGTATAAGTTTGGTTTATCTTAAATAATTAAGTCTTTGGTTGAAAAAAGAACTGGCTCCTGCATGTTCACAGAATAAGCTGATTGATTGATTTTTAAACCTCCATCACCATAGTAATCCTCACCCCATCTTTTCCTGTCTTCACTGCTCCCCACTGCTGGATTCCCCTCCATCTCCATTCATTCATTTCATTTAGTTTCTCCAAACCCAAAGCTCGCCACAGAAGGCGTTGCAGACTTCCTACAGAGCAGGTCTTTCTCAGTGGGTTCCTTTGTGTCTTTGTTCATCATCCCCCAAAAGCACCACAGGCTTCCTGTGAAGCTGTTGGCTCAATCCATCCTGGTGGTCCTTTCTTAATTGTAATACACCCTACAGATTGTACCCTGCTGATAGAATGGTTTTCTTCTGTATACCCAGAGTGAGTTGTGATAATGTGATTTGAAAAGTTGAGAAACAAAAAGATTACTTTCCCCACAATGTATATGAATGATTCCCCCCCAAAGCAAGAGGAAGTTGCCTTGAATCTGTATTATAAAAGTTTCCATACTGTAGTTCTTTTGCACTGAGCTGTTTTCTTGTATACTTTCAATTGACACAACTGATGGGGAAACATCATTGGAATATGTGTTCTCTTTGTACTTATATTGAAACACAAATCACTTGACATGATTTGAGAGGAGTGTGGAGATGGAATAATCTCCCTGTGGATGCTGTGGAAATAAATAAAACTCTCCCTTCCTCTCGCTCCTCCTGTCTCCTTTTTTCTGCCACACACAAATATGGAGGTGCCTTTCAGGGAGGAGGCCAGGCATGGTTAGGGAGAACAGCCAGAAACACCTGCAACAGATTAGTGTTTCTAATGCTAGGCAATAAATCCTCTCACCCTTCTTTACCATCTTCATCTCCACCAAGCATGGATCTTATAGTATCGCACACTGAAACCTTGATGCGTCAATCGATGCATTTATTTTGTCTCTCTCAGTTAGTTACAATTGCTATCCTATTGGTTCAGTGTCATGGAGGTTTTCCCCCAGGGCTTTAGACTGGGCTCTATATCAAGATCAAACATTTTCATTATGACTGCAAACAGCCAAGGCTGAAATGAAAGCTGAGGCAGGCTGATTTACTGGCTACACATAAAACTTGAAAGGTAGCAGACTGAACTCGTACAGAGGTTTGTAAGATCCATGACACTGCATATTATTTCATCTCTATCTTAACAGATAGATAAGACTTGTGCTGCAGTAGTAAAATCAAATGACATGTAAAATAAGTCTATAATGTTTTCTTCCAGATAGCACACTGTGTCCTCGGCTTTATATTTGCACACAATGTTTGCTGATGCAGCAGAAATGTCATGTAACAGACCATAAACAGTCACCTATTCACAGCAATAGTCCGGTACACCCAAATCGTCACGCCCCACTCCCGATTTATGATTCTTTCTTGTCGTGCTTCTTTGAGCACAAAGGACACTGTTCCACAAATCTCCATCCAGCTCCATCCATCAGTTTGAGCGTTGAACGCTACAGAAAGAAAGGCCTTGATGTACATTCATGCATTGTGTCATGCACGTTGACGGGTTAGGGAATGGGTGATCAAGTGATGGCAAAGGGACTCAGGGAGGTGGAGGTGGGAGCGTGTCTCAGTGGTATGTCAATGCGTTAGGCCTGTTGTATGTGCTTGGTGGTATTGCAACACAGGGGGATAGTAGCATGAAAGAAGACACTGAAAGTAATAGGCCTAAATGAAGGGAGCTTCACACACACACACTCACACACACACACAAAAAAAGAATTTTTAAAATGTGCAGTAGTTTTAGTGGTCACCTTACTGAATAGTTTTAACTCAAATGTATTCATAAAATTATCCATCTTAAAAAATGTGGTCAAAAATTGCGAGTCCTTCTCTTTCTACCAAGATACAAGAGACTGAAACTCTCAGTGTATGTAGATATGTATGTATGCATGTGTGTATGTAAATATGTAGCTAGGGGCAGAAGCACGTTAGCGTAGCTTACTATGAAGACTTTCTATAGTCCTTGAGTTTCCATGCACTGGTTGTCTGGCCCCAGGTAAGAAATGTCCAGCACATAGCCCTATGTAAACTGGCAAATTAATGTCCTCACACTTCCACTTTTGTATGAAGTAAACAACACATGTGAGATATATTATGACAGGGAGCTTTAGAGGTGCCTGTAGGCAGATTTGTTACCTTTTGACAATACCAGGGTGGCTACTTTCCTGTTTCCAGTCTTTATGCTAAGCTAAGCTATAGTTGAAGGTGGTGCTGAAAAGTTGAGGGAGGAAAAAAAAACAAGAGTCACTCAAGGCAGCGCCCATCTACCCTGAGGAGGTACCATCCTGCAATGGAAAACGACCGGCAGAAAAGCACCCGACATGTTGAATCACGTATAGGCCGGTACTACGCAGTGGAAATGCGGCTTTAGTCACACTCAAAACAGTATTTATTGTTAATGCTCGGCTGCTTCACTTTGTTATAGTCTGTTAGCTTCTGCAAACCACCAAAAGAGACAGAATGGGTCATCATGTCACCTTCTTAAAGCGCATGGCAATTCCTATAGTGAAGCATATCCAACCATTTAGTGTAGCTTGTAACATATTGCTATTGAGTGAAACAAATGAACATGCACATAGGCTAGTCTTAGTGGGCAAGATAGATCGCTAAAATCAAATTTGCTCCATTCACTGGCTCTTCATGTTGAAAGCAGCCATTGATTGGTGTAGCTGTGTGAGCCGATAAATAAAAAAAAAAAAGGAATGTCAATCTTCACGGGCACTGAGCATGTGCATGACCTCTAAAAAGTTTTCACAAAACATTGAGCTATGATAACAAAAGGAGAGAGAGCGAGAGAGAGAGAGAGTTGGAGAGGGAGGGTCAAGATGAAAAACGGAAAGGGAGCATCAGTGTGAATAAAAACTGTGGGTGTGAGAGGTGGCTGAGGTGGCCCTGTGACCCCTGACCTCCTTCCCCCAGGTCCATTCAGAGCCGCACAATGGTTGACACCTGTGTCCTTTCAGCACTGGCACTATTATTATTTACATCAGTCAGTGGGAGAGACAGGAAAAGACAGAAAGAGGCCAGAGGTGCTGTGAAGCAGAGTGCACCAGCCTCATGCCAATGAACACCCTCCATTCTCCTCTCTCTTTCAAACACAGGTGCATTCTCTCTCTCTTCTTATCCCTCTCTCTGTCTGCCAATCTCATCTTCTTTAATGATTTCAGATAAGTCCAAACACATCAGCTGAAGGAGATGATCCACAGTGAGGAGAGAAGGGCTGTTTTTACTTCTCCTACCTAATGGTCTGCTCTCCTACATCACCATTAACACAGAGGTCATCACATTGGATTAAGGGGGGGGGGGTAAAAGCTGAAAATGTCAGTTCACACAGCTGATGGCATGGAGTACACTTCTCACTCCAAAAATCACTTCTGCTGATTTCTCTTTTGGTAATTTAGCACATTACAAAAGCACCACCTAACGCAACAAAACAGTTTCAGCTAAATTAGTGTGTGTGTGTGTGTGGTAAGTGACAAATATTTCATTATTATCTTGTCATTTTTTCCCTCTCTGGCTGATCAGGCCGGTGGGGAGAGTCACAGGGAACATGGGTGGCAGGTTGTTGGTTACATGAATTCTTTTTTTTCTTTCTTTTTTTTTTCATTGGGGGAGAGAAAGTCCAATTAACAAAGGATAAGAAGTGAACCGTAAACACCCTCAACAAGGCCCAACAAACCTACAAGAACAAGCGCTTTCTCTCTCTCTCTCTTTCCCTCAACCCCCTCTGCTGACCACTCCTGTCCCCCCCTCCTCCTCCGCCCTCTTGCTCACTCACTCTCTCTTCCACTTCCCTCACAAAAGGAAGGCTCAGAGCTTACAAAGTGCCAATTAACACTGAATGTTTGCCCCTCGCACCTCCCTCTCTGAACTGCTGACAGCTCTGGTGTTTGGGTTAATACCAAAGGCCTGGAAAGAATTATAATTCTCCTCCTTGCCCCATCCCCCCTTCTCTCCCTCTCCTATCCTTTTATTTTGTTTCCAATGGGGTGGTTTTACAGTTCAATGCACAGTCAAAGGGTGATATAAAATGACTTTCCAAAGAATTTCATTTGGGGGGAAGAGGGGCTGCCTTAGTTTGGGGCAACCATGGGCAGGACCCGGGTTGGGGGTGAGGGAGAGAGAGACAACCATTAAAGACACTGTAAGATTTGTGTCAAAATATTTGTGTGTTAATCATACTTTTCCCCTGTTTTTTCTTTTTTTTTCAAACATAAAATGGCCATTTTCTCTAATTTCTGACACTATTTTGACATTTTGTATAGTACATTATTATAACATTTATATGAATTCTGTCTTCAGGCTTTGTACATTATTTGTTCCTCTGTCATCAACACATTATATGCAAAAATAATGCAAACATGACCATAGGTTACACCAAAGTGAACACACACACACACACACACACACACACTTTCTCACCCACTGGAACTGTAGCTCCCACATGAGATGAAGATAGCAGTGTGGGTCATTTATCACAGGCAACACTGTGCTGTGTGTATTTTTTCTCCCTTGTGAACTCCAATAAATCAGCTTACTAAATAAAAGAGCGACCAATGAAAAGAGGTGAGAGGGTTAAACTCTAGGAGAAACAGAGACCACTAGACTCTTGAAGGGAGCTTCTGCCTGCACTCAATTCCCTACTCAACCTCGGTTTGTCTCAACTATTTATGACCTCTTGGGACGAGATCCCTCTTCTCTTTCTTCGCTTTGGACTGAGGTGCCCAGCTGAAATAAAAATGAAATTTTTGGGGTGAAGCCTTACAAATGTAGGCCTGTTTACAGGTCTTGGGGAGCACTGCTGAACACATGAAAAGAGTTATTTGAAGCCTTTGTAGCTCCAGAGGGAGCTGCAGAAGGTCTGATAAATTGCCTCGAGTGATGTCATTTGAGTCAGAGTCGACTGAGGCTGAAGACTACAAGTTTGAATGTGATAAAATTGTGTAAAAAGTGTGGTGTTAGACAGAAATGAGCTTACTAGAAATCCAAATCTATGACTCAAATATGACACACAAGTTGTATTTTGGGTAATGTAGGCATCAGGGGTTGAATTTAGACTAAAAACTGTTCATCGTGAATCTATAGAGGAGTAACGCTAACTAGTGTTCTTTTAATGGTTGTATCTTAAAGCAAACCTATTTCACATCATGTAGCTTTAAAAAAAACAAACACATTGTTTTACTTGCATAAGAAAGGTCAATCTATGACCAATAAAAAATATATATTCAGGGGTCTTCTGCTACAGCCTTTCTTGGTCTGAGAAAACCATTATCTTTTGGTGGCTAATGTTAGCATGCCCATGTCAGACATTGCTGTGTGTGACTTTACTAAGCCTCTAGTTTAGCATGTTAAATGCTTCTACTCTACTATTTGTGCTACTGTTACACATTTCTCTTTAACAATATAGGTTTTAGCATACCCAATGATCACATTATTATCACATACGACCACAGCTGCAGCTGTTTAGCAAACATGTGAATTCCAGAGGACCACTCGTTGAACCTACAAACGAGAGTGAGTGGTACTGCTGGTGTGGAACCAAGCCAGACTGGCTTTATTTACATTCAAGTAAGGGGAGCTGACATGACCTGACACGGTTCACGGTTCCACTGGTGAGGATTGGCTGGGCCTCCAACTCAACCCTGGGACCCCGAGGTCAAAATACTCTGTAGCCTCTGCGGGATGAAGGCGGCTGGAAAGTCATGTGATTTTGGCCACTGCTTTAAATCCTGAATATTGAGATTTACTAAGATAAGGGGAGATCTAAATGGACATTTTTAACTTGGGGCAGTAGATGAAGAATTCACGTAGGAGGCACAGAAAACAGTATCCATGCACAAGGAATCAGATTTCCACATTTCCAGACATATGATAAAGCTATAGTATATCATTTTTATCTGAAGATTTATTTGGAAACAGGTGCTCCTCCTTTGGCTGAGCTGCCAGGCAGTGAAGGAGCACTCAGTTTCCTCTCTGTAATGTCTTATTTGCATGAACTATAATTTCTGCTATTCCATATGAAGGATCCAAAGGTCAGTGAGGAGGCTGTGTCAATTGAGGGTCGTGAGAAAAGCAGAAAAGAGCGTAAGCCTACAGCTAGATGAATGTCAAAATGTGCTCTGCGTCTTTCTCAAGAGCGGACATGTGAGAGGACTCACACTAGCCTCAGTGCATTTGCAAATCTCTCTCAGGGTTTCCTCTTTCCTTCACTGCAATTCTTCAATCTTACATCCTTTATTCCGCCTGAATCCATTGGAATTTCCTTCGATGGGACTATGATGTGAGTGGTGTGTACATGTCTGGAGTCTATGTGACCCCATCAGCGCCGAGCAGAGCAGAGTAAAGCGGCCATGGGGGTTGAAGGCCCTGCGGGACCCAAATCTGGCCCAGGATTCAAGACTGTTCTGCACCACATTGGATCTGGGGCTGTAACTCACCCTCTGTCTGTGGTTTGGGATGGTGTGGAGGTAGGGGTGAACTGCGGGTCAGCCGTGGAAAAGCTTGCTTTATTGTCTGTCTCAGAGAATGAAGGATAGAGCGAAGAGAGGGGGAGAGAGAGAGGGATGGGTGGAGAGGAGGGAGGTTGGTGGTTGGGCAACAACACAGATGAACAAGGAGGTGAAGGAATGTGTTTAATATTGAGATAGCAGAAGAGGTTGTGACATGTAGGTGGATTGAGGAAAAATGTATATAGTCTGAAGATAGAGAGGTGGACACCTTTGATTGCTCGTCTCATGTGATTTTCGGCTTTTCCATATGTCTGAAAGACAAATCCCCCTCAGCAGAATGACTGTAAGCATATGGTTATCTGACAGCTTAGCCAAGTTTTTGTATCAAACTACAGATCAAAAGCATCTCTTGTGCTCTCCACTTAAAGTAAAGGGCTTACGTGAATTTGCACTGAGTACATCTGACAGTTTTGAAATACCACACAAAAGCACTAACAGGGGCAGTTACACATTGAGGAGAATATGAACCTATCATACACAGATTTGTAGAGCCATCTAGGTTATCAAATGAGGTTATTTCCACCAGATTTTGGGTGTCAAAATTCTTTGATGAAAGTGATTGATGAGTGCTCTGTAATTGTCCACTGGAGATGTCAGATGGAGACGGCATGTCACCTCGCAGTGAGAGTAAAGGAGCCGGCAAATGGAAGTGATTACATCTAATATTCTCCATCTGGGAGTGATTGCCTCAGAAGACGAGTTTCAAAGAGGGGTACGGTGGGGAGAAAAGAAAGAGGCAACAGTAATTTGCACAGGATTTACAAATCTCCTGAATCGAATTTGGGAAATCTTTGCGCACATCTTGTTCTATTCCCTCAAGGAAATCACTCATGAAATGCATGCATACATGCATAAACAACTCACGCATTTCTGCTGCACAGCATATATGCCTGTAAGATAGATTGTAGCACAAACTCCAACAATCACAGAGACTATAGCTCTAATATTCAAGGCAGCATGTTGGGATTTTGAGGTTCTCACATCAATACTTAATATATCTTGCTGTCTGTCTGTGAGCAATCATAAACCACCCAAGAAATGGTTTCTGGTGTGTCAGAGCTAAGCTGGAGCCAGGTCAAAAACGATCAAAGAGAGAGAGAGGGAGAGAGAGAGAGAGGGTTATCTGGTCCCAATTACATTCAATCATGGGAAATTGGCAAAGTGCAAAGCGAGAGAGATCTTCATGATGAGAGCAGGAGGCCAGATGAGACAAGGTGGTCCGTCAACTTTTCTGACTTCACAGAGAAGACAGGAAAATGAAAACTGGGCCTCTAGTAGACATTTTTCTCACTTTTTTTACTTGGAGCATTTCTCTCTACTCGTGTGTGTTACTATTTTATTTTCATTTAAATTGAAAAAAATGACCAAATTATAATGAAAGGATTACGCTGTCAAATATGACATGAAATAATTTGCAGAAGTAAGTTAAATACAGGTAACGAGTACATAAAAGTGGATCAGACCTGACAAATCAAAACTGCATGTGTACATTGGGGTAACTGGTGCATTAATGCATGCACCATGCCACGTTACAAATTTAATATTCCTTATACGTTCCAATCAGGCAGTGTTACAGTAATATGATTACTTTTTCCAATAAGGAATAGAGTAAGGGGATTCCAAATTGGAATTCATTCATTACATTACTATCATTAATCTGCTTTTGCATTTGGGGAGCCCCACTTGCTGTATCTCCAGTATTTTTATGGAGGGTTAATATCAGTTTGGGTTCTGTGCACTCAGACTTTTCTGTTTCACATTAGCTTGGTGCAGAGGTTGGAGGTGTTGGAAAGTGAAAATGTTGCTTATTTGCTTGTATTTCATGTTAGCAGTTCACTTTTCCTCAGTTCATATTTGTTTGTTTGATTGTTCTAAAGCTAAAGTGCAGGACAAGATGTGTGTGCATGTCAAGTTTATGAAAATGAGAATTTAGCAAGAAAGCTAATGTTGTGGCTCTTGTAGCTGTTGTGTAGAGGTAGTGTCTTATAGAGCGCTGACTTTGCTGCTTTATGCAAGATTTGATGGACTGTAATAAAATAGTCACTCTGTATGTAAACTAATTCCTAACGTATGACATGAAATTAATGCAGAGATTGCATAATCAAACAAGCAAAAAAAAAAGAAAAAGACGTGGAATATATAAGATGTCATTTGTGAGTGTGGAGGCATTTTAAGGGACTTTTGATGAAAAAGCACTTACAAATAACGGTAAAGTAACAAAGTCACAAATAATATGATGCATCTCTGCTGAGTAATTAGCAAAGCAATGTAATCAGCATTTCAATGAGTAATGGATAAAGAATAATCAGTTTAAACAACTTTCCCAAAGCTGCAATAAAAATACTCTGCCAGCAATCTTTAAGCCTTCATTGTTCCAACACTTTAAAACTATGAAGAATCAGGGATTTAAATAATTAACTGTTGATAATGTGTGACAATCTAATGACAAGTTAACAAAACTTTAAAGGACGATCCAGCTCAAACAAAGGTTTTTCTCTGTATACAAAGGAATTGAAGTGACCACATTTCCCCACCTAATGAATGCTGATAAAGGGAGAGGAGATAACCAAACAGGCATAACAAAAGGGATTTCTCTCACTGAGGGTTTCACTCTGATTTGTCAAGTGGTTCTATCTCCCTTCTGATTGGTCAGTCCTTCTCACCAAAGAATGCAAACAAAAAAGTGACCCGCCAGTGAGCACCTCCTCCCTCGAATCTCTACATCCCCCACCTCACCCTCCCTGATATGTGTCCCTCACCCATCCCCCACCCCCCCTTCCTTCTGCATACTCCCCCTTTAGCTCTCTACCACCCCTTTTTCCTCCGGTTGCCTCACGGCTTGCTGTGACCCATCTTGCACCTCCCGAAGCCCACAACAGACGCTTGGTGTGTGAAGAAGGTCAGGAGTTCAGGCTTGGCTGAGGCTCCATCCCTTTCTCTGCACAGAGGAGGCCTGCCCTGCGGGTTTATAATTATCTGCCGTTGGCATTCAGCACAGGTTCAAGCACAGTGCAAACGCTGGCACCAGCGTGGGGGGATGCGCTTGGCTACACACTTGGTGATTAGTTGTCCCTAATTGTCAGTTCCTTGTTCCTTTTTACCTTTCTCTCCCTCTCTCTCTGCCCCCCACCCCCCCCACCACCACCACCACCAGTTAGAACATATTTACAAAAAATGGGCGCTTAGTTTGTTGTCCCATAAATGCACTCAGCTTTTCTGCTTCATGATTCGTTGGAAGGGTCTTTTATAATCCCCTCATATAAAAAAATAAAAATAAAAAATTCACTCTGGCATCTGAAAATGAGGTTCCTTCTCACAGATTCATACATGCAGGACCTGTACACTATAAACAGGCAAATTCGAAGAGTTGAGTAAAATGAAGCGTTGAATATCTTAAATTATACAGCTTCGCTTCGTCAGATGGTCTGTGTGTGTCCCTTGGTCTGTGTGTGGTGGCCGTGAAGCTGCTATATTCTTGTTTAAATGTGTTAATGTCTTTGAAGACAATAAGTTGCATTTAATCCTTCAACTACATTTTTTTTCTTCTGAAAATTTAGCTGCAACATGTGCTTCTCCTGCTGTAATCTGCTCCTGCAGTCTGAAATTATGCCCAATTTTAAAATAAATCAATATCTTTCTCTCTCATATGTTGTATTCATACTTTAACTGGTGATTCACAGCATATTTTGCCCCCAGGTTTGTGGTGCAACTCCGTTTCAAAGGTGAGTGTGTGCTTTCCATCAGGCATTCATATTGGCCCTGACAGACAGTGTGATAAATGACATTGGGTAAATCAATTTCTCAATGCCTTCAGAGATGTCTCCACGCCATTAGTCACTCACACTGGAGATCTCTGCAAGAGTCCATCATTGCTACTCTGAGAAACACATCTGCAGACCTTGAGACAGACCCTGAAATGGGCTGACAACTGAACCAATACTGTTGGGGGCTGTTTGGGGAAGAGGAAGGGAGGAACAGCAGTCAGACAGATGTGGGGCCTGGACTGCTGCCAATGAGCCCCTGTCAACTTACAGCAGACCCTTCATCTCAATATGATTGAGGCAGAAGGAGAGGGAGATGTGGAAAACAGCAGGGAGACAGAGGGGGGTAAGGGGGACATGGATAGATTTTTTACAATGGCTCCATGACTGTTCCTCCATCTGAGAACATCCTCCTAATCTCTTGGCATCGTTACAACATGACTGCACACCCACAGTTCAATCAGCAGTGTCAGCTGATGTTAGGAAGAAAAAAAAAGAAATTGAATTTGAAATAATTTATTGTGCAAACACCTCAGTGAATGTAGCACCTTGACTGGCCTATTATTCTTTGACATTTCAGTGTGAAGTAGAACTAATCCTTTGAGACTTCCATAAAAAATCTATATTTAACACATGCACAGATGGTTGGAATAAAACCCACGTTTGCCCATCTTCCCCCTTGTTTTTGGTGCGTGGAATAAGTTGAGATTTTTGCCAATTTCCAAGAGCTATGTGAGATGAGACATGGACTTTTGACAGGTGTTTGTTTGAATATCAAACAGAGCTGTGGAGGCCTGCAGATGGCAGGCAGATTACATTCCAGACAGGGTCCAGAGCAGTGGGGGAGAGACCATCGTTGCTGCTACATTGTTCTCCAGAGGAATGGACATACAAACCTCTCGTCTGCATGAGCATCATTATCATCATGGCCTTCATCACTAAAACAGACAGTGTGTAGACAGTCTGTCCACTCTGGAACAGCACAGCACTTAATGTTTCCATGAACTGTGAGCAGAGATTGGATCAATGTTTGGTCACAAAGAAAGATGCAAGTGTTTGATGTTTGTTTTAGTGTTTGTGTGTGTCAGTATCTATTATTATTATTATTATTATTATTATTATTATTATTATTATTATTATTATTATTGTTGTTGTTGTTATTATTATTAATAATATTATTTGATAGATGATCGATAGATGATAGATAGATAGATTGATAGATAGATAGATAGATAGATAGATAGATAGATAGATGATAGATAGATAGATAGATAGATTGATAGATAGATAGATAGATAGATAGATAGATAGATAGATAGATAGATAGATAGATAGATAGATGATAGATAGATAGATAGATAGATAGATTGATAGATAGATAGATGATAGATAGATAGATAGATAGATAGATAGATAGATAGATAGATAGATAGATGATAGATAGATAGATGATAGATAGATAGATAGATAGATAGATAGATAGATAGGTAGATAGATAGATAGATAGATAGATAGATAGATAGAATCTCTTGCAATCTCTCGAGCAATACCCAAAAATAGTACAAAGAAATGAATAACTCTATGTTAAACAGTGCAGGCTCACCAACATCATTCTACACATGTCAGTGGAATACTTTGGGATGCATTGTATGTGTATTGTATGGAAAATATGCTTTTGTATAATTTGGTTGTAAATATTATCATTTTTATTGGGGAAAACATTAAATAAATTCCCTCTGATACAGTGTAGTGTCACCTTATTCAGAACAAGCAGGACCCCTGTTGGTTATACGACATAAACTAGATGGGTAAAATATGCTTACATTTTTGGGGAATTTTTATTGGTTGAATTATTCAATAACTTCTCTCTTATCAAACACATTTGATATGTGTGATGTCCTGTGCTGAGTCTGCCCAGTACAGTGAGGTTGTGTATGAACTCAAACACATATATTTTTTTCTGACCTTGGGCTATTTAGCACTCAGATCTGTCATGAGTCGACCCTCCCCATCATTTGAAAGAAAAAGCAACGGTTTCTTTCTTGCCATCATGACATACATACCATACTTCTACAGCATTGAGAAAATGTGACCAATGCACTCTTTCTATTATTGCAACCAATGAACTGTTGTTGTTTTTTTTGTCAGATTGGAGTGACAGCTTGATTTGACTGAACTATATGATGCTTCTTTGTTTGTTTGTTTGCTTCTCTTCATATCTGCTTTGCTATAACTTGATCTCTGGAATGTCCTGGTGGTGTAGTGGGTAGCGTTGTTGCCTCACAGCACTTCCTCCCACCACCAAAAACATGGAATACAGGTGAATTGGTAACTCTAAACTGGCCGTAGGTGTGGATGTGAGTGAGAACGGTTGTTTGTCTTTCTATGTGTGGCCCTGCGTTGAACTGGCGACTTGTCCAGGCTGTATCCACCTCCCACCCAAAAGTCAGCTGGGATAGGCTCCAGCCCCTCACGACCCTACACAGGATAGATGTGACAGAAAATGGATGAATAAATTAAAAATCTGTGATAGTTCTCTCTGATCAGTTGTTATTATACAATACACAACAATAGACCACCAAACTAATTAGTTTTCCTCTGATGGTAACATTGTGTTCCTAATTGAATTTAGGTTTGCCAAAGTGACCAAAGGGGTCACAGAGAAGGGAATTCGTTTTGGCGCTGATGTGCAATGCCTGTCTGAAAGTGGCTAGTGAGTTGAGTTGGGTGTTGGAAACTTTTGCATGTCACATTCTCATTAGGTTTTGAACCCCCCTAAAGGTCTGATCCTTGAATCGCCTCTGATGCAGAGGAATCTGAGTCGGGTTGTTTGTTCTAGCCTCTATGCCCTGCTTCTTTTGTGCTCTTATAATGTGATGGTTTCAAGCCTGTCATGTTACACGTGGGTGGGAAGAGCACAATATAGTACTCAGTTCAGGTCCATTCCTGTAGACAGATCCTGAAGAACATGGCCAAAGTCAACAGGAGCCGGGCCACAGCTCGCTGGTCCTGCCCACACATACATCACCTATTTGGGTCATTATATAACGTCTATACTGAACAAATGGTTGAATGTTGTTCTGTTTCTTCAACAGTCAAGTCCTTCCACAAGTTTCTTTTCCAAAGTCATTGGTAGCTCTGCAGCTGTATCTCTGTTCACTTTCAAGCAGTTTCTCCATGTCCAAGAACAGCTTAGCAACTGAACCAGCAAGACTGAACGGCCTAAGGGAAAGTCAAAATTCCCCTAGGTTCTATTTTTTAGTATTGCTTTTTTGTATAATGGTGATTTTTGTCTTAAAAGCAATTCAAGACCATCTGCACTTTTAAGAAAAAACAAAGTCCACACAACGTATACCAGATGTGCTTTTCGGCTCACCAGCCAAGTCTCCATCAGCAGCCTGCACTCTCATTCCCTGGAGGGTGGCAGACCGGCAGCATGCATAATGTCTGAGTTGTTTCATGCAACAGGTAGCTTAACCCCCCGCCAACATGCTACTAACACACACACACACACACACACACACACACACACACACACACACACACAGCTTTGTAGAAGAAGGGCATTCTGTTGATATCTCGCTGTGAACAAACCCAAAGAGGAGGAGAAAAGACTCTGTTTGCCCTACAGCTCCATTGTGACTGTCCCCATGCTGCTTTCTACTGTAACAATGATCTGTGGTTGAATTCATGGCCTCCCACCCAAACCCCCACCCGACCCCGACCCCCAACCAACGCTGAGGCAAAGCCATGAGGTTATTTCTTAACCCTGATCCATAACAAATAGAACTCCCAGACAAAGGATCCTGGACCAAATTTGTCTTTTAATTCTAAAGAGATTGCTAAGGAGGAGGATATACAGGCTGGAATGTTTGACTACCATCTTTCCAAGAGTGAGGCGGGGTTGGACATCAGTCAAGCAGAACTGAGGACTTAGTGAATTTTTACAAGGGGGCTTCTCTCGTTAAGTCAGACAACTTCAGTCAAGTTTCCAGAGAATTGTTCCTCCTAGAAACACGGAAAGCTTTCATTGTACTTTCCCTCAAACAGAAACCACATGACACGGCTAATTATGAAAAGCCAATAAAATAGCCCACATGCTAATTGTGGCCTGGTATTATGCCAACAAAATGTGACCACATACTGTCGAGAAACTGAAAGAAGTGACTCCTGCCACTCATCTGTAACTCAGTAGCTGCGAAATCATCTCCGGAATTATAAATCAAACCTTAAGTGGTAAACTTTGTACCAGAGAGACCAGCAAGATGGGAGTTTCTGAGCCTCTCCCTGTCTTTGGTTGGTTAAGT
The DNA here is from genome assembly GCA_037577475.1 of Chaunax sp. Z400. NCBI lineage: Eukaryota > Metazoa > Chordata > Actinopteri > Lophiiformes > Chaunacidae > Chaunax > Chaunax sp. Z400. The sequence goes on from CM075188.1 coordinate 11,808,562, forward strand.
CTACTGATGTACAAAAAGAGTTCAAGGTGAGGAAAGCCCCTCGAACAAACACAAACTTCGAACAAAGGAGGGATGGAGGGATCTGTGCTGAAAGAATGTGGCTCCTCTTTCAACTGCTGGTAGGCTCGCGGCACCTCCTGTCAAGAGAAGAAAAATCCCAGGAAGAAACAAACTGAAGAAATGCAAAACAATCACAACCTCCTGCTGCCTGCCGATTGATTGATTGGGACGTGTCCCATTTCTCTTCTTTTCAATGCTGAAGACACTGAAGGAGTAAATTTGGACATCTGGGTTAGTACATTTAAAGACATAACACTTTAAAGTTATAATCCTTCAGAATGTCGTGAACTTAACATTTATTTAGTATTTATGCTGTGTATAAATATTCATTTAAAGTATTTACATGTTTATTTCTCTATATATTAGTTGTTTTTGTTAGTGGTAGAGTCTGCCATTGCATGGTTACATTCAAATTGTCTGCATATGCATGAGGCATTTGCAGCAACAACGCATGTGTCTCATTCATCGATACTATTTTTTTTATTTGATTTCACTGATATCGCTCCCTCTCCAAAGGCCACAGCAGATCACTACGTTAGTTACAGAGTATTAAGTTACAGCTAATGCAAACCTGACATTCCCGTTTGTTGCTACTTCACAATAAAAGCATTTGTTTAGTGAAACATTGAGTGCCATTTATTGTGAAGCAGTCACAGGAAATGCATTTGTCACCATATTTAATTATATCGACTATACATAAAAAAAAGTGTCTACTAAACAAGACCGTTGTCTTTTCTTTCTTTTTTTGTCATTTTAAAAAATCATTCTTCTTTTTTGCAAGAGAGTAAAGCAAGAAGATGGAACCTCCACAGTGAGTTTTCAGATGAAGAGTAGGCAGCATCAGGCTGCACACACCTCCAAGTCACCAGCAAGGTGACCAACTTTACTGTGTACTCCTGTTGCTGCTGAAAAAGTGCTCTTCCTATGGTATTTAAATGCACTTGAACAGAGTTGAAATTGCAAAAGCTAAATTTAAATTTTTGGGAATCCTAAATACAGAAGAGTGTAATTCTAAAAAAAAAAAGAAGAAGAAAATGTCCTTTTTTAAGGGTGAACAAATGACAATACAATTTTCAAGCCCAAGAGGAAAAAAACAACAACTGTGTCACACACAAAACCGCTTGCTGGCTTGTTTGATCTTCTCCTCTTGTTTGCTTTCCTCCTCTCAAGCTGCAAGTCTTTAGTCAGAGCTTTGCTTTGACAGGTGAAGATCAGCCAGAGTCATTGCTATTGGCAGTCATGTGGGATCGGCCGCAGGGTCAGCGGCAGCAGTTATTCTACACCTATGCAATAACACACCCGGCTAAGGCAGAGATCACAATTTCCTGCAAACACGCTGCAGCAGTATTTCAGATTTAACTGGTTTAAGTGTTGATTCCTCTCCCCTGTCAACTAAAAATAATCCGTGGATACATGGATACAAATGTGTTATACCTGAGTTAACTACTGTGTTAGTTTTCCTTTCAACTGTGCCATTTCAACAAGACAGCCATCCTCTATCCTGCATCCTGTTTTCTGATGAATGGTCAAAGGGAAGTTAGCTTATTGACTTCCGCTGCAGACACTCAAAACGAGAAAAAGGCAGTTGGAGCCATTACGCAGCAATCACATTTGTAATTATGATAATGTCAATTGAGCCTGTCAAGGATGAATAATTTCAGGGGAGACAGTAAAATATACCTAACAAGGCTTTTCTCAGTGGTAAACACGGGGCTTTTAAAACTGTAATTAGCCCTTTAATGTCTAACACATGTCTTACAAGCCATCCATGGGCCCAACTTCCCTTCTCTCAACCACTTTCCCCTTCTCTCTGTAGGACACACTTTTCACATAGCTGGAAATCTAACCGCACAAATAGGAAGCTCTCTCAGTGGGGTGGGGGTGAGGCACAGCCAGACGTAATTCAGCAATTGTGGGACAAATTGTTTTTTTCCTGTGCTTAAAATAGACACACAGGAGATGCAAAATAATGTTCTTATACTGGCCATGTGTTTGGCTGAATCCACTGAATTTGATGGAACACATTTTTCTGATTAAACATGTTTTCTCATTAGAAACATATAGAGAAGCTTTACGCTCCATGCAAGTTCTAGGCCATAGAAAAAGACAAGACCTGAAAGTAAAGAATGTAGCACCCCACTCCCTAACAGCCCACCACCACCCCTGCTCTCGCGCTCTTCCATAACTGCCCCTTATGCATCCTCTCTCTACACCCACCCAAAGTGTTCAAGAATTCCCCCTTAAGAGACAGACACAGATAATTGGTCACAGATTTTTGTTGGCAGGACACAAAGGGACCTCCTATTCACCCCTGTGCAGCTGTCTACTTCCCATTCTTCCATCTCTGCTCCCCACAAGCTGTGTCCTCTCTAACGGTTCCCCCACCGCCGCCACCACCACCAGACCAGAGCTGAGTTGCTCCTCGTCTCCAAAACACAGCCTGCTTCCCTACCACAATAAAGCTATCAGGACATGCCTCTCAAGACCCTGACCCAAAGGTCTCTTTCTAGCCTCCTTACGCCTCAAGGCCTCAGTGACATCTGTGAAACCTTTAAATCTGTTATTAGTTCCCTTTGATAGAATTTGTTCCACTAATTAGGAGTCCATTGGCCTTGATTAATGAACCTGTGGTGTAAATGTGTCTGTTATGGAAACTAAGATACTGTAGTTAATGTAAATAATTTTATATATATATATATTTATAAATTTTATTTATATATATATTTATATAGCAGTTGAACATAGTAGTATAATCTATTATGGCAAGGATGGTGATGATTTTCTTTTAATTTTCTGTTGATAATTTTGTTTAATTTTTTTCATCTGTTCACTGTTAGTGTTCATGTTGGATGTCTTCTTATGTGTTCATTTCTTCTGTGTTTGTGCCATTATATAATTCTTTAGCCAATAATTAAAGAGATCTTAGAAGATACATCGTACAAGACTATATTCTAGTCATTATATAAAATAACTACGCAGCTGTATTGTGTCAACAGATTATTTCTTCATGTGAGTTTGTGTGGTGTATTACTTGTTGCATACACTGAGACAAGTTCATATGTGAGAGGTTAGAGCTGTTCTTCAACCTAACTTAACTTAACTTAACTAAACTTAAATAAAAAATAACAATAAAAAGATGTAAAAATTGTCTAAAAGTTAAAGTAAAAATATTGCTTAAAATACAGTGTTGATAGTAAGTATTAACAGAAACACATGTAAAATTAACAAAATAAAAACACTCATTAAGCTGCAGACTAACTACTACTAGTCAGTCTTATACTACTTGGCTGTATGTATTAGTTAGTTCATCTTTATTTATTTTAAAGAGCTGAGACAAAGTATCTACATCCAACATTCCATCAAGCGACTTTCAGTTACATCAGTCATCACACTTACATCATCATGTCATCATTATCATTACAGATTATTATCAAATGCTCCTCAGGATGCATGGGTCACTGTTTATGTTTTGTGGGTAAAATCTAAAACTAAAACTAGTAGCTGTAATTGAATACAAAGTATATTTCCATTAGATGTGTAGTGGAGTATGCAGTAAAAATAATGCATAAAATGCCCTGAAAATACATTTTCACATTCACTTTATCCTAAACTGTGGTCCTACATGCACAAATAATCCACCAAAGATGCAACAGTTTTGGCTACTTTACATGAGAGATTTTTTGGGTTTCTCTGTTGTGTCTAGGCGCTTCTCACTAAGTGAGCAGGATTTGGTTGGTAAAAGGTGGTGTCACATAGGCCTGCTCTTAGAATCTAACAATTGTATCAAAATGTGATGACATTTGCAGTGTTGTCATATATCATAAATAGCAAAGGATGATGTTTTTTCCCCTAAAACTTTAATGTAGGTTTAATTTGCTTATTGTCATGAATGGTTAATGTTATTAAGAAAAAAAATGTTTGAAATCAGGGGCACTTTAAACACAAAATTGTAATGTGTAAAACCATGCAATTACGCTCAGGTACAGTAGCCAACATGAGTAAATGTACTGATTTAAAATCATTGTTACAATATCATTATTGTTGTCTTGACAACTAAACAGATGGAAAAGTGCATAATTATGGGACTTTTATTTACAAATGAACATCGGTTTTAATCCAGCCTTTCCCACAATGATAATGAAGCGTATCACCACCACCACTACAGTTTTAAATCTGGTATTTGTGGTGATTTTCCAGCGCTGGCGCACCAGTAATGATGCATTTTATGTCAAGAGCTGAGGGGGGAGCAACTGTCGCAACGGAGTAAGCTGCAGCAAACAAGAGTATGGCAGAGCATATGGTGTCATAAACTCAATGACTGTGTCTCACTACCAGAAGGGGGAGACAAAAGTTATACACTACAGGTACATATGTACAGTGATATACTACGTATATATATATATGCACACACACACACACACACACACATATATATATATATATATATATATATATATATATATTCACTTTGTGAAGGCACATACAGTAGTTATGTGTTCATACAGGAAATAGAGGAAAGTAGAGCAGCACGTTTCACTTTCAGCTTCCTTTGCTTTCTCCCTCTTCTACCTACCATAATGGATTGCATGTGTGGAGTTACTGTTGTGCCGAATACTAAAAAGAATAAAACAGACACAAGAAGAAAAAAGAGGCACAAATAAGAAATCATATGGTGCTGAAAAGGTAAAAAAAAGAAGGAAAAGTAATAGTTCAGTTCAGAGGAGAAGGGGAATGATGTGATTACAATTCCAGTCACAACTAGCCCAGCAGTTTGTGCAGTGATCCCAGATTTCTTGAGCAACTGAGCGAAGCCGTTCCCAAGGGGCTCATGGGAAGGCATAGGTCAATCACCCCTTTCCTGACTCACCACATGTTAAAGGTATTCAGCGGTGCATTGTGGGATATGACACCGGTAACCCCCACAACCAAGTTTCCAAATTACTAACACATACATTCTCGAACCTGCCTGCCATTTCAGCATTGGTAAAATGACAAATGTTAATGTAAAAATGGAACGTGTCATAATACAAATGATTGAAGACCCAAAGAAAGACATCTGTTTTTATGATTGTCTTCTTCTTGATTATCTGGTCATTGACTAAAAATCTTGCACATATCCATTTATAAGGTTAGGGCGGACCTTGAAATATTATATAATATATTATTTATTATATAATATTCAGACTACTATTTCTTTGCCTCTTTGTGCTGCATCTGCCTGAGGAATATTACACTTGATCCTCATCCGCTCTATTTTTTTATATTTGGTTTTCCTGTTGATTTGTGTGTCTCTGTGTGCTTTTGGTTGCTTTAAGCATAATTTCTGTCAACAAAGAGCTATTTAGATGTCAGAGAGATGGGTCTGACACAAAGGACAGTGCTCTGAGCACTTAAGGGTTTGGTGCCTTGCTGAAGGGCCATTTCCCCCAATAAAATGCTCTAACTTTATTTATCTGTTTACCAAGCAGAGACAGTCCAAGCTATTGTGGCAAACCAAAGATAAGGCACACTAAGATGTTGTTCTTTCGGAGAGGTTTGTAATTCAATTCAACATTCCAGCATGCAGCTAGAGAATTTAATTCATTTGTCACATTCCTCTCTTCTCTCCTCTCCCAAACATAAAACTAATTATAGGATATTAGTAATCATACCTAAAAGTTATTGGCTGTAACTATCTGCCATTCGACTGGAAATTGAGTTAGGCAGATAATGAATGACAGCTGAGCCCTCTGACTTCTTACAATCAGGGCTGGAAAATTGCTGCGCGTCATTAGTATATGCATTCATGCCGAGAGGATTTCTGTTCACATTGTGCAGTTTGGAGAACTTAATACAATTCACTGAGAGGAGATTAATTAGAAATTGAAACAAACTGTTACAATAAACAGTTTTCTGTCTGCAGATAGAAGGATTACCATAAGAACATTTATTATTCAGACCATTAAAATTACACTAACAAACGTGCTTGACCAAAAAGTGCTTTTTAAATGCCATAAACTTCTTGACAGACAGAAAATTGGGTGTCCATTTATAGGGAGCAGTTATTGCCAGGTTGCTAGTGCTGTAAGCCTGGAGCTGTGTTGGAGGGGGGGGGTAAGCAAGGGAGCTGATGGACATCTGTCAGCCAGCCAGCCAAAGAAGAAACAAACCTGCAGGACTATATTAAAGAGAGGGAAAGATCGCAAGAAAGATGTTGACAATGTGGTGAATTTCTTTTGCATTAGAGGACAAAAAGAGGACACAGAGTAAATGACAGACATAGCAGAGCAATCCATGCAGCCTGTGAGGGCTCTGCCTGTGCCTGACATCCACACCCCAAGTTGCTGTGAGCCCAGAGGGATTGTTTGGAGCCACAACAGGCCTGAGGGGGTGTTCAGCTACAGGTGGTGTCCAGCAGCTGCTAAGGATCTTTATGCACAAACACACACAGCCTGCACTAATGCACATTCTCTGAACATGCTCTGTCCCAAACACATGCCATCAAACTGTATGTACACAAGTGCATACAGTGCATGCCAACATGACTGTGTCAAAGGAAGACTCATAGATAGAATACCATACCATAGGCATGCAAATGTATGGCGCAGCATGCACCCATAATATAACATGAGGAATCATTCATCCACACATACTGACAGACACACCCAAACACATACATACATACATAATCCACTGCTGAGCCAAATGATGCATGCTCTACACACACACACTAACACCAGGCTATTGTTTAGAATATTTTACTCACATCTGGTCTGCACACATGGCAGCACAACGTCTGTCTGCCGCTCACAACCAAAGAGAGAAAAGTATTCCCTAATGACACAGCGGTATAAACATGCAAACATATGCAAACGCCACACATAAGTCAGATCAACTGCAAGCACTCACAAGTAAAAACTCTTTCAAAGATGTGTACAGTAGGCTCATGTGTGCCCATGCATTCTCACACCCACACATATTCCCGTAAGTAAACTCCAGTGCTGCTGTCCATCTTTCAGCTGTAATGCTAGACACACAACCTTAGGAGGGAAAATCCACAACCGTGCAGTTTTACTCGCTGGGATTGATTTCTGGGTTATGACGGTCTACACCTGTCTTTCTATCTGGTCCACGTATAATGAATTTTATTCACGTTTCACTGGTGTGATAGCAAGACTGTAAACTTCAAATGTCACTACTGATTTAAAATATGTGGAGATATGTGTCCAATTAGGGAGAACAGTGCCTACAGTGTATTTCAAATACAATGACGTTGAAGCGGTTGAGAAGTCAGATTTTTTTTCATAAGCATAAACAAAATTCCCAGAACAACAGAGCAACAGAATCTAATAAATACGGTAAACTCTCGTTAATTGTCCCAGCAAGACTACCCAGATGAACAACACTGGCATTCTTTCCCAGATTCAAGAGCCATGAGGCAACAAATTAAAAGAGGCATTAGTGGTGAATTTGAGCTCTCTTACAGAGTAACAAGACACATGACTGACAGCAACGTTATGCAAACCTTCCCACAATTGTCCCTTTCATTGGTGCCACGATACTTGTTGCCTTCCAAAAGTGTGACTGAAGGAAAGGGACAGAGTTTTAAAAAAAAACAACCTCCATAGCAAAATGACCAAGAATTCACTTTTGACTTAAGAGCAAGCACATAGCAGTACATGAGCTTCCAACCACCTCCAGATGCTTGCTTATTAGCATCTAAGAGTGTCATGTGCCCTCCCATAGTTCTCTAAACAGAATCAGCTCTAGTCTGATGCTCCTGCTCGGCTTGTGAGTTCGTATTGAGGCCTGAGACAAAAGTGCAGTCTAATCAGACTATACCAACCCACAAATAGCATGCAAGGGCACAAAAAGCATTTTTGCTTTAAATTATTCTGGTGATGTCACAAGGGGCAAAACAGCAGAGCAGGACCTGAGGGAGCTGCCAACTTTGGTTTACAAGATCCTCGCAGGTGAGAGCTTTGTTGTTTCTGAAGATTTTTTAGATAGAGCAAAGTGGAGTGAGGTGCATCATTGTGCCTAGCTCTCCACCAGTCACCACCCACCTCTAACCCCTTGTTCTCCAATCCCGTTAAGCTGCCCAATTTCATGGCTGCCAAGAAGACGAGACGCTGCCCTTGGTTTCCCACGAAGGAGGCCTAAATAAAGTAGAGGCAACACAGCACACTTTCTCTCCCAGTGTCTACGAAAATCTGATTATTGTTAGGATACATAAAAGAGTACTTAACTGATTAGCTTTGCATTCCTGTAACACTTTTTAAATAATTTATCAAAATCAATTCAGCAGAACCAAAAATATATTCTTTTAAATCTTATGCAGTCTTCTTCCTTTTGAAAACCTGGTGCTTCAACTGCGCCGATAGGTCAGCTGGAGATTCGGGGGTGTCATGCCAGCAGTGGCTGATGTAACCTCAAACCAGATTTCAAACTAGTGGTCTTCAGCACTAGCTGATGCTGACTCAAGTGATGTCATGTGAGGTAACCCACACTCTAAAAAAAAAAAAAAAAACGGTAAAAAAAATGGTAACAGGACTGGCATTAGAGTTTCCAAACGGATGCTGTGAAATTACCGTAAATAACCATACCACCACATTACATGTAATAAACTGTAAAAATACAGAACACATTTTACAGTCCAAATTAACTAAACTACAGTATATTATTAATGATAAATGTTCATTAATAATTGTTAATTGTTAATAATTGTTAATAATTAACATAATTGTTCTTCTCAATGTGAATAATCTTTCAAAAAGACTACACATTATGTTTGATGCAATGTAGAAAAAAAAGCTATGGTTTGCATCACACATTAATATAATATTATATATATATATATATATATATATATATATATATATATATATATATATCTAGATATATATCTAGATATATATATACTGTATATATGGAGAGAGAGAGAGAGAGAGAGATTATTTTTTTTAAATAATATGTGTGTAGAAAAGCTATAAAGTCAGGTGAGCAGTGACAAAATGTTGGTCTAAACTGGTTGCATAACCTTTCAAGTGAAGCTGTAATTTACGATGTGTCAAGAGAAAGATTAAGAACCTTTTTTTTTATATGTATCTCTCATTTTGTTTTGTTTGCATTGTCCAGACTGTGCTAAGATGATGGATTTAGGGTGCGTGAATTTTGACTCTATAAGAAAAGAGAAAATAAATGTGCAGCACATTTTGATCGGTAGACACAGTAATGCTGATGCATGAAAGTTAGGTGGGTGGTTATTTGTCAATACTGCAGGCCTTGTCTTGCCCCTCTATGTTATACTGTATATCTCTCATCACATGACTGTGCTGGAGGCAAAGAGTAGAGTGAGCATTCATGGGAGCCGATTTGAAATGATTGTTGTGCTCCTCTAATGTTTGCATTTGTCTTTCAGGAGGCATGGGGCGAAGGGGAGGGGGACTCTAAAATCTGACAAATTGCTGAAAATTGCCTTCAAACAGTCATTCCTGTTTGGACACACTTGGCACATCTGGTTGTGATCTGGCAACAAAAGTGCCGTGGCTGAGGGCTCAGCTCCCAGAGTGGTGCCACATATTATCCTCACCTCCTCCTCCTCTCTCCTAGTTTGCTCTGCAAACATACTGAGGTTCATCCCTCTCTCCCCCACCCTCTCTTCTCTCCTTCTCTCTCTTTCTCTCTGGGGTGCTGGGAGCTGATGGTGTTTGTAGTGATGCTTGGCAGTTGTCTCACCAGAGCATTCCTGAGCTCCTCTCCAACTTTAAGTATATCAGTGGGTTGTAATTGAGGCGTCTGCAAAGATGAATGCAACACTATGACATTGCAAGCAGCACATATTTTCGAAGGGAAAGCTTCTCAAAATCTGGCAATAAAAAGATCCCACAGATAAATTATTTGTATTTGACATGTTGCAGCATGAATGCCCCCTCACACACATATCCATGATTAGTAGTTCAAAAGTGGAGCATCACAATCTGCAGTTCTTTTTGTCAGTGTGTGACTGTGATCACAGTGTGTGGCGCAGCATCATCATCTGACAGCGTCTTATAAATCCTCACCTCATTGTTTCACTGCAGCCTTTACCAATCTCTGTGCCCTGGACAACATCTGCTGATGACTGCGTGTTTTCCATGTAAGTGCTGCTCATGTTATAATGTCTCCATGGAAAAACACATGATATGAATAAGAAGTAAGCTGCTCCACTGACTCAAGCTGGAAAAAGATCCCATGCATAACTTTCAAAAGCAGTTTTAAACACCTTTTTAAGGTGTTTTTTCTCAACTTAGGATGAATTTCTTTCTTTCGTTCGACTAAAAATAAGTTTGAAGGTACGGGGAAATGGATTTTAAGACTCTTATGTGTACTCTTTCTAACATATGTGCCAAATAAATTGTGAAGTAGAGGAGAGGTCATGGGTAAATACTTGCAGTATTGTCAATCCTGCAGCTGCGTAGCCAGGAGAAGAAAACTGAGCGCACAGCTGCAGACTGAGGCCTCAGCTTCTCAAATTGCTTCTGCCTCAGTTTCCTGCCCTCTTTACCGACCAGGCCAAACCAGGCCCTTATTAGACCCACCCCCACCTTAATAATCCATGATGTCATCTTAACATCACTTTTTTGTTTTTCTTGATTTTTTTCCTCCCTATTGCTGGTCCCACCCCCATTGTATGTTAAATATTAACAGGTGTTGGAGGAGGAGGAGGAGAAAATCTGTTCGGCTAAGGTTCTTCTTTTCCCATCCATCCGTCTATCTGTCCATCTACCACTATCACCACATCTGCTTCAGTTTTGACTTCCCCTGCTTTGTTTGTCCATCTGTATTTGTGTTTCTTCCCCCTCCTTTTCCTCTGTCCCCCCATGTCAGTGGAGGGAGGCTGAGGAATGATCAGTCTGGCTTTGATGCCGCTGGCCCCTGCCCTGGCTTTCCACAGCACATGAGCCAGGCAATTATGAAAGAGCTCCTAGCCGACTGCTATTACTCTGTAATGCTCCTGTCTGGAGCAGGAGGAAGAGGAGATGGAGGAGGAGAAGCAGGTCAAAAGAGTAGGAGAGGAAGGATAAGGAAACGGCTCCTTCAGCAATCATGAGACAAGACGCTCAGAGGAAGTCAGAAATCCCCATCCCATAAGATCCATACTTCCCATCCTCCCAGAATATTGGTATAGGCAAATATAAAAATCTGTATGGATTCAACAGTCCACAGAATCCACAGCTGGTTAAAACCTATCCTTCAATATATATATAATGAACTGTCTCTCTGTGCACCATGCAGCAAATAGTAATTAATCATGAGGACCATCTCATGGGTAAGATACATATACATTGACAAAGTGATGGCGTCTGCCATTGACATGGCACAGGGAGGCAGTAAGAGCAAAGAATAAACCAACAGGAGGGCAAACTTTATATTTGTATATATCTGTACCGTTTAATTTTGTATAAGGTGAAGAGAAAATAAGGCAGTCTTGTTGTTCTTGAATCCACCATATATGGCTGAGTGAAGAATAGTGAAACATCATTGGTTTATGCTGTCGGTATAAAATGAGAGATTTTGGCTATTGCAGCCGAAAATCTGATGAGCTGTGGAAAAGAAAATCTGATCTCATTGTGCTTCCCGAAACCAGAGTAACAGCTGGCAGCAACAGGGACGTTTATTTGTCTGGAGAGCAAGAAAATAAGTGCTTGTTCAGGATTTCCTGGTATACCCTGGTGGCCAATTTTAAAAATAAAAGTTCTGTTTTGTCTGTTAAGATTGGTAGGTATGGAAATGTATCATGTTATTGTCACTGTTTACAGAATGTCCTCTTAGACTAGTTTTAATTCATTTTCATGCATCTGAATGAGGGTTATACCATAAGATTTCTGCACTAAAGTTGCTTGCCTCTGCGATTTTCGGATTTTCGAAGTTACTCCTCTGCATCCCAGCTTGACTTCTGAGTCCAAGTCAGTGAGTCAAATCATCTATAGTACACTGCCGCAGCTTGAGGATGCATTTGATTTGTTGAATCTCCTGCTGAAAGAGGTCATCCTTTCATCCGAGTCCACTGCCTTTCTTGTGACTGCAACTGAATAAGGGGTTTGAAACCCAAGTCAAGTTTGGCACCATGAGTGTGAGAGTGTGTGAAGAGAAAGGATTACTCTGTTTGTCATTGTCAAACGTACCTTAAGAGTTAAAAAATGAACAACAAAAATTATGAGTCTTTAACATATGGCTAATCTTATGATATCATATTCCATAAACGTGTGAGTCATAAACATTTTGGCAAACAAAGCAGAGCAGAAACAAATGGCTTAATCCCATTGAAATTTCCAAATCAATTCCAGAAGATCACACACGTATTAGAAACAATAGAAAAGCTGTTATGAAAACTGCAGATCATCCAGCAACCCCCACCCAGCCCAGCTCGATCACATTCTGCCTCACACCTGCTGTGTGCCGTGAAAGGACCGAACAACTGGAGATATGGACAGTGTGTGTGAGGGTGTGTGTCTGTGTGTGTGACTGTGTGAAAACGCAAGTGGACATGCAAGCTCTTGTATGAATGTGTGTGTTTACATGTGCACTGGACTATAAGAATGCATCAGTGGTGGTGGCACAAGGCATGGCCTCGGCTCAATTTAACTCTCCACTGAATGCCATTGTGACGCCGGTCAGACTTTGTGTGGCCGCATGCCTCCACTGAAGAAGATATGGAAAAAATCTGCGGACCAGTAAGTCTTGGAGATTACATGGCCCCTGTCTGCTCTGGCCTCAATAATACCTCAGATCCAACAGTGCCATGTCACTGCAATTTGGGGCTTTTGTCTTCAGAAGTAAAAAATGAATCCATCCCACCTTCACAGTGTTGATGGGGCTCTTCATGAGCATCTGTGTGTGTGTGTGCCTGAGAGTGTGTATGTGTGCACATTAAAGAGAGGAGAGGCATGAGAGGGGGGGATTACATGTAGAAATAGAAATGGATCAACTGAAACACAACATCGGCTTGATTTTTTAATTGCCCCTCGGCTGAAATGAATGGTGGATGCAGCTGTCTGTGTGAACAGCTGCTCGCCTAAAAAGACTGGGAAGAACAAACTGTGGCAGGGAGGAAAGAACAATGTGGGATGAATCACATGCAGCCCATGAGGTATTTTGCAATTTCACAACTATGAAAAATGTATGCAGGATTAAGAATCACTTTTATTGGAAATTCACATCTGCTCCAAGGCGTATTTCCCAGGAAGCTTCCAAAGATGCATTTTCTCTGCTGTCTGGGGAAGACAGAAACAGTATGGTGCATTACTGTATAAAGTAAACTAAAGCAGACAATGATTTTCTTCTTCTTTCAGCTTTGTTAATGTGGAATATTTGAGTTTACAAGTTGCAATTTACAACTGTGGAAGAACCAGGGGGTCTGAAAGATTTGATGGAGCAGTCTGTATGGATTTCCTGCAGAATATTTGTCAGACTTGAATTAAGCACTGTTGTTTCGCTCTCACTCTCTCCCTCAGCCTGAGGCCTTGTGGCTGACTACTCCACATCTATAAATCACCTGGAACGCATGCTTATATCCCGGAGCGAGCACGCTGAGTCAGTCTGGCAAGGTTAATCACATTCACATCTCCTCGGCCTGTTTGCGGCAGCCAACTGATAACCAAACACAAATTACAGGCATGATCCCTCTTGTTTGTGAATTCTGCTCATGTCATGCTTTAACAGTGACGTCACAGGAAAAAGTCAGAGGTGGGTAAAAATGTGGGTTCAGAGTGTTTTGTTGTTTGTTACTGAGCATAAACAGCAGCAGCTCAGGTGTGTTTGAACAACAAAAACAAAGCAAAAACACACAAAGAACTGCTGCAAAATGAGAGAGACAGATACCATCGGGGTGGGGCTGAAGTAGCATAGTGCATGAGGATCGACCATAATAACAGACAGTGGTCTCATTCACATTGCACACATGCTCAGCTTACACTGGGGCCAATGGATGGCTGCACTCATATCCGTCTGTCTGTGTGGTAGATGGACTTCTAGAAAATATGGGAGGCTTTCCAAGTGTGACACAAGGTTTTGTAGCCAATGAATATCTAGCAAAGTAGCATAAGTGTAGCATAAGTGTGGGTGTGTTTGCAAGTGTTTCTGAATATGCACGCACGTGATTGCGCTTCAATCTTTTTTCCATTCAATGCTTTTGCTTTTTTTTTCTCTCCACAGAAGTGCCCTACCCAGATATGTGGGAATTAGGCCACATCGCTCACTACCATCCTACTCTAATCAAAGTGCCGATTCTTGAAACAGACAGCTGTTGTCATGTGCCTTGATTCCTATGGCTATCTGTCCCTGTAGCTGCCCAAGTTCTTAGTTGGCCAGCTGAAGTTGTGAGGGGAACAAGGTTAACTGTGTCTGCCAATTCAAACTCCTGTTAGAGCAGTGCTCCAATCCACAATACAGCATATAGCACAAACACACTGATCCAAGGTAAGTTTTTTTTTCTCCTCCTTTTTGGCATTACACATATCATCCTCAGATTCATAGATGCCTGAAGATGCTAATCAAGTTTTCATAAAGATAAAATACTCTTGATAGAAACACAGGACTGGCTTTGAATGCTCCTTTGCTGTTGAAAATTATTGTCTTAAGCTCTAACAGAATACATAGTAATTCTCTAATGTACTGGAGTGACAAATATATAACCATTCATAAACACAAACATAGCTGGTGATGAGTTGTTTTCAATAAATCTTCCATGCAGTGCGGCATGCAATAACCATATAAGGATTGTGTTTTTCTTTAAAGTAACCCGGAATGTGAGAAACATCTGCTAAAAAGTAAGGGTGGGGGGGGGGGGCTGCCATATCAATTTCCCATCATTTTTCATCAATTTTTCTCCTCTGAACAACTTTATGCTTAGAGACTATGTGCAGAGTGAGTTTATTCAGTGTGATCGGTAGAATTGTACACCCTTAACATTTTACTCCATGTTTCACTGCCTTAAATTAACAAAAGCAAGACGGAACATTCTCCGAATGCCTTCTTGGCTAAAAATTTGGTAGATCAGAATGGCTAAATTTAAACACCCATGAGTTATTGTCTATCCATCTATTCCTGGTTCAGGGCCATCGTGTGGGTGGACCAGAGCATAAACAATACCAACTGTTTCAGACTAACTATGCCTTGAGCTGTCAGGTGTAAAAAGGCAAGCAGATATGAGCATATTTTGGAAAAACCTAAAAGATCTGAGGAGGAACGTAACTGTAAACATTATTTCCATAATTTCTTAAATGTCATATACACTTCTTTAAATCTACTAATATGAAGGAGAGTGAAAAAGAGAAAATAGCGAAAAAAAGAAAATAGTATCCGTAGTGTCTTGTTAGTGATAACATGAGATAATGAGATAGATAGAAATAGAAAATGGATGGATCACTAAGTGATTTCTCTGTAAATACATTAAAAAACATTAAAACAACATTTGAAAATAGAAAAATAAGGATATTAAAATATATATTCATGAGTTGGTAAGTGCAGAAGTATCAGCCACATGTTAGTTTCTGGGAGCAAAGAGAGTTGCTCTAGTCTAAGTCATTACAAGGCAATTTGTTGCCTGTTTCCAGAATGCAACATGCCTTGGATGACTAGAAGCAGGGGAGTGTCTTCATGAAAAGAGAAAGATGAGGCATGCTCAAACAAAGTTTTATGTATTAATCATGCATGCATACATAGCTGTTTTTGCTACTTGATTTATTTGTTTGAAAAAAAAAATTTGGCCAGAAAAACAAAGCAGAAAAACATTGGAGAATTCAAGATCAGGGAGAGGTTTAACCCTCAAAACACACACGCATAACACATCGGGTAGGTTTAGGTCAGAGGTCAAATGGTCCTGAACTCTCTCCCTTTAGGCTGAGGACATCAGAGGTCTCTCTGTGCGCTGCTCTCCATTTATTTTACCCATCATCCCTCATCAGGCTGGGATGACCCTGCGACCCTGGATCTAGGGTTACCTGTCAGTTGACTGTCTATTCATGAGCACCGGGCTTGACGCTGTGTAAACATTTGTTCTGTAAGAAAGGAGGGAGGAAAAAGAAAGGAGTTCAGAGTGGTTAAGACCAAACCAACAAACAGAAACAATGCAAAGAGTTAGACAGAGTGAATTTCTCTTATATTAAAAAAATCTTTCATTAACTTGTTTCCACACTCATAAGTTTAGATTTTGGGTTGTGCAGCCTTTGACTTTTTACACAGATGACATGAATGTGTGATAACTCCTGATTACTCAGAGGAACACAGTTAACAGATGCCTGCGTGGATATTGAGGGGTACCTACAAAAACAATCCAACCCCCCGCCCGCTGTGTGTGTGCTGTCAGCTATCAATCAAGGTGCCGTAAGTGGGATCCTTGAGTTGAGATCCTATCAGCGCCGCCCCGTATACACTCACACCACAGTTTCCCTTATCTCTGCTGAGATAACAGATCCCCTCTAACAGCGAGAGGCCTGAACCAGGCACACTCGCTTTCTGCATGTCTCTTCATCTCTGTCTCACACACATCTCAGCTGTGTTAGGCCACTTCATTTCAGACAAGGGCCCTCAAAAAAAAAAGAGAAAAAAAAACAGTCAATTTGCTCTGGTTCCTGTTTAAAATTCAATAAGTGTGTCTCCTATATTACAACCGTGTGGTTGTTAGTGGAGGCTACAGTTTGAGAGTGCTCTTTCTGATTCCGATCGCTGATGTTATCGGCCTCTAGAGGAAATATGATACATGTCTCAGTTGACTAATCTAGATTGGCATGAAATTGAACAAAAAATCAGAAGCGTGACATATCAACAATTTCTTGCAACTGTAATTTTAATTATTTTGTAAACACTGTATTTTCGAAAACAAAAACAAATTTAAGGTTAACATCCCCCGTAGATAGGCAAAGACAAAAAGGCAAAAACTCCAGCAACACTTGCAGTATTAGGAACAACTTTATCGCTTGACCAATGCGTTTCAGCTTGTGGCCTTCATCAGGGTCATCATAAAACACATTGCAAACAGCATTTAAAAAGGGTATGTATGAAGAAGTAGAAAAAATTAAGAGGCAGAAGAAAATTTAAATAAATGAAAGACAACAAATCATGGACATTTGCACACATAGCCAATGAAGCACCTACAAGGACAGGCTGGGAAGATGGTCATATGGTTTCAGGCCAATCATTGATTGATTATTGAACTGGGCACCTTTTGGGTTAAGGCCCCATCTAATCAAACTCAAGTGCTTCTGAGCTGCACGTCTCCAGGTTATCGACCAAATATGGTGCTATGCTTGTCCCTAATTGACCACACCCCTGGCCTCTCTGCCAGCCTGAGGCAATGATTGGCCTGAAACCAAATGACCATCGTCCCAATGTGTTTAATGATGACTCTGATGAAGGCCACAAGCTGAAACGTGTTGGTCTAATAAGAAAGTTGTTCCTAATACTGCAAGTGTTGCTGGACCTTTTTTCCCTTCTCCATGCACCTTGTAAGTGGGTGAAGTTGTGCCAGAAACCCCTCTCTGTTTCTACGACAGGCAAAGACAACAAATGATTCTGTGGTCAGCAGCTTTGTATTTACAGGTTAGAAAAATGCAGTACCTACATTATTTAAGAGTATCAGATTAAATTTGATTTGACAATAAGTTTTCCAGTTTCATGTATGTATAACTGCATAACCAAAGAACGTTGTATGTTGACGTGACTGTATTTATGTTTTTCCTTGGCTTGGGGACAACGAGCTGTGGAGATGGTCCTGGACTGGCCCTGTTTTCGGGCTTCCACCAGACCACAGCACGTTGGGCCTAATAACAAAAACAAGCATCCTGGTGTGGAGCTGGTCCCACAGTGTGAGAACCTTAATGAGGAACATGTGGTGCTGCCCAGACACACAGTCAGAGGAAACCAAATCCCTCACTCCCTCTTTTTCTCCCCCTTTCCTTCTCCCTTCCCCCCATTCTCCCATTCTTTCTTGCTCGCTCTCGTTTGCTTCTCTCTCTGCATTTTTAGTTTTTTGGTCTTACGTTTTTACACTGTAGCAGTACTGTTAGGTCCTTTGTTATTGTATGTGTGTCTCTGTGAGGTTTTATTAATGCTTTTCCAAACATTTTTATTTTCTCTCTGCGGTTCACAGACGCTGACACTTTACTCTTTTTTTCTATTGTACCAGAACAAGTGACCCACTGTCAGTAGGAGAAATACATTGGCCTTGTTTCTACCTGTTTTCACCCTTGCACTGCACCCACTCTCTTCAACTAGATTTAGAGATGGAAGAATAGCTATACATATTGCTGGGTCATGCAATGCAATATACTCATAAGGAAACATGGGAATAAAGAGGTCTTTCTGCACCCATCAAGCCTGACAGGCAGCCTCTGAGTTCCTTTCATGAGTGGAATTCATCCTTACCGTCCACCTGGATCAATTAACTGTTTGCTTCAGTGGCCATCAGTCCCACAGTGTGGAACCTCAGCTCATTTAGTAGACAGCAGCTTACTGGGAGAAACTTTGATGCTGTTCTCTTTTATTTTTAACACACACTGGGCATGCACGTGTATTTTTTCTATAACGATGAGTAAAACTGAGCATGATCGGCTGTTATGAATTGAAGTAAAAAAAAAAAAGTCTTTTCTTCTGCAGGACATGTTGCCACTTGCTCCTGAAGACAAGCACTGGACCAGGTGAGACATGTCCTGTGGGACTTTATTTTAATTTCCTGCACAGCACATCCATGCCATCAACAAATCTCTCCTGCACTGCGTCAAGGCCCGGTGTTCAAGTTATCACATAGGGAATACCAAGTGTCACCTGTTTGAGGAGAATTGATATGTGACCATAAAGCACAGCCATAAAGCAGATCAACCAGCCAAGCCTCCAAAATTAGCTGAACAAACAGAGTAAGGTAGAGCCCTCTGGGGGAATAAACTTGGCACACTGTGTCCAGTGTGACAGGGGCCCTTCTGGCAGCTCAGAACAATCCAAACGTTCCACTTGGGTTGAGCTGTCTTCGTTTCCCCCTCCACTATATATATCAGCCCCACATCAACAAGGGGCTGTGAAGACCTTTCACAAGACTGACAGGCCACCTGAATCACACAATTGTGTGGCCGGAGGAGCCTGTATGTGTATAGAAAAATCAGTGATCCAGCAACTGTCTGGGTTCACTTCTCTCTCATAAAGTCAGGAGGGAGGTGCAAAGGGAGACGAACAGCTACAAGCCAAATGCTCCAGCAGCAAAAAAAAAAAACCATGTGTTTTAACTTTCAATCTAATTCTTGAGATAATGCGAACTTTGAGACTTGATTTTCCTCACTACCGATATTCTATTTTGTAGTTGTTTAGTGCATGAAAATTCTTTATTTGCATGGCACAAACACCACAGCGTGTATCAAGCTGAAAGCTGGTGTTTCTTGTAGATTGCAGATGGTCCAGCCTCACAGCAGCTGTGCAAATGAAAGACAGTGTCGTTTAAGGAGTGAGACAAAAGGAAAGTTGATCACAAAAGTTGCTAACTGAAAATGTGACGGGAAGATGACTAGCACATTGGAATTTGCTGGGAGAATTAAATGGGTAAGAGTGTTTTCCCTGAATTTCGTTAAGTGACAAAACCAGACAATGCCCATGTTTTCTGGCAAGTAAAACAGCACTCAAAAATAACTGAGGAAGGCAATCATTGATCTCAAATTCAGTGAAATAGGGAAAAATTACACTATAGATTAAACATTGTTTTCTCTTATCAAGCTCTTTATAAAATATTCACTAGATAAACTAAGTAAGTTACTTTGCACACAAAATTGTCAGACTATTATTATTTAAGCAGTAAGTCTAGTGAGAAAACAGGTGGGAGAAAACATTTGTCCTCAGGAGGAGGGGGAGTCAAACAGTTGCCCCACAGAGCTTTGTAGTGCAGATTTAAAATGTCTGCTAGTCTTTGTATTATTTATAACTTTTGATTATAACGATGGCTTCGAGCTCTACCGTTGCCATTGGAAGCAAAATTATTCAACCCCAATTGAATATTAGGTTTGTTGGCAAAATATACTATTTATTAGCTATGTTTGTGAAAACCAAATCAAAAGGGACAGTTTAAAATAGCTCAATACAACAGAAGGTTTTTTTCCCCCACATTTAATACAAGATGCTACTTTTACTGAGTACTGCAGTCTCAACTAATTCAACATCCTGTATAGCATCCCACATAAGAGACACATTTACGGGTGCTGTTAAAACACTGTCAACCTTCATAGGCTTACTTTAAGCATTGTCCCAAAGTTTTTCATCCCAAAGTTGTTGTTTTTTTCTGTTAAGGCCTACATTTACAACAGGGCTCCATGCCTGAACTCAAAGACTTCACAAGAAGAGTCAGCTCCAGTAGCTTACAACCATCTAGATAAGACACACGTTTTGCGGTGCTGCTCTGAGGGGCGATGAAACAAAACTGTAACTTTTCAGGCCTATGGATCAGTTGTATATCAGGGGGAGTAAGAAATGAATCACATGCTGAAAAGAACACCCTACCCACAGTGAAACATGCTTAGTGATGCTCTGCGGCTGCTTTGCTTCCTGAATAATTTTGAGACTGTAGTAGTCGGTAAAAGTAACATTTGGTGTTTTATTTGGGAAGACACTTATAACATATTTTGTAAAAGTTGTCCTTGTTTGCTTTTGTATTGCAAATAGCTGATAAACAGTGTGTTTTACTAATAAAACTAACAATGTAATTGAATAATTTTGCTTCCGAGTGACAACATGCTGTATAAGTGGTAATAAAAGACAGCTGTAATACTTTTAGAACCACAGCACCCTGTAATTTTTCAATAATAATCAAGGTAATTATAATTTCACACCGCCCCCTCTGTTGTTGAGGCCACTTTTGTGCTGTCTTCATCCCAGTAATTGGCTCTACATGTAAATATCAAGTGGTTAGAGAATAATTAGTGTTTCATTGGCCAGCAATCACCTCGGGGCCCCGTCTACAGCTTAGACCCCTCCCTCAGAGAGCCGCCCTGAAGACAGGGGCCCCTTTTGAATGACATCGCTGGGAAGGAAGACGAATTTTTGTCTGATTTCCCGCAGCCACAGCGTCGATGAGAAGCAGTCGAGGAACTCCATTCTAACTGAATGGATTGGTATGGGGAGAAGCGGACCACAAATCACGGCTAAGCGGCAGCTTTGGGACTGTGTAACGTTGACGATGGTTTTGCTTTCGCTGCTGTTTCGACCAGGTAAGTGATTTTTTTTTTTTTTTCCCAATCCGTGCTCCTTCACTCCTGTCCTGCATGCAAAGCTGCGTCCCGCTCTCCTCTGGAATGGATGTGGAGATGGAAAACTTTCTCGTGCCGTTGTGAAGTTGAGCTTTAACTCGTTAACTTTCTCACACAGTGTCAGTAAAGTGTTTCGGTGTTTAAAGAAGGAGAAAAGTCGCTGTTCTCCGAACCTACTCTGTCCTCTGCGGACACAAAGCAATGTCCTGTTTGCTGCTCAGCCTCCAAGCCTGCGCTGCAAACACTTGTATCGCTGCTAGCCGAGCAGCACGAGTTGACTCACTTTACGGAGGACTTTTTGAACACATTTCCAGCAATTGTCACATAAAACAACGACACAGAACAAGTTGTCGCCAACCACTTTATAGCTATCGCGTCTTATAAAACTCAAGCAGCGCCGCTGTTCCGGTTTTATCAAGTTCTGTGAAGTTACGGTTTAGCTTCCAGTTAGCATAGCTCACTAGCAAACAGCCGCAGTCAGACCAAAGGAAAACCACAGCTTGTTTTTTAAGCAGAAAATGTCGCCAACGGGACACCAAACGGTCACCATTATTATTCAAGCCACGACCCAAACTTTATGACACACTTTACGAAGTTTTTATTCGTTGGCGAAGCTAAGTGGACCGCAGTATTACCCCTATTCGTGCCTCATTTATTGACTTTGTTAGCCACCACGCACGGGGGTCCAACTTTTTGGCCTCTGAACGTGTTGGTCGCTCCTCTATATTCCAGCCGGAGATCACAAACTAATAAAACATACGGAGGAGCCTTAGATTGGTTTCCAAACATGTGCACAGTCAGTCAGGTTTCTGGCAGAGTTGACACAAAAGTGAAACTCCACTTTGGCAATATAGGCTTTAATAACAATTATGTGTGTTTGCCTTATATGGATAAGTTTTTTTTTGTTGGTACTATGATGCTTAAAATCACATAATTTAGAGATGTTAGCCATGTATTTCTAAGAATTCAACAGAAATTGATGTCATGTTGATTAATCGCATCTTATTATGAATTAAATGCTTTTAAATTCCTGAAAAACTCTAATATTATTGTCCAATCTAGAGACCCGTGGAGGCCCCTCAGGTCCCACTTTACTGTGTGTAGCACTTACAAGTTTTTAAGGGGTGTTGTTAAAATATCAGAAAATAATTAGAACATGCATTTCTATGTTTGGCTGAAAACATACAAACAATTCTTAAAGATGTGATACTTCATTTAAATACTTCCATGTCCAAACCAGTGTTTGATTGTTTAAATTGTACAGTGTAAATATTAAATCACTCACTTATCTAAAGCCATCATATTTTTAGTAATGGTTTATCCAACATTTAGTACCGAGTTTTAACTATTGTTACTCTGCAAATTAGAAAGCAGTATCTTTATGTCCAGCTCCAAGATCTACTAACCTTTATACTAACATTTCTACTTATACAAATACTGTTTGTGTGTTCAGTTTTGCTCCCTTCCAGTTTTTATATTCCCCACATGGTCTGTGGTCCTTGTTGGTTATCTACTAAGTGCATTTGCATAAAGATCCCTTAGGGAGATATGTAGACGTGGATTGCTGTTCAGGCAGTGATTGTCAAGAAGTGTCAATCACAGCGGATGTGAGTGACCTCGTAGCCAGATGAGGGAGGTCTGTTGGAATTCAGAGGAGGGATGCAGAATGGCTCTAACGTGACCTCTCACACTCCATCTCAGTTTTATCAAGGCTCCTGTTGATGTGTAGCGACGGTGGGGTTCATTAATCATCTGTCATGCCCCCTTCAGTGCATTGAATATATATGAAAGGGAAGAAATGGTGAAAAATATTCTCATACAGTGGTATGAAATCACCTTGCTGCTCTTGTCTGTGTCCAAGCTGTTAAGAGATAATATGGAACTTTAGAGTGAACAGAAAATGTGTTTTTTTTTTACAATATATTAACATTATAATCATGCAACTGATCCCAGTTTTGCAGTAAGAGTGATATGTCATGGAGATCATGGTTGATACTGGAAAGTGTGTACAAATCAAAATATATCCACAATACAGCAAGAGTTAATATCCCAGTACAGTATAGGAGTTATCCCATCCGAAAGTAATGCAACAACACACTTGATGAATGTCCGCTTTTTGACTTCCCACAGAAATAGTTGTAGTTCTTTGTTTTCCTTGATAATAAATACTCCACTTGTGAGTCATAACTTAACAAGAAGCCCTGAGTTTAGGCAACACCACCCCAAGATCACATGCTGTGCTATGCTACCCCCACCCCAACTCCAACCTCCAGTTTAGACCACGAGTTGCCGAACAAGTGTGATTCTTTGTGATATTCCTCTTGTGATTCTCGCCAAGTAAGTTACCCCCATATTCTGAGCCCTGCAGTGTTGCTTAATAGATTTCAATTACCTCCACAACAGCCAAACCACATTCGGTACCCTCAGGCAAAGTAAAACAGGTTGATTTCCTCCTACAGTGAACCTACATGTTATTTCTGTGAGGGCTAGTTTGGGGAAATAAGCTCTGACTGACTCTTGAGCACAGTGTGAGACCATGGCCTCGTTTTGGTTTGTAATGGCTCTCCTGATTGAGCTAAACTTGATAGTGGAAAAGTATTCTCCGCTGCCTCGTGTACTGTGCTGAGGTAATGTATCTATAAATGTCGCACACTGTTTTTCGTTCAGATTGTTGGATCTAGTCGGCATCACTTTTAGCGGAGAGAGAGTTTACTGTTTACAATTGGTATGGAAACCAACATTGTCACACTAATTGTGGTGCACTAATGATGATGCGTTACAAAATGTTGACAGCCGTTGTTTTTGTTTTCCAGCTCACTGCCAGCAGTGTCGAATCCAGCGCTGCAATGCGGAGTATGTGGCTTCTACCTCACCCTCCATTGGTCTGCAGGAGGACATGGCTGTGGATGTGGACTACTGCATTGCCTTACGGGCCTATGCCCTGTGCACCAGACGGCAGGCGCGCAGCTGCAGGGGTGATCTGGTCTACCACTCGGCTGTCTTCCGCATTAAGGAGTTATTCTCTCAGCATAACTGCTCTAGTGATGGGCCCACCTCCTCTGCCAAGGTTCCCAGCACATCTCGTCCTGCTGTGTCAGAGCTGTGCGACTACGAGAATCGGGTCCTCGTATCGGGCTCAGCTGGTCAGCAGAAGAAATATGCCCACTGTGGATTATTTGGAGACCCCCACCTACGGACTTTCCGAGACGAGTTTCAAACCTGCAAAGTGGAAGGGGCGTGGCCACTGATCGACAACCGCTTCCTGTCGGTGCAGGTGACCAACGTGCCTGTTGTCCTTGGCTCCAGTGCCACGGCAACCAGCAAGGTAAGGATGGGTGGAGGGATGAGCTTAGTCCATCAGCAATCAGCTATTTTGATCACTAATTGTTTGTCATTGTTAACAAAAACTGCTATAAGTACATGCTCTGGTTTCAGATGGTGAAATGAGGGTTTGCTGCTTTTCTTTTTCATGTGTGACGGCAGATTAAAAAACTTGAGCTCTTGCACCGTTGGTCAGAAAAAACGAGCAAAGAGTAGACATCAAAGTGGCCTCAAAAAAATGACATAACTTTTCTTAATGCTTTGTAGTCAGATTGTTTGATCAGATTTTAGTTGTTTTTTTTTAAGTTTTACATTTTCTTTTGTTATACTGTGTATATATAGTGAACAATTAAATCTATTTAAGATTTCCCCCAAAAATCTAGGATTAAACCTAAAAAAATCTGGATAAAAACCAAGTCATGGCCCCATCAGATATTTTGCGACCCTTTGCAGGAATAGTGCTTTTCTCGTGACAACCGCCAATGACTGTATTAGAGTTGAAAACACAACAGTAAAGGTTTGAAACTGATGGCCTGTATGAGCAGGCTGTTTCTGAGTATGGGCTTGCTAGCTCAAGCATTGCCATAAAGTATCAAACATGTGAAGTTAATCGTCATTCCACGGTGCCTCTTGAGCCTCCAGCATTCCTCTCGTCTTGGAGCTCCTTCAGATCTATGAAGGAAAAGAGAGGAGGGGAGTCCTTCAGTGGTGTTGAATCACAGACATGCTTGAGCGCTCTACCTTTAACACATGGGTGGTCATATGGTAGTGATTAACGCTCACTCAAACATTTTCCTCAACCGCCACGATCTAGAATGTTTTTTTCACCCCTCTGGTCAAGTAATTAACTGGCTGCTTTTTGTGTAAATATGGAATGTTGTGGAAAACGTAATGAATAATTGGACAGCAGTTGGAGTTTTTAATTGTGTCAATTGGATAGGCTGATTTTGCACCAGGGACGTCAGAGCAAACTCTTTAAAATGGTGTTTGCAGGGTGTTGTGGGTGTGCAGCCTAATACAAACCTTGTAATGTGGGTATTGTCTGTGCCAGCACCCGCATACCCCTGTCATGCTGTTGGAGTTGTTTTCAATTGCCAGACTTGAGACAGGAAATCATCCATCAAATACAGTATCCCCGTAAGTGTAAACTTAACCACAGCCACCGCTTTGTTAAGATACTTTGAAAAAACAGGTTAGGCCACAGCTTTTCAAAGCTCATCTGGAATACAAATCACAGCCAGTCACTGAGTAAACTCCAGCCGTGCCAGGGTAGGAGAAGTGTTGGAAGATGCATGGAGATTTGAGGCCGTTACGAAATCATGTTCTCTGAGCCAACGTTCAGGGAAGACTAGCGGAGTTATTGCTCTTTTAGTGCAAGTAATTTGTTTTAGATAAGAAGAGATTTGTGATGGTAAAGACCCCATATTGATTTCATTTCTGGCTTATTTGAGCGATAACAATACGGTGGGTCATTGACCACAACCCTCTGATTCTTCCAGTGGTTATGAATTGGCATAAGAGAGAAATTACTCCCTTTCTGAAGGACAACCCTCCACCTTAGTGTCCTGCTGCCACCTTGTGGTTTTAATTGGTACTGCTCTTGGTCAAGGTTACTTTGGGTTTTGTAGGGCCTTATACCAGCTGCTTTATGTAAGGAAGAACATTCAAACCGTAACATAATCAAATGAAATGTAGTTGTAAAATGTTGAAACCTGTTCCTTAATATACTGATGTTATTTTTTCTCTTGTTTCAGATCACTGTGATCTTCAAGTCCTATCACGGCTGTACAGATCAGAAGGTGTACCAGGCCACCACAGAAGATCTGCCACTGGCATTTCAGGATGGGACTCGCAGTGGCGGTGAGAGCGGCAGCCTGACCATCGTAGAGCGAGGTGGCTCTGGGGTGGGCCGGCAGGTGAGGATACAGGCCCGTTACATCGGCACCTCCATCATCATCCGGCGTGTGGGCAGCTACCTGACCTTTGCCATACGCATGCCAGAGGACACCCTGGACTTCTCGGACGACAACGGTGGTCTGCAGCTCTGCCTGCATGGCTGCCCCCGCAACGAGCTCATCAAAGAGCACACACTGGGCCGTCAGAACCAGCAGCCCCACCTGCAAGGCACCAACACGGAGATGGGTCCTCTCAGGCCTCCTCACCAGGTCTACTCCGTGGAGCGGGCCACGGCTAAATGTAGAGAGACTCTGCAGGTGGAGGACGTGTACTTTCAATCCTGCGTGTTTGACTTGCTGACCACAGGAGACCCCGAGTTCTCAATGGCAGCCTATGGCGCTCTGGAGGATTTGAAGGCACTGCCACCCAGTAAACTGAAGCAGAATTCCCCGAGGACTCCTCGCCTTTCTGACAGAAGCGTGTTGCATTCATCAGCTGCAACAGCAGCCAACGGCTCCCTGCTCTCACTCCTACTCCTCATTCTGCTGCTTTTGTGAGAAAAAAAAATGAAACGAGTATAAATGATTTTTAAAAATAGAAACATGGAGACAAACAGAACGTGGAAGCATTACCAGCTTGAGGAAAGAGTGACTAGAGCTCAGACATATGTCTTTGTAAATTTTTTGGGAGGGTATTTTGTGAATGTTGTGGTCTTTTTCTCTTTTTTTTTTTTTTTTTTTTTTTGAAGGATTTCACTCCCCCCCCCTTCTCACTTTTTCTATGGATTCCTGTGTAGATTCCATCCTTTCAAGGAAAACGTAAATGAATGAAATCATTTGGTTCGGGGTCAAATACATGTTCGCCATTTTTAAACGCTCATTATTACATGGTTTACGGCAGTCTTTAAAAAGGTTAAATTCATTATGTGTGCTGATGTTGAGGCAGCTAAACAGAAAATGAGTTTTTCTTCGAAAATATACAACCTTCAAACACTCCATGTGTGAAGCTTCATTTGCAACTTGGTACTGTACAACAAGGCTTCTACATCCTATAATCCAGTAATATCAATAGCACTATGCAGTTTTAACGGCAAGTGTTTTGCATTTAAATGTTATATTTGTCTGCTTCAGCTGTTGTTTCAGAAAATTGTCATGTAAAATAAACAGGATCCAACAACTGCAAGTAAAAACTACCTATCCATAATATGTGTCCGTGTGTTATTAAACAGTCTGTCAGCTCTCATCTTTTGTGAAACACTCCCTCTTCAAGCTGTTTGGCTTCCAATTTTAAAGGTTAAACACAAATCTCTATATAATAATATATTAAAAGAATGTATATATGTGTTTTATATTGTGTACATTTGCCTGTGAATAGATGTTTTAACTGTAATATGTTATACAGTTGTTTTTAGTAGGTTTTGAAACATTGTAAGAAATGTTAACTAATATGTTTTGTGCTTTGTATGTAACTTTCTGTATTAAAGTGTTGGACACTCCAGAGCTGGCCTGTTTTTTGTCTTTTTTTAAAAAATAATTCTTGGACTGATATTTGTGACGGTGGATGGAAATCTTTTCCCATCACATTTCATTGAAGATAAAGGTGTAAACCTTCCCGTCTCCCTCAAATCAGTTATGCACCTTTTCATAACACAAGTGGAACGTGTTCGCTGCTTCCAATGGTTTACATTTCCATCCTGTTTGCTTTGTAATACCATTTCTGTCCTGATGGTGTCCTCAGTCCATCAGCCCTGACGGCTCCCGAGTATAAAGACAGCTTTGACAGGCTGGCTGTGTAGCTGTAGGTATTCACAGTATGTTCTCAGTCCCCTGTGTAAATGTTACCTCTGAGTGCTGAGCTGGCTGCTGGCTTTGCTTTTGTGTTCCAGAGCGCTGCATGGCTCCAAATAAGATTTAGTCTGGTTAACACCAGGTTTGAGTCAACACATGCGCGCTGCTGATATTTGCATGATATATTTGGACGAGTGCTATGATTAGAAGGAAGGATGTGATCGCCATCAGAAATGCAATTAAGAAAGCTCCTGCACACTCCTTATTAGGACATTAAGAATTAATGCTCTATAATTAGTAGATTAAATTTCTATCTTAAGTTCAAAGTATCTTATTCCTTACATTACCGGGTGACGGCATGTTTTGTCACACATGCAGTCATACTTAATCTCTTCATGTCCCATTTCTTCAAATAAAGATGCCATAGTGGGCTGTGCGGTTGGGAAGGAGCTGGCCAATGGAACGTGTCACCATTTTCACCCATTATGCCTGAAGCACATTCCTGGCCTGAGCCGAGTCTTCCTTGGGTGACTTCATCACCTCATTCTTAATATTAGGATGACAATAAAGAGATGGAGAGTGATGATGAGCAGGAGGGAGGTGAGTGTGGATTGGTGGTAAAAACTGTACTGAGCAACAATAGAAACCCACAATTTAAAAAAAAAACAATATTTTCCTTTCACTATCCCTAATCTACTGAAACATACAAGCATGTGATACATAGAAATGACTTTTTTAAGTACCCACAACCAAAACCTGTTAAATCATGAATGGCCATCATTTAGTCATAACATAGCCATAACAGTCATTGGTGCATTTCAGAGTAAATGATGGTGTTGGTGAGATTTTTTGTGCATGATTGAAAACACCTGGCCATGGCAATAAAATTTCAGGTCTAATTAATATCCTACTGAAACAACTGATGATGCCACGGCATCCACAAAATTTACGTGACCAGGCAGTTGGGATGCTGATGATACTGATGCCGTGTTGCACAGATGTTACAGATGTTATGGCTCATTGCACAGTGGACAGAGATCACATTTAGCGACAAGTCCAGATTTGACTTGCACAGAGCTGATGGTGGTAGGCGTTTGTATCGTCGTCGTGGGGAACGCTATCCTGCAGCATACATCCAGGAAGTGGACCGTTTTGGTGGTGGTGTCATGATGTGGGGACCCATTGTTCACATCCACGGTACACTGACAGCTATCCGTTACCAAGATACGGTCCTAGGTCCACATGTCATTCCCAGGATACAGCAATCAGGCATCACCTTCATGCATGACAATGCCAGACCACATGTGGCTCATGTCTGTCAGGAGTAGCCTGCCTGGACCAGAACAATGTCGCTGTCCTTCCTTGGCCAGCATATTCACCAGATCTCAACCCAGTTGAGCATCTGTGGGATGCTTGGATCACCGTGTGAGACGTAGAGATCCTGCTCCAGCAACACATGAACAACTTGTCACAGCACTGCAGGAAGAAAGGGATTTCATCCTACAAGTCCAGATTAACAATTTCATCCATTCAGGAGGTGTAAAGTAGTGATAAATGCTGGAGGTGGTCACATGCGGTATTGTTATTGTAAACATGAAGGCAATAACCACTAATATGCACAAAAATAATTTTTCCTCATGGCTAAAGGGTGAATAAAGGTTTGTGAACCATAATTTGCCTTTGATATTTAATATTAACAGGATGGCATGACATCAAAAAATATGTTTATATATATACACAAGTACTTTACTTATAGGTAATTTTTATGTACTTCATTTCAGTGTTTTCCATTCTGTGCTACTTTATACTTTTACTACACTGCATTTCAGATGTGCTTTTTGCTCCTAGATATTTATCTCTCATATATAGTTGCTAGCTGCTTTTCAGATTATGATTTGCAGTAACAAAGTTGCAAACTTATTAAATGATTAACATCTTAAAAAGTGGGCGAGATCAGTGATTTCTAAACATTGATATCTCTTTAAAAGAGGCAGCAACTAGTTAGGACTGTCATTTTCAAGACCCAAAGAGGTCAAGTGATCCAATGCCCATCCCAAACAAACAAACAAACAAACAAACAATAAAGAAAAGCCCCCCAAAAACAAAACACATTTCTTTATTCTTGCTTCTCAGGCATCTTGCAACCTTTTGGAGGTACCCGACCCCATTGGTTGGGAAGCAGAGGACTAAACTAGCTAACTGTATATAAAGTAGTTCTAACTAGCTCCTCCTGCAGCAGCTACAACAGTAAAACGCTGATTACACTCTGATGCATTTTAACAATTTAATGTTTCTATAAATAATAATATATCAGTCACCGGGGAGAAGCTTTTGGAGAAGCTACTCTAATATTAGAATACATTTAGCTGGTAAGACTTCCATACTGTAGTAGGAATTTGACTGCAGGACCTCATCTTGTAATGGAGTATGTTTCCATTTATTCATTGGCTCTTTTATCCTGCTTAAGTAAATGATACTGGTCTCCATCTTCTATCTGAATATGACTCATGATAGTGACGTCGGTGTTTGTGTGTGCTTCCGTTTGCTTTATCCTTTGAAACAAATGAAGCTAAAAAGCTTTGGGCCTCATCTTGATGTCATCATTAAGATGCCGTTGTCTGACAGCGCTGTCAGGAAGCACCAGCCTGATATAATAACACCATATGAGAGAAACCTCTCAGTGCGCTCAAAGACGGTGGGTGAGGCTCCTGTCAACTCATGAATATCTGAAATTTTGGAGTTGCTTTTTTGAGAAAAATGTAGATTGACATTGAAAACTTTCTACCTTTTAAATACTTGATATGAAGAATATGTCAAATCTTCCAAACTCAACTCCTGACAGACTGAAGAAGAGTCCTCCTATCAATGTTATATTAGCAAGAAGGATGTAGCGCAGTCTTGTAGGAAACTGCTAAAGCCTGTATGAACTGCTCATTCACCTCTCTTTGAGCGATCCTGTCTTGACTTTTCCCTGTAAACAAGGACAATTAACAAGCTAATGAGTTGAGCAAAAAATGTTTGGGTGATTGATACTCTCAAAGGGGAAATTAATTTAATATTAATAGAGCACTTGGCAAGATAAATAGATAGTGGTGTGCAAGTCCTGTCCTTGATTGATAATGGATAGATTGATGGCTGTCTTAGTGCAAGATGTTTCTTACACTTAAATGAGGTGGCCTTGATGAGGAGAGACTTACAAGTTGATCAAGTATTCATATCATTGTGGGGCTTCAAATTACCATGACGTTGATATTTAGTGTCACATTGGAGAGGATATCTGGGTAATTAATATATAATAATAACAGGTAATAACAGATCATGAAGAGAATCAATAGGAATTCCAGCAAAAAAAAAAGGAAAAAATAAGCATTTTAGGTGTTGGAGTTGATTTATTGATGCTAAATGATGTGTGCTATTTCAATCAGCCATACATGTAAACTCACTCAGCTGCTCTTGGAAGATTGTGTTTCCCTTCAGAAAACTTTGCATCATTTCTGAAG
This sequence comes from Chaunax sp. Z400, assembly GCA_037577475.1. Classification (NCBI taxonomy): domain Eukaryota; kingdom Metazoa; phylum Chordata; class Actinopteri; order Lophiiformes; family Chaunacidae; genus Chaunax; species Chaunax sp. Z400. The sequence continues at coordinate 11,840,365 of CM075188.1, forward strand.
TTTCTCTTGGTTTTCCAGACCCCCCTAACCTTATCTCACTGAAGCATTTTTGCTTAATGGTGCACTGAGAGTCTGATTGTTGCACCGGGTAGAAGACATCCAACATGCACGTGCATTAACACCCTGTTACATGGGTCACTGCTGCAGAACAAAGAGTGAGAAGTCACTCATTTCCGTGTGAGTTTGTGTGCGTGCGTGCGTGTGTGTGTGTGTGTGTGTGTGTGGCATTCAGCTTGCTCTGGCACAGCTATCTCATGCCACCGGCTCTCTCATACCTGACCAACTCGGTCCCTCTGTGTCTCCTCAATAATCAGTGTGACAGCGAGCAACAACACATATCTCACCCACCGGCTCACTGCAGAATGACTATTGACCTACATATCAAATCATACGCTCCTGGCTCCTGGATAGAGATTCTTGGGGGAAGAATAACACTGTGTGATTGGCAGTCCTACTTCAGCAAACACATTGCATCACCTGGGTTTCATACGTGTTCTCTGTTATGGGTAAATACCACAATGGAGGAGAATGTGGCCTGCAATTCTTACAAGCCAGGACTTCCTGCTACCTCAGCAGTGTGTTCTGTGCTACTGTAACAGTGGCGAACAGCTGAGAACACCTGGTTGTCTCAGTGTGTATTTTTATTAACGAGCCAGTGTCACCAAACTTTTAACAAATGGCCCACAGGCACCCTGACGCCCCGAAAAGCCCAGTTCGGAAATTAAGCATCTGCATCATAAATCTTGGAAAGTTACAATAATTTGCAATTCACTCCCTCATCAAAGGCAATATTACCCTAATTTATTATCTCCCCACACGAGGGGCGCGCAAAGGCCGTGGAGATAAGAGTTTATCAGGAGAGGGATTGATTTTCATTAACTGATTGTAATAAAGATGAACTGCCTGCCGTGCACGCTGACCATGAGCCACACTTTATTGTAATTGGGACAATTTATTTCATGAGCCAGTGGCTCTACTTTTTGTCCCTCCCATTCTTTTTTTCACATCCATCGCTGCTCTTCAAAATGTGACTGCGCTGTCTCTGAGCTGTACTCCTGCTGCTGATCCTACAGTGACTGCTGATGTACATAGATGATTACATGGCGGGGGGGTTGCTTGTCAAAATGTTATATGTTCCCCTGTCTTTCTCTTGCAGCTCTTTTATAATCCTGACACCTCAAAACCATCTGATACTTATGGACCAGACTTTTTTTTAAAAATGTTTATTTCTGCTCCCATCATGTGTGTCCTGACACATATTTAAATTGTTGTAGTGATCAGCTATGGTAAAATGTCTCCACAATGACAGATCATCCAAATCATAATCCATACAAGCATGAAAAGGGTGCATTTCCTTGAAGTTTCAGTGTGTCATGATGAATTCTGCCTGGCGTGAGAGCAACAGAAAATGCAACATGAAAACATGACATTGAAAAAAAAATCTCAGTGTAGAGCGGCAGCAGTAACCTGTTTTTCCTTCATGGCAGAGATGACGCATCAGTGACTGACTATGAGGTGGAAAGCTCTGCTCGCTCTTTCAAACTTTCAAGGTCCTTGTTGATGACGAGGGGATGAAACCCTTGTGCAACAACAGCCCCCTTTTTACAGCATGCACTCCGTTCAAAACAACTGCGAGAAACAAAACATCCACTTTGAAGTTTTATTGTAAAATTGGAAAAAAAAGGAGAGAAAGAGAGAAAAGCCCCAATAAGCAATTCTTTTTGATACATATCTTTATCTTACCGTGACTGTTAAAGAAAAGTGGCAAACAAACAAACAGATAAATAAATAAATAAATAAATAAATGAATGAATGAATAAATAAATACATTAAAAAAAACAAGTTACATACTTGATCCAATAAATAATTCTAAAATTATTAAATCATCAATCATTAATATGAGTTAATCTAAGCAGCAAGTATCAAGAAATTTCAACAGGGGAAAATGTTTGGTTTCTCAGGCTAATACAGAACACATAGTTTTTTTAGTTGTTTTTTTATGTATATATATATATAAAAAGATACTGCTTCCCCTGTTAGTTAATCCATGCTGTACTGATGCTGCCACAAAAAGAGGTGGTGCACTCCTTTAAAAAAAGAAAGGAAAGAAAAACAATACAACCTGTAAACTGCATTTTCTCCAGGTTGAAAGAATATTACTGAGATTCCTCTTTTTGCGCCCTGTATGTCAGTAAAGTCTTCTTCACAGACTCCGTACTGCTGTCTATATGTGTTTATATGTTTTGTGCTGAGAAACCAGAAAGTTAAAATCTTTATAAAGCACACCCCACCGCCCTCCCCCCCCATTTCAAACCCTAAACCTAAACGTATCCAAAGAAAGGTCCTGTGCTGATTTTCCATAATATACAGATTTCATATTTATAATAAGCTACTATCCTTAGCATTCAAACCATAGTTAAATAATCATATTGTTAATACGAGTAGTACCATAATCATAATCTTTAACCCTCCCAGCCCCCATTGAGCATGCTCAGATATTGACAGGGCATCATGGTGGGATGACAAATATTATAAAATTGATTAAAAAATGGATGCAAAAGTGAAAAGATGTAGAAGATAAACTTTAGTTTGATCACATGCAGCTTAATCGTAGCACTGTTGGAATCAGTGCGGCTTTTTCTTTTTAAGTGGATTTTCAATCAGTTCTCAACATTAAAAATGATTAAACTCAATTAGTTACTTGGATCTCAGTCAATTCATTACTGTCCTTTACCTTTTCTAACTTTCACACTAGATATGTATACTCAGGCTTATGCACTACTCTAAAACGGTCTCATTCACAAACTGTTTTAATTGCGTTCGATCAAATTTCAAATTTTTTTTCTTGGCAGAATGAAATTAACTCAACATCTTTTCAAACTCATTACATTTCAGCCACAGCTGGCATCTTTAATTTGCATTACCCAAGCTGTTGTGAAGGCCAAATTTAATTTTAATAATTTAAAAAACTCTCCCCAGTAGAAATCCCATAAGAGAGGATTTTTGAGTGGGTATATAATGCCCTGGTTGGCCTGGGGGAAGGAGAGCATACTGTATATCACAGCCTCCTAAAGCTGCTAGGACCCGACAGGAGAGAGGCATCAAACTCGCCAGGAACTCACAGGGGAGAGAGAAGCTGTCTTCTGGCAAATATATATGAAATCTAACCTTTTCACTGAAAAAAAAACCTCCCTTCTATATCATTACAGCCTGAACTAACCCTCCTCCTAAAATGCTATACTACATAACATAATCAAATATATCTTTCTAGTGGTCAGTATTTCCTGAAAATTCTAACAGAAAACTCTTTTCATCAAATCTGGCTCACATTTGAAGCCCTAAGGATGAGGAAATGCAGTGGATATGTTTGCATAATTTGGCAATTCATAAAGAGAAAAGGCATTTTTAAAGACTTTCTTTCCAGCATCTGTGCAACTGACGAATATACAATGAGTGAGGGTAATTTTTGTCAACGGTCTCCTGGTCTCCATCTTGCAATTCTGGTCCTGTGAGGCATGTAGCAAACTACAAACAGTTATAAGGAGCTGGGAAGTCATTCTGGTGACATTTGTTGTACTACTGATGCATAGCAGTCCTGTATTCTGAACGGAGCCATGTGTGGATTAGGCCATAGAGACATTACATTGTGATTTGACGACTGAAGCACTCGTGTTAAACGTTTAGAGCAATGATCAGAGCGCTGAAGTCTCACAGTCCTGAGGGCCAAGCTGCTTCCGAGCAAACTGAGTCAATGAGAGGCTTGTTTTTCAAAATAAACTGAGAGGATGCTGAAGGTGATCAAAGCAGAAAAGTGAACGACTGATGAAAGACAGGTTTCATCTCGGATGTACGGCACGTGTCTCTAAAAAGCATCACCACAGATGATGCTACTTTAGTTCATTAATCACATCTGATACTGCATGATGAGTCGTGACCACATTGTATAGGAGCCATGTGTGACCGCCGTTAATAGTAAGCTGTCGTGTTAGTTAAGCGTAGCAGCTGTAGCAGCTACACTTTCAGGCCTGCTGCTGTCTAATTGATGGATCATTTTGCTGTTAATTTGACCTCCTAAGGCTGGTAATGCCAGGCTGTTCCTCACTGAATACAAGCTCTGACTGTGCTATTATGCCCTTTGAAAATATATACAGCTGCTCTTCACTGAAGAACTCGTACAATGTACTCAAAACACAACACACAGATCCCGTCACAGCCGCTCATGTCGTATTTAAGTGCTGTCCACGTGTCCCACAGGAGATGCTGCCTCTGTCACATTTGGGGTCCCTGCTTCGACTGTGGATTGTAGTAAAAGGGAGAAGAGACTCCTATCCAACCACTGAGAAAAATGGACTCTGTCACTCAGTCAATTCATTCAAAATGCCAATGTGTAATTGATTGTGCATCTCTTGCCCCGCAGTGCTGCTCCCTATCTGATCAATATTACCATTACCCTAATTATGCTGTGGGTTAGCTCCCGGCTCCTGTCAAATGATGGTCCCTATTAAGAGAGAGATATGCTGGCTTTTGGAGGTGAGGAGAGAGAGAGAGAGAGAGGGGAGGAGGAAGAAGAGGGGAGTCTTGCTCTTGCCTGCTGAGAACAGCTGGAGGAGCCGGGCAAGAGGGAGAGGGCATGACTCGGCTGGGACCACCGCGATTGGCCAGTAGAAATCTTTTTACAACTGGTGTCAGGCTCATTTGTGTATTTTATGAAACGGTTGCAGATGCTGCGCTGTTTTACTGCTGCGTATCCAGCTCAGTCAGGGTGGCACTTTTACCACAATGCTTTATGGCCAGATTATCTAATATTAAGGCTTTAATGATGACACGGAATCACCCTCGCTTCAATTATGGTATTTCAATGTGTTGACATGAACAGAAGAGAGCATTACATGGCTGAATAGACTGTAGATCAGTGACGTTATGTTTACGAGGCTGTTACTGTGTCACTTTTGGCACTGCGAGACTGTTTTCTCCCTCTACGGACACAATAACGCCGACACTTCACACACCCGAGATGAAAATGCTGCGATGAAGCAATGTGTGGCGAAAGAACACAAATGAACATGCCCAGATCAACTTCTATTCCACATATTCTACGCCTCTACCTTAGTATAGTTTTATTTATTTATTTAATTTATTTTTTTTTTTATTGATTTTTCTGTTTCGTTTTAATATCCTCAAACCCAGTAGCTATAAATGTAAAAGGAAAAGAAACCAAAACCTCTTTCCTCTTTTTTCAACCTGAAGCTAGTATTTCATCTTAAGTTTAACTTGTAATATTATTAGTAGTAGTTTGTAGCATTAGTATCATTAATACTATTATATTACTGTTCAGAACAATAAAAATGTTTGGTCCTTTGGTCCCTTATAGGGGTGAAAGATTTGCAGTTCTACTGTTGATAACGGAAACCTCAGTGACCTCCGAGAGTCAAAGTTCTGCGCTTGCTGAGAGAGACGGTGAGAGAATGAGAGAAAGAGGGAAAGAGAAATATAGTCTGCCAGTGGACAAATAGCTCCTTATTTCCACTGTGTTTCTTGATCTTCAAGTTTTAACCCTCATTTGTCCAGTACAGGAAAAGCCACAAGCGCCTCTTTGCTTATATATATGTGTATATAATATGTATATAGAAATCTATTTGTTGTTGCTGCTTTTTTGTTTGTAAGTTTGTTGCTTAATTAACAATTCAAGTCTCAACAAGAAAAAGTTCTGTTGTTCAGTCTCATCACATCTTTTATCAGTTTTTTTCTTCTCATCTTTCTTGCACTGTGCCATCTGTTGCCGTCGAGTCCCCCGATGAAGCGTCTCCTCCTCTCGTGCATCTTCTGTTTCTTTTCTACTGTAACCTATATCTTCATAAGTAAATGCTGATATGTCTTCAAAAATTCCTTATCTGGTGATTTTTTTTTTTTTTAAAACACATTTTGCTTTCAAAGAAATAAAGTTGAACTCCTTCACGGTTTTTCTTCACGTGTCCTCTAAAATCTGGAAAATAGAAGAAAAGGACAATTTCAGATGTCGGTGCTCATTAAACTGTCATTCCAAAGATCCATTTCCTTAAACTTTGAATAGTTCAATATGGCTCTATAATAAGTGTAATGGTCTGGAGACAGCTAACTCACACTGGCACACCAATCAATCATCGTCAATCATGATGATGACAGATTTTCCTTTAATTAATCCTCCTGCTGCATGAAATAGTTTTAACAGGTCTGCAGATAAGAGAAATCTAGAGATATTCAAATATTTAGCCTTACATTCACAAATTTTATACAATAGAAAACTATAAGCCCTTAAATGAACTAGAGAAAACCAGCTTGGACTCTATATAAACAAAGATACATTTTCAGCTGCAACAGAATCAATGACAAGGATCTGAATCTTCAACCCGTAGCAGGGCTTTTGAAAGGCTCACCTGTGCTGCTGCAGTGAATATTGAAGGTAGGCTATGTCAGTAAGGGCGACTGGCGTCCTTCGGTCTCTTTAGCTGGACTTTCAACCTCTTCATCCCAATCTGAAAGCCATTCATGGCTTGAATAGCTGCCTGTGCACTAGCAGGGTTGTCGAAGCTCACAAAGCCTGTGAAAATACACAAGGTCATTAGCGCACTTAAAATAAGGTTATTAGAATTAACATTTGGAGATTAAATCGATTGCAAATGACTCGTCTAGTCAGTAAACAGAGGTGGAGAAAATGATGGGGATATATCTCTCAGTGTTTTCACTGCTTGATGATCATGGCCTTTCTACCTCCTGAGGGAGTCTAGATGGCGTCGTTGAGGCAGGAGGCACTTTTGGGCTGCCGTGCAAATGCTCAGTGCCTGTGACAGTGCGCTATAAAGCTGACGTTAAACACAAGTTTAAAACAAGTCTGCAGTGTTCAATGAAGTGTCACAACTGGAATTAGACCACCTGCTTCTGGTTGCACAACATCTCATTAGCTAAAATGATAACTGACTCCAGATGCAACAAGTGTGTGTGTGTATAGGGGGGGTGGGTATATATATTTGGATAGTAATTATTGATGTGTCAATCTCAATGTTGCAGTCGGTTTTTACAGTATATACAGCTGGGTATCTTTTCCATATCTTCTCCATATGAATAAATCAGAACTTATTTGTTGATTATATTTTCTATTAAAGGGACAGTTACACCCAAAATCATAAATGCATATTTTTCTTCTTACCTGTGCTATTTATCCTTACAGATTGTTTTGGTTTGAGTTGGAGATATCAGCTGTTGTGTGTCATGTGTCCCTTCTCTTCAATATATAACTGGCTGGCATTTTGTGCAGCTCAAAACTCTAAAGGAATACTTTAAAAAAAAAACTCAACAGTGTCTCTTTCCAGAAATCATGACCTGGTTACTCAAGATAAATATTTAATTATTTTATTTCCGAATGACCATGCAGAAGAAAGTATGTACCTACTCATGGACCAGGGCTCGCCAGCTAAGTTAACTAAGCTATTTAACATTATAACTCAGTTAAGAAGGATGTCTCTAATGTTTACATCAAAGTTTCCCTCTGTATGGTCAAACACTGTAGTTTAGTAGAAGGAAAATATTATTATATCTACTACTTATATGAATCCACTCACAACAAGGTCTGCAGAATGTCTTGAGAAACCAGAGAGACATTGTTGATGACTTTTTCAAATGGCTGTTTTGCCTCTTTGAGAACCACGAGTGAGGGACCATCTAGTTCCATTATATCTGAGAGACAGCAGACATACTGTGTCTACAGCTGATACTTCTAAAACCCACACCAAAACAGTCTAGAGGCATAAATAAGACTACAAATAAGAAGAAAAATATGTCTTTTTGAATCTGTTCCTTTAATAGTCAGACTCTGTAAACTAACTAAAGGAATCAAGTGAGCAATATTTCCATCTGTGATGTAGTGGAGTAAAATTATAATAAAATGGAATTATTGGTAACATGAGTAAGATCCAGACACCAGTGTTGGTGACCCTAGGATGCAAACGATTTGGTCGCATATGCACTGAAATATTTGTCAAGTGGTGCACCTTATGCATTTAACAGATCTGATTTTAAAAAAAGTATACAAATATCTTTTAGCACTAAACTGTCTATGCCTTTAAATGGATATTTTTTCTGAAGACTATTTGGTTGTGTTGTGCATGTCTGTGTGTGTGCATGTGTGAGACTCCACCATGACGCCTATTCTTTGAACATGAACAAGAGAAATTGTGAGATGTCACAACCTTAAAAATAGTTTTCTTCATTTTGAATTGGGCTATTGATTTTTATTATTATTATTTTTTTTAATGTTTTTTTTGCAAGAAATTGCTGTGGTCCCTTTTCCACCTCTCCACCTGAAAGGTGCTGCACAGAGCTGATATCATCAGCTGAGGTACCCGTTCCACTTGCCTCCCCAGTCCCCAATCCTAAAATACCTATCTAGAGTTTCTTCTGGTAACGTTTTGTAACAGCAGGCCATGGAAGTAGATGAAGAGGAAGTGAGTCAGCGGCTGGATGCAGCCAAGAGAGGTGATTCATGACCAGATTATCATAGTTAGCTTAATAAAAATTCAGTGTGTACTCAGACATTTCAGCCATGAACAAGACTAAAGTCTAAAGTGGATCTGCTGATGCACATTTAACCCTTGTTGAACCATTCATATGAGTCAGCTGTCACGATGTTTGGAAGCGAATCCAACTAAAGTCATAAACCAGACAACTGTAGAGTATCTTTGGCATTAGAAAGTTGTTTTTTACATCATGTTTACACTTCTGTTCATACTCAGTATGCTCCCTCTTTCTTTTAGTCATGAGCATTGCCTCTCTCACACTCTCTATCTGTCTCTCTCTCTCTCTAATATCCCAACTAGGATTTTTTGAATTTGATTTATTAACTTGAGTTTGTGAAACACTTTTAACACGAGAACTTTTAAACTTTATATTTTAAACTATTAAGGTTGATTTTTATGTTTTAATTGTTGAGCTTACTGTGATTTAAACGAACAAAACATTTATTTGCCCCAATCGTTACAAAATGCAGTAACATTAGCAAAGTGCATGGGAGCTGACAACGAAAAGTGATATTTGTATTACTGGATGCTCCAGAATTATGAGCTAGTGCATCTATACGAAAATAAACTAAAAAGTTAGGTCCACTGATGCAACCAGTGGAAACAGTTAGTCAAGAGCTGTGTCTTTACTGCATCTGCAGGTGCTTTCTGTAAAATGTTTAACAACAGAGACTCATCTGTGATCTGTACTGGGTCAGCAGATTCTGTCCATTGGTGTCAGTATCAAGTATCAAAACCAGGTCATCCAAAAAAATAATAATAAAAAAATTAGTTTTTAACTTAATAACATCATCTTCAATCAACGTTGCCCAAAATAACATAATGAAAGTCTTAAGAAAGTCTGTCGCAGATGCAAAAACACCTCAGTGCATTTTCCCAAGATGCACCCCTCATCATCTCTATGTGGAACATCCTGTTTTCATCATGTGTAAAAATAAAGCCTTGAAGATTCAGTGACCAGAAACTCCGGTTGAGTGTCTCTCCCCTGTGTCTGCGGTGTCAGTAGGAACAGTCGATGGCCCATGAAAAACAGCAGGAGCCTCTCTACGTCCACAGCCACCTGGGAGAGACGTTTGCCCGGCCTGCGCGGCTCTGGGCTGACCCATTAGGGCGAAGTCTGGCCGGCGTGGAGGAGGGCTGAATGTGAGTCTAAAGAAAATGTAGAGGCGGGGAAAGGAGGTGACCTCCTAACCGTGATGGTGGGTTAACACATTTGGGCTTGGAGTTGAGATGGAGACGGGATGCAAGCTTCAAGCTCTGCTTTCCCTCTTTCTCTCTGTTGCCCTGTCTTTTGCACACAATCAATCTAAGTTTATCCCCTCTTTCTCCTTTCTGGATTAATTACACCATTGTGCTCCATCCTTCCCCAGGCCTAACATTATGTTGTAAATGCATAGTGTATTCGTCAATACTGCAAATAGCTCTTCTTTCATGAATTTATATGTTATTAAGTCCCCCCAGGGAGACAGGACTGGCGATCAATTTTGCCCAGGGTTCTGCAGTTCCCTGAAGTGAAAACAAATGCTGATCCATAATTGTCCTTTGCCTTTCTACAACCCCCCACCTGATCCCCCTCGCTACCATCCCTGCCTGCTTCCTCAAAGTTTGTATAAGCCCCGGGGCTTGTTGGTGTGTGTATGGGCTGACGGAGCTAAATGGGACAGGAGGCGTGGAGGTGTGTGAATCAGCCTCAGCTGTGAGGGTATTGACAGATATTGGGGTTATAGAACGGTGATGCGGATGCTGATGCAGCACCTTGAGGTTTTCAGGTCACATAGCTGTCAAACAGAAACAAGGACATGGGTTCTGATCGACTGCATCATGGCTAGTTTGTCTGCAGTGTATTCAGCACCTTTTTCCTTTCCTCTATAACACTGATGCCAAAACACAACAGTCATCAAGATGTAAATTCAGGTCAGTTAGTCGGGGGGGGGGGAGATCATTCGATCCTCGACGTCTGGCTGATGTCAAAACAAAATCTGCTGCACCTAAACAAATGTTTTGTGAGCAAATGTTTGGTGTGCAGTATAACAACAAAAACATTCATTATTGTGAAATATATAACTTACACTATGAAGCTTCACACCTTCACTGTGAGTTTTTGCACAACACCCACAAATGTGTTGAATGCTTTGAAAAAAACTACAGGAAATCAGACTGAAAAAACTTTTGTTTTGTGCAAGACTCTTAAAGACATCCATTATACATTTGCATTAACACTTCCATTCAAATAGCTAATGAGGTCACTTTTACACCTGTGTACCCAGACCTGAAGTTAATTCCATCCTGGTATTAATACAAAAAATTAAATAAAAATACAAATCTATTTTTCCACTTTATCAAAGAAGAAGCCAGTGAAAATGTGCAGATAGAGTAGAGAAATGTCTCCTCTTGGGCACTTGATAGCTGTGTGCGAGTGGCTGTGATGAACTCACCGAAACACTTGCTCTGGTTGGTTGCACGGTCCATGAAGACCTTAGAGGAGATGACAGTGCCAAAGGGCAGAAACATCTGCATGAGTTCATTGTCTCCAAACTCCTGTGGCAAGTGGTAGATGAATAGGTTACAACCCTCTGGACCTGGATACACAGAGAGAGAGAGAGAGAAAGAGAGAGACAGCGGGGAAGTGTTTGAGAGATGTGTATTTGTCATTTTGATCTCTGCAGTCTTCCATGTTGACTAAATCAAGATAAGTGGAAATAGATTTTCAGGACTGCATGTGATAATATCAGAGGGGAAAACAGAACTCTTCTTAAACACACAGAAACTAATTGAAGTTTTTGCTTTGATGTGCTGATACTCATTTAGATATTGAGAGCATATTTAAAATGTCTATTTACAATTGATCAGATTTTTAGATTAAAAGTGAAAAAGGATTGATTAAATCTCGATGATAGAAAACATTCTCAAACAAGCAACTATCTATGATTAATCACCCCAACCCCCTTTAAAAGAAATGATAATTTTATATGTGAACTTGTCCTACGCTCCCTAACCTCACTGATGGCTTCAATGCCCAATGGAATGTCATGTGTGAGTGTTTCAGGTGGGGCGGATGGGGCTGTTAGGGGCATTTGCTACTTTTAGGTTTAGATTTTACTCATTGAACCTCTGCTTCTCTAGCAGCTGCCCCTTTGCTCCCTATTTTATTTAAGAAATACTTTACAGGTTCAGTTTTCCTTTACCCTTCTGAAACTCAGCTCTAAACGAGCAAAGAAACAATGAAAAGAGGAAAAAAAGCAGTCAAACCTGTCATGTGTGTGATTATGAAAGCTAACAGCTTCACTTCTTCATATGTGGCCTTCAATCATACTTCCGATATTTGACAAAATTGATTGTTTGTAAAAATAAAAAAAATAACAATTTAAATACCAAAGGAGCAAATTTACAAAAGTGTATTGCATTCACTTGAGAAAGAAAATTTTGCATGAGAACTTATCAGAATTCTGAGATAATTGTCTCATTAATTCAGAAAAACAGAGCAATTTTTTTCTCTCAAGTGAATACAATACACTTCTGTACAAATGTAACTAATTATCAACAAATTACTGATTGAATTATTATTGTGTAAGCCTGCAGCAGGTGTTAGCAGGTGTGTGTGTGTGTAAACCAGAACACTGTGTGAATCTTATTGTCAAGAAAGCTGCAACGATTGTCCTGTTTCCCCACTTTCTACTTCTTTTTTTTCCATCTGCGTTGCAGTACCAATATTCTTTCAGCTGAGGATTTTATGACATAAACTATAATTATCATTTGTGAGAAAAAGCATGGCCCCCTGTGTAGATAATATACAGCCGTTTTCAGATGTACAGTATAATACAGTCTTATTAAGAGTGTTCTATCACCCTCATGCTTTATGTATCTATTGCCTAAGATGAGACGTGAAATGCATTCTCTCAGCTCTCCTACTCTATTTATCTATTACTGGGAATGAGATGTGTACAGCATTAAAGTTATATTCTATCACCCTCACATTCTTTATATGTGTATTACACAGAATGAGTTGTGTGCTAGCAGTGCTAAAGTAATATTGGTTTCTCAAGCTCATTTTTTTTTATATGTCTATTACACGGGATGTGATGTGTGAAGTGTAAAAGTAATAATGTTCTCTCACCCTCACCTTCTCTCTGCTGCTGCTGCTGGATGACCTGGGGTGGTTGTGGCAGTGTCTGGCCAATGGGAGTCAGCGTGGTGGCTGGATAGATCGCTGGGGAGGGGTAGGGTGAGGGAGACAGAAAGGGGGGAGAAAGAGCATGAGAGAGGAGTGTAAAAATGGGGAGAATGATGTCAAACATGCCTAAGGTTGAACACACAAAGCATAACATGTGAAATCAAAGGGTTTCTGATGTTATGTTCTAAGGCACTGTCCTACACTATGTGAATACACACTTGCAATAATTGTCCTGTAGCTGCTACACATTTAGCATTTACAGTGTCACAACATAGTAAACGAAGCATTCCTATCTCACACCTGTGTATTGCTGTACTCCGGTGAAAGCTTGCTGGAGGGTGTCAGCAGCGGTGGGGCTCTGGGTGGAGTACGGTGGCAGGCCGTTGGTGTACATAGTCTCCACAGCGGGGTGTCCGTTGGGTTGATGAGGGATGCCGGTGAATCCGTTGACGATGGGAGTGACGATGCTGGGCACAGCAGAGGTGGTGATGTTGGCTGGTGGAGAACTGAGGCCTGCTGGGAAAAAAAAAAGGTTTACCGTTACTGGATGGCGAGCGCTCCATCTCCATAGCTCTACATGACACTACAAAACAAGGTGAGTAAGTGTACACAGACGCATGTTTTTTATTGCCTACAGAGTGTAAAGACTCACACAAACCCCGGCTCAGGCAGATCTACACACACCTGCACAATCACACAAACACTCAAAGCTTGTGACCACAAGCTATGCTGCATCTCCTCTCTAATGCAAGGACAAGGGTGCGACGTGAATCTGTCACACATTCGCAGCTTGTCGTGACACATCCTGCAGGATAGCTGGGAAGTCAACCTGTGAAAAATGAGCCTGTCTGCAGTGTTTGTGCGATACCCTGCTGGCTGCTACCGCTCCAAGATGATGAAACCACTATGCAACTTCAGAGGGAGAAAAAGAAAAAAAGGAAAAAAAAAAGGAGAAAAAAAGACCTGGGCTAAATAGAAGGAGATTACAGAGGGAGACTCGCTTGAACGACCAGGTAGCAAAAACACAATGATGCCTCTTATTTTTATACATCATAAAAAAGACAAAATAACAACAGTTGGCAGTTTGACAAATGGGTGGGTCATAACATATTGTATATGGTGCACGCCTGAAAGGCAGTTGCAGGATGTTTCATGAGTGGGACTGAAATTGAATGCTCCCTGTCCTCTCTCATTCAATGCATCTTAAAAGGACCCTCCTTTGAAAAGTGTTTCCAATTATGCCAGGAACATCAAAGTGCCCATTTTGTGCAGAATCTCACTGTGTGATGGTCTCTCTAAAAGGGCTGCTCCATGGCAAAGCATCCAAGCTCGTTGAAGTACAGTGTCCCCGAGGACTACCTCTCAATCTGGAAAACCCTTCACCCTGATTGGACAGAAAACCCAGGTTGTCACGGAAACCCTCCAGCACGCCAGACTCCCACAATCTGGTGCAGGAGTGACGAACCTCCTGTGAGAGGTGGGTCCAGATAGGGTAAACAATCACGTCTAGAAGACATATAAAATGCTAATGTCGCCGTAAATATGCTGTACATCATGCTCTGAAACCTCCCACCACTGAGCATCTACATATCCACATGGAGTTGCTTTTCTTCTCCTTAAGCTACAATATCTCATCTCCTTTCCTTCTCCCTCTCCTCTCTCTGCCTCAGCATTTAAGTCATGAAGAGGCTGCCATTCAGGCAGGCAACTGCATTGACCAGGGGAATTACCCAGGTCCAGTGAGAGCTGTTGTATCTTTTGCACTGGTTTCCTTTTTCTTTTCTGAAGCCTCCCCACGATTGCTTGTTTCCTGCGGAGCTGTGATGAATTGGACTGTAGCTTCAGCCCATTCTCCTACCAGGACCCTGGAGACTGCTGCTCCTATTCTGAGGGCTAGAGACAGCTAGTCTGCTCGGGCCACACGCACTCTACTGTACCGCCAGATAATGCACCCTCTCCATCATCAGGCAAATTCATTTTTCCAGGGCTTAGCAGTGCTGTGGGAGTGTACGTCTATGTATGGGTAGGAGTCGTAGTGATAGTAGGAGTAGTAGTAGGTGGCAGTGCAGACCTTTTACATGCAATTACATAAGCTCTAGGGTCAGCAGTTGGACATGACATCTGTTTTAGAGGAGAACACATGACAGAAGTAACAGATTGGGGCCACCGAGTCCAGTCAGGTTATCATGTTGAAAATGTCACAGCATGGAGCGAGCATAACAAACGTAAGTAGAAGAAGGAGAACTATAACTTAAACTGAATGGAAAAAAAAAATATTGGATCACAAAAAGGGGTTATGATACGAGGAAAAGACGATAAGCAACGCCATGGTCAGTAAAGCAATGGTTCCATGAGAAAGACATTCATGTATCGTAGCCGTCGTTTTTTTAATCCTCACTGTCACAACGGCCCAATATCCACCTCCAAGCAGACCCTGAGAATGTTCCTGGTTGAAATGGGGAAGTATATCCGACTATCCTGAACAAGAAAATAACAAGACATTTTCATTTTTATACCTCAGTGGACAGATAGCTCTTGCATTGTGGGAAATTGTATTCATAGCCTGTTTACAATGCACACACAAGAATGCCAAAACACATGTGGCTGTCGGTGTGTGCTGCGAGTATTGGCCTGTTATAATGACGCGTTCTCCACTCTGGCATGGGTGAATACAAAGCTATGGGACAGATGACATATTCTATAGAGCCAGCTCTTAACTATATATATTCACCTCTTTCATTGCTGCAAGAAAGATGTCTGCAGTGCTCAACAGTATGCATGTGTGTACGCCACGGACAGTGCATATACATATATACAGTACATGTTATGGAAGCAGAATTCATATTCATATTCTTGCAGGCTATTTCTTAGAGATGAAAAATGTTGATTTTGTCCTTACACCGACTGCGTAATGAAATAAGTCTTCAGATGCGACAGAAGTCTTTATTGTGTTAATTATACATTCAACCAAGGAGAAGCACTTCACCCATGCCGGAGAGTGCAGTCATTACCAGCACAAGGACTGGAGCAAGCAATAAGCACGCAAAACAGATGCTTTCATCTAACTGATTAAAATGTGATGCATTTACACTCATGAGAACATGTCTGTCTGGTGTGAATAATATATCTAAATATGGGAGGGGTACTTTTTCATAAGCCAGCTGATGTAACAAGATAGCTAGATAGCCCCTTAGATAGCTAATAAATATTTGTGAAGCAAATAAAATGTGAATGTACTTCCAACAACCTTTACATATTTAACTGCACATCAAAATGCAATTGCAAATGTGATGGAGGCATTGTTTGTTTTGCATCAGGTAATGGGTGATTCTTACGAATAATGTCATTCACAACAGCTGGTAGGATTTATATAATCATTGGACTCGAAGGCCCTGTAAACGCATGCTCTAAATCAGATTCACTACGTGTGATGGACATGAATACACAACTGGCTGATATGAGAATCATGTAACAGTTGTTGGGTTGCCGGCCTACTGTCAGTCAAATCTGATCAAGCCGCACTCACACAGTACTGATGAAGCACTATTTTAGTTTTACTAAATAATAAATACACGTGTTTCTTCTTCAGTTTGGTTTTCGGCTATTCATGCATGGATATTTAATCCATCCATCAACTATCTATATGTTATAGAGGCACATTTAAGAGTTAAAGTCAAGTTTTAAGGGACTTTAAGTTTTAATTTAACACACTAACATCTACCAAAGATGTGCAGTCTGTACTGAGTGATTTCTGCTATGGTAAAGGATCATTGGTGCCTGAAATAATTAGTTGAATCCACTTGTCATCTGTTTCTTGATGTGAATATGCATTGTAAGCCATCACTCTCTACATTCATGGAACATATCTGGCTGAAGGCTGAAGTGGAAGCTGGACCCTCAACAAATGAGTACTGGAACAGTTAACCAATCAGATCTGCACGGACATTAGAAATATCTGAATCACTGCTGAAGACCCATCTCTTATCACTGCCGTTTAATTCGAGTTGAGCTTGGCATCATGATTTTATCTTTTATTGAGCAGCATTTTAAAAAAATCATTATTGCATTTATTGTATTTTTTTATAACTATATATTTATTCAAATGTTACATTGTATGTTTGGCATCTGTTATTTGTTATGTGAAGCTTGTTCAGCACTTTGGTCAACTCGGTTTTTTAAATGTGCTATATGAATACATTTTGACTTGACTTGACCCGATAACAACCTGGGGAAGCAAATGACGGCATTTTGAACCGTTTAAACGGTAGAACTTGACATGATTATTGGCTAGCTCAGATACTGAAGGGCTCAGGCTTCAAGGAGTAGCAAAGAATAGCAAACTGTCAATCACTACACACCTAATCATCACCTCCTCCAGGCAGGCCTGAAAATGGGAGATTTTAGGAGAGTTGCAACTATGTTGAACGCAAAGAGTCAAGCCACGGTCTATAAAGCACAGTGTCCGTGAATGTGCTCCACCTACTTGGTTTGCTTGATAATGGAAGAAAGACCTTAGAAGTATTGGAGCAGACAAGGCCACTATCTGCTTCCCCTGCTGTTGAGGTATTGTACAAGACCCACACGAACCACTGGACTTCCAAACTCTGCTCCCTCAACTACAGGATAAAAGCTTCCCCCTGTCTTCTGTTAAAACAAACAGAAATGACCTCACTGAGTAATGAGCTGGACCAGTAAAAGAGACCAGTCTCAAAGCCTTGGGATTTGCACACATCCCTAAAATACATTATAATTCCCTGTGATAATAAGAACGAGTATAATAAGTAATAAGGTTTTGCAATTTATGTTTGACTAATATTAAAAAGTACACAATGTATTAAAAACAACATACACATATATACTTAATCCAATCTTCCACAAAACAAAGCCTGTAGTGTAGTCTGCTCTGCTCTAGAGGCTAATGCACATACGATGGATCGATCATGCAAATGTCCATGACTTTCAGATCCTTGAGCAGACCAGCTGGGCAGCTTATGAAGCTCTGCTGCTTGTGCGAGGCTCAGTTTTGCTTACACAAATCAGATTTGGTCCTGCAGAGAGCGGTGCCTGTGCTGTTTGAAAGTACTCACACGCAGCAGGGACATGGATACCTTTTGCTGCCACCGAGCTGTTTCACTGTCGCTCTAGGGATTTGTTATGATTCTGATGCAATAGACCTGATTTAAACTGAAAGAGGGGAAATTGCATCTGAGGGACATACTATAGGCTCTTTGTTGCAACAGGACATGTTTGCCCTTGAAGATAAAATTATTACCCCGACCAAGAAGGTTATGTTTTCGCTGGAATTTGTTTGTCTGTCTATTATCAGGATTACTGAAAAAGTTCTGAACGGATTTTGATTACATTTTTTGGAGAGGGAGGGCGTGGTCCTAAGAACATGCAATTAAATTTTGGTGGTGATCTGAATCATAGCTGAGTGTAAGTGAGTAAGTAACCTTGGTAAGGGTCTTAAAGAAAGCAACAACAGTGGATGTATTTCTTCCTGTACTTTTCCCTGGGGACTGTTAGTTTATTGTAGCAGGACAATGTGAGAATCCTGACAGATGAGCACTAAGCATTGGTAGACAATGGGAACAGTCATTTATGGTATTGGTATTTCACAAAAACTGTTTGACAGGTTTTCATGAAACTTGGTGAAGAAGAAGCTGCTTTATTGTCATTGGTTCTCTGCATTTGACCCATCCCTGAGGAGCAGTGGGCTGCCATTATGGTGCCCAGGGAGCAGATTGGGGTTCAGTATCTTGCTCAAGGATACTTCGACATGTAGACCGGGGGAACAGGGGATCGAACCACCGACCTTCTGATAAGTGGACGACTTACACCTTCTTACCCCCTAAGCCACAGCCGCCCTGCCTCTCTGCTGTGTTCGTTAGGTGTGGCGAGGAAGAACCCATTACATTTTAGAGTGAATCTGGATAAAGGGGCGGAGCCAGGATTTTTTTTCTTCACTTTTTTGAACATTGCAAGGTTAATTATTGGAATTTGGAGTAGGGTTTAATTAAAAAGGGATTATTGGGCCATGGTGGATGATGTCACATCCTGCCACTCCTTCAATAAGCTCATTCCCCTCACCTGATTTGTTCCCACCCATTTCCTCACCTGCAGCCCACTCCCTCATTCATCTCTCAGCATACAGTATACTTTACACTGGCCTAGTTTCGTTCATTCATTACCAGATTGTCTAATGTTTTCTGCCTAGCTTGCAGCGGCTCTGACTTCTATTTAGACTGACCTGTCTGTTTGGATCTCTGCCTGATCACACACGCTTTGGACTTCCTTGCCTGCTCCTTGTTGGATTACTTTGCCAGTAGGACTAATATAAAAAATTGGCTGACTTAACTTTCTGCATCTGGTTGTCCCTGTGTTGTGCTTTTGGTTTCAGATCTGCCAACAGTCATTACGACTGAGCACCCTTCTATTTACAGTTTGAGATGGAGAGGTCACACCATCAGTCGATACACGCTGGTGTTCATTTCCCGAGCTGTTTCATCTGGCTCTGAACACACTGCAGATGTGTGTCTTGGTACAACAAGCCTGGATGTGATTCGTCACTCATAGCAGTATATCTTTGGGTTTTGGTACTCATGTATTGCTGTGTTTTTGTAAATTGACCTTCTAATCTTGTCTGCCTTTCACATTAAATATAAAATGCCTGTATATCATGTATGTGTGTGTCTTGGAGGGCAGCGTCTTGAGAGAGAAGACTATTTCAGCTTATTACTTCCACGGTGTTCGTCACCATGGAAATGTTCGGCATTAATTGTTTGCCCATGCTGTAATCCTGTGGAGGTTTTGCCTGTGAGTGGCTGCGGAGCATCTTCATTATATTTCGTGTAATGTGTACTTCGGCATGTACATATTGAGTGTAAAGCAGCACCATGCAAGAGAACACTGGAGAGACTTTGATTACACACTTCCCACATCCTCAAGAAGCATCTTTGACACAAAGCGTTCCTCACAACATACACCCAGCAGGAATCGCAGCTCTCCTCTCCTCTCCTCTCCTCCCTCACCCGCTTTGTCTCCCTGTCTCTCTCTTCCTGTCACCTCAGCTCTGCATCTCTCTCCCTTGTTTTGTTTAACTTTTATTTGTTCTGCGGTGCTCAGGGAGCAGCACCTGGTAAACATTATTTTCAAAAAGCATCATCATGCATCATTGTAAGGATACATGCTCTAATCAGCTGAGCCATCTGGCAAACGGCTTATGCGCCATCAAGCTTAAATGCTTTGCATCTGTTTATCAAATGAATGTCTCATTGTTTTCAGTGTAACACCCTTAACCTCTCAGCCTCTTTGTGCGTCGACTTGCTGTCACAAACAAGGTTTTTTATGTTGTAGAGGTTATACTGATCATCTAAATAAAAGATCTGGCAGTGTTTATTTTAAAGCAGAGCAGTGTGCATAACTCAGAAAGGTGGAAGACTGGCCATCAAATGCCAAATGCTCTCATTTTGGAAAGGATAGGGGGGCATGAGCCTTTCTACCTTTTATACTTCTGTACATTTGACACAGCTGGTAAATCCCAGAAGTTATAGGTTTGTTGAGATCTCTAATCTTGCAGAAACATCTTAATCTATAAATTACACCTTTGTCAAAGCACAGACGCACTCTGCTCTTGACCCTAAAAACAGACTTTGATATTAAAATGAATTATTTCACTGACGTGGAAGACTTCATACATCCTCTCAGTGGTGTCAGAGTCTCTTGGCCTGGTTACACAGACAGCCTCGCCAGTAATGTTATGTATTCCTTCAGTAAACTCTAAATAAGTCATAGTCACAAGTGTGAAAAGGGAGAGAGGAAATAGCTGTGGATACCAAAGCAAGAAGCCAGACTACCACTCCAGCAGCTGCTGGCAGCCATGATCAAATTAATGAATGGAAAAAAGGGGAATAAAGTCTTTCATATTTATGGAAGTACTTCAAAATTCACGGAAACCCAAGCATTGATAATAGATTATATTCAATAATAAAAGGTAATCAGTTGACTGTGGCTGACACAGAAGCATGTCCGAAAGCAGATAAATGGCACCACTTCACACACATCTGATTCACAGACCCACAGACTCTCATTTCTCTTCCTTTCACTATAATCCGTCCCCGTATCAGAAGCACAGACACATTTTCTCTCTGCCAAAGCCAAGTTGTCAGCTCCTGGCATTGTCGATTGCTATGAAATTGCCTTTACAGCAACGTTTTTGTTTGGCTTTTAAATATCTAATGCGATTCTGTAGTATATCCTTTAGAGTAAGGCACTGGTCTCAAAAAGGATATAAAAGCAGCACAAACAATATACAGTCTGACACACACACCCACACACACACACCTCCCATGCAATACATTTGCACTACCTTCGTCTTCATGAGCACTATTGTGTTGCAAAAAAAACAGGTACACATGAGGCTTCTCAGCAAGACTGAGCTCCACTTTTAATCACTGTCTCTGATTGATTGTGCCCGCCCAAAAGTGCACACTTTGCACTAGAACATCAATGTAAATATTTGACAAATGGGCCTCGACGCTAGATATATTGCCCAGTGTTGAAAATTATTGCAGATGTACTGTACACATAGAGCATGTGTGTTCGCTGCCATGTTCCATCATCTCACTGTAGAGTGTATATTTGGTTTGATGTGGGGACATGTGTGATTAATAACGGCCCTACAGCATTGATTTCCTCATCTGGTCTGCTGTCTGTCCTGTTTATTTGAATTCAACTGACTAATGTGAATAGCTGTAAGTGAAGTTGATCCCTAGACAGCCAAAGTAAAACCTTTGTTTGTGTCTGTGGATGAAGAGGTAAAGAGAATAACACAAGAGAACATTTTTCTTCCCCAAGTTACAGAGTAAGTTTGATATAGTGCAACAGGTTTGTCGTAGGAAGCTGAATTCCTATGATGGCTATAAAGAAAATCTAAAATAGGCCTTGTTGTGGAAGTTCTCTCTATCATACTTACTGGTTTAAAGTTAGCAAAGTCATCACCTTAAAAAAACTCAATAGTGCAGTGTTGACAAAGTAGGTGAGCGAGGCACAACAAAGACCTGGATGCTGTATTATTTATTTCGGCTCATCCTTTTGTTGAGCGGAGAATGTTGAAGTTTCCTCTGTCTCAGGAAAATGAAGCACTGCTGAATAAGCAGATGTTATGCAGTCGGCAGGTATTTCAAAGTCCTTCCCTTTCCTCTGTAATGTATCTGCATAGAAGGTGTTTGTCATGGAAAGCAAAACCTACTGCATGCAGATCATGCAGTGCTTCAAAGCACAAGGTCAAAACACTACAGGGAAATTAGTCCCTTATCTGTAAACTTACTTATTGATATTCCTTAGTCTGCTGCTACTATCCCCAAATATCTCCCGCATTCACAAAAAACATAAAGATGCAAATCCCATTGAACGCATTTTTCATATTAGTCTCTCTCTGCAGTGGAATAATTTTGGATTACCAGTAAGCAGGAATCCTTTCTTCTGGCCTTGCTGTAGAATGAGTTTGTTTATTCTCATGCTGCACACACACACACACACACACAGACACACACACACACACACACACACACACACACACACACACACACACACACACACACACACACACACACACACACACACACACACACACACACACACACACACACAAGAGAAAAGCGTATGAAACTGAGTGCTCACCCAAGGTTTGATGAAACTCACCCGACACCGGGGTCATAGGGGTGGGTGGTAGGCTGTTGATGTTCAGCGCCCCCATCTGGTGGATCTGTGTGGTGGGGAAAGCCACGCTGGGCGTGAGGTAACCTCCGTGGCTTGCTGCCATGATGGCTGCCTGCTGCTGCATGAGCTAAAGAAGAGGGACACAGAGAAATGGGTGGAGGAAAGGAGGGTTGGGTGGGGTGTGATCGAGAGAGCAGAGGGAGAGTGGTGTACCAGAGAGGTGAGGGGAGGACAGGTGGTAATGAAAAATATAGTAGGGAAGGAGTCAGACAGAGATGGGAGAAGGGGAGCAAGAGAGCGAGAAACATAGCAAGGGTAGAACAGAGGGAGGGACGTGTGTTGAGGTTGATGGATGGATAGTGCAAGAGAAGTACAGAGAAAGTAGAGCGGAATAAAAGAAAGGGGAAAAAAAGAAGCCTGTCAACCTATGTTTAGTGAATCTGTCTATCCTCCCAGCAGGAAGCCTGTCACCAGCTGCAGAAACGATTTAATAGCTGTCTGTTGGGCTCATACAAATCAAGGCATTGACATGTGCACATTATCTCTGCACTCAGGGAACAGGCGAAGTTTGCAGAATTGTGGTGCAATTCTTTTTTTTTCTTGCAATTGTCAAACTTCACAATGCTCCATTTGGCTGTATGGAAATCCAGATGCCTAACAATGTTTTCTGCTTTTCCCAAGACTCATCTCTATTCTTTCTGATGTATTCGTATTGATCGGTGATTGTAGATTCATACAGAGTCCAGAATTTGCTTTGTTTTATTTATTCACTCACAAACAACTTGGCCTGTTCCTGAGCTGGTCTTGCCAAAATACAAGACATTTTACAATTAGAATACATCGACCATTGGAATTTCACTAAAGGACCACAGTTTTTGCCACTAAAAAGAGAGAGGTGCTTCTGTCAAACAACATTGATTTCTTTGGTGGAAGTGCGCTGTTTCCAAATGTCACTGAATTCGGAACCGGAATCATTGCAACGTAATTTTTTTAAGCAGGTGTAGCAAACAAGTCAGATTCCACGCCATGTTTGTGATATAGTATGTTAGTTAGAATATTGCATTGACAGTTGATTTGCACCCATTGGACAAACCCACAAAGGGATAAAAATCAATACCCTTCCATTCACTTTGCATTTCTACTTAGCATCAACGGCGAAGGGAGAGCTGAAACTATTTTCCATCAAATGCAACTCAACAGTGTTTATTTATATGCAGAGGACATGCTCACGTGCATCGTCGCCTAGCAATGGTCTCATACACCAACACACACAAGTGCACACTATACACAACATGCATAAAGAGTAATAGAGACTTTTTTTTTCTGACCTCAGCTTAAATTGTCTCTGTGAATACCACATGCTGAATTCCTAATCCGGATGGAAATCCATTGTTGTACATGACTTTTGCAGCTCATGAACCAGTGGCTTTGTCTGGTATCAACAATCGTGTCCATGCCTATGTAGTCATGCAGACTTGTGGGGTATATAGGAACACAAATGCAGCTGGACAAACCTTAAACTCCTGTTTCTGTGTCTATTTAATACTGCATAGCTGCTATTTGTCAGCGGAGCTGCTGATGGCCAGGGCCTGAGAATGATTCGTATAAGTGGGAATCAAACTCCTCTGCCACTGGCACTAATGCTAATGACTTTGTTGTGAGACAGCAGAGTATGGAATGCCACTTTGCTTGCATTTGCATTTGGACCCTGCGACGGAAAAGCCAATTATTTTCCCTCAGTGCCCCTGTCAGGTAACCTGAAAGAGGCTGTCCTGCTGTAGAATGCCCAGCCCCGGCATCTCATCCATTAGCCACATGCCTCGCTTCTGCTATCTATTAACGCCTTTTGTCATTTGCATAATTCCAAAGTGACAAATGGGGATCATCCAATCCTATCCAAATAAGATGAATTGAGCCTTTAAGAGGGCATAGCTGTAAAAGGCGGCAAGGGAACAAGAAACTAAACAAAAGCAGTGACATAGAAACAAGAGGATCTTGGGCTCTCCTGCTTTGGCACCTGGGTGATTGCTCCCCTCATTAGGATGTGAATAAGGTTGAACTTCAGGGTAAAGGGTCTGACTGAGCTGGTATTACAGAATAAACACGGTCACACACTCACTATTTGTTTATTTATTTATTTATCTGTCTTGTTCTGCTTGCTGCTTTCAGCGAGGACTGGGACCTAGAACTGATTCTAAAAAGCTTGCAGTACATTTGTTGTGGGCCTGGTGGCTACAGGCCTGCATGGAGTAATAATGGAGTGTGACTGTACACTACAGATTCCCCAATACATCATGATAGATAATGCAATCCATGTTGCCATCCGTCAGATTTGCATGGATAACAACTCGGGGATTCATTGATGCTTCATTCCAAATTAAAATACATCAAATTGGAAATCCGAGCATGTAATTATGTTGGAATGCAATTATTTCAAATGGACTCACATAAAAAATAAAGAGCAGAAAGCAGAGAGGTTATGTTGACAGATATATTTAAAGCCAGGGCATTGTACTTTTCATATGCTTTTATCTTCGCTTTCTATTTCAAAGGCGTTTTATTGAAAAGCCGTTCCCGTTTCTTTATTTATTCACTACCCTGCAGATAACAAATGTCTCTGGTGAAGAACGAGCAGAACTGAGTCTTCATCATCACAGACACAACCTTTTCTGCTTCCTCTTGAAAAGAAAGGAGAAGAAAAGGCAGACAGAAACAAGGGGGACAAAAGAGAAGCGTGTGAGATGAAAGGGAGCATAGAAAGTTGCCTGGGCTCCAGCAGCATTCATTTAGTGTCAGACATCTGCTTTTTTATTGCAACCTGATGGCATTGCTCTCCCCTGGTGCCAGCAGGCAATCACCTCTTTATCACATGGCAATTATCTCAGTAGCACTGCTCTGTGACTCGCTGACTCTCAGCACTGTCACATGTGACCCCTTATAGCCCAGCCAGCCAAGGATGGAGGGAGAGGGAGAGACAAAAAGGGGGTGAGAGAGTGGGTGAAAAAGGTTGAAAAAATGAGAGAGTGAGGGAGACAATATGTCAATGAGGTGAACTACAAGACTGAAGACTCAAGCTCAAGGGCCTCATTTGCTACTCCCTGCTAGCAGGCTGTATTTCCACAGAAATATTTTGCTATATTTTGTTCTGTGCATGCATTTGCGTGTGCAGAGTTAGCGCTCACCGCTCACATACAGCTAAACCAGGTCACACATGTGCACGTGTGTCTGTGTGTCTGTATGGAGGCAGTTTACAGGCAGTTTAGCACCGTCAAACGATGCAGTAATCTTTAACCATCATCTCTCATGTGTGCTGCGTTGCATAAGGCTTTATTTGAATGTCCCTCCAACAGGGGGAGATGTTTCCTAATGTGAATTTACAGCCATCATCCTCCCCCTCATCCACCCACACATTAGTCACTATTAGCAAGTTTAGTATTAGCACCAAACATTGTCTCTCCTCTCATTTATATCTCATTCTCGGCCTAATGCAGTTTTTGGGGAGGCAAGAGGGGCACTTTAAATTTCAAACTTGACTCCTGTCCTGTGGCACGGTGTGCAGTCCCCCTGAAGACACTAAAGGGCTGTCGTTTTGAAACACAGCATTAGACGACGGAGGAAGAAAAGTGACTCGAATCAAATCTAATTGTGTATAAATAAATAATGGCAATAAAACCTGGTTTTATTGGTCGCATTCAGCGATTCATGGGAGAACTATTATCACTCACTACTAACACTGGAATGAATATGGGACCTCCCTTCACCATGGCTTATGTTTTATGAAATCACCTTTTTGCAAATAGGATGTCTCCTGTCAGAGCACACCAGTGTCTGTGTCTATCGTGAGAATGGCACATTTCTCATTTTTGGCATATGTTGTCAGTGTTGTACCCCTCCAATTTGTGTTCTGAGCCCCCTCCTTCTCCTGGTTTGACTAAAATCCAATTTACTGGCTGTCAGTTCAACTCTATAATCCTATCCACCGCTGTAGTGCAGAGGTAGCTCTTTGAATTTACCATTTACTGTACTCCCTGGTTATAGCTATATATAACATCTCTCCCCACGTCTGTGTTCTATACTGTGCCACCTCCTCTTGGCCAGTGTATATGGAGAGTGGGCGAACATGTGTGCTTCTTTGGAGATAAAGTCCTCTTTCTGTCACCGCAGGTTTTTCGTCATGGGGGAATATGTGTAGTTTATCTTGCCATAAAGAAACATTCATCGTATCGCTTCAGCACATTCCCGGTGGCTACAAGGGAAACAATACCGTACACACATGTGCATGTAGCTAGCACCAATGACTCTAATGCAACTTTAACTAGTGCACAAGCCTGACACCCGCACTAAAGATAACTAATATTTCCTTTTATTCCACATTATTACATACCTAGCTGCGTCTGAACCAGAAATTCCATTCATTAAATAAGCCTTTTAACGTGATATGAAAACAAGAGCCTCACTGATAATCCATTGGTGCCTCTTGTGCACTCATTACTTACTTTATCTCCAAGGTTGCCTTGCCTCAGAGCTTCTCCACCAACTTGCTTTATTTTGCTAAATTCATTATATGCAGCTACATGGCATCCGCAGTCTGTGTGATTCATAATACCAATGCAAGGAGAATTTCACCTTCACTTGCATCATTCATGCTGTATAATCTTAGTGTCGAGATACGTACAATTTCTCCTTTAGATTTGATGGTAATTGATTCTCTCTAACGCTGAAGTATCCCCAATGCCCTTGTTTCTTTCACTCGGACCTCAATTTCCGAGCGTCATCCTGCTCTGTCGTATTGTATGTGTGTATCAGAAAGAGGAGAGGGGGAGAGAGAGAGAAAGAAAGAGCATTTGCTGTGCAGTGCATGTTAGTGTGTACATTCTAGTGGGCGTCTGTATGAGTCGACACGGGTCTCTGCCACAGTAAATAAGAGTCATGGCCAACCTGAGCAGGGCACAATGGTCTCCCAGCAGACCGCCACAGCCTCCACCACCTCTTAAACATTTGCATTTCTCCACATTTCCTGGGAAAGGGCTGCATTTCATGAATGGTAATGAAGGTGGGAGTTTTACTGGAGAGAGCACAAGAGATGGCCTCGCAATTACTCTGGGATGGACAATTTGCACATTTCACACTAGGTCCTATAGCTGTGATGTGAAAATGTGGGAAATGTATAAGCCCCCAAGACCTGGCTAATGTCAACAATTAATCCTGTCATTTAGAAACAGCTTAGAAACTAGTGCATGAAAAATGAATTTGTGTTTCTCCTTCTCTGTAAATAAAAACACAGTGGATGTTTGTGTATTTATACAGAGCGTGGGTCCCAGGTTTTCATCTGAGCTCTTCTTAAATACATTTGGCCTGCTTCAGCAGGGAAGAAAAGAAGGGAGTTTGCATGCACATAGGTTGCCTATGAATGCCCATGGACTGTGGCCCCTGAAGTGTCTCATGGGCCCAGAGAGAGGGACAGAGGGAGGGAGTGGGGGAGAGAAGAGAGGCATGATAGAGGGTAGTCGGCGTGCATGGTCAAGAGGGCTGCAAAGGCTGTTTGAACTAATCAAAGAGCCGGGGGTCTGCTCTGTGGCTGGGTGGGGGTTATGGTGGGTGGGTGTAGGAGGGCAAAGGGAAGCTGGAGATCGAGGGTACGAGCTAAATAAGCCTTGTTTACATGACAAATTTTTTTGCTGAAAAGGAAAATGTTTTTCCCTTGCATTTTTAAAAAGTTCTGCACTCACACGTTTTTGAAACGATCCCCACGTATACACGCAAAAAACGCTGAAGTATGCATGCCAGGGCAGTAGTTGGTGGTGTACCCCTTCAAAATCAACACCACAGAGTAAGATCACAGTGGTGCAGCAAATCTACATTAGAGGAGTGTGAAGAAACTTAACAGAGGCTGCAGCACTAACAAAACTGGACAGTCCAACAATGTTTTGTTGTGGTTGTTGTTGTTGTTCTGTCCATGGTATTCTGTCCACGCATGCGAATAAGGCTGGAACCGTAATAGGCATGCGTGAAGCTGGGCTTTCACGTCATCGTTTTCAGAGGAGTTGTGTTTTGCCTGTTTACACGGTGATGGTACGGCGTTTTCAAAAGATTATACTCTGGAGCCCATTTTCAAAAGTTTGCGTTTTCAGGCCTTGGAAATGCCGTTAGTATGTAAACAAACAGCCAAAACACAACAAAAGTTTACTATTTTTGGGTAAAAGGTTCGTCGTAAACAGCCCCTAAATGTGTGTATGCCTACATGCAATGGTTGGTAAAAACATGAATGTAATGGTGTGACAGCACTGCTTAAGAGGAGAAGAGGCAGCGGAGGTATTGCTAATGACAAAAAGTCTGAAATTCCTAGAAAAGTTCTAAACTGCAAATGCTTTAGAATATCTGATGTTTATTTGGACCAAATTGCTGTTGACTTGAGACCCTAATTCAAGTGAATTAAAAGACATCAGTGGTCCCACCTCGGTAATACACTGAACTTTGCAAAGGACACTACAAGTCAAACAATAATTGTATATTTCAGACCTCATTAGCAAACATGGGAACAGCATCACATCTGCAGTTACAGCAAAATACTTGTTAAATTATTTTTTTAACAACTATGTACCTTTTTTAAACCATCATATTGCACTTAAGCAGTATAATGATTGATTGGACAGTTGCTGCAGCACCTATGCCAATCACATCCATCCGCTGACATGATCTATGCATCGACTAGGGGTCCGCCGGGGTCAGAGATATAGTATGGATTGTCTTGATATAATCTATCCATAGGAGTGCAACCTAACATCGGTCTGGCTGACTTTGCTTGCATCAAAATGCAACTGCCATCTGTTACAGTATCCATGAACAAGACACCAGCACAGGTATCAGGATGAACCAAAACCCTTACAAAAACAAAACAACAAACTGAAAGACACTGAAATGCAGCTCCTCCCTGTGATCAACACCTATCACAAACATGTGCATTATCAATTTTTTTAAAAAGTCATTATTTCACTGTAATTACAGCAGCTTCAAGGACTTTATAGAAAAACATGACCCAACATTTCACCACGTGTTTCCATTTGAGTTGTTATGTGTGCACTACATGTGTCTTTTCGAACTCACCGCATGTGCGTAAGAGCTGTAGGTGCTGAAGGGTAGGGCAATGGCTGGGTTAAAGATGCCAAACTGCCCAACCATCTGCTGCATACGTCTGATGGTGCGCTCCTTGTCTGTGTCTGCAAACTTGACCACCAAGCTGGAAGAAGCGCCCTGAGGGGGTAGAGACAACACTTAAGTCAGATGGTAAACAGCATTGATACTTAACCCTTTAACGCCAACACTCAGTCAGTCAAAAGCAGGAGCAGAGTCTTACAGGCCAGGCTATGAGAATTATTTACTTAAATGAATGCTGACTATAATGGTTTGTTACGTGCTTTTAGACAACCACAAACAAAAGGCTTCCAAATAAGTAAAGTAATAAATAAAATAGCACGAGGAATGTTATTGCTTATTATCTCTGATGCCATAGTATGCCATGTTCATTAGCAGCAACAACCACTGCTAACGTCAATATCTAGAGCGCTCCTCCGATTGCATGTCAGGTTTTTGCAACATTATTGCACATTGGTATTTTTGCATGGAATCATGCCTCCTTATTTTGTAGCTGGCATACATAAACATGAACCTAACAGAGAGTTATAAAAATATTCTACTTATAAAGTGAACAGCTCTGCAGGCAGATGTGCAGATGAAACCAACTGTTCCTTCAATCATTGTTTAACATACTGTATGTGCAAAGTCCCTCGGGACAAAGCAGCCTCGCTGTGCATGACATAAGTATTTAAATACTAACCTCAGTGCCCATCACCACTGTTAAGGTTAAAAGACCTGTAATGGACAATTATTTGCAATAAGAGCTACAGTTGGCAGCGGTTCCTCCTGAAGGTTTTTATTTTATTGTGTTTCTTCCTTCTTCTTTCTCTTGGCTATCCATCCCCCCAATCAACACTATATTACCTCTTTCTGTAGCCCAATAATGAAACAGCAGGTGTGTCTGCCACACACTCTTCATTAAGAATCTTCAAATGATTTAGCGCTACAGTTGACCTTTTGTGTGCTCCGCCTCTCCTTCCCTCTGTGCCCCCAAACCGGCCAATCGATCCACATAAAAGGCCGAAATATTACTCTGATCTGACAGTGTAGAAAGGTTGTGTGTCAGTCACGATAAGAGGGCCCCTGAGATGGATGCAAGATTGTCAATAACAGTGGTGACTGGTGAAGTTCCTGGCTTGAAGGTGGAACATCGGGGCATTTAAAGGGATGAGGGGGGGTATTTCTTTTCTTTTTTATTTCTTTTTTTTCCGCTAAATCTTGGTGAAGCCTGGCAGAAGTTTTCTCAGAGTTTTAAAAGAAGACAATAATGCGACTTACATTATTTTTTACAGATTTCATAAAAGCTTTTTATTGTTCTATTATCTATGTCTGCCTTTTTTCCTCTGGCTGAAGTCCCAGGACTTCTGCTAATGAAGACATCTACAGATTTAAAGGGAAGCACTAGTTCTTTTAATCGCAACATATAATTTTTATCCCCTCACCACATTTCTCCATATCTCCCTGAGGCCTCTCCTTCCACACGTTTGAAGCATTGTAGGTGGCCAGTTTCTTTAGTTGTCTCTCTGACTAAATGACTGATTGTCTAGTAAGTTGGCTGATTGACTGACTGGCTGGTTAGCTGGCCAGATGCTTATAGCTAACTGGTTGACAGGCTAATTGTCAGACTGTCAAACTGGTTGACAACTGACAACGCTTACGTTGGCCGGCTGAGTGACTAATTGTTTTCCTTGCCATTCTGCCACATTGGAGAACCTCACTCAGAGTTGTGTGTGATTCTACAACAAACAGGGTGGAAACAAGAGAGCAACATAATCTTTCTGTTTCCCAATCTCTTAAGCTGCACCTCATGCATTAAGAGTATGCTCAGTCACTTCAAGGTGAAGTTTGAAGGTTTAGGGTTTGTCTGTTGTGTCTGTCCAGCTTTCTACTATCTGCATCATTAACTTTATTATGAGGTTTAACTTTGCAAGAGTCCAGGGCAGAGCAGTGCAGGACCAGAATACAGAGGAGATGTGCTGGTATATATTGAATATTTGAACTCCCTCTCACAGTTAAAAGGGTAGTAAAGGTCTACCCTCTTGGGTAATGAGAGCTGTGTGTTCATGCTCTGCTTCTCAATTTTGGGGGGAAGGTTTAGTTTTATAATCTGAACATATTAAGTTGGAACACTGTAGTGAACCACTTTTCAAATAGACTGGAGCGTGCATGCTACATACAAGAGAATCATGGTGTATGAGAATTGACTTGTTTGGTTAAACAAGAGTCATTCTCAATATTTCCTTGCATGCATCTCCTGCTCTCTGCACACCTTTTTCAGGTTCTATACATTAAATCTGCCCTCCCACTGGTTCACACCTGAATCATATGGCTTGTTGGCTAAGCATCCATTGCTGTAGTTGTTTATCTCACAGGTTTGCCCAGTTAGGCCTGTCAGTTTATCAGTGAGGGAGGATGAGGTGTGAGGTAAAGTCTCATTAAATTTTTAAGCAGCAAAGTGTGAGTAGAAACCCCCCTCAGATTTCCAGCTGCCTGTAGAGCCACTGAAGGAAAGGGAGTTAAACTAAAGGGAAAAAGGCACCACAGAGATTCATAACCAAAAGCAAAGTCTGGCTCTAAATAGTTCCTTCTTATTGCCAAGGTAGCTTGGTGTCTGTCCAAGCTGCAAACCCGGCTATATATTCCACGCTTCTTTAACTTTAAAGGCCAGCTTTATGAGTACAGGGTGAAGCTATAGGGGCTAGACTGACTTTGTGTCCTGTTTTGGCATGTATAGTTTCAAGCATCACCTCATCTCCAAGTCTGCATGCCAGGATTCTGTCCATTCAAGTGCTACCACAAAATTACTTATCCGTTTTTTTGTAACCGCTTATCTTTGCAGGGTTGCAGGGGGGCTGGAGCCTATCCCAGACGACATTGGTTGAGAGACAGGGTTCACCCTGGACAAGTCGCCAGTTCATCACAGGGCCACATAGAAAGACAAACGACCATTCACACTCACATTCAAACCTACGGACAATTTAGAGTCATAAATTCACCCACATTGATGTTTTTGGACTGTGCGAGGAAGCCGGAGAACCCGGAGGGAACCCCATACATAAACGTGGAGAACATGCAAACTCCACACAGAAAAGTCCCTGGTAGAGTTGAACCCGGGACCTTCTTGCTGTGAGACAACAGTGCTACCCACTACACCACCCACCACAAAATCAATAATCATAAAATATCTTCCGTCTTTCTGATTAACCTGATTTGAACATGCTTCCACCTACATTTTTTTATCACTGCATAAACAATTTTTTTTTAAAACCTGCCTCTTTTAGTCAGAATGTATTGCCACAAAAAACAAAAAAACAAACAAAAAACAAAACAGCTTCATATATATTTTCAAGTTAGAACTCAATGTTAACCAGAGGGGTCCCCTTACTTTAGGTACACATGCAGAATGTTGTTAAATGAGTTGCAACATAAGGTAACACCAGATATATAACTCCTGTGAAATACTGACATTAAAACTCTGCATCTTTTTGAATACACACTGAGATAACTTTACAGTTTTTTTGACTTGAACCAGCATGTATATAATGCATTGTCTGCTGACTTTTTCATGTTATGATGCTATGATTCTATTTTATTATTTAAGGCAGCTGCATATTGATCTGTACATTAAAACAATGTGTCTTGATGAGTGTCATATCCTGGCACTCGTGGCGTTTTCTTGCATGTGTTCTCTGAAGTAACAGAGAAGCTTCAGGAGCTGGGAAATCACAATGGGATAATTTTTAAGCCCCCCTTTCTCTTCTCTTCACTCTCAATCATCCATATCTCTCTTCTATGAATACTTTACCACATTTGCCTTTCTTTGTTCAGCTCTTATCCGTCCATCATCCCGCTTCAGTGTTTCTATCTCATTCCCTGTGTCAGCTGAAACAACCTTAAACAGGCTGAGCTGGGAAAAAAAAGGCTCCACGGACCTGACCTGCAGCCCCCCTCATTTCTGTGTCATTCTGTGCCGAGACTTACTTCCTACATGACCCTGCTGATTCCCAGCAATTTGCTTAACAGCTCTAGCATTTAAATCTTTAATTGAGCCACTCATATCCCAAACTGTGGTAGTGTGTGTGTGTGTGTGTGTGTGTGTGTGTGTGTGTGTGTGTGTGTGTGTGTGTGTGAGATAGCCGACGGAGGGTGAGGGATGTTTGTGGTATGCATGTGAGTCTGCATGCTTGAAATATGACATGTTAGTGATGAATATCCAGTCAAGGCCTTATATGTGACCTGCTGATGCACTCCTATAATTCATACACTTACACTATTTTGCTATCATCGTAGCTATTGGCAGATCATTCTTCATCCGGTGTCCATCACAAATGTACACAGATGATC
This sequence comes from Chaunax sp. Z400, assembly GCA_037577475.1. Taxonomy (NCBI): domain Eukaryota; kingdom Metazoa; phylum Chordata; class Actinopteri; order Lophiiformes; family Chaunacidae; genus Chaunax; species Chaunax sp. Z400. Next base: position 11,874,283 of record CM075188.1, read on the forward strand.
ACACAGACTTCTATATCCTCCCATACATGTATCCAGTGACCATTTATGTGCAATCACACATACATACAACACACTGAATTCTGATTTTCTTTTCCCCTCCAAACTCACACATGCAACACATACAAAATGCCTATTCCATTCTACACAAATAACACAACAGTTCAAGCCCTCAGAGCTATAAAATGAGATCAGTCAGGGGAGCCTCTGACCTCAGCCTGTGGTTGTACGAACACGTGACAGTGAAACACGGACAGGAGCAATACAGAGAGAGCATGAACATGAAGTATTAGCCACAAAGTGCTTCTGTTTGCACATGTTTATGTATGCACACACATGCATTCACACTGATGCACTCTAAGGAGCCAGTCTTCATGCTTTGGGGGACTGGCAATAGATCTATCCAACTGCTGTAGTTAGTCGCAGTGTTAATATGTGGTGCCAATAGCAGTCCTATTGGCTGGGCTTTATTCCTAGTCATCTTGCTAAGTCTGCTCAACAAGCGCAGCTTTGGTGTGGCAGCAAAAATGCACACACTTGTTCATTAGAACAATTAATTATTTATATTAACCCTAGAAAAGCAGAAGAAGAACAATTTACAGGCAATGGATGCCTGTCAATGTTGTTTTTCTTTCATTTGTTTAACTTCTTTTCATGTATTGATTTTTTTTAAGCATCCAAATTATTTAGTCATTTCCGTTAATGCACTTGTACATGACCTCTTTTTGCAGCTGTGACCCCACAGCAGTAAACATGAACTCAGATGAACACAGGATGTATGCTCCAGGGCTTTTCCAGGATCTTTGCTAAATTGAATGACACTTTGCTCTGAATAGCACCGTCCTGCTGAGGCATAATGGTCCACTGGCGGTTCACTAATCTCACAGAGGCAGGCACACTGTGCTCTCTCCTCCAGCAGCCACAGGATATAAGATGCTGATCAGATTTCTATAATCAATTTACCAGAGCAGGAGGTATAAATCCTGTCCATTCACTCATTCTCCCTTTGCCTCTCATCTTATTCTCTGTCGCTCACTCGCTCTCCAACTCTTCCTCCCCGTCCTTCTGCCCCCTACTTATAGTTAGATGAATAATTCAGTAGCTAATGTGGTGAAAGGTGGAGTAAACAAGTCTATTGCCTAATATCCTGAGAGGCTGTCAAAGAGAGACGAGTGAGGACAGACAGCTAGCAGAGATAGGAGGATGAAGCAGGAGGGTATCTATGGAGAATGGACATCCAGAGTCTTTCCTCATGACCTGCAGTCATTTGCACTTAGATTGACTCTGAGGTTGCATCAGAATGGCACAGCTGGCTTCCACTGCTTCTCTTTACTTTCCACTCTTGAGTCACACATTGGCAACCAGTTATAAAAAAAAAAAAATCATAGTGACAGACAACATCTGTGAGATAGGTTGGTAAAAAGTTCAATGTCCCTGTTTCTCCAAAGCGAGAGTTCTCAAAACAAAAACCAAGATAAAAGCAGAGTGTACTGTAAGCAACTGTATAATATGGGACGGGACTCTCTGTCTTGCTTGCCGGATGTCACAGAGAATAACACCGTTAAGGTTTGGAGTATAGGGTATACGTCTTATTTTGACACCGACAGGTATACAGGGACCATGTCTGAACATGAGACACATACAAATGAGCAGTGCAGCCTCTGAACTCATAGTAAATCCAATACAGAGAGAATTTAGACATGCTGTGCTTACATAACCAGCAAATGTAATCTCACACTGCAGTTTTATTCACTGATTATGCAGGCAGAACTACTGACTGATGACTCACCCAAAATTTAATTATCATTCTAAACAGTTTTATCTGGAAATTAGATTTGGATTTTTTTTTTTAAGTGCTAGGTTAATTAAAGAGATAGGAGGATATTTCTGCCTGTATCTGTTTTTAATCCTGGGATATTTATGGGGACGGTTGCATTTTTTCTGTATGCTGATCAAAACGTAGAAGTTGGAAGTATGTTTAAAACTAAGGGGTAACTGCACTGAATCAAGAGAGGTGGACTGCACATAACTGGATGTTGCCTGGTCTGTGTAATATATGTGAGCGATGGATCTTTACTCACCGGCATGGTCTGGCTGCCATGGAGTGCACTGATTGCAGACTGAGCCTCAGTATGTGTTGAGAACTTGACAAAGGCGCAACCTAAAAGAGAGAACAGATGCACACCACACACATGAAGGGGCACACATATATATATATATATATATATAAACATATGAATTCAGTAAATGTAAGCAATTGAGAGAGTTTAAAAGCCCACGGTATATTAATAAAGGATGTTGAATCGTATTTGACACTGCAAAAATCACAGTGCAGTGAGAGGCTCTCATTGCACAGCAGGCTGCCCCATTCCAAGCATTAGGCAGGCAGACAAGCAGGCAGAAGCTGCAGGCTAAAGATTGCACTGATGAAGCAGAAAAGCATGCTATTTAGCACCACATGCTTGTCTGTGCATATTAAATACTAGCAAAACTGGCTAAACTCATTTTTCAAGTAGAAGACCACTCCATTCGAGGACTATCATTTCCACAACAGGATGTTCTGATCGATATTTGTGAATATGAAGATGTCGGTCCAAAGGCCAGAAAACCACAGAACCAACACTCTTAGCTCTAATGCCCTTGAGGAATATTGAGAGCAGTAGATAAAGTGAAAACAAGTGGAAGATAGCTTTTGTGGATTCACAAAGTGAGCTGTGGTACATTAATAATTAAATTATTAAATTGATGTACGGCCCCCAGGTAGTAGGAACTGGAAATCTTGGAAACTATTCCACTAATTGATTCAAAGCAGAATCCTTTGTATCCTATAAAGGCTATACTTCTCATCATGGTGGGGCTAACTGATTGAATTAAAATTTAAATTTGAGTCATACTTTGTCCATTTATTGTCTTTATCCAGGTGTTTCTCAGATGATCGCATGATCAGTTGGTTACAAAGAGCACAAACACACACTCTTAATGATACTGGTGTGCCCAGTACATTGCTCCTATATGTCTCTGGAGTGGCTTCTTCAAAATTAGGGCATAGGGCAGAGAAAACCAAAATGAACAAAAAGAAAAACTAAACTCATCATATAGAAACATGTGAGGACTGACCCTGGGTCTATTGCAGTGAAGCAGTGCGACTGAGTCATCATGCCCTCTTATAATTACGCCATAATTCACCTAATTTCATTTCAAGTTTCTTTTCTATTCTTATTCAATCTTTCATACTCTGTTCTTCTTATCATCTATCCTGCTTGACCCAGCCGCCCTGAAATTCTTCCCCTGTTAATGGGTTTACCCCTGTGGACACATGCCAATCAAGTTATCCATTCAGCTGTCAAATCACTACTCCTACTGAGATACGGATAGAAGAGCATGAGCTTGGCATGACCTATTCAAGGACTTTGATACAAGTATGTTCGAACAAACTGTAGGCTACTACTATAGTGCATTTATCTCTTAGTATAATATAAGTCATGCATTGTCACTACATAAAAACAAACAAACAGGAGTGTTAATATAAGACTATATAGCCACTTTCATACAGGCATTGGGCAACAGCGCCGAAACGACTTCCCTTCTCTGACCCCTTTGGTTTGTTCAAACTGGACCAGACCAAGGCGTCACAACACCACCTCGGTGTGTGCGTTCACAAGCCCTATTCAGACACCATTTTCATTTCGGGCCTGTTGTGCCTTTATTCCGCCCCGACGTCTGTCTGAATGCAATGAAGACGTAATGGGATGTCAGTTTGTTCCACCTCTGTGATGCCTCGGGAGGTAGTAATAGCGCCAAAACAGGTGTCCGTCTGAATGAAGTGCCTGGGGTTGCGGAATGGGTGTGACGTCGTAGAAGCATGTTCAGGTGTGGATTTAACTATGCGGTAGCAACAGGAAGCCCATTACTTGAAAAACAAGCCCAGAAAATGACAGCTGAACTGGGGGTGAAATATATAAGCTTTTAATGCTTGCTGTTGCGTCGTGCGTCACGCTTCTTAAAATTGTGGAACACCGGCATACTTTGTGAACGCGCACACCGAGGTGGAGTTGTGACACCTTGGCTTGTCCAGTTTGAACGCACTGAAGGGGTCCCAGAGAAGGTGAATTTGTTTCTGCGCTGTTGCACAACGCCTGTCTGAAGGTGGCTAACGTCACATCCGTTCCGCAGCGCCGGGGCTCTCCATTCAAACAGACGCCTGTTTCGGTGCTGTTACCACCTCCTGTTACAACACAGAGGTGGAACAAACTGACATCCCATTATGCCTTCATTGCCTTCAAGCAGACCGTCACTGTCTGAGTGAACTTTTGCAGATGACCGTATGACTGACTGTTCAATGTGTTTTCTTCTATAAATATTTCCTCTAAATCTCTCTTCATAAATGGGTGTACAGGGAATTTTTATGTTGTGCTTAGTCTTCAATGTGAATTTTAAATCGTTTCTTTTGTTTTCTTAATTTGAATTCTATTATTTAGGACACACTGTATTGTGTTTGGTTGTAACGTTTTCTTGCAAGGACCCAGGAAGACTAGTGGTCATTAAATTGGCAGCTAATGGGGATCCCAATAAAGCAATAATAAAACAATGGGGCTTCTGAAACCGTGCAACTCTGCGTAGTAGCAATGGAGCATAACATTTCGGCTAAGACACTTAGAATGATGACTTAAATTATATTGTTGCATGTAATTCTTAATATGTGTTTTGGTTTTAACAGAAAATAACAAGAAAAGAAAAAAGAGTATACAACAAACTACAACAGAAATCAATTTGAGAGCAATGAATAGGAATAATTGGATTCTGATGGTTTGAATGTTTCAACCCAGAGATCTGACTTAAATAGAGCCTAAGTATTGCAAAGACATAAACAGTCCTGACTTTAAAAATGTACTCAAGTTTATGTACATTAGTATTGGTATCAAAAGATACTTAAAGCACAAAAAGTAAAAGTATTCACTATGCAGAATGGCCTGAATATTACTGGATACTACTATTCATGTGTGACAATCACTGCAGGAAGGGGGACGGAGTAAAATGTAACTTCTTTATGTAGCGCTAAATAGCTTAATCTGTGACAATACATCAGGTTTTCTTTGTTGATTATGTAATTATAATAATAATAAAATTATGAAAAGTTTAAAGTAGCATATGATGGAAATTCAAAAACCCAAGTTAAATACAAGTACTGTATCTCCAAATTGTACTTAAGCACATTACTTGTGCAAATATATTTTCCATCACTGGCAACATCCCTTGGCTGCCCTCTTCCGCACAGTGGGGATGCTTGAATTGTTTTGACATCCATCTTTCCCTTCTCCTCCTCCAAACCACTTCAGAGTAAGATTGCTCTGGCTTCAAACCCCCTTAGTTATAATTCCACAACATTTTCTATAAGCGCTGGCAGGGGAATAGGCTGTAGAGGCATGAAAAGCCACTGGTCCCTTTGCTCTTTGCTGCCTGTCAGAGGGAGCTGATGTCTCCAAAAGTTTTTGGCTGTCTGAAAGAGGCCTGCAAGATATGAACACTACAGTGCCCAAGTTACAGAAAGGGCCTGCAGTAGATCCAAAGGAAAATGCTTCACATTAACACTCAGGGACAGAGTAGAAGTGATGGCATTGTCATGTGATGTTTTAAAGGAAATAATGTATATGCAGAGGGAAACTTTGTCAGAAAATAAATGTGATGAAATCATTTAAATAAATAAATCACAATGACTATATTTTTCTGGTGAGATTATAATTGCTGATAACAGGGTGTCTGGCCAGGTTTTAGATCTGGCCTTTGGATTTTATTTTTTATTTTTTGTGTTGCCACAAAAATGTCAATTCAATTCTCTACATGGTGAAAAAAAAGACAACCAAGCTCACTATTTATCTACATAATGCCTTTCCTTGTTCCTGAATATGAGTCAGACTTTCAAACAGTATTTGATGCATTAGGCTTAATTTTTTTCACTGCCTGCAGCCGACTAGCACATCTGAAAATGCAGCATGAAAATGATTCTTATTACTTGGAAATGCTATTTGACCCATATGTGGTTCATATGTCATATACGTTCTCCATACCCCAGCTGATGTAGACACTCACACAGACTGACACTTTTCTGCCATTGACCTAAATGATGCTGACAACTGTATCATGGCTCTTACCTTTGCTGTTTCCGTCAGGACCTCTTAGGACCGTGCACTCCTCAATGACTCCATAGGGTTCAAAGAGGCGGTAAACATCCTCCTCTGTTTGTTGTTTGTTCAGCATCCCAACAAACAACTTCCTGTCTTCTGGAACAAAACAAAAAAATGAGACAAAAGGTTAAATTATAACTGTGACCTCAATTATGAAACCAATTTGAAAACATGCAGAGGTGGAACCTCCTCATTATTGGTGGAACAGGATATAATTTAACAAGTCGCTCCATCCACAAAAGCAAACACAGAAATTGTTCCGCAGAGCCTTGATACGGTGGAGTAGCTGTCCAGTTTATTAAGCACTGGCTGGAATCACATTGTATAATCTCTTGGTATAATCCCAGACTGATACTGGTTGACAAGAAGGATTTTCAGTGGGTGGAAGTTTAGGTTAGCAACTATTCACAGGACTTTGAAGGCAGTAAATTTATGCCTTTTTCTAAAAGACACTATCTTCATTTTAAATGAAAATGGTATAAATAAATCTGTCTTTGTATGATTCTAGACTCATAAATTGTAACTTAAATACATTTTAGTTAAGTAAATACTGTAAATATGCTTTGATATCATAATTGATATTATATTATTTCAAATAACTATAACGCCTTTAGAGCACTGTCTACACACAATGCATGCTAAATGGCCAACAACTAATGACTTTGAATACAAGTAGTAGCATGCTAGAGAAACACATCACAACAACAGTAGCCCACCACCATCGTACCAATATAATGTATTTGCTGAATAAAGGACAATAGAACATTTAATCCTTTTGTAAGTTCCCGTCTTTTGGTTTGTGCTGTATAAGTTCTAGCACCCCATGACCCTACAAGGATAAACGGTTATAGAAAATGCATCTCAGTCTGAAGAGCATGCGCCCCATGTGGAGGCCCAAGAACGTTATAATTCACTTTGATTATGCAATAGAATGCTGTACTATATTATTCTTTAAAGGGAGATTATGAATGAGCAGTAGGTTTGTAGGTTTGCTTTTTGGTGAAGACAAGATGACTTCAAACTGAAATAAAAGTAGACGATTCTGATTAGTTCTGACAGCGAAGTCGCCCTATGAGGTGAGCCTGCACCAGACAGAAGAAGCTGTTTGGAACAGTACTTAACCTGGATGATTGGACTTAAATGAAGAAAATGATGGATGTGTGATGGTAGTAAAACATAACTGTCAAAAGGAATATGGATTAACAGTAGAGCGCAACAATATGCCATGGTAGGGTCTAGTCCTCCTTATCCAAAGAAGAAGAAAGAACCCTGCACCAGACACTTCCACAAAGGAGACAAAGAGGCAGACTGTTTTTGTTATTATTAATTACAATGCACACGTCTCCCTTTCGTCTGCTTTAGAAACGAAAGCAAACTACGAACCCAATGTGGGGACATAAAGAACGAAAGATAAGCGCACAATCCCAAAATTGTAGTGAGAAGTCATTGCTAAGGTAACTAGCATATCTGAATAGTGTGTAAAAAAAAAACGGTGGTATTTACAAGGACGTTGCTAAAAGGAAGGAGGAGGGAAGGAAGGAGCGAGCTGTGAGTGCTTGAGCAGAACTAATGCCAGTTTAAATGTAGGCTACAGCCAGTAATTAGCTGCTGTAATTAAGAATATAGCAAAATTAAGTGGGTTGAGATAGAGCAGCAAAAATACAACCCGTAACACAGAAACTACAACAACTGGAAATCAGACAATACACCTTGCTGCAGCACATCAGGTCACAACTTAAAAAAGAGGGGATGTATGTAGGCTATGTATCGTGTTTGTTTTGATGTGTCTGGTTTAATTAGAATTGAAATGCTTGGGTTATGGTGTCTTACAGGACCCGTATCTAACTTTGCAATCTTATGGTTCGATGCAGTAGCAGCTAAGAGGTAGGACACACCGTCCCATTCTCTTGAATGGGATACTATTTGTTCACAAAAGACTTTTTGTTTTGTTGTATTTGATGAGAAACAGGGTACCGTACTGTGTAATGTTCTCTGATCTCTTTACGTTTAGTTTGTACAGACTGAGCTGACCTCACAACAAAGCGTTCACCCCTATGGGGCCGAAGCAGTGACAGTCAATTTTGCCATCACATAATATATCTCCTCTGGATGGATTTGTATGCAGATATGTAAATCACACTCTCTTTGCCCCTCCACTCAAACCCCTCCCCTTCCCGTCAAAATGGTGACATTGAGTAGAAACTGAGAAACCAGTAACAAAGAAAAATGCTGACAGTGAGGAAAAACAACTGTAATTGAAAAAAAAATGAAGGAAAAACTGAGAGGATTGCCGTTGAAAAACATGAAGCTACAAAAAAATGAAAATCAATTAATATAATTATTAAAGTGTGTGTTTTATTTTTTCACTGCATGCCAAATATTTGTTTTAGTGGCAATGGGAGTTTTTTCATATACAGTACAAATGTTTCAATGCTAATATTTTATTTTTCACTTCATGTTTTGCTTTCAAGGCAAAATTTTATCTTATTATACCAAAAGGAACTGAAAACTGAAGCCAAAACCTAAAGCTCGATTTAAGATTAGCTCCAAAAGCAAGTCGATCCCTGTTAGACCAGTGTTAAAATTCCCAACTTTGCAACAGAAATAAACACGTTTACAGCATCATACAAAAAAACAAACAGCTTTGGTCCCTATTGCTAATTTCCCCACTCATGACAACTGCAAGGGTTGTGAATTCCAGCCCCTAATATCGGACATATAATATCACTTGCTGTGCGATTCATTGTAGTAATATAGTGGCTCCCAAATTTTTAACAGCGAGGTATTTAGTTGTTGTTGTTGTTTGTAATTCTGCTGCATAAACAAAAGGTAAACACAATATGTAAATATATGAGACAGAATAACCAGTAAATTATTCTTTTTAGTTGGATTTCAAACTTCTTCAAACTCTTATTTTACCCACTGTATACACACATAGCAGTTGGTAAAGGAGCAGAGCATTTCGCCCTAAGGTGTATACTGGGCAAATTTAACAGCTCACCTCACCACAGATGAATGAGAAGGATGGGCTTGAATGGCCTCACATAATGCTGCAATGTGGGATCGTACTGGAGACAGTTTCAGTGTTTTCTCCATACATGTCTGCTCCTCTACTCTGTCTTCATACCAGTGAGAGCTGAGAACCCAGTCTCACACAGGTAAGTTGTTGCAAAGAACATCAACGTCTTAATAGAGCAATTTTTACAATTCAGGATACTCTTTATGCAAGGAAATCCTGAAATCTTGCAGTGCTTTCCGACTGAACTCAATTGTCACTGCCCCGGTCATGGATTTGTGAATGAGTGTCTCTCTTGCTCAGATATACAGTAGGTAGGTAGGTAGGTGGCATTAATCGGGAGGAGAAAAGGATAACAAATCCAGTTGCCTCCGTCGTCTGTTTTGGGAAAGTATACCTGCGTGATTGTGCAGCTGGCTTGTGCAGGTCTTTCCCTATTGACACTGTCCACATGTCTGTGGTCATTTGGACACACAAATTGTGCAATGATGGCAACGCTTTAGTGTCATTCTTCCATACAGTGTGTGTTTGTGTGCAAGCTCGTACGGTGATGGAGAGAGAGCAAAGGACGGTGAGAGAGTAAAGTCGAATCAAGAGAATTCTTCCTTCGCAATGCGTCTAGACATTTTCTGAAAAAATAAAAATAAAAATAAGAGCAACTTAAATGTACTGATTCAAGTGTACAGTTGTGGCTGTTGCACGGCAGCATCCCCTCAACCAAAAATGCCTTCCTGTCAATGGCAATACGATGATAAAAGATTTAAATCACAGATTCACTTTCCTTACCCCCTAGATCGATCCACGTGCCCCTGAGGGTACGCCTACGCCAATAAATATTCCAACACACCAGAGCGTATCAAAACTGCACCACATTCGGCACTGCGTCCCCGGAAATACAACCATGAAGTGTGATAGACAGGCAGAGAGACCTCTTACACTATAGTCGGATTATCGTAAATGTTGTGTTAGAGACAGGCCAGCCAGACCAGGATTCACTGCTGCTCAGAGGCTACAGGAGGAGTTTGTTCCTGACAATTTATGGTACAGGCGAACGCAGATTTCACAGACTGTAACGAGATGTTAACTGCTGGGAATTAGTCAAGTCTGTTTCTTCGCGCAGGGTTAGCTGGGATTAGTCCACTGTAGACTAAACTGGGTTTAGTCTACAGTTCCTTGGGAGCAATGGGAAGACTAATAAAGAGGTTTCTCTCACAGACACACACACAGACACACACAGGCATAGAGGCACCAGGGGCACCTCCAGCCTCCTCCACATTGTACTGGCTGGAAACTCACGATATCGCTCTCTCTGCCTTTTACCCACTCTCTCCCTCCGTCTCTCTCTCCCCTCTCTCTTTTCTGCCTTTCTTTTTCTCTCGCTGATTCTACATTTTTTCCTCTCATTCTTTTTCAACTGCCCCCTCCCTCTCTTTATCTCTCTCTTAGTCTACTAATTGCTGCTGATCCAGTGTTTTTTGTGTAGCCAGAGAAATATTTCAGTCTGCTCTTCAGTGAACAATGGCATGTCTCTCCGGCAAGCAACGAGGACTGGGAGACATGCTGTGAATAACGCTGACTTTTCAATAGATAGCCTGCTATTGAGTCCTACTTTATGCTGTGGGACCTGCTCTTTACCTTGACCTGAAACACTGTGTTTACTGATGTACTCTAGCCTTGTATGATTAATGCTACAGTGCAGTGTGCCTCTGCTAAGTGCAAAAGCACTAAAACCTTCCTTTTATACAGATTGTTTCTCCAACTCTGACCTGTGAAGTCACAGTGCAGAGACTGCTGTGCTGAGGTTGAAGAGGTTGAGAGCGGCATAAATTGCCGCCAGAGGTATTGCACAGTGTCAGGGTGACCTGTGACGACTACTGAGTGCGTCGTGTTGTTGTCGTTCCTTGACCCAGACACAAGCTGATACCCACACTCCTGCAGCAGGCACAGCAGCGAATGTATGTGGCACCCAGCTATGGTTTCAGCACTCAGCAGCACCAATGATGCACCTTTAAAATAATCACCCGTGTCAGAGCGTTGTCTAGGGAAGAGCGTCCCTGGTGCTGGCTCCTTATTGCAAGTGGCAGGATCAGAGGCTATGTATCAAAATGGAAGTGATGCAATGTGACATCTGTCAGGGTGGATTGGAGAGCATTTATCTGCAAAAAAAGGAAAGCCCTGAACTGGAAAATGAAAGGCCAAGATGGTCCTTCCTTTTGCTGGAGGGAGAATATAAATTCTGAGGTTGGATGTGGGAGATGAGTCGAGGGAGAGGGGGGGATGGGCCGGACAGCACAAATTTCCCTGAATGCCGCTAGACCACATCTCATATACGCTCCAATACAGCCGGAGAGCCACACACAACACACAGGACCACCCATGCAACCAGAGTTGCCCTTTGCGTTCATCCTGCACTTGGGCTGCGACTCCCTTCATCAAGGAGATGAAGATCTGACAAGTTTTGAATAAATGCACGACCTTTATCAATTTCATACGAGCGGCAGTTTGACGATCATACGACGAACAGCTCGCATGTGGCATGTCTTAAAAATATGACGAAGCATCCATCCTTCAGCCGAAAGATTCTACCTCAAATCCAGCTGAATGGAATATTTATAGGATCCCAGTATAACATGACCATTGACCAATTTATTACATCCCTATTTAATATTAGTTCACAGTGAGCTACACAAAAAAAGCATTACACACTGGAGCCTGTGGCTTTTTTCATTGGGTCTCAAAGGAGGTGCGAATATGACCTCACATACAGGAGTTGGCTGCAAATATAAAGTCCTGAATATACTCATGTACATATATGGACAACACAGATGTGTGGCAGTTCAGTTGATGCTACTTTCCGGTGTACACCTGGAGGAAGCGTTTCAGACGCGTGCAGACGTAGCATAGCATCGAAGACATCGTGCAGACAAGTCCTCACAGTCGCAAAAGACTGGAGGGGAAGTGGGCAACCTCACAGAGCCTACACGTGCACTTTTTAGAGACGAAATCGACAACCCGCAGATCTTAGTATTTATTCATTTTATTTTAATTCTTTTAATCTATCCTTTATTTATCCAGGAAGGTCCCATTGAGATGCAAGATCTCTTCTTCCAGGGAGTCCTGGTCAAAATGGCAGCAACAAATAGTTTCACATAGAAAACAATTTCACATATAAAACACACTAAATACATAAAAGCGACATAAGAAAGATAGTAAAAGAAGAATAAAAGAGAGGTAAAAAAAAGGTCTACAAAGGTTTATGTAAAGCAGCAACATGTTTCTTTCAGTACTGTAGCAGCAGGAGTGGTAGTAGACCCTCACACACTATAGCTGATGCTGAAAGTATAATTATGGATTTAGAGGAATATGACTGAATATTTTTTTCCAACAGTAGTGGTATTTAGTAGGAGTTCCTCTATGGCTGGAGGAGAGATGGAGTTGCAAGTTCTGCAATGTGAGTGTGCTTTGAAAACAAGCAAACCATACATGAAAACAGATCATCTACAAGAGGTTTGTTCCACTGTGTCGGATTCAGCTGTGGCTGCTCTGAACGAAAATGCTACCGTGGGAATTTAGGTGTTGTGTTCATCGCCAATTGAAACATTATCTCATTTATTTAAAACACTGCAGCACCGGCTGTGAACAAACAAGACACACAAAGAGTGCAAAACACCCACAGCCATTTACACATATCTGAAGGGGAGAGGAATAAAAGTAGCAAAGGAGGGAGAAAGAGTGGAGGAGAGAAAAAAATTACACAAACTGGGACACCCTGACACAGAGGATTACAGATAATAGATCCATCACAAAGTAGACGGAAAATGTGCAGCATGCCCTGCTCGTAATCATCCTGTTACTTCAATGAACAGCCGTTTTCTGTAGGGCAGCTATTCTTTAGACTAGTCTGTTTTTCTGAGTACAATACAAAAATTGTGGAGTCTCACCGACTCAAGGAAGACTTCTATGAAGCTTCACCACTTCAACTTTAACCAGCATGATTACTGCTATTTGCTATTGTTGCTAACTTCCATCCACCATCCGCCTCTGCTCACATCACCTCAGCTTTTATCATTTTATCAGCTTTATGTTGTGCTGCGGCTAAAGAGCCTCTTCATAGGAGGCTTTTCAGCAGCATTTTTCAGCCGTGTGTCTCACAATGCATCATGATGGACCATATGTGCTCCTATTTCAAAAAGTCTAGTCATCTGCATAGGTCATGTAATAGCTTGGATTCTACTCCTGCTAAATGCTTTAAACATGAATAAAAGTGTATTTGTATGCATCATGTCTATTTTCATCCATTTTACCCCTGTAATTATAGTGACTGTGTATTGGGCTGTGGGAGCACTGCCAAAATGCGAGTGACCTACACTCAATAATTTGCCTGAATGCACCCTCTGTAGACCCAGACAGAAGATTGATGCTGATTTAACTATGACGCTACAGCTAGCACGTGCTGTAGCTACTGTTAAGAGCTACCACTAGCCTGGTGGCGACTACTGCATTACAAGCTGCAGCCTGAAATATGCCACCGATAATCCTGCTTCATCTATTTGTTATTCTACTGAATTTCCAAGCTGGGTATATATGATATTTGTCTGAAATGAAGAAAAAAAAATGCATTTGTTGTATCTCATTGTGGTTTCCACACTGGCCTGTCTGTTTACACAGTTTCTGAAATCCTAATCTTTATCCTGACGTATCTTTCCTGGAGCTTTGGCCCCTTTGTTTCAAGAACAGCATCTACAGATGGACCTTTGCGAGCTTAGAGAATTCAGCCGTTAGCCCAAGAGTTCTCATCCTCGATCTGCAATTCAATCTCATATCAGTGTTTCTCCATGCATCCATATCTATGCCTCATGAATGTAGTACAGTGCATGCAGCATATCTCTCTGCCCAGTGTCATATTCCATATGTATGGGAACTGACCCCCTAACTGTGTAATGAAATGTCTTCTCTCAAAGATCTGCAGTTACAGTCATGTGTAATGCCTCAATATATGCAAGTAATACCAAACAACAGCATATTGACTTGACTATTTATCTATTGTATCTATTCCTGATTAATTTTCCCTGATTGCCTATGGTAAGAAATCCAAAATAAATCAAAATGAATATATTTATCCATTAGGAACTTCATTTGTGCAAAAGTATCAGTGCATTAAAACAAAAATCTGCATAAAGAAAAAAGAGTAGCAACATAGTGGCTTAAAAGTGAATAAAATGCCAGGTAGTGAGGCGAAGTGTGTTAAAAAATGTCCATATATAAATAATAAATAAGGACAAGCACCAGCATTAGCTCAGGCATTAATGTGTCTAATGGACATAGGTTCAAAGCTCGATCTGAGTAACCTGTAGCCTGAGAGTGAAGATGGCATATACTCACTGGGTGGGGAAGCAACTTTGAACAGAGAACAGAACCATTCAGCCAATATCAACTGTGTTTTACATAATTAGTAGTAAATCATTACAAGGATGTTTCTGTTTGAATCATGTTTTTAGCTCAGTGAATTGAACACTTGATCACTTGCAACTCCAATGCTCTCTGTAACTTTCTGTAAAGCTGAGAGATTAAACATGATTAGCAGCGAGCGCTGTTGTGCGTGGCTCCTTTCTCTTACGCAGCCCTCAAAAACAGCTGAATCATGTTTCCGCTTCAGCTACTCACCTGTGGTAAATGACATCTTCTGTACAGACGCATACGAAATGAGACAAGAAATTATGAGCTGTTTTTTCGTGCTTGCATCACATCATCGCCTAGTCGACACAAATGTCATCCTAAATTAGAGCGACTCTGTGCTCTATAGTATTTACAGAGAAATGCCATCACCTAAACAATTCAAGGGTCTAATAACCACCAGTAACTTAACTGTGAAAACTGTGCAGCATGCTGGCATTAACATGCATTTATAGCTCACTATGGCAGAGTATACTGTATGCAACTTCATTGTGACACACACGACTGCCATACTGAAATTCACCCCCCATCATGTTTAATTTACTCTGAGTTACTAAACAGATGCTTGTTTGGAATAAATGCATTGGAAATTAAACTCCAGAATAATGGATTGGCACTGTGCTGCCTGCTTATGCATACTAAAGATTACTGGGTCCATTTTTACCCTTTCAAATCAATACAAGCATTCCAGTATGAGCACATTGACCCCATGTGAAGCTCAGAGTCAGTGAGCTAAAGCAAATTATATCAGTAATATTTCTCATCTCGATTCTTCATGCTGTGGTCTGACATTACAACATGCACACGATAAGCAATGCCATTATAATCACTTCCCTATGAATGTGCTCCTAATCTCTGCACACACAAAAAAAAAAATTCTTTTGTTACATAAGGCTAATTTCCATTGTGAATTTGACGGATGTCCTGTCCATATACATAACTTTTTACAGCACAGTGCAGTATGCGCCATGATTACACTGCAGGCTGCTGAGGGTTTTGACAGTGAAATGCAACTTATTGAATAGCAATGGGGCAGAGTAGGAGCTTTAGGAGCAACAATAGAAAGACAGAAAGGAAGAGAGACAGAGGAAGCAGAGGCAGAGAAAGAATGAGAAAGAGAGAGAGAGAAGGACGGAGATTTTGATGGTCCTTTACTGTAACATGATGTACATACAGTCCTGCAGTCCTGACTGCTGAAAGAAGTGCTCCATAGGAGTTGGTAAATTATAGTCAGGGGTAGGAAAGGTTGAGGAAAGGGAAGGTGGGAGGAGACTGAGATGTAAATGGGGGTGATGCAGGGAAGGAAAGCCTACCAAACTGCCTTTGGTCCTCTCTGTTTTTTTAAAATTTGCATTCTCTGTCTGTTTCTCTCCGTTTCTCTGTTTCATTGCAACGGAAATGGAGTGGAGATTGAGGGAGAGAGAAATATATATTGTTACAGAGGGAGAGAGCGTGCTATGGAGAAAAAGCACTTGTCAGAAGGATGGGGAGGTTGCTATGACAACTACTTATACAGCGGGCTGTCAGTCATGTTTCATTGGAGTTTGGAGAGAAGGAGAGGAGCATGGGAAGGAGGGGTTGGAAAAGGGTCATTTCTCCATCTGTCTGCTGAGCCGGAGTTTAAATTTGACTGTCAGCCTTGGAGATAAGGACAAATTATGAACAATATTAGCTAGCCGATAAAAGAGAACAATAATGAATGGATAAATATATTAAAACCAAATGAGATAGCATCCAGGCAGAAACAGGGGCCCTGGGAAGCCATCCAGGTTTTCTCATTTAAAGGCAAAGATAAGAGCTGGAGGAAGGCTGTGAGGAAGGGAAGGATCCAGCGTATTAGAGCTAGCTACTATACATCCCTGTCCATAGAAAAGAAAGAGAATCAAAATCACTTTGAAGCTGAAATACCAAACATTGTGGCTTCCTCTTTCTCCTTCATGAGCCTATTATAATTCTCAAAATAAGCAGGATGCCACACAATAACAGTGTCAGCATGTGTTCAACCATAAAAAAAAAACACAGACAGAATGGAATGCAATTAATTAACCCGAAGTGAACACAGCCTTTAGCCAGTGGAATTTAATCCAATTTATTACATATAAGGATCTAACCAGGGTTGTGTATGCATTAATGAGATGGTGAGTGTGTCTGTGTGTGTATATGTATAGTACATAGAAGTATATGTGTGTATATGATGAGACAGATGCCCTTAGAACCCAATAAGGGATCAGCGAAAGGAGTGGTAAGGACCAATGATGGAGGGAGCCTGAGGTTTGGCTCAGTCTCAGGGCAATAAAACGCCGCCAAATTAACTTGTGAATAACGAGCCTTTTATGTGCTGCGTTATCACCAACAAGAGGACAGCCATATATTGTGTCATAATGCTGGATCCACGTCAGACAGAACTTAGTTAGTAGGTTCCACCAGCAGACTTTCAACTAAGAAAGAAACGTGGGTTGATAGAACTGTTTGTTTACCTGTTTCTAAAGTAAATTGGCACTCCTGTGTACATCCGGCATACAGTATTTTGCAGCTGTCTTTTGAAGTTTGCATGCTAACCCCACAGAGTTGACAGCACAAACTGTAAGGCCTACCATGAACCGGCCCTAATGAGGTAGCTTATTAGTGCTGTTTCCCCTCACAACTTCAGAGATGTTGCTTGGAAACAGCATCGCAAAGAAAACAATGCTGTATTTCTCAGCAAAATGCCATCAAACACGACGCTCCCTGTTGTGCAATTTCAACACCAAAGCAACGCAATATGGATTTCTATTTAAAGAAAATACACGGCTGACTAAAAAATGGGAAAGAGAATTACAGAGAATGAACCAGTGATGTATATGTTTAACATAATATATTTTACTATAATGTTTTTGCCTATTCAGTCCACATCCATGTTCTGCATATATTCAGTCGATAATTCACTTCCGACACGTTCCCTTTAAAGTAGCAGTAGCTACAGGGACCTGCTTCCCTAACTGCACCGGCACCTACGGTGTCACCAACATGGCATAGTTTCATCATTTGGTGTCAAGGCTACTCATTGGCAGTTTAGCTGTGACCCATAAAAGCCATCAGTAAAAATGCCACTGAACACCGTGTGCAGGACCTTGATAACCACGCTGCAGAAACAGCACATCCCTCACTAAGCACTCCTCTGGGATGGATTAAGTTTCACTGCTTTCTCATACATGTAAATACACATAAGCACACTAACACGAGGTTGCTCATATCTGCATACAAACTGTAAACATGTGGCCAACACAAAGTAACCATAAAATTATTAGACACACGCGCTAACATAGGCTGTCACGCATATAATAGCTTGTAAATACAACAGGCACATGTACAGATACATACAGTAGGCTATATGTTGTGCTATATATATATATATACATATATAAGAAGGAGAGAGGCATCTAAAACACTTCTGACAAACATCGCTGCACTGAGTGGGAGTTTGTGTTGGTAACTGTTCATCACAAACTCTACAGCGTATAAGTCAGGCCAAAGAGGTCCAGATCAAACTGTAACATGTTACTGAACAGCAGCCTCATGGGAAGTGAGCTTCTGCATTCCAACCGAACACATTTCCTCCAAGCACACCAACCGAGACCACTCCATCTCAGGGGGGTTTTAGAGGGAACCGGTGAACATGAATTTTTTTTTGTGCCTCTGGCAGAAAAGAAGATGGATATTATGTATGACAACTAAAAGACTTACCCACACGTTTGCACGCGCCGTCACGTGCACGCACGTTTTGACGCACATATAAAAAAACACATAAAACGCACATCTACGCACATACAGTACAAGAGCTCCTGTACTGTACGTCACTCCAATAGTCTCCAAAGCGCTCCACAGATTACATGCATCGCTGCTATCTAATGGCTGCTCTGTTCTACACTGTGGGCTGGAAGGTTTTCAGCTGCATCTTGGCCCTGGTGAAAACCTTGAACACACAATTACAGCCTTCGTGACGTGGTTCCCCCTAATCTAAATGTTCCACGTAAAAACCTACGAGGTGTGCAAGTATAACCGTTGGCACGCATGTGTGTTCCCCGTGTGCTTCTTTCTCTGGTTACAGTTTCACTCAGCTCATAGCTGACAGCTTCCTCCCCCCCCCTCAGAACAGAGCAGCCGAAAGGAGAAGAATAGGAGGAGAAATTGCTTAAAATATTTTATCTCCACCATATACGTCTCGGCAAATTTACACTCAATATGATAACAAATGTGAAATATTACTCACAGCCTTGTGTCGACTTCAGTGTACGAGAGCTGTGCTCATAAATCCTGAAACTGCTGTGCATTGTGTATACGTACTGTATATAAACATTTACAATGGCAGCACTATTCATATTTTCTCCCTTCATAATGCCATCTGAAGGGCATTTTGGCATCTGTTATAATATGGATTTTTTTTTCCTCCCCCATTTTCCTCCATCCCATTTATTGCCATTCTTCTTTCCCGTCCAGATTGTGTTTCTATACAGTAGAATGGGCCTTTTACCTTTGGCAGTATTTAACACAGCGCTAGCCTGTTTCTTAATTATTTTCTCATCGCTCCACTGACACTGATTCATAAGGGTAATGTTGGACACACCCCCTCGGCCAGCCCCCTCAACCAACCCCCCACCTCTGCTCTACATGTGCAGCCTCTCTCTTTTCTTCCTCTTCCCTACAGAGGAGCAGCTCTTCTGTCATCTCTCTCTGACATATTTTCTCTCTCTTTGTCTGATTCTCTATGTTGTCATCTTCTATCTCCATCTCTTCTCTCATATTACCCTGTGATTACCTCGGCTGGCTAAGTTAACTTCGTGGTAACTCATTAGCCTTCATAGTTGCTCTCAAGTAATTACCCTCTTCTCTCATATGGACGGATAAAACTGATCACAGCTAGAGACAACAAACTTCATTATACACTGACCCAAACTAAGCTCAATGTGATGGCCTGCTGATCTTATTGTGTAAAACATCGACTGCAATACCAATATCCTCTCATCTCCTCTCCTCTGCAATATTGAAAAATATCATCCAGTGATGAAACAAAGACGGAAATAATGGAAAAGTTGATAGTCAGGCCAAGCAGCAATTAAAGAAAAGTGTCAATTAATGTCAGGTTAACTCTCAACTACTGCAGCCAGTGAAAGAGAAATACCTGTATATGGATGTGGATACAAACAAACATGAGTAACGAAGGTAAAGAGAAATGCGGAAGAAAAAGATTATGAGGAAATGTGAAAAGGTAGCATGAGCAAAAGAGAGAGAGGAAGAGAGGGAGAGAGAGAGAGAGAGAGAAATGAAAGGAGGAGGATTAGGAGATGGAGAGCAAGGGGCCATGCCCAACTCCAGCTCAAGAGAGTGAGGATGTACCAGAATATGGGCTATCTCTCTGAAGCTTTGTCTGCCGGAGCAACTGAGCTGGCAGATGACTTTGCTGCACATGGACAAAAGAGGCTTACAGGCCACCCTGCATGTCAGCTTTCTCCCGGGCCAAAGCGAGAGAGCATAGGGGAATATAGGGTGCACACGAGCGCTCACCTGCCAAGACCTTGCCAAGATTTGCGTTATACATATGACATCCGCCAGCAGTTTCATTTTGCATATACTCCACTGCAGTGTTAACAGTCACGAGACGGGGAATTACTGTATGATGTAAAGTTGCAAATTCATAAATGACTACAGAAGCCCTAAAGCATGTCAGTGGGTGTGCTTTCATATTTCACCACTCCCATATAATTAGTTTGAGCCGATTCTTGACACGTGGCAAGATGCTAAACTTAGAGCTTCCCCACTCTGTTCTGTCATGTTCTTTTTGTATGCATGGCCTCTGTAGTGCTGATGTGACTGCAGGGGGAGAGCCTAACCCTGTCAGTCACACTGACAGCCAAGCTGTCTTATCTGCTCTCTGCTGGTGATGGTGCACTTTAATTAGGCTAAAGGGTCATTCAGCATATTTTTTTTTTTTTAGAAGATGTGATTCTTCTGAAAGCATTTCATGATGAGGGACAGGAACGGTGTTTTGGGGACTCCATTCTCACCTTGTTCTCTGTAGGTCTGAGTGATCAGGACTACTTCACTTCCCCCTGCACTGCTGAAATAATTAACTGATGGAAACACAGCATATCTTCTATATTACAGCTGTGAGGAAACAAACGTCTTCCAATAAGATGCAAGAATGGCCAATAAATTGCTTACCTTCAGGTTCCTGACGTGGACTTGACCTGCCTCCCGTTTTTGGAACGCCTTTAATGAATGCCTTTTAATTATTTACATGTGAAGATAATGTCACGTGTTTGGTAGCATTACCAATACTACGAAGGAAGTGTTGCCATCACCAGGTGCTAGCAGATGGTTGTTGTTTTGCAGCACTTTAATCTGCTGTAAGGGTAAAATCACATCCTACCTTTGAGAATGTAAGAACTTATTTCTTGCTATCCTGTTCCTTCCTCATTTTCTCCCCTCTGCTTGGATAAATATATTGTAATTTTGTCGTTGTGTAAAGTGTTGAGAAGCTCTATCATCAACAACCAAATTGACTGCCTTAAATTGTCCCTCGCAGGTGCACAGAAAGGCAGAATTGTACACTGCTGTGTGGGTTCAATGACTACTAAAATAAGCACCCTTTGCCATATGTTTTGTATGATTTTTAAAATGTTTGTATTAGTTTTTTTGGGGGGGAGGGGGGAGTCAGTTTATATCGTGGACCATTTGGGGCCCCTATGCTCAGTGAAAGTGTTCATAATCATTTTTTTTTTTAAAGTATTTCAAGCTAGAGAGAGAAAATACGCAAAGGTTTTTAGAGTAAATCAAAAGTGTTGTTTCTACAAAATCAGCACCTTTTTCTATTCTACATTGATGGCATTTTCTATAGCATGCTAACATATTACTGTTAGGGTGGTTTCACACCTGGATTGTTTGGAGCACAGTTGTATTGAACCCAGGAGCATTTCCCTCCAAATATGGGTTTATTTAATCATATGTACAGTAAACACGGTGGTTGCACTCAGATGTGGGACAAAACAAGATAGATAAGATCGGCAAGAAAAGGGCAATCATGCTCGCTTCAAATCCAACTGTGATGCAGTTTGTGGTGAAAGCAAACATATAAGTAGCAGATGTGTGATTTTGGCACAAAAGCTAAACTACTAATACGTTCACGTTCTGATGGTGAAATCTCGCTATAACTCATGCATATATGTATGAAAATCATTTGGTAATCATGGTAATACAGACACATGTCGGAGAGGGTGTTTCCCCCGGACTGTATCCTGTGCTGTGTACTTAACTCCTGTGTGTGATGGAAAGCACACGGGCTAAGCCCTGAATCATTATGTCTTTACCTGTTAGTCATCATTCATTCATAAGATGTGGTCGATCTGCTGTAACATGATGTTCATAATCACGTTATTTCTTCGTGAATTTCTGTGACACCAGGCAACACACCTGGTGTCACAACATACACATAAATATACACACATCAGAAGCATTTAAAGTGCAGCCACATCTGTCAGTCACCTGAGATTGAGGCAATGCATTATTTAAAACACATCACCCGACCATATGTGGCATGAATTCATGTAGCTGTTATTTATAAGCCAATGCTAGAGTACATTCTTTAAAATAAAAGGGACTATGCTTATTGATAAAACATAATGGATGTCTCGCTGAAATCAAGACAGCACATCATGCACAGGGCCGTAGTGCCACTAGTTGTACACCAGAAGTTTTAAACTTGCATACATTACCTGCATTAGCAGTTTAAAGCTGCAGATATAGAGATGCTGATGAACGCCAGGTACAGAAAAGGAGTTTTACAACTGCGGCTCACAGCTGACTCCAAAACACACAGACGCCTCAGTCAAAACACCAGCATGCTCTGGGTCAGGGTGCTGGTCACATGACCCAGCATTCGCAGAGCAAAATACAATTTAAGACAGAATGGATAAGGATCCTAAAAACGTTTGCATACACAGACTTTGTTGATGAAAACAAAAGATCAGCAGATATGTGCGCGTGTGTGTGGGTGTAGTGACAAAAATAACCTCCATGATGTCTGTCTCTCACACACACACACACACACACACACACACACACACACACACACACACACACACACACACACACACACACACACACACACACACACACACACACACACACACACACACACACACACACACACACACACACACACACTGATGGGAGGGACGGCCTGCTCCGTCTCTTCGTCTCTCTCTCTCTCCTCTGCTCCAATATTCTTGGCAGCTCATTTGTTTTCATTTCTAGGGTAGCTTTCTTGATATCTGATGAAATAACTATCTATATATTGAACGAATCATCAAGATGGGAGGCTGGGATTCTTCATTGGATGTCAGTTACATTTTGGCATTTCTGTTTTACATCATGCATCAGATTTATCTGATTTGTTTATTGTCATAGAAAATCATCCAGTGTCCTGACATGCATAGAAATGTATTGTAAAGCACACGCAGTCTGTTGATGAATCCCTTGAACCGTGAGGCTTGTTTTTTTTTTTCTCGTGCAGAATGTATAAAATCAATCTGTATCCTGAAAAATGATAGATATGGGGGAGTGGAGAAATTTGGACCTGTCAAGGTAATAGCTAACAGCATGAGACTGGAAAAAGACTTATTTCTTTCACCAACTTAGACTAAACTGCAGGCAGATGGCCTTTTCCTCTTTCTTTATATCTGCACCTAGCTCACTCTCTCGCTCACAAGCATTTTAATTCCCCCTGACCTTTACTGATCTCACCAAGGCAGGTTTGCCCATTGCTTAGGGCCAAAACAAAATGAAATTTGAATTTTAGCTCAGAATAATTTAAGATAATCCTTTCCATGCATGAAGTCAAAACTATTTTATAGTTTGGGAGCTGCCAAATGACTAAATGGACTTTCCGTAACAGTTTTCTCTATTTCTCTCCCGCCTATGGGGCTACGGGATCACATACGGTGGGATGTGAGCGTGTGAAGAGGGGGGGGGATGGGCAAGTGAATGAGCAAAAATGTTACCAATATTCACATGTATGCACACATGAGCACTGGGCACGCAAACACACGCACTCACTGGCACACCAACAGAGACATGAAACAGCGCTAGTACAGAGAGCACCGGAGGGCTTTGAGAGAAATGCCATGTCAGCACGCACCACATGGAAGTTTAGAAGGGAGGGAAAAGCTAAATAGTATAAAAAAAATGAGCATGTGATGAAAAATGCATAGAGGGGACAGGGGGACAGTGGCTCCCTGTACACAACTGTCTACTAAGAAGCTCTGAAGCAGATCCTCTCCTCCTCTTTATCTATTTCTGACAGTGCTGCTCTCCTGCATGGCCACACACACATCAAAAGACATAGGCCCACATACAGATACAGAATGAGAAGCAACATTCACACAAACTGTACATACACACTTTCACACATCCAGAAACCGCACAATATTGACTGCATGGCCACCATCTTATATAGAAAATAAATTAAAAACACATATCGAGAGCTCAGAGCCGGACTTAGCTGACATATTAGCCTACCAGTCCGTGTTAGATTTGGATTTTGAATCATGCTTCATTCCGCTCTCAGCATGCAAGTTAACACACAGCTTTTTAGAGACAAACTTTGGTCCCATTTTATGACTCACAAGTCGCTGGTGAAACTGGTGAGAAACAGTACCTCCAACACTACGGTAAATATTGCTGTTTTCCTCACACGCAGCGTCGTTCTGCCAAAGGAATGCTGACGTATTGTATTATGTGTAAAATGGTTGAACAGCATACAAACTACCTGGCTGCGCATATGTTAGCTTGCTTGGCTAAACAACTTTATCATTTCCTCTATATAAAGATGAATCACATAATAGTGCTATTGATATATTGATACAATATCGATCACTCTCTGGTGACTGACAGCAGCATGAGCAATAAACCCCGCCCCCTTGATGCTAGCAGGTGAGACATGGGCCAAACTAAAAACTAAACGTACATGTAAAAAAAAAAGATGGTTTCTGGTATTTTAGTTATGTCTCATCGAGCATTTTTCGAGAAAGTTTGATTTTAATGAGTTATTCCTGTAATTAAATGGTGCATTGCTCTTGATTGAGTCGGCCAGCTGTATGGGTGGGAATCTCACAGCTCCACTGCTCGATCCCCACCGTGCAGACTTGCTCCAGATGACGTCACCAACACAACATGGCAGTGCTTGCATAAAGAATATTTTGTCTACACTTGTGTACAGTGTAAGAAAGTGAACACACATCTTCCACATACAATCAGTGAGCTCTACACACATAGCTAGAGTAGCATAAAAAAACTTAATTAAGGTGACTATTCCATATGTGTGCTTGAATATTTCATTCAGCACAAAAAAAAAGAATAGTTAGGAAAATTATAAAATAGAAACATGATAAACAAAAACGCGATCATTTAGAATGCCAGGTATCTTTGTCCAATAGCACACCTGATGCTGCACACGCTGTAGTGAAGCAGCACAGATGTATTGTTTCAAAGAAAACCAAAGCAACGTGTAACAAACATATTTTCACTTTAATTGACGGAGAAACTTTTCAGCTGTCGATTCTCATTCTGGTGCTGGTTATAATCAAGCACCAGTATTCTGCTCCATTCTGCCCTGACAACCTTCACAAGTCTCCAAGGTGATGCAATGATAAAAGAAACAATGGCAATTAAACAAATGGAGGCCAAAGAACCATCTTGTCCACTGCTATCATTTTTACATATTTCAGTCACATGAGAATGGGAAGGTAGACGTGACAACTCTTACACTATGTCTGTGCATCCTTTTTTTGTGCTACTGAGGTTTTTGGGCTCATTTATTTGTTTTTACAGTACATGTTGATGGCTGATGTCAGGTCGATCTGCCGAGAGCTTCTTCCATTACGACGAGAAGAGCATGTTGTCCTCTCACTCTACGACTGTCTGACTATGTTAATCTGCAGCAGAGGACTGTGTTGACGGACACTTAATTCAGCTTTGGGGGGAATGTTTAGGCATCAGCACAGAGGTAGAATGTAAACTGGTAAACCTCTTATAAGGCATAAACATTTACAAGAAAATGCCCAGTAGTCTTAACCCTGCCAATTGAAATTAATTCATTATTGCTTGTGCATAAGCACGCTAGGAAATGCAGCCCAAGGTAATGTCACTGCGTATGGGTATATGGCTGTATGGATGACAGTAACATTGAGCTAGAAAATTGTTTTAATCTTCTCAGAGCTCCACGTTTATCAACCATGCCACCTTCACTGGCGGGGTTGGGGTGTGTAGAGAAATGACTGGCAGAAGTCAGAGACAAGGGACGTCTGCTTTTCAAATATCAATTGGTGCTGTCAGCATGGCTCAGTATGGTGAAGGATTATCTGAAATTAGCTTAGTTAATTCATCATTTTGCAGGGCAGTCGCTTTGCCGCTGATTAGTTAGTGTACACACATGTCCATTAAGGTTCCCCGAGGACTCCGTCCCATGAGGACTGATTCCAACATCAAATGCACACAGAGGGAAAGAAAGGCACAGGAGACAGACAAGTAACAGTAAAGGACAGATGGGGCTGCGGCGATTGTAAAAAAAAGAAAGAAGAAAAGACAAAGGGAACATGATGCAGTACAAACCCATTCTCATCCCAGATACCACCGCTTTGTCACGTCTCCCTCGCATCTCATTCAGACACATATGGTAAGCCTGAGCGTCTGGGATGATGGGCAAAAACTTCCTACCACAAAGCCACAGGTGGGTAACATGAAAGTGCACTTTACATATATTTAGGCACAAAATGATGTTGTCAGGTTTAGGAATAAAGGGACACAAACTTTGGTCTCTTAGGTGAAAGTCATGTGTGGTACCCGCCAAGAAAACAAGAAAAGACAAAAATAATAAGAGATGACAACATGTCAACCCTTTTTATTGACAAAAACAAAACTAAAATACCCACAGTTCTCCTTGACTATAATAAGTCTATAATGCCCAGACTATTATTCAACTAAAGCTTGACTAAAAAGAAATGGGATCATGTTGACTAAATATGATACAAACTAATAAGGACATTTGGCAACAGGACTAAGACTAAAATAAATAGCTGACAAAATCAACTCTAAGGAGGTACATTAAAGTCTGGTGATTGTCAACTACACACTAAACAGTACCTTCTGGGTTTAGATGAGACACAGAGGGACGTACCAAAAACTGCAGTATTTGATACCTTGGAAATGAGACTATAGGCTCATGTAAACATGTTTTTGAAAAGCAAACATTGTAGATATTGAGTTCATATTTTTGCCGTTTGTGTGTAGAGGTGGGTGTTGTGTGGTGGAGGTGGATATACAGTACTTGCTGTCAATTATAAAAATCCATGTGCAAGCCCTTTGTGCAAAGAGGTCAAAAGGAGGCCATCACAACGACCTCTCCACAGGTTTCTCTTCCCATAGTTACTGTTGCTACGATACTGGATTCAGTTCCCCTCACTATATAGGTCTAAGTACAGACAGCTTGGCTTAAACCCTGTCAGAGACAAACAGTGTGTATATATATGTGCAGTATGTACAGCACATCAATCGTTTAAAGACAAGCAGTTCTTATAGCAGCAGCCGCTCATAGTTAGAACGCAACATTTACAGTTGTTACAGTTTCCAAGAAAACATTGAATTAAATTTTTTTTCTGAATTAGTTTATTAACAGCAATTTGATATTGATCAGTTGTATTTACTATGATATCTATGATGTAAAAATCTAAGCCCAAAAACAACAACAACAAAAGTTAATCCAGCAGCTGATGGGGAAGTGTGGGAGGCAACTTGCCAATAAATTGTAAACAAACTCTTAATGGAGTAAAAAAAAATAAGCTTCTCAAAACTGCATGTTTTCACAAACACATTGTTGGAAAATACAATTCATGTTATTATTCATTCTAATGAATAAGTTCAAAATATTTGGAGAAAGCAAGAATGGAAATCTGGGTTGAAAAATTAGTTTGATTATCTTAAAACATGAATAATTTTTTTAAAAATGTTCATGTTCATGCAAAAAGTTGCTTTTTACAGAAGCCATCTTTGGTAAAAAAAAATAAATAAAAAAACTAGCAATTTCTTAGCTCTGAGTGGCCCATGGTTTTATTACACCTGGTTTACAATATAAAAACATGCCGTTTTTGTCACCTCTGATATTACATTCAACAGTGCTTGTTAATCCATTGTAGTGCTCGTCCCCGCAGCTCATACAATGTCCTACCTTAAAGTTAAATAGCTCAACCTTTCAGCCCACTTGGAAACCACTCAGTCGTCCAATTAGGTGTTCAGACTGAGGAAGCTACCTCTTTCATTGTGCTGGAGTTGTGTGACATTCCTACTCATCATTTGATAATGCTTCATCTCTCTTCTTTCCTCTAAGTAAAGGTCCAACTCCCTGCAGTGAAAATCTCAGTTTTGTGATGAAAAAAATTTGATATTCTAAGATAGTCCACCTTTCAAGTATTTTAGTGTTTACTGAAGAAAAAAAAACATTAGTATACTGAAAAATGTCACTTTAGAACATGTATTTTTCTTTAGGCCTTGATCCCAACAATTGTGGACGAAAACATTTATATTCTCTGCCTACATATGCAGCCATCTCCAATGTGCCTGTCTGAAATTAGAGTCTTTTTCACAGAAGACATTTTGGAATTGTCATAGTAAAGCACAGGTGTCATGGATACCATTAATGGTTGCTCCATCTATTCAAGTGACAGTGAGCCAGTATGAACAAGGGCATGACCCTTAAATCCAAGGAGCTAAATAGAATGCAGACAACATTAATTGTATTATATGAACCTGTGCTTTTCCAACAATGTCTTCTGTGAAAATAATCTATTCACAAATTGTTGTGTGGTAATTTTGGTTTTACTGCCACAGACATGCAAATTGTCAAGGCCAGGCTACACAGAGATGAATGTTGAAACCTACCGATCACAGTTAGAAGACTAAGCTTGTGTGAAAATAAAAGGGCATTGACTATACTGTCATGTCAACCAGCTCTGCCTCTATCCACACAGTACCCCCCCCAAACTACCTCTATTCACCGCAGTGTTACTCTAAAACCTCACCCCTCATGTAAAGGTAAAATATCCGAATGCTTCATGTGTAAAAGCAGAGCTAAACCCCATGAGCACAGAGAGGGAGAGCAGATGAGAAAGAAAAGGAAAAAAAAGGCTTTCATAAATGTAAACCAATGTGGTCTAAAACCACAAGGGTCAACGTAACCTTTTGCATTGGAGGACAGTGTTATTGTATTATTAGAGAAGCCAAAGTGAGGGCAGTTATTTGACTGTCCTGACCTTAGCTGCTCCTCTGAGTAGTTTCAGCGCTGACTTCTGAAAACAGGAGAGAAAATACAAATGCCAAATAAAATAATAACAGTGTTTCTACTATTGTCCTGACTTGCAATAAAGAGAGAAATCAATGCAGCCGGGAGTAAATATTCTGAATCAAGGGACTGCAATAGCCTTATTTGTAACAACTTGTGTTTGAAGCACCTGGAAAAAGGTGCAAAGTGAAATATCTCCGCTTTTCCTTGTGCCGAAGGAAAACCCATCCGTCACCCGTGCTGTCAACACAATGATCTCGCCTGTAGGACTGTAATGTGTGCAGCATTTTCAGGTTGAAATTAAATCACGCATCATTCTGTTACACAGAAATCCGGGAGAAAATTTGGGGACACATGTCCCTCCAAACACTTCAAAGAGGGAATAACATGGGCACAACGGGTCGAGCACATGGGTGATAGGTACTGTTTCCATGGCAGCTGATGGTGGAGGCCCTGTCCACGGAGACCATTAGAACATCACATCTGGTCTCTTGAGTGAGGGAGCAGATCTTTAACAACACTACTATTAACTTCTGAAAAATAAAATAAGTGTCACAGTGGGAGAAGAAATCTGTTGAAACACAAATTTCTCACAAAGCATCACTTTGCTCTGAACTCAATCTTGGAAATACACGAGACAGAAAGTGATGTTTAACATGTTTTCTTTTTCTTTTCTTTTTTTAGTAATGAGGCTTGTTAAACATACTCACTTTCTCATGTGAATGGTTTGTTGGACTGATGCACAACATATACACTAACAACTAATCCAATGCAGCAGACAAATCAACAGTTTTACAAATGTACAAATATGTAACCTCAAGATATTTTCATTTCCATAGTGCCAAATGAACTTTTCGGTCCACCTGCCAATGGTTGGTGAGATGAAAAAAAAATGACTGCCCATAATATTTTGAACCAGCCATAAAACTGCATAATATACAATATCAGTACATGTCAGTAAGTTTTCTTTGTTTGTTTGTTCGTTTTCTGGTTCCAATTGCTCAATTGTGAAGATATGCTGCGTTTCCTTTTAACTAAATATTTGCTTTTTCCTTTTGATTTAACAGTTGCTGTGTATGTTGTGGTTAGCATTGCTAGTTGAAGAAAACAAACATTGTGAAGGCGTCACTTTGGACTCGGGGTAATTGTGACAACATTCCTCACTATATTTGGATTTTTTTTTTTAAACAAAGCAATTGATTATTGGAGAAATAATAATCAACAGATTAATCCATGATGAACTACAACAATAATATTTAGCTTATATATTCATGTTTATCACTGATAATAATCTAATCATATCATATATAATTTGACTTCATTTATTTCATTTGCCAAAATAGACTTTTAATCACATTTGATGAGTGGCAGGTGCTAATTTTGGACCCTGAAAGGACCCATTGTAAAGCAGATAACATTATATTTTTTATCTAATTAATTTTTGTATTACATTATTTAATAATACTTATATTATACTAGTAAAAGTCCATATTATATTATCATCATCCATGATATCTAACAGAAGCATCATGGGAAATATAGGATCCCGAATTATTGGGACTTGTCCACTACTATGGAATAAATCCAGATTACTCATCCTTTGCTGCTTTTGATCCTTTTTTCAATCCGTCTCTCCAAACTTTACACAAGTATAAAACTGGAGAACTGCTTGAGGACTCATTTAACATGATGGAACCACAACTCAATCAATATATAAAGCAGCTGAACATCAAAGTACTACACATATAGCTTTATGGAGTATACATACTATATACTACCACGAGCCACACAAATGGAGCACCCCTGAGTGTAACACAGTTTAGTTGCTGACTGTGCAGCAACAGAAGTGGAGAAGCAGATTACGATACATTTTTGGGGAATTTCTACGGAGTGCGTTGTACCTGACAAAAATTTATGTTGACCACAGCCACAATAAAAGTCACATCCCACTCTGTGAATAATAAATCATTTTGGAGTGTCTAAAAACCCTTGGGTGAGAAAGAAGAAATATTGTTTCAAGATCAGCTGCAGTATTCCATTTTAAGATGAGAGAAAATGGCCTTGTACCATTACACATGAACTCTGACCTGACCTGACCTTATATCCACACTGCTTTTGTTTTTGTGCCAGAGGGCTCTTCCATTCTTGTCAAAATGTGAAATACGGTTACGATTCCTATGTGATTCCTCCAGACCTGTTTCTAATATGCCTTTCAACCAACACTTGCCTTCACAAAAAGAGAGGGGGACCTTTGATTCCAAAGTGGAAACGGATGGAGGTGACTCACTGGGAGAAAAAAAGGCTAAATAACAGTCGAAGCATGAAAGTCTAAAAAATCTTCCTTTTTCCTTCCCTTTGAACGTCCAGAGATTGTGAAACGTTATTTTTCATCGCCCCTCTTTGAGGCAGAAGGAAACCTGAAAAGCCGTGGTTACAGCAGTTTAGTAACCATCCTATTTCAAAATTGAGGTCTTTTCAGATGTTGTGTGCCATTGAGACCTCCTGGGATTCTCTACAGTGTGCTGTATGAGTCCTACTGTGTCCATGGGCTGGTGTGAAATTGTGCAAAGCTTTTCCCAAAGCACGCCATCACATTTTCTTTTCTTTACCTGGCAAAGTGTACCCTAGAGCCGTGCAAAGTGGCTAGCTGGTGCTGTTTGACGTCTGATCAGTCCTAGGTACCACCGTCCCATCTGTCTTTCTCCTTTCATCACATTTTTAACTACATAAATTAAACTGTGCATCAATATTCAACATGCTATTCCTCCATGTATTACAGTATTATCTCTTGCATATATATTTTTTTTAATCTTTATATCTTTCCTGCACTCTGTAGTTGAATATGTCATGGTGCTTTGGTTTGTAATTTCCAATCTCTAAGACATACAATCACAGTTTGGGCTGCTAGATCCCTTATCTGCTGTGACAAAGTGTTGAGCAGCAACGACAACAGCTTCACCATGCAGAACGGAGCCTTTAATGCAGCGGCAATACAATATCAAATAGCTGTGAGGAGGCCGATGTTATAAAGCACACACTTAATTTCCCTCTGAACAGTGTTCTTCCATCATATTAGAGCTGCTAAACAGGGCAGACTGTTGCATAGAGATGTCTCCCCTATATATAAACTCATCTTTTGACCAGAAGACCCTCCCAAGACTGTTGTCTTCACTCATCAGTGGTTGAACAATAACCCTCTGGTGCTACACATAGCCTTGACAGCCATTTAAAAAAAAACACCACTGGGATTACACCTGTCAGCAAGTGTGTGAACTGTACATTATGGTAATGAAACCATCAGGAAAAAAAAATATATATATGCCTTGATTTTTGCTTAACCCTCTTCCTCACCTCATCTTCAGCTCCAAGAGACAATTTAGACTCATCCTTGGCTCAAAGGCAGCACTATTTGAAATGCCTTTAGATTTGGTGCAAACACACATCAAAGAAACCAGGAGCTTATTTTCGAATATTTTGCACCCTGAGGCTGGGAGCTACATCTGAAGCTGCCGTGTTCCCTGTAAATAACTTGGTCTTCTGTTCCACAGATCGTAGCTAAGCACCATCTACCAGAGAGCTGTGGGCATTGGCCTCCATGCCTTCATATCAGCAGAGGCAACAGGGGAAGAAAAATCACTGCACATAATGGTTCTGCCATTTGCTTTCCTAAGGTGTTGATCAGCAGTGCTCACAACAACTAAACTAAATCCAGGTCTACCCGGGCCAAAACATCTAGAGCACGTTCTGCTTCTCGCCTTTGAAAGATCAAACTTCTCGTCTCGCGTTTGATGGTGCTGGCTTGTGACATGCTAGAAGTTTCACAGCCTTCTGCGATGATCTTGTCGTGACCTTTTCCATGTGTTTCTTCTGTTTCCTCCTCCCTTGTGTTCGTGTTTGTATCTCCTGTCTGCGATTACAGTAGTGGGCGTGCAATCCTCCCTGCACATTCCCCGCTCCACGCTATTCTGATTCTACTCCTGATTTCATGAGCCAGCTCACCTGTTTCTCATCGCTAGATAGATCTGTCTGCCCGTGTGGTAAAAACACTATGGCCACCTTGCTGTTTGCTCAAGTTTCATATTATTAGTTGTAATACATTCGGAGTCTCTTTTATCGCATCTAAAGGACATAAATGGTAACATGATGAACGTATGAGGGATAGTTCACAACAAGAATGATGATGACGTTTTACTGCTGTAAATAATAGAAAACATTTAAACAAGTGTATTCATTTAATTATGTTTTTGTTATTTAAATGTTTGCATGTGTAACGTGGTAAAATGAAGCCAACACACACACACACACACACACACACACACACACACACACACACACACACACACACACACACACACACACACACACACACACACACACACACACACACACACAAAAATAAGAGCTATTACAAAAATAGGTTCTGTAAAATAAATCTAGTTTGTTCTGGACCTTTCATTCATCTATAGAACAAACAGCTATTCACTATTACAAAGATGTACGAAAAGAAATAAATAAAAGAAATAAATCAAATGGCTAAACCAAATTACTGTGGTGGTCCTATTTGAAAAACACAGAGCAAACAATCCACAGTTAGCAATTTTACAACCACACAGCTACACATATCCGTATAATACATGTGTATACAAAACAAAAATATAAAAGGCTAACTAACATTTCAACAAACTGTCAAAAAGCACAGACAATTTTCACCATGGGGAACTCAGAAAGGTCACGCGACGAAACAAGCCAGGCAAGCGGGGCATGGAGCAACGCAACGCGAAAATGACTTCCCTCAGGACTTTCTACACTCTGTTCCCCAGAATCCTTTGCACCCACAGGGTTACTCGAAAACAAAATTGCTAACTGGTGGGATAACTGAGTGTTACGCAACATTTTCCACCTGTCTACACATGACTTGCTACTTATATCTACTGTGGATTAGTTTCTGGATGGTGCATGAGTTACAGCAAGTAAAATGTGTGTGAAATGGTTTTAAAACACTCACTGGATATTCACTATAATCATCCTATAATGCCACTGAAATCTAACTATGTACTCTACGTATTTATAGAAAAGGTGACTGAATTGTATGTTTCATGTTTATGTTACTCAACGTCTCTCTGTGGTTACAATGCAGAGATAATTCTGGTAGATATTTTGGGATTCAGCTCAGCATCTGACTACACTTGAGTATTATCACTGAACAAAAAGAAAAGAAAGAATGGATAGGCCACAGAGGAAACTAAAGATAATAGTACCTTCACTTGCTGGTGGAAATGTGCCTTACAGAGAGCTGCTTCATTCTGCTGCTGTGCCTAGTGCTTTGTCTGAGATCATCCTCCCCACAATGATGCCTTTCTTTGAAATGACTGCTGCCAGCCAGCAATTCTGATGGCTCAGAGTGTTCAGCATCATTCATAAGAGGACTGCTTGCTGTGATTAGCGCAATGCCTTAAACCATATATGAAAATTCATTTAAATGTCCTTTAAAAACCCATAAAACATCCATTTTGACTGGGGGCTTCCAGGCTGTAGGGTGCTGCTAATCAGTTCCCTCTATGGTCCATTTAGCCTCTGTGTCATTAAAGATAATACAAATAAAATAAGCGTTAACATGAAGGCATTTTGAATCCTTCCCCTGAAAAAAAAAAAAAAAAATCAGCATCCCCTCACCAACTGTCAATAATTTGCACTAGAATATTTTTTTTTCATTTCCCACACTTGCAGTGCATTTGTGCTGAACAAATTCCAGTTAATTACAAGGCAAATGGTACAAAATGTGCTCTGTGACCATCACAATCCTGTTTGCCATGCTCAGCTAGGATGCATCACTCATCACACCCTCCAAAAACACACACGCTCACTTAAATGAAAACACGAGGATAAAAAGAGTCCACAAGAGTCCAGTTAACACATATACACATCTCTGTACGCCACACACATGCACTTTTTTTGTATCTCTCCTGATTAGACACACACGTGTCATTTAAATCTCTCAGCTTTCCACAGATGCAAACTTTCAACACTTTGCTCTACCCTCTCTTGACTTTGACCAATATTGTGAGACAGTGGTATCCCAGCAATGGAACTTTAATGAAAGGTTTTGCAACAAGCATTGATGCTTGGTTGATCTAATGAGATTACTAACTGTTTCTGCCATCTGCCAGACCCCAGTCATGACATTAACTATGCAGCTAGGCTAAGCTTCAAACCTCTTTCAGATGAAACAACCCTTATCCGCCCTGTGTCAAGTGCTGATGCACAACCAGATGCATATCTCACGGAAAGAGAAGCACTAAATCCGCTCAGTGGTACAAAAAATACGCAGAGGGTATTCAGCACAACCCGGTTTAAACTTCATTATACTGTATAAACACATACGGAAAACACACCCATGGCCTCTGTCTATGTAGTGTTTTTCAATGATTTCACTGAGCTTTTGTAGCAGTATTGACATGCCAGGCATACTGTATGAGGCATTGCCTTGAGTCAAACTCATCTGCAGTTTAAGAGGGTGCGATTGTTCACCTGGCTGAGGAGAGGTCACTGTGAGGGAGGAGTATAAATGTGTGATTGACTAGCCTCTGCTGGAGGAATGAGTTCTCCATTCATCCCCAGGCTTCCAGAGTTTAAACGTCCTTCAGGAAAGCGAACACAATCTGATGGGGCCCAACAACAGATGCAAAAGCCCAGCGTGGAACGGTCAGTAAGGATCCACACTTTTCTCCAGCATCACTCCTTTCCTCATGGTCTCCAATATATACCCACAACACATTAGGTGTAATTGTTGTATCTAGACACCTAAGTTGAACCATTTAGTTTTTTTTCTTGCTGCTGTGTGGATATATATACAATGTTCATCAGTCAAACTCACACTTCTCTCTGAAAAAGAAATGGGATCCATGAAACCACAGCGATGAGGTTATTATTCATATAAAGATATTTGTGCAGTTTTCTCTGCAGGCTTCTATCAAAGTTTCTACCAGATCCCAGGCTCCTCCTGAAAAGCAAAAGGAAAACCAAAGCACTCATCAGAGACAAGATTATTCTGTTTTGTTTTGGGTTTTTTTTCAATATGCTTAAATTGCAGTAATCTCAAATGCAGATCACATCTGCAGCTAATTGATGGATTTGCCAGAGGATCTAAGAGTGGTAGGGTGAGCTGTGAGCTCTGTGAGCTCTGTGAGCTCCTGTTTGTTTTCAGAATGCAGACGCATTAACCCTTCCAAAGCTGTGCCTGCAAAGATGTGCGACCAGTGAACACTGGAGCTGGGAGCATAATGTCATCAACTGTCCAAAGGCTTTGCCTAACATCCAGCCACAAACTTTGCCCAATTAGAGAGAAAGAGTGTTTGGGTTTCTTTCACACATTGGTTTTGCATGAATAATTCAAATAATAGAAGACCTACTGTTGTTCTTTAGGTCCCGTGTTATCCTTCATGGTAGAGGCTCCTTGAATGTATACAGGTTTCTGCCATCCACTCATGCAAATGTGCTTACAGGAAAAGTGTGGTTAGCAGCTCATCGAAGCGCTGTCACATACAATTCCATTAGCTGCAGCCGTGAAAGTTTACATCATGGCTACCAGCCCACAGAGGCAAAATACATCAGCAGTCATAACTGTTTTCCTGTACTCCTGTATTCTTTATTCGCAGATAGACAACAGAGGAACACAACAATGTCTAAAGCTGCACATCTAATGTAAAACCGTGTTCTCACATGTAATAAAGAGAAGAAAAAAAACGAGTGCATGTATGTGCATACATTGAAGAAAGCAAGTGAGGAAATGCAATAAACACATTTGCACATGTGTACACATTTTTGTACGTGATTGCACAAAACAATGCAGGAGCACTGTATGTGTTTGGGGATGTGCTGTGTGTTGTGGCTGTGGCGAGCAATGATCTATTTTTTCCCATTACCCCCACTGCATACGTGTGGTTCATTTACATTCATGGTTATCCAGATAATGAAGCTTTCAATCCGGGGGATCCTGTGGTGAGAACAATGAACCCAATTACCTCCTGCCGCCTGTGAGATGGGATGGCAGACTCTGAGACAGATGGGAGAGGCTGCACTCGGCCGGCAATCCAATCACATTCATCTCGCTTGCTTCCAGTTTCCTCTGTTCATGTGTTCTGCAGCAACTTATCAACAGGCAGGGGCCGAAGAACCTGGGATCATTACATCACACACACCAACAATTTCGCAAACACACACACACACAGGCATAAACACATTCCCTGAGGTCCACTCGACCCCTGCAATCCACTCCCCCCCTGCACTCCCCACCTCTAACGTGCACACCCGGTTTCTCTCTTCCTTCAAACACAATGTTGATCTTAAGAGCTCACATACTTCATGCTCATGCTGAAGGAGCAGAAAGAGGTAAGCAAAGCGCTTTGTGGGGTAGTAATAGCAACCTTAATCTTGATCTCCTAATCAGTGAGCCAGGGTCTGACTAAGAACGTTCTTAATGATTGATTCAACACGCTCAGGTTTTCTTTTCTAGCTTAATATTTTAGGTATCCGCTGAGACTTGAATCGTTCAAAGATGTGCTCAGCGAAAGTAAATGCCTACTTTATCTGATATTGTGTGCATGTGCAACATGACAGAAGAAAACCGAAATAGAGTTGATCAAGACAGAAGTTAAACAAGAGCATCCTTTTTGATCACGTCTCTGACGCAATTCTGAGAAATGAAATCAGTGAAGATGACTGTTGAATGAGCAATACTATGAGATAGACTTGTGTCATCGTGCACCGCGGGGATTCGTTGACGTCTAATGCAAAGAGATAATCTAAAAATTTATAAACAAAGACAAATGAAAGACCCTTGAAAAGTATCAGAACAAAGTAGTTCCCATAGCAAACGGTCAAATCAGTGCTCCTGCGCAGCACCAGTGCTTCTTTCTGAACAGCTCTTGGAAGTTTTTCTAGGTAGGAAAAACGTATAATGTGGTTGCTATAGGAGAGGACTTGACATTCAACAGTAGCCAGGGATACAGATTGAGCCTGGACCTGAACGGTGCTTGAGGGAACGTATCCCACTACTATATAATTAGCTGGTGATTGTGTGAGAGCTGATACCAATTATGCATAATACTCCAATATTTTCTGCATGCTTAATGCAGAATTTAACCTTATCTCATATTCTAGCCCCCTTATGGCTCGTAATTTTGACACTGTGATCAATAGTAATTGACTTAGTGATCAATGTGTCTCTTGAAGTTTTCCATCAGTCTGCAATCAGTTGTGTCCACACTATTGTAGAGTGGTGTATGGTTTGTTCGGGAGGATCTGCACGCCAACTCTTACAGCAGCTCCCCTGACTGACACGTGGGTATTTTTAATGATAATGAGTGTCAGGAGAAGAGATCTCGATGGTCATCCCTGGATGCACACTGGTGTGTAGATATATTCACACTCAAACACCTGCCCACCCATGCATGCTCTCCCACAACACACACAGTCACACATGCACTCATGTAGACCGAGACTGCACACTCACTGAACCCTTGGATGCATTATTGATAAGCTACTAATTACGCTTGTTGCAATTTCAGCTGACCTTTCCCGGGAACATCCCGGATCATTAGAAGCTGCATTCTTTCTTGAAATTGCAAAGCTAATCTGAAGTCCACCTCCGTTGCTTCCCTTCTAAACACCATAGCACCCCCACCCTCACTTCCAAAAAATCCACGGCTGGATGAAGACGTTGTTCTTTAAACTGAAACAGTAGGAGAAGCCGCTGAGAGATGCAAAGAAACAGATCTGACAGAAAAATACTACAGTACAGCGCACAGCTGAGTAAACCTGAGTGACTATACTAACAAAAGCTTGACGTACAGTAAAATCCTTTTTGAAATGACTCAGAAAATTTGTATGTCATTATGGCACTCATGTCTGAAACACTGTCATCATAGTTTAACAAATACACAGTAGCTCTGTTAAAAGCAGCTGTCTTGCCCAGAGAGGGCCAAAAACTATAATGTAAGTAGTTTGGCAGTTGGTGTTCAGGGATTGATGATCATTTGAATTGAGGGGGTTACATGACCTAATCATATGACATTATTCTGATATCATAAATTTCCATAAAATGCTGAATTGTTTGATATTTTGGAGTCTAAGGGGCAGGAGAGTCAAACATACCTTCAATTAATGGTCACGGCCTTTAACAATCAACCTATCGATCTGGGGGTTGGGTCATTTACTTGAATTCACTTTGATTTCTACAGTACAATTAGTGTCTGTGTAAAGTTTCCACAATCATCCTCTAACCTGAAAGCTGCATAAATGCAGGTACTTATGGAGAATATTATCCACAGAACGCTCAAAAAGGATGTTTTGGTGCTACGAATGAAATTTTGCCTACTTAAAAAAAAAACAGAAACATTCATCGTAGATCCTCCATTCAAGGAGCTGAAACACATTGATTTCTTTCCATGTTGCCTGGAATCGATTCAATTTGGTCTCTCAGTCTTTCTGTCTATCGAATGTGGTAAAACTTGAAACATATGCCCCAAGCTCAAATGTACAAAATGTATCTACTAGTAAGATATCGCTCACCAAAAGGAATTTTAAACTGGAGTTCTGTTCACACTGCGATACTCAATAAATTGTATTTCTTTGGTTGTAAACCCACTAAATGTAAATCTTCTGAAAGAGTCATCTGCAATACCTGATCTGAAACTTCTAACAAGATGTGGTTGATGCTTATTATCATTACCAATTGTAAATTGTCTGCGTAATAAAATTGGAATCTGTAACATCGTGGGATATCTCTTCAAGAAAACAAGAGAATAAGAAAATAAGAATAAGAAAGTAAGATGGTTTGTATTTTTTCAAACCATTATGTGGTGATGGTGAAGTTAGGGCAAAGAGCTTCGTGCAGCGAGGTGTTTTTAAGGTTTGCAGGTCATTCAAAAAAACAGAATCCTGCGTAAAGGTCATGGTGACAAATCTCTGTAAGAGTTTCATTCTTTTTTTCCCTTCCCTCACTATAGTTTAGCATTCATCTTTCCACCTCCTCAACTTTTCTCTTCTTTCTGAAACACATGCACACACACAAAACATTTCCACAGATTATCCTCCTAAGAAGGGAGTCTATATGCTTAAAGAGTTATTAATCTTTTCGTTGGTTATGGGAGGTGACTTGGAACCAGAATGGATAGAACGGGGAAAGGACTGGCAGCGCTGTGAACCAGGTGAGCCATTGCAGGCAGGAACGACAGCAGCCAAAGGATTAATGGTCTCTGGGGGAAGTAAAGGTAAGCTCGCTGCTTCTACTTGACATCTTTGTACTTGTAAGAGCACAGAAATTAGCCAGGCAACGTGGTGAGTAATGGCCAGAGTGCCTCCATCAGTCCCATTTAACAATGCATGTAAAGCGAACAGAGGAAAATTCAAGGAGAGAAAAAAACTAAATGTTCTTTGTTGGGCGTATGGGCAGAGTTGCATGGAGCAGTTTAAGATTTAACGATGCAGCAGAAACATTAAACTCATGTCCTGTCTGTTAAATGACATACAATAAACATCAGCCCTATATATTGGCCTTGATTTCTTTTTATAGAATCAACTCTTAATCCTGGCAGCTTTTTTTTTTTGACAAAACTGGAATTGCACTTCTAAAATCAACCATGGCCGATACGATTTAATGCATCACCTTATAGGCAACTTCAGTGCTATTCAATAATGAAGATATGGAAGGTTTTGACATGGCTCAAGACACCACTTTTGAAGTTTTCTTGCAATTGTATGAGGCAGGATTATCTTACAGACACACCATGATAGAACAATACTGGAAGTATTGCGTCTAACATGATGTCATCTGACTTTAGCCTTCGTTGTGAGCTGAGGAGTTTCCTGGGGGCCGACAGCACATGATGCTCACAACATAAATCACAATATGGACTTCTTATTAAAACTATGTTGTTGTTCCAAATTTAAAAGTCAATTATTTTAAAAACAATTCCCTTTGTCCTTTTAATTTTGAGACATTTCTGTTTTTCTTCTACATGACTACTCTTATTTGCTTATTCATTATTTTATGTATTGTAAAAATGCTATTTAAAAAAAAAAAGCAATGACAGTGCTCATTGGTATGTAACAATTATTGAACTGTGATTTACTTATTTTTAGTGCCTTTTATAGTAATTTCACCCTTTGTTTATTCTTTTTAACAGATAAGTATTTCCCATCCAGCCTCCCTTCAACTTGATCCATAAACAAC
The DNA here is from genome assembly GCA_037577475.1 of Chaunax sp. Z400. NCBI lineage: Eukaryota > Metazoa > Chordata > Actinopteri > Lophiiformes > Chaunacidae > Chaunax > Chaunax sp. Z400. The sequence goes on from CM075188.1 coordinate 11,915,529, forward strand.
GACGGGGGAAGCATGTATTATATGTATTTCACAGACTGACATAGAGCCATAATAAAAACCAGAGACATCATATCATGGATGCTGACAGCGATCCAGACCTTCGCTTACTGTATCATACAGACACAGGCATCTCTCTCCTCTCTACTCAGCAGAGACTTATGTCTCAGCACACACCAAATGTCAGTGATTCTTAAGTCATATGGTATCACAACAGGCCCACAACTGTGCACATACACACACTCAGTATGCACCCCTAAACAGAAGCAGGAGAGAAACGCTGAGTATAAAGCAAACGTCACAGTCAATATTCACATCTGTATTGCATTTTTATATTATTTAGTTTAAGGCATGTGCACATTTCACAAGCATCTCAAAATCTTTAAATGAGAATGAATTTATTATCCTTTTTTTTCTTCTCTAAGAATGCATTCAGCAAAATATTTTAGCTGTAAATATACAAACAAATAGAGCATATGAAACAACTTCACTTTATCTGCGCCACGGTTAAACGTACTGTGAAAACAAATTGTGTCCGATTCATACAGTAGGTGACACATTGTCATCCAGTGTGGATGTGTTTGGTGGCAGAACTTCAAATTCTTCACAAACCTGCTTCCTGTGGGCAAACCCCCTGCAGCTAGACTCAAGTATTATGACTATTGGCACTGTTAATGTGTAATGATGTCATCATCTCCTTTTAAACTCTATTGTGAACAATTACCGTTAGAAATTGTGTTTGTAATATCCTCTACCAACTGTAATAGCTAAGCAAATAAGCTACAATGTCCCTCTGAAACATTATAGTTTTGTTTGCTTGTTAATCATTTAATTCCCCATACACTGCAATACAAGTTAGATTCTCTACTTTAACAGTCTACTTTATGAGGGTTTTTTTTTTTTTTTAGATCTGATTAGATTAAAACTATGCAACTTCTCTTACATAGTGTCCTATAAAATACAATTTTAGTGAAAATGGCATAAATGGAGAGCTCAGAAAGTCTTACCTCATGTTGAGAATATAGAATCTTCCTTGGCAGGGACAATGGAATGGATGGACAGAGGAGTGAGGAGATGAGGGATGATAGAGGTCTCACAGCTGTCTCAGACCCAGGTTCATCCCAGTGCACTGCTTCTCACTAATGACCAGAGGCCCTGAATTCCTGTAGCTCCCCCGGGACAACAGCTGCTGCCATCCCTGGTTTCTCTGCAGGCTTTGAAGGGGACGTGGCAGCAGTTGAGCTGGCTATGGTCCTGCCTAGTACAGCAGCAACTCAGGGATGGGGACAGACATGCTTGTTATGCCAGCAGGGTGGCTAAGCCTGCTGAAACCATATCCAGCCAATTACTCCCCCAGAATGCCAAGCTGGCTCTCTAATGGAGAAACTGGGGAGCACATGCTGTTAGGTGCTCTCACCGGTTTACAGGTTTTACAGGTAAGCAGCATCACTCCCACTTCAGGTCAGGCTTTTTTTCCCCCCTGTTCATTCTGACAGGAAAGATTAAATAGGGACAAAATCTCAGTTTGATTCTCTCCAAACTAATTTATTTAAAATGACAAATTCGTTTTAGAGCTCTTGTTTCTCTCTATTTCCCATCCAGTCACACATAGCCCCTGGTTAGGCTTAGCCTTTATACTATATGCAGTGAGAGGAAGTGCTATATAAAAAGTGAAATGACCAACCTAGAGGGGTGGATGTCTGTGGTTAGACAACCTAATCATTCTGTCCACGTTCCTACTGTTCAGATAAGCAGCAGAGGGCCTCCATTGAGCCTTCCCTCCATCGACAACATATACTTTAACACAGCTAATTTGTGCAAGTCTTGCAGCACTCGCACATAATTTAGAGATCCACTTCAGATTTCACTCGAGAACCAGTGCACAGTATGGAGGAATGGAGGTCAGAATAAGTGGAGCTGCTATACAAACAAAGAGAAATACACTTTAAATATATGTATGTTCAGAAACCATTGTTCTCTGTCAAAGCTGATGAAGTAGCAACCGGCATCAGTGTTACTGCAAATTTATTGTAGCAGCTGTGTGTAAATACAGTTAAATGTGAATGTGAATAGTTTTGCTGTGGCACAAAATCAGCCAAATAAGGAGTGCCTGAGATTTATATGGTATGTTAAAACTACAGGGTCACAATAAATTGAGTTAGAGAGAGATATTACAGACTGAGAAAATGTATTTTGTTACATGTGACAGCTTCTGGACCGCTCTTTTTTCCTTTATGTTTACGAAACAATTTGTGGGAGTACGCTGAGCCAACTTTCCTCTAACGATGTGTTATGAGACAGAGAAAAACAAGAGAGAATCAATAAGACCTGTGGTCATGTATAATCTGCAGGGCCAGCAACCTGGCTGCCAACAAATAAAGATTTTTTTTCTCCTGTATATTGCATTCAAGGATATCGGACAATTTTGTAGGAGGTAGGTGGCTATTTTCACCAAATCCTGGCTGCAGGTCAGACAGAATGATTGCATCTCTGTAAGCTCTGTGGGTTAACACAGCACTGTCCCCAGACTGGAGGCCTCCAAGTGTTCTTTACATTTATTTGTGCATCATGTTCATACTCATGCATGAGCTCAGATGGGACACATTGACAAACTACATTGCAGAAGCCAAACCACAATGGTGGCAAAATAAATCTTTTTAATCGCATGGAGAGTAATGTGCGCTTGTCAGCATCTTTTTCTGTGCACAATCTTCCTCTAACAATGCACTATGTGATGTTATGTGTGTGTGTGCATGCATGTGTATGTGTGTGTGTGTGTGTGTGTGTGTGTGTGTGTGCGTGTGTACGTGGGGGGGGGAGCAACTGGGCCCTCCTCCCACCCTCCCAAGTGTCCACCTTCTACTGGCCATCCATCCATCCATCCATCCATCCATCCATCCATCCATCCATCCATCTTCTTATATGGAGCAGCAGGCTAAGCAAGGTATTCTAGACGTCCTCCTGGTCTCCTCCCAGTAGGACATGCACAGAAAACTGTACATACTAGAACTGGTATTGCATGTCTGTTGGTCTTTATGTATTTAACTTTTTTGTCCTGTTAAAGGAAATTTTCTTTTAGCCAAAATGAAGTTTTGAGGAGAATGAGTGATTATAAAACCTCCTCAGAAAAAGATGTGATCTTTGGCTACATAAGTAAAATTGCCTAAAAATAATCTATAGTCTACAGTCTAAAAATATCCAATTTATAATAATGACATATATGGTTATGGTATTCTACTGTATTTCAGCATGATTCCATGTATGTTTCTATAAATTTGTGTTTTGTTTTTTATGAAAATGAGCAAAAATGCAGTCATTAGTAGAAATAAGGTAAAACATTACATACTGTATAATTTTGAGTGTCCGGTTGCATATTCAATTCAAACATATTCAAGTCAAATCAGTTCTGTTTTGTGTATAGAAGAAGACCATTTCCATTCTTATCTTTCATTCTTGCATAATCAACTGTGTTATTCTGGAGCATGGCTGAACTCCTGAACTGTGCTGTGTTTAGCGGAGAAGATGTGTGCTCTTAGACGTGCATTCCATCGGTCTCTCTTGATGAGGTCACTATTTTATATAGGGATAAAGAGATGTTTTGTTGAGAAAGTCAAAGAGGAGGAGGATAGAGAAGATGTTGGGAGGTCAAGGTCACATGGTGGGCCCTAAGATCTTGTGGTAGAGGTAGTGCACATCCCCTGAGCTACATTTACCCTTTAGCTGCAGTCAGGCAAGCAGGCTGAGTGGACAGGGGTAGCTGGGGGGAGTGCGGGGGCACCGGAGGAATGAGAGAGAACGCGAGACGACTGAGCTGGAGAGAGAAATGTAGCATTGAATCTTAATGTCAGATCAGAGCTGAGCTGAGCAGATCTCTCCTGCTAGCAGTGTGAGAACACGCATCTGTATCAAGGGTAAAATATTGTGATCTTTGATTATTCCCTCTGTCACCTTTCATTAATGTTATCCAGATAGAAGGTAAGGCAGCCTGACATGCACACAGGAGAACAGAAAGGATTTCACAGACACATTGGTGAGATAGCTAAGGATTTTTGACAGAACCCTTTGTTTCCGCTGTGCTGTTGCAGTACATTATTTCTCTGCAGGTGTAGGTCACATTCATTTCATACAGAGATAAAGCTGACTGTTTTCAGCTTCTTCTTCTTTTCTGTTTGTGGCTTCATGTGATAAGAGCAGAAATAGGCAATTTGCCCTCATCATGAACAATAAGGAGAGAAAGGACTTTAAGTGGTTTATGAGTGGAATCACACACAGTTCGAATGACTGACTCACACACTACAGCTGACTACAAGGAGGGTGGGATCCTCCACAGAAATGTAAAATAGGAGGATGAGGTGATATGGTTGAATGAATCATCACAAATATAATCTCTTATATTGATATAACATCATATGTCTTATATCATTACATGTCAAATGTGTTCATCTCAAACAGAATAAATTGATTTCTGAAGCAGTTCTTCAATAAATAAAATCTCAATGACAGAATTTTGTTCATCATTATTTTGGAAAAAAGACTTTTCTAGAACTATGATGAGAAGATTAAATCAAAATCAATATATGGTTCAGCTGAATATGGGTAATTTACAATATTGCCTTATTGCCCAGCCCTGGTGGAGGTGTTAACATGACAGAATCTGTGTTTTGTTTATTCTAATGGAATCAAATGGTACAAACAAATTCCAGTTTCACTGTTGTGCAGGGCTCCTATTCCTCCAGATGAATAATTCAGATTGTACATGTTAGGAGACCAGGAATAGATTCTTAAAATAACAGGATGATGGAGGGATGGGTGAAGGGTGGGGGAATAGAGGGAAAGAGGGACAACAACTATCGGAAGAGCATGACAGCCAGTGAGCCTGGGATTTTGTCATTCCCTCAGCATCCCAACCTCCGGTCCCTCCTTGACCTGGGATAAGAAGTATCTCTTGATAGCAATGCTGTTCCAGCCATCATTACACTCACAATACAGCTAAAACACACTGTCCTGCCCATGACAGTAGGAGCATGTTAAATCTGTACCTATCAGGCATAAGTTATGATAGGAGGACAGCATGTTTTGGGTGCACTGTGGGTGTAATGATAGGTGATACAGAAATGGCATAAAGAGATACTCCTTACCCAAAGGAGGGCATCTCAACCTCTGTCCATCCTTCCTTTCTTACACCTGATGTACAGATTTAACATGTTTCTCGTGTCACTGGCTGCCGCCCTACTGTCAGATTGTTCTTGTTAAGCTGAGCTGCTTTAGATTGAGGGACCGGATCAGATTAAGATGCCAAATCGTCTCGCTAAAGCAAGCCTTCCTCCAACAGTGAGAGAAAGATGGTCACAGCAGTGCTTCAAGGTTTCACTTTCACATTCAGGAATCAATCCCTGCTCCCAATTAAGTGTTTTAGGTTGATGTGTATACCAGCAGTCTAGGAAGGCAGCTGTTGAGGGCTGTACCTTTCCCTAAAGCACATTATGCCAGCACTGCTCTCCGATTCCCTGATAACATTAATGCCAGGCAGATGTCCCTGAACTAGTCCAAACATTTTCTTAATATTAAAGTTGAACACTGGCCTCTTTTCTTTTCCACTACTGAATTTCCTGAAAATCTCCTGTGGCTTTTAAGAGCAACAAAATATTGACCCACAATATCTTCCGCATCAACAACATCGAGGACATTTGCTTCCCTAATGGTGGAAAAATCAATAGGTAAAGAATAGGCTTATTTATATTTCACGCAACGTGCCATGTTTGGGGTTTTGTGACGAGTTTATTGCTGTACAGGGATGCCGGGGAGGAATAATACAATAATGAAAAAGCATGTCTGTGAATCTCTATCAGCTGTTGTCATTCTATAGCAAATAGCATCCGTTCCAGACGAGGACCTCTCCCTTATCAAGACACCGTGCTATCTCTGTCATTAGTCTGAGTCCAACTCAGTAGGTAATCTAGAATGAAAAGACAGCTTGGCCCCTCAGATCTCACCCAATGACTCCCTCCACTATCAAAGTGCTCTTTGAAGTTCTAAAATTGGTTCAAGTGTCCGGTCAGAGTTCCTGCAGCAAACGCTACGGTAGTCATTTGAGGCCGCTCTCTTCTTTCGAGTTGTTCCCCAATTCAACCTCAGATGTCCTTCTATTCTTTAGCAGAGGCCTCTTCATGTTTATTACAAAGAACCAATCAGGATATGGCCCTGTGTTTGGACCTGGTCACAAGCCCGTATAAACTGAAGTGTCTTGGGATATGCTTGTCACCTTCTTTGCACGGAGACTCATTTGCTAGTCATCCTTGACAATGCCACTTCACCTAATAGACTCATCGATGAAAGGTGGGGCCGAAAAGTCAACAGAATAACAATTAAAAAAAAAAGGATACAGGACAGGAAATATAAACAAAGCACACACTGGGGGCTAGAATAAAGCTGGGATGTAATATACAGTACATATGAGATGTAAGGGATGTCAAATCTAAACGTGTCATTACGATTAACATGAACCCAAGGCCAGGGCAGCCAGAGCATGAAAATTAACAACACTTTCTGCAATTATGACTCAGTCAGGAAAACACACACACAGACACACACACACTCTCACACACACACACGGACACCTCTGAATAATGTTGAAACACTCCTTCCTTCATGCACCAAGGCGAAGGTTGTCCCAATCATCTTTTCGCCTACTGCAGTTTTACAGCCCCAGAATGACTGCTTCTCTCTCCATTACCTCTGCACTCGTTTGACTGGCAGATGGGTGGAAAGATGGTGGATGGAGAGTGGGCGGGTGGGCAATCATGGGACTGTGTGTCACAGTGCGTGCGTCTTTCGAAGCACTATTTGTCGTCTCAGCAGATGAGATGGGAAAGGCACGTGAGATGTGGCTGGGCCTTATTTAAAAGCCTCTTTACGGTGCCCACTGAACCAACGTTGGCATTCCCTAATGGTGCATCACAGGCACGCCCTCCTTTGCTAGTCCTCGTCATCCCTATGTCCTCTGTCCTTGTCTGTTTTCATTGTTTTAATAGCTTCCAACAGCTTACGTCGCAGGCAATAAAGGCATTATTATAATACATAGCCGAATTTTTATACAGATTAAATATTCTGCAGAACTGTATTTTTGTGGCTCGCAATACTAATCTCTGTTCAATCCAACCGCTTCCTTATCTGTGCTCGAATCATTCGGTCGAAGAAGGTGTCCTTTCCAGTCCGACGGTAGCATGATCCAGTGAATGGCAGGGGCCGACAGTGAGAGAGACAGAGGCTGATATGAGAGGTTAATGGAGTTAATACGGTGAGATGGAGAGAGGAAAGGAGAGGTTAGATTGGAGGGACACGTATGGAGACAGAGCTGAGATACAGGCAGGGTACAAAATTATCACCAGCCACTTGACGAAGGCGGGAAAAAAAATCTATACCTGTGAATGAAACAATTGACGTCAGTAGCCATTGGCAGGTTGCAGAAATAGGTCTACTTCACAACAAACTCTAGAACAAACACGTTGATTTTATCGCTCTGTTCTGTATCAACTCTGCACACAGTGTATTTACCTGTAGTGGGAAAATCACCTATCAATAATTGTATTGCCACTGGGCAAGTGGGCTCTTGCTGTCCACCATTGGTATGATTACATAGCTAGTTCAGTGTTTCCTCCTCCTAACCTGTCAAAAAACAAAACAAATCTCAAAAAAACAACTAGTACTGTTATGATTAATTTGCTAGACGTCCTGTCTGTTTTCTTGTGTGTATATTTTTTATCTATTTAAAAACCCAGCACCAGAAGATCTAAGAGCTTGTGAAGGATTATAAAATAACAGAGAATCTGCAAAGTAGGTTGATCCCAAACCATTGAGAGCTTTATAAACAAGTTTAAAAAAAAATAAAAAGAACTTAAAATCTATTCTACAAGATACTGGGAGCCAATGGGGTGTAGCTAAAAGTGGGGTAATATGTTCTTTCTTCCTTGTTTTTGTTAAAGGTCTAACAGTGCAGTCCTGAATAAACTGAAGCTGACTGCTTTGGAAGACATGTAAAAATAGCATCGCAAAAATCTAATCTATTTGAAACAAAAGCATGAATAAGTCTTTCAGTCTTTCAGCATCTTTCAGCATCTTTCAGCATCTCATCTATGGGATAGGAACAGCTTTGCTTTGGCAATAGCTATTAGGCGATAAAAAGCTTTTTTACTTTCTTTATGGGTGAAGTAAAATTAAGCTCAGAGTCTAAACTAATGCCCAGACATATTACTTCTGATTTAATCTCAGGAACCAGATGCCCGAGTCAGTAAGAGAATAGATCTCCCTTGGCTTTGGGGCCAACTAGAGGTGTTTGAGTTTTGTCGTCATTTAGAATCAAGATGTTATTGTTTATCCAGTTTTTTACTGCTGCCTTTCCAGTGGTCCGAGAATGCAGGGCATTATAATCATCAGGCTAAAGTGAAATATACAGCTGTGTGTCATCGCCACAGCTATGAAAATTAAGATTCTATTCCCACATGATGGCACCTAAAGGAAACTTATACAGTGAAAAAAGAAATAGACAAGAATTTTTTTTATTGAGATGTACGACAGGAACCGCTCTAAAACAGTCCCTGAGAGCCCAGCCCTGTCCTCAAGATGCTCCATATCCATAAGAATTTCATGGTCAATGGTGTCAAACGCCGCACTTTTATCCAAAAATCTATCATACTGATTGGGAAGGCATTTTGTTTATGTCCATATTCTGAGGTGGTAAAAGCAATGTTTTCATCCTCTTTCATTTATGTTTGTCTTGTCAGTTTTTCACACACACAAAAAAAAAAAAAAAGCTTTCAGCGGCTTCTCTCAGTAAACAAATAGGACATTTTCGTTCTACATAGAGAGCAGGGAGCAAAGGTCGCACAAAATTATGCCAGAGAATTCAGCGCTGGACAGAGACCAGGAGCGAAAAGAAGACAATATGTAAAATCTACTGTTGGCCTGAAAATGATACAAGTGAACGGACTGAAATACCTCAGCAACATTCTCGAATTTGTATAAATGGTTTATTCCTTTGTTGTCAACTTGTATGCTGAATACACAGACTTCAGAATACCAAGACTGCACATCGTGACACTTGTCTAACTCGGGCAAACTCAACCCCAAAGTGGCAACTGGAGCATGTAACTCTGATATGTTGAACGTATATGAGAGTTTGAGTGTGGATGCATGTAAGTGAGTTATGTCTGTGTGTCTCCAGTCTGCTTTAATCTCCACCCATCTGCTGCTGGACCTCCTCTCCCTGTTCAGAGGCCTGTTGTGGCCCACCCGATCTGCTGTGCCTGACCTGTGTGTGTGAGTGTGTGTGTGTGTGTGTGTGTGTGTGTGTGTGTGTGTGTGTGTGTGTGTGTGTGTGTGTGTGTGTGTGTGTGTGTGTGTGAGAGAGCCAGGTTCTTTATGAAGTGGTGTCATTAAAGCAGGGAGAAGGAGCAAACTGGTGATTGCAGTGATTTGGCAGAGGCTACATACTCTGTCCTCCAATCAGAGCCTTTACTTGGCCTCCTCCAGCTCCACAGCAATCATAGAGCACCAAGTCCACAGTGGACATCCACAGACACACACACACAACTACACACACACACACACACACACACATACACACACATTTATCAGCCTCAGGTATGGATTTGTCATTGCCATTATCTGTTTGCACTGTGAGTGCATATGTATAACAGAAGATCTGACTAGATTTGGTACTAGAAGAGGGTAAATATCTAAAATGGTTGTAATTAGGGGCGGCTGTGGCTCAGGGGGTAGAGCGGTCGTTCACGGAACAAAAGGTCGGTGGTTCGATCCCCAGCCCCTGCAAGTCCACAAGTTGAAGTATCCTTGAGCAAGATACTGAACCCCAATTTGCTCCCCGGGCGCCGCGTGTAGTGGCAGCCCACTGCTCCTCAGGGATGGGTCAAATGCAGAGAAAGAATTTCCCCATGTGGGACTAATAAAGGTATCATTATTATTATTATTATTATTATTTTTCTTCAATTAAAAAGAACATAACACTTGTTTGAATTCCGCAGAGCACCTATATTTACAAGCCTTCTTACATTAAGACAGTTGGGATTAAGAAAAATGCACTTAACAGGAGATTAAATGGACTGCTGCTCCTCTGCTAATGTACTGCACCGAGGTTGTTTTAAGTGAGTCGAAACGAAATAGTCAATAAAATGAAAAGGTTCCATGTCCATGCCACTGTACCGTATACTGTATATTCTAAGTGGGTTGGCATAGCAACTCTCTTTGCTAATGTAACACACACTGTGAATAGATGGTTTTATGAAGTGTGTAATAGCACCGTGAGATTACTGCTTGCATTCACAGCCCCCCCAACAGGCAGGTGCCTGCAAAATGAACAGTGAAATGTGACTGACATAATTAAAGAACTAGCATGTAATTAATCTTTCAGTAACATCGTGTCAACGTCTTTGCATTGACACTGAGAATCTGAATATACATGCTGTACAGAATGTTTCATAATTACAAAGAAGATATTTGAGGACATCTCACAATGGCCCATGGCCATAAAGTTGTAACTAAAGAACCTTTCCCAAATCTGCAGCGTGGAACTTTTTCTCTCTGCCTTCTGGCAGAGTAATTACACATTGTCGATGCACGCTCATGACGTATGCCTACAGGTGATCGGTTCTTTTTTGACTGTAATGCTCTGAATGTAGAATTCCCTTTTTTATCTGGAGGAACAGAAACTTTCCTTGCACGCGTGTTATGTTTTTCTGCCATAGGCTCCACCACGCTCCTAGTTGTTGTAGCCTGCTCCATCACACACGCACACACACACACACACACACACACACACACACACACACACACACACACACACACACACACACACACACACACACACACACACACACACACACAACCACCCCCACATCCCAACTTTAAGCTCTGGCAAACCAATTTCTACAGGTTGTAGAAAAATCTTGAATCATTACCAGCACCGGTGTGAGAATGTCACCACAGACATGTGATTTTTGAAAAAAACTACAGTGTACTGCAAAATACAAAGATATTTATCTGGCACTGATATTTGTAATATGCATTGTGTGAACTTGAATGTGACAGATGTTTATTTGTGAGTAAAAGTTCTGCACTGCAGCTTAGCGGACATCCAAAGAGAAGTGTCTGTCTAACGATGAAAGGCGACCATTTAGGGCGTGTCACTGTAGCCTGTATCACTACCATAATGATCTCTCGTTTCTTTTAATACTGAGATATCAAATTATCCCTGTATTAACAGTCCAAAATGACAACTCATCAAATGCTACATTTGTGTGGTGTAAAGTCTTGTCCCGGCGATGTAGAAAACTACTGCACATCATCCGCATGTTTTAATGTATTCAAAAGGTATAGAGGGAGAGGTAGTTAAACCAGGAGAGAGAGAGAGAGAGAGAGAGAGAGAGAGAGAGAGAGAGAGAGAGAGAGAGAGAGAGAGAGAGAGAGAGAGAGAGAGGGAGAGGGAGAGGGAGAATGAATTATAAAGTGTAGAGACCTGAGCACTAAATTGATCTTCAGTCTGTCTGTCCGCAAAAGGTGCTGTAATGAGAACGGCAGACCAGATGCATGCGTGGACCATCTCTTCCCCATCTTCATCCCTCTCTAAAAGAAGACAAGTTTGTTTCTCAAGGTGATTGTTGTGGTGATAAGGGAGAGGGTGTTATTAAGTGTGACAGCGGAGGGGCCGAGAGACAGTGGTTGACTGGATAACCTTGTCCCCATCCCCGCCTCGCTTCCGTCTGCATGAGCATCTCCACCACTGGCCTGGCCTGCCTGCTTGTTCATCTGGACACAATCTGCTGGCTGAAATTACCTCACGGCCCCAGGAAAACTAAACATGATTTCTGACCTTTCCATTCTGTGTTCAACAGTAACCTTTGCTGATCCACCTAGGCTACGAGACGAACGAGAGCGGAAGGGATGTGTGTGTTTATAAAAAAGCGTGAGTGAGGATAAATGTGTGTTTAGCCGAATTCATGTATGTTTGCATATCTAAAGGCGTGTATGGGGGGGTAGATGTAATAACAGCAACACAAGCTAAGCACAAGATCATTCTCTCCTGCAATAAATGCTGGATTTTTCTGAGTTTTTAACGTTAAAAGGCTTTTCCGATACTTTGTCTAAACGCTGTAAGCAGATGCTGCTTCCATCTGAGTATATGCTGACTGAGTGGGTCACAGAAGTTGCAATAATAGTGTGCTTTATTGGAAAAAGAGTATAAGACACTGTGTTTGCCGAAATACTGCATTTTTCAACTAAGTAAAGTCATTACATCATCACTCTGCTTCCCCTTATTATTTGCCGTGTCAGCAAGTTGTGTTTTTGTTGTTTTGGTTTTATCATCAGTAGTTTGTTAGATAAGGTTAATTGATCTCCACCTATCCAGTGTATTAGAGAATTGTCGTGATCTATTTCTTCCACTGACTCTGCATAACTCCGACAGCCTCAGCACAATCTGACCCCGAGGAGCAAAGCACATCCCTATAGAAATTATTTCATTATCTCCTTCTCTCTCGCTCTCTCTCTCTCTGTTTGTCTGTTGCTCTCCTGCTTCCTTTTCCCTTGTCTGTCTTCAATAAATTCCTCTCCAGCCCGCACCAGCAAAACAAACCAGGCTGTGCTGATGTGAGGGTAAATTCAAAGAGCTTACAGGCAGAGTGACCTGAACATCCCAGGCCAGCTTGGGAGAGTTAGCAGGCTGAACTCGGGGCTAGCCGAGGCCTGCACATCAGTATTGTTTGTGTGAGAGCACCAGAGGGGATTTGGACAAGGAGTGCGAGCTCTGAATGTGTGACCCACAGCTGGCCTTACCGTTGGATTAGCTAACCCTGATCCCCACAACCTCTGAACATGCTTCCTACTATTTCAAGATCTCTCGATTTATGTCCAGCCAAGCACAATGTGACCAGAAATCTATAGATTTCTTCTCTTCAAAGGGAGAAGATGTATTGTTCAGCTTTTTGCTTTGCCCCCGCCGCCCCTCCCTTATCCACACTTTTCTCTGTTTATTTTGCACTCTCTCTCTCCCACATTCAGTGTCAGTACAAATTCCCTTCTTTCACCCCTCTACTCTCACCATCCATGCTTTCACCTCTTATTCCTCTCTCTCTTAACTACCCCTCTCTCCTTCGTTCCTTCTGTATTTTCTAAAGGGGATCAGTGGAGCTTAGAGGCCTTCCTGCCTGGTTCATTACTGAGGTGCTCTGACATGGAGAGCTCGTCTCTCCGGTAAGGAAAAAAGAGAGCAGCACTGATGTTTAATACATGGACCACTCTGTTGTCTTTCACGCCAGATAAATTCATCATCAAAAACTGAGCACAGAACAGCAACGGAGCATGTAAAACTGCTCTCTCAATCTAGATTCCCAATCTTTCTTTTTTGTGTGTACTCACTCTCCATTTCACTTATTGTTGTTCCCCCTCTCTCTCTCTCTCTCTTTGTTCCGTCACATCTCAGTGAACTGGAGCAAACCTTTTTCATTGTCCTTCAGATGGAGTAAACACAAAAACACAACCAAACAACGCTGCCCGGCCCGCAGAATGAAATACAGCTGATGAAAAGAAAATTGGCCAATTCCACTTGGTATCGTATGTGTACATTGCGTGTGTGTCTGTATGTAAATATGTCACATGTACTGGACACGTCCTTGTGTGCGCACACATGTTCATATTATCATGTATCCAACTTCCCACTGTGAGTGTGTGCGTTAGCATGAGGGAGAGCGAGGGAGAGCGTGTATGTGTGTGTGTCAAAGCCGTATGGTACATGTTTGCCTGTTTGTCCTCTCTGTGTGGGCGTATGCGTGGGCGGCAGGCCTGACTTGTTAATGCCAGAGCCCGTTTCTAATCGAGGCCTCCTCAGTGGGCTGCAGCTCTAGCTGTGCCAGGCAGACCTGCAGGAATACCAACAGGGCCCCAGCTGACAGCTAGCCTGCTCCTCTCTCTGCTTTCAGCTCTGAGCTATAAATTTTAGCAATGGGTTAAGCTGGGCAATGTGGAAAACCACAAAGGAACACACAAAAAAAATGTACAACTTAAAGAGAATAACAGTTAGCCTGAGAGGGGGGGGTGGCTCTTTAAAGAAATAAAATAAAATATTTAAAAAACAGCTCTCAAAAATGAGACAAGAAAGGGCAGATAGTGATGGTGGAGTGCTGAGAGGGGTGCCACTGCTGAAGGGTTTGGATGATATCAAAGTGATTAAAGCTGATTTATCCTGTGTAAGGACACCAAGCCCTCTAAGGAGGCTCTGAACAGCCCTTCAAAAATGAAATATCAGCAGCAGTCAGTGCCAGTCATCAGTGGCATGTGTGATGGAAAATCAATCTTTTTCATATCAGAGACCGGTGAGGAGAAAACGACAGAGACAGGTCCCTGCTGCCACCTCGGTGCTCCGCTTTAAACACCTCCCCATCAGAAGCATCCAGGAATATTCTGCGTCATCAGTGACGGAGACATTCGCGGTGCTGGTGGCTCAATGTGTAACGGCTCCTGTTCTGCTAGATTAGGTAGGTGATTGGCCATTAATATTAATTTCACAGTGTGTCTTTGTTAGACAGCAGCAGGGGCTGACAGAGTGTTTGGATGGATTTACAGTATATTTCCCTTTTATTTCTCTAGGCAAGGTGGTTTACTCACGGGAAGCTTCGTTCTATCAGATAAGGAAAATGTTACGAACATGTTCAACAGGAAACTGCTTAATTTTGATGAAATGTGCAAGAGCCATTAAATATTTAGTGGAATTGTTAGAAAAATATGTTCCATTGTCTTCTTTTTTGATGACTATAGGCAAGTTGCTTGACTTTTTTTAGTGAAACAGTAACCAGGGACAATATAGGCCTACTGATGGCCCTGTGGCCTATACAGTCTGGTCTTAAATACAGCAGAGAATTGCTTCTGGAGGAGCGTAGGTCCAGCATGCACAAAACCACAGTAACAGGTCTTTCCCTAATGGACGGTCAACCTAGCACAGGTGATCGGAACAGTCCTCATAATAAGATTAAGGGACTAATTAGTATGACTGTGTGTTGTAGTGTGACTGTATACACTGAGGAATATATGGCCCCAATTGGACTAATAGTGTGGCCCCTGTGAGAGCAGGCCAGACTGAGTCTGTCTCTGATATTCCTCCCTCCACTGCACTGACAGGCTAATTAATATTTTTTGCATCCACTCTCCCAGCTCCTGTAGACCATGCTGAATTATAGTGTTGAAGTTATTGATCTGGATACTGGCAGAGAAATAATGATCAAAACAGCAAAAATTGTATCTTTACAGTTTTGACAACATAAAGAAAGGCCAGCAATAATTACATTACCCTGAAATTATAGAGGTACAATGAAATCCTCTTTAGTTTTTTGGGGGTTTTTTTTCCAACAAATAAGAATCTCAGGCTTGTAAAAGTAGGCCATGGAGGAGCGTCGGCAGCACAGTGCATCACCTGCAACAGTAGTAAAAGAAGCTAAATACAGAACCAGATATGGAGACAGCCAAAATTATCTTTGCCAAAGATAATCACAGAGAGACTTCAAACCATGAAATTATAAGCAGGATGAGACTACAAGATTATAAAATATGAAATTCAGATCCATTCCTCACTCACATTCACTGTCTCCTCCTTTCACTTCTACCTCCTAACCCGTTTAAGTCCCGCTAGTGTTTGATTGCCCCTGTGGCACCACTCTGACCTGTTCATTTAAGATGATGTGCAACTCTCAGGTCTGTTCCAGCACTCATTTGTTCCTCGGTGGGGTCTCCACGGCCGGCCAGTAAGAGGACCCCATACTGACCAAAGTGCTCTGGGAGCTCTAAAACCAGCCACTCACAACCAAGTAAAGAGACAGCTGAGTGTCATTGTTAATGTGGACACACAGCACCACAATGGTAAAATCAATAGAGCTATAGGCAACATCAATCTTGACAGCACAGGTCCCTTTTGCTAGTCTCAACACTCCTCTGAAGCTCTGAATGAATGGGTGGGAGGACAAGAAAGAAAGACAGACAGACAGACAGACAGACAGACACACAGAAAGAAAGAAAGAAAGAGAAAGAAAGACAGACAGACAGACAGACAGACAGAAAGAAAGAAGGAAAGACAGAAAGACAGACAGAGAGAAAGAAGGAAAGAAAGACAGACAGACAGACAGAGAGAAAGACAGACAGACAGACAGACAGACAGAAAGAAAGAAAAAAGGAAAGACAGACAGACAGACAGAAAGAAAGAAAGAAAGACAGACAGACAGAAACAAAGAAAGACAGACAGACAGAAACAAAGAAAGACAGACAGAAAGACAGGAAGAAAGAAAGAAAGAAAGAAAGACAGACAGACAGACAGACAGAAAGACAGGAAGAAAGACAGACAGACAGACAGACAGAAACAAAGACAGACAGACAGACAGACAGAAACAAAGACAGACAGACAGACAGACAGAAAGACAGAAAGATGGTGATTTTTATTGGCCTTCCTTCCACCCATCTCAGGGGGTTTTGCCGTCCTTTGAAGATTGTGTGCATCTGACAGGCAGCCAAAGTGGCCATCCTTGTTCACCGAAAATAGGCAGAGGTTTTTAGGTAAAGCCTCAGAAGTGCAGCGCAGCAGCTGTAAGAAGTTGGCATCGTGTTTACATTTTCTCTGCCTGCTTGTTTTTCAGTCCCAAATCTCTTTCCACCCGGAT
This sequence comes from Chaunax sp. Z400, assembly GCA_037577475.1. Taxonomy (NCBI): domain Eukaryota; kingdom Metazoa; phylum Chordata; class Actinopteri; order Lophiiformes; family Chaunacidae; genus Chaunax; species Chaunax sp. Z400. The sequence continues at coordinate 11,932,235 of CM075188.1, forward strand.
AAGAAATGCTGAAACGCTGAAAACAGCAAAACCTCCTTCAAGAAACAAAAAGGCACTTGGCTTTGTTGCGGGGTGACACATGAGATGCGCACTAAAAAAATAACAGCAAGGTTCATTTTCTCTGCCACTGACTTGAAGGATGCCTCCTCATCCGATTAACATATATGCAGATAGGCAGGGAGTAAATGAAAGCCTCCAAAAACGGGAGAGATCAAAGTCGACAGAATTAAGGCCAAGTAATGAGGATCTTGGCAAGAAACTGAAAATGTATTGATTGTTTGGCAAGCTGTATGTGCTTCTGCTTAATTTCCCCCTCCCTCTATACCATTTTCTCTAATTTCTCAAACGCATACAGAGGATGTGGTGTGCGCTTTAACATGGGGCTCACTTTGTGGTGCTATGGCTCCATTATTGAGCCTAATAACTATATAATTTACTGTGCATTGATAATGTACTTGGCATAGGGAACTGAAGTTGCAGGAGGAAAGCCCATCACAGCTCCACACTCTTTCAATAACAGGCTCTTTAATCGCTTTCAATTACTGTCAAGGGTGCAGAAAGGATGAGACTTTGTTCAATTAATGCCCAAACCCAGTGGATTTAAACCAGAAACAATCCAAAAGCTACAAACTATACAACAGGTGAGATTACAGCCAGTTCTGCTACTGTTTGTTTTGCTTTGTGTGTAATTATCAAACTGCTAACACTGAGTATGTGTGGTGTGCAGCAACGTGAGAACAAAAGGAATTGGGATATGAAGTTGGCTGAAGAAATATTGCACTGCGAGCGATGCATGGAACAGAGGAGATCAGAGAGAAGGAATGAGAAGAAACTAGCCTAGATAAGGCAGATGAAAAGAGGACATGAATAAATGATGAAGAAAAGAAGACAACTACCTCCACGGCTCTCGCTGTCAGCCGGTTTCACCTGGATGGGGCGAGTCATCTGGGGTAGAGAGAAGAAAGAGCAGGAGGTTAGAGCTGGAAACTCTGGCTGTCATTGCCACAACAAGAGGTCACAAACCAGTGGTGTCGAGACCCCCTCTACTGACATTCAAAGTCACTTGGCTGGAGAGGGAACTCAATGCATCATGCATCACTGTTGACTTGACATTACAGTGTTTCTGCTGCTGGTTATTCAATGGAAGACAACAAGACAACTCAACGGTCTTTCATACATTAAACAAGATGTCTGTGTTTCCATTCAGATTTGTAGTATTTCACGGCAGGTGTACGGAGAGTTTGCGAGGTTGCATGTGTGTCTGAGTGATAGAGGCCGAGGCAGTCCTAATAAAAGTGAATCCAGCCACAAGAGGAGAGAGATCAATGCAGGCCTATTGATCCAGGCCCTTGGGCTGTTGAGAATGACTGGCTGGGAAGGATATTCTCTGGTTAGGAGGCTCACTCTAATCCACTGGACCCTGATAAGAATGGCATTGCCTGGATTAGATGCCTCTGTCATCACAGTCACGCTCTACCTCCCTCTGTTTTCATTATTTGTGTTGAAGTTGAAAAAAATTTCAGCGGACTTGGTGCGTGATTCATTTGGAGTAAAAGTTCAAAAGATGTATATGAGATTTACAATGTGTTTGTTTCAGCAGCAGCTGTTTATTTAAAATGGATATATGCCTTTGAGCCACATATTAGCACACATATTGTTTATACATCCACCCACACAGGTATAATATGTTTGCATTTATAGTGGCACAGCATAAAGCTCACAAGACCATTTATGTGCACGGATCTGAACCCAGTGTACTTCCTGCTATGATTCAGTCCAAAACAAATAGATTTAACAATAAAAAAAATTCATACCTTTTAAAAAAATTGGGGCTAAAATTGGCACGGATTTATAATGGAACATAAAAGCAACCTATTAACACACTTACATTTTATAGTAAACCAGTTGTAGCTGCTGTTTAAGCATCGTTTTATTGCCAGAAACAATTTTTCCGTTACCTGCCATCCCAGTCAGTTCTATGAAAACCATCCTGCATTGATGCTTTTATACCAACATACAGTCTTATGCTCCATAGCCCTGTCATGTACTTTGTTTTCTGTTCTCTTTCAGAGCAGGGCTGAAAAGGTCAGATTTAAAGACAGGGCAGTCCAATAAAAGCATGACATGTTCAAGGAGAAACACCATAATGGCATTTTAAAATGTCTTAATAACATGCTGATATATGGGAGAGAAGCTCAGGCCCAATTCATTAAGAGCTAAACGTATCCATTTTCACCTTGAGGAACTGAGTAACCTTCCCTCACTGAAATTATTCCATAAATTTACCCATCGTAAATAAGAACTAGCACCGGCAAAGTCTTTGTAGGAAAACAGGGAGGATGTTATGCTTGTGAAGGTTTTAGCTCCTTTTCTCTTGGCTCACTTCCCATCCTTCTGCCTCCCCATCTACAAGTGCTTTCTTTTCCTTGTTTGACACAAGTAAAGTAACCCTACAGTATGCTAATGCCAAGCCACAGGGCGCACTGCTCCACAGTAAGCTCAGATAGATTACAGAATCAACCACAACTCGATTGCACACATATTTCAAAGAAATCTGAGACAGTTACACGTCAGAATGGGGGGTGGGATCATCCACAAGACAAATTCACAGATAACTTTACAACCCTCTGCTCCTTCGCAACACAGGAAGTCTTTGAATTTGGATCTGACATGTCAAACAGGCATAAGATGCTTCCATCCTGCCAGTTGATTCTTGTTCAAATACATGATGGAGGAGGCCAAATCTGTGGCTGTGGCTCCTCTACCATGCTACGATCTCAGCCATCTCTGCAGGGTGGCTGTGTGTGGGAGGAAGCTCTGTTAAAGCTAGTTACTGTTCAGCCTCCAACACGCCAGCTTAATGGTCTATTTATTTGCCCGAGAGCAATGCATTATGGTCCTGAAAAGTCACTACTGATGGCTCTCAGTTTGTTGCATTCCTTTTGAAAACATATGAAGAACATTGTGTAGTTCCAGCAGAAATGATGTGAAGGTTGCAAAGCCCTTTTGTACCATATGTATGAGCGCATGCATAGACATGGTAACGTCAAGAAAAATATATTAAGTGCTGCTTTTTGTCAGGAATGCCGTTCATCCATTCTGGATGCTGTACAACACGTTTTCCCTCTGTTGTTGGGCTGGAGCAAGAAACAGTCACTGCTGCTTCCTGTACAAATAACAACACGTCTTAAAGGAAACTGATGATTTTCAACCAGCATTGTATCATTACAATCTGAGTAGCATGTGCTGCTGAACGCCGCACATACGCTTGCAAAACTTCATAAAGGCTGAATTTATCAGCTGACGAGCTGTTGTTCAAACTACAGATTGTTCTTTCATGGACACAATAACAGAGGTGGAAAAAAAAATCAAATCAAACTGTGAAAATGATTATCAAAAATGAAAAATTATCCGATTCAGTGGCTATTTCTCGCCTAAATTGTTTCCAGAAACAGATTTTAGCTGTTATACAAGAATATTTTTTACCAGCCCATCGTCATAGTGTCTCCCGATTCAAAATGGACAGGCCAAAACCAAACACCACCGAACTCTCAGTATGCCAACTGGAGCTTTTCTTGTATGCATTCTGGTTGTTGTAGGTTCTTTTTAATCATATGAGCATAAGGGAATACCACAGCCCTTTTCCTGTTTTGTCTAAACATGTAACATTAATTTCAGAAATATTTACATCTTTCTGCAGCATAGCCAGTTCAATTCTAGGACAAGTAGTGAAACATAAATTCTATTCACTCTATTCATTGAGTTAAATAGGTAGCTGACGGGTGAGGAAGGAGGAGCAACAAAGACAACATGAGGAAGAGAAGGTGAGAGATAGCGAGAAGTTTAAGAGAGATAGAGTAAATAGAGAAGCTGCCACTGCACTTCGCTGCAGCACAACTGTGCTGTACAAACACTGTATATTTACCAATATAATCAACCATCTGCCTTACAATAGACGCACTTGCTGATAATGTAATGTTTGCATTTTTTTGGGGACATCAATTATAACTAAGCCAAATGACTGAATGATGAAATGGTGTCGTAAGCTTCAAAAGGTATCGAGAGAGAAGCTTTAATTTGGTTGATAATTGGTTTGCTTTGCATTTTTATCTACCTAAGGACATGAATGTGACTCAAGTACATTGATTTATCAAACAAGACATAGCTATAGTTCTCTGTAGACCACAAGACACCGGCCTTGCGTCTGCATGGACATTGTACCACACCTCTACTGGTGCTTCAGGAGGACGCCAGATTGACTCCAAACAAACCTGGACCTGGACTGGACTGTGTGTGTGACCTTTAAGACATGTAGAAAATGCCAAACCATTAATTAACATTACATCCATTACAACATTTCAGGAGATATGATTATTAATGATTAATGATGTTGAGCCGCTGTGCCTTGAGAGTAAATGGCACAGACAGCGAAGAGGCACGTAGCGTCTCCGTTGCTAGGGGGACCTCTGCAGATGATATCATTAATATTTTCCACATTAATGATGCACTCTTTCACCCACCTGCATCCCATCCATTATTAAGCAGACAGATCATTTTCATGACCCAGCCTTCCCGATCTATAGATCACTAGATTATGCACCATTTAACTAATAAAAGGGATTGGACACCAGACCATGCGCTTTAGATTCAAAACAGTCCATTGTTTTTTTGCATTTTTCAGCCCTCAAAATAACATGTTGTGTACATCATACTAAACATTTGTCGTCTAGTATATTGTTGCACGTGTTTGTTTGTTTTTGTTGTTTTTTATCTGCAAGTTAAAAAATAAAAAAGTAAAAAGTAACAAAAATCAAATGTAGTGAGAAAATGTGTGGTTATGCAGTCAAAAGACTCATTTGAAGATTTCTTTGTTGGTGAGAAGCTGTAATATGCTGTTTATATGTTAAAGAGACAACAACAATGGATATGGAAGACGCCGTTCTAAGGACATTAGCGACATTTTTACTAATACAGTGAATAAACATGCTTCTTTGATAACTCATACAATGCGTTACTGTTCTTCATCTTCCTCCTTTAGTAGAACAGAAGAGTTTTTGTTGTCCTTGTACAAACCTTGGTGTTTCTCTCTTCCTCACTACAAACATTGCTGCTCTCAGGGCTCCGACAAATCTACAATTTCAGATGTTTTGTTTAAGCCATCTCATTTGCCCATTTGAGCCCCGAGTCAGTTGAATTAAAGCTGTTGCTTTTTAATATGGAGGATGACATAGAAACCCCCAGGCCTACTGTACATATTGTAGTGTGCAATAGGATATGCACACATTGCCTGTTGGTTTTTCTGTCTTATGTTAGCCAATCTTCAAGTCTAATGGTCTGCTACTAAAGTCTGCTATGGCTTAAACTAACTACAAATTTATATGAATGAATGTGACTAGTCTTAGATGAGCATATATATATAGATGCATGCTTCTTCTGACCTCAGTGTTCTGCTAAAGTTCAGGCTGGTTGGGGAGCAAACTATTCCTATCAAAACTATTATTGGCCACAAAAAGGACAAAGGCTCTGGCCTCAGGCTACAAAAGACATTCCATTGTCTGATTTCAAATTACACAGAGCAAGACCGTGGTCATGACTTGGCCTGTTAGTGGAGCAGAGGATTTGGAGTCTACTGTTGGCACTATCTGCGACAGTAATGAGTTCATATAGTAGAGTTTAGAGGGATTGAGAAGTACAGAGTCTCAGACTCCACACTGCTGAAACCCCTAAGAGGGCCAGTAGCAAGACAATAATACTGCTTTGGAAAGGCTTTCAAAGACCTGGCGCAATTCCAAGCACCAAACTTTGCTAGTCTTTAACTTTCATATTATCCAAAAAGAGGAAGTTCTATTACAGAGAAAAACATCTTCGGAAATAGAACTGCAGAAAACCTTGTCCTACTTCTGCAAAAGCTCATCACTCATTAGTTAAAATCTTTTATGCAAAAGCCCTTACAGTGCTTGCAATAAAATAACTTCAATAACTATACAATATGTGTGATGTCTTCTGGCTTTCATTCAGGTTTAATAGAGAGTAATGTTTGTCCTGGGATCATTAATATGCATTAGAGGGCCATCAAAGCTCATGTTGCCGCACTGCTCAGGAGCATAAACAGTCCTCTTCTGACTGGGCCGTCTCAGCTGATATAATTAATATTTCCAATTATTGATCTGAGAGAGTGCTGAATGGTGACTGTCTGGGGGCCCACAGCATTGACTAATAAATCTGTACTGTATACAGTAAGAAGGAGACAGAGGGGAAGAGAGAACACTGTTCTGTAATGATTTAATATGTCATGACATGCTTCATTGCAATGACAATAACTGTTAATCAACAATAAAAATTTCACAGATTACAAATGAAGGTCAAAATTGAAAGGCTTACTTTAGCGTGGTAATGAACTATTTCTTAATAATGTAAAATTAACTGGATATGAGAAGACATCTCACCACATTTATGTGAAAGTGTCATGCATTACAGTGATGTTTTGCAAAGGAGGACATCATCATGGCACAATTTTGTTCAACAAAATTATGATTTTAACTATAATAAAACATAAGAACAAACAACAAACATAAAATGAAACTATAATAAAACACTATGACAATGTTAAGAGTCTTTTAGAAATGGGTGCTATGTATGTATTTCTGGTTCTTTATCCATAATCATGGAGCAAACACTAGTTTCACTTGTAGAGGAGACTTGACCTATTAACTGTGGAATATTCTAGCAAGAAAAAGGTCCACACTTTTTTTTTAAATTGGGACATTGCATCATTGTTTGAACTTAGCATATCATAAACATAAACATGTTTTTATGTTTTAAACATGAAAACAAACAGACCAAAAAGAAACAAACAAAAACAAAAGAAAAAAAAAGAAAGAAAAAAATAATATAAAAAAACAAATATAAAACTCTACACAATTTGCACAACCTTAATGTATACTATACATTTGCAGAGAGATTATTTAAGTCCTGCAAACTTGACAAACAATACCCAAAAGATATTTATTTTTACAGAAATAGAGAAAACAGACAAAGCGGCAAATCCTTGTATTTTAGAAACTGGAAATAATCATTAAATATCTGGCCTTTAACAAAGATAAAATATCACATTAATTTAATAATTTAATTAACGAATTATTTCAGTATAAACCTCAATCAAAGCTTTATCCGAAATTACCATAGATAAGTTGCAAGAAATACATTAACTGAGTACAAAAATTTGGCATCTACACATCTAAAATTGCGTTGTCCATTCAGTGAGTGTGTGAGTGGGTATCTGCATGTCTCATGCTCTGACCGCTCTAGTCTTTCTGAATACGCTGAAGCTGTGTGAGCATGTTCATATACAAGCTTAAATGCATGTGAGAAAAAATGTTTTCGTCAAGCAGAATTTACTCATGTGAAAACGTGCTAACGGCAGCAGGGTGGTGATTCTGATAAGAAGCATCAGTCAGTGTTGGGGAGATGACGACCACGACCAGGTCTGGGATTCCTATCAGCACCAACAGGATTTAGAGCTCAAGGCTCTGAAGCGGACTGACAGACACCTGCAGAGCTCAGCTAGTCCGTATCACATCTGTGCGTATGCAGTTCTCCGTAATGCTGCATCCATTTTGAACAGAGAAAACATGAACTTGCATTCTCTAAAAGCGAGCTTCGTCATTCATCGTCAAAAAAATGCATGATTTTGTTTCGAAAGTGCAATTTGCATTTGCTTTGTGGTTATTTTAAATGAGGAAGTCTTTTTTTTTTCAGAGGCTGAATTGGTCCTTTTGGAACAAAACTGTTGATATCCATCTGTTGCTATAAACGTGTCTTGTATTACTCAAATTAGCCATGAGGCCACGGCTAACTCACAAGCGTGCTATCTGTGGTATCATTATTACTAGCACAACTACCACATCTCTGATTAAGACCATTAGACTTCTGTTGTTTGATACATCCAAGTTCCTGTTTATCTCTTCCCCCAAAACACTAACTGCCTCAAAGAAACAGCCTGAAGTTCATCTACCAAATGTTTTACAAAAGCCTTTGCAACCCTTTATGATCAGAGCTTTAGTAGCTGAAGTGGTTGGCCAGCTGTCTGACTGCTACAGCGCTCATTACACCGACAGCAGAACTCAGCTCTCATCAAGATTTCATGAAGGTGAATGTCGCACATCAAGACCATGCACCTCATTTATGGCACCCCATGACTCAGCAGAGAGAGATGCATGGCATGAGCTAATGCCAGTTTGTACCAAACTCTTTATTACATCTGTATAGAGTCTAATTAACTCAAAATTCCTATCGAAATGTCCATCAACTTGATTGTGTCTACCTGTCTTGTGGAGTTTAAGCGCCCCACCAGTACTTGACGAAGAGTCATGCAAGATTTGTGCAGTGGACTGGGGTATGCAGGTGACAGAAAAACAGTGTGCAATCATGAGGGGTAGTAGGAGAATTGAGACAGGAGGATTGAGCTCATGCCTAAATCCTGTCCTACTGAGCCTGTAGCGGGGCGTCCAAGAGATAAAAAGAACAAGAAGAAGTGATGGGTAAGAGACTAAATTAGATGGAGAATGGAGAGGAAAAGAATCACAGAGAAATTAAAACAAATGAAAATGCTTCAGATAATTTAGAGATGGAGGGATAAGAGAGGGTGGGGATCTATTAATAAGACGAGAGAGGAACAAAAAGACCAAAAAAAAACATTTGTCTTCCTCTCCTGTCCCTCTTTATCCATCACTTCCTGACTTACGAGCCACACTTTGGTTATCTGGGGAAGGGCATCACTCCCAGACATCTTTGGCACGCCTGCTTTTCAAGCCCAGAGAGCTATTGACATGGCCTGTTACTGTAATGCGTGAAGCAGTGGGAGACTCATTGTAAATCTGTGTCAACAAATGCTGGAGCAGCAGCAAGCTCGATCTCTCCCTCTCCGTCTCTCTCTCCCTCCCTCCCTCTCTCTCTCTCTCTCTCTTGCTTTGCCTCTCTCTTGCATTTACCAACCTATCTAATGAATCTTATCTGCACAGTACACAGGAGGCTTAAAGCTTTTGGTGGGCCCACATCACTCCCACACACACCGACTCTCTCTCTCTCTCTCTCTCTCTCTCTCTCTCTCTCTTTGTCTTATTCTGCTCGCTGTTTGATGTGGTTTACGCTCTTCAGTTCATTTTGAGGAACTGCCCTTAGAAAGATAAGATCATGACGACAAGACCCAACCCAGTGGCTTCAGAAGGGCAACATCATGCCCATCGCAGCATGTGGCACAGCGAGCGTCCAGAGTGAGCAGGAAGTAGCAAAATGGCAGAGGATATGTTCCAAGACAGAATCACAGATCTCGAGTTGTGTGAGGCTTTAATGCTTAAAGGTGCCCGTATGCACTGACGCCATGTTCCCTATCTGGCTCCTGCCTTGATATTTGCTTTGAAGATTATGGCCTGCCTGACTGTCTGTGAATTACAACTACAGTAATGATGTGACACAGCATGCGCAGCATGTGCACATGGAAACACACTAATGCACATTGGATATGGCTGGACATGACCTGAAAGCGATGTCAAGATTTAAATCAAACATTTACGCAAGTAAGAATAAATTTTAAAACAATTTTCTTTTTAATAAAACAGTTTAAGAGACTTTGCATCCTTGCGGTGCTCTGACCAGTAAACAAAAGGCCATGAATTATGAATTCTGTAGTTTAAAACGCTCTCAGGTTTTGTTTGCTAAAACAGTAAAAGGCCCACAGGCATGAATTAGACCCACATTTGATAATTGTTTTTCCCAGCATCCCTCATCTGATAACAAATTTTCTTTCATATGTTTTATTGTTACAAAAGGTGTATTAAAGCCATGACCAAAAAGACTTACATTATGTCATTTTGTTACTTATGGACATACTACTGTACAAAATGTCGTGTACTAGGCAAAACATGCTCTGGACAAGAGTGTGGTTTTCTAAAGTCACTGTATTCCTGAGCATGCACAACATCATACTGCGTGACACGGCTCTGCTTCGGGTGATGACACAAATTGCTTATGTTTCTTCTCAAGCCTCAGCTATTTTCAGCTCAGATATTTAGCTTCGTTTTGTTCTGGCACACTGCGTCTGCTGAAAGAAACACAAAGTGCCAGAACAAATGATATGGCATCATTTTGTTTATACCAGCTCTTCCTTTACTGCACCAGAGCCCCTAGAGCTGCAGTTCCAAATAGGTTCAACTGGGCATTCATGCTGCTAGAAGGAACAATGCAGACTTAACTTCCTCTGTTTTGATTAAACCCCACATAAACGACACAAATATTGTGATTATTTGTTTGTATAAGATTAGATGACAAAAAAAAACTGACAACTTGCTTACAAAATCTTTTTACTGAACATATTAACATGATTTAAATTAAGTAATTAGAGATACATAATGTCAATTTCTGTACATTTTCCACTCATTGCACAGACCTATATGTACTCAACCACAATAATACAGGCTTATAGATGGAGACACACACATACACACACCCTCTTAGCTGCATCTTTCCTTTACCCTGTGTGTTGAGCCCAGAATGCTCCCGCTGCTGTCACAGCAACTCTAGGATTGTGACAGATTACGGCCTGCTGCTCTGACCAATAGGAGCCAAGAAGTGTTGCCTGCCCACTGTCTCATAATTCTTGGCATACCTATGGAGTTGACGTTTCTTTAATGGTCCCTAGACCTCCAGCAGGCATCCTTGTCCTGAGCACTATGATTGCCTATTAGCAATTCACCAGCACTTGCACTTTTCTACCCCTCCACTCCCTATAGGAGAGGAGAGGACCAGAAGGAGAAAGGCAAAAGGAAGGGAGGGAGAGGGGACACAGCCAAGCATGTTGGCTTTGAAACGGAGAGAAGTTTAAGGGATGCCAGAAAGAGAGAGACAGAAAAAAAAAATAGACAGACAGGAAGCCTTTATTTTTTCTTGCACTCACTGGACATTCTGTCTTCTTCCCCAAATCCTTCTGTCTAATCCGATATGTTACTGGAGGACTTCTCCATTCAGTCTCATTAACCAGCCACATCTGCCATGGCTACAAATCAGTATGAAACACTGGTTATTAATGATAGGATGATCGACAATTTGTGATCCTATAGGACCATTATCAAGTTGTTGAAATCTGGAGTCTGCACTGCTGCCTTGTACATCCATGTGTGTGTGTGTGTGTGTGTGTGTGTGTGTGTGTGTGTGTGTGTGTGTGTGTGTCTATCAAAGGGGGATAGCAAGAAGGAGCCAGAGCTCACAGGATCCACACAGGGCCAGACTGCTCTGTCCATCTGCTCCGAGGCTCATTCTGAGCATATCAATATCCAGTGTCTCATACACACACACACACACACACACACACACACACACACACACACACACACACACACACACACACACACACACACACACACACACACACACACACACACACACACACACACACACACACTAACTCATCACCTGCGACTTCTGCTGGTTCCATCACTCTCCCACCACTTCAGCTCTTGGCTGTAAAGCCTGCTTATGTTTCAGCCTGACACAAATCCCTGCTTGTCTATAAGCACTTTCAGTATCAAACAAAAGGGACAGGCCTGTCCTCTAGTCTTATCTCTCATTTCCTCCTCCTCCTCCTCTCAAGTCTGACACTGCAGCAACGTAAAGTTTGCCAACAGAACCTCTTCTCACTTAATGTGGTTCAACCTTGAACCGCACAGAACCCGAGGGTCAGACGAGCAGTACACCGACCCCGACCTCTCGCCAATTCCTCCAATCTGCAGCAAACACACTTAGACGAAGTGTGAACAAGAAGCACTGGGGCGGAAAACACATTGGAAGTGTCTCTGCCAACTCCCACCCCACACTACGTCCCATGGTGTTGGGTGATACCTCAGGGGGAGTTTTTTGAGTGGGTGAGTGGATGTGGTTTGGGGCAGTGTTTCGTACCGGTGTTTCGTACTGTGTGTGTTCGGGTCTGAATTTTATCAAGGTTTTGAGCAGTATGGGAATAAAATAAGAGGTGTCATATTGTAAATGGATTTCAGATATTTTGAGGACACAGAGATTTAGATCCCACAGGAAACAATTAGGGTCTGGACGAAGGTCCGAAGCAAGGTTCAGGTTTTTGTTTTTCAGTTTGATCCGGACCGAGACCACCTATTTTTTTTGGACCAAAGACCAAGTCTTTCATCCCGACCTTGGTCCAGGGGGAGGTTTCACACCTGCAATTTTGGTCCGGATCAAACTGAAAAGTCCGAAACTCCGGACCAAACAAGGTAGGTGTGAAAGCGCCCTTACACTGAGGAGCGATCTATGATTTGGGACAGGAGGAGCTGGATTGCATCTAATAGTACAAAAGCAGCAAGAACCAGCAGAAATGTATTTTATTTTTGAAAAAAGTGGCTTGAACAAAATCAGACCTAACCTGAACAGACCTGAGGATAATTAGACTTAAAATGCAGTTGAACTGAGCAGATCCTAACATGACTTCCTGAAATATGTTCTCCAGCTGGAATTATGACATACCATGTGATCCTAGCTGATACATAAGATCACGTCTCTCTGGATTCACATACGTATTAAGACATATGGGCAAACAATTCAAGATCATTTGGACCTGATTCAATTTGGGTTCTAGTTTGGATCACATTTTCCAAATACCAAGTGGAGCTCTGAAGACCTCTAGTACTGTAAGACAGGACAGGCCATCCAGTTATGGAGCCCTCGCTCGAGGTGTAATCTAAATGCTACACCATGTCCACCCCCTTCATCCTCAGCACTACCCTCATACCTTCTCCTCCTCCATTTTAACAGCAGCAGCCTTGACAGCCCATCACCCTGCTTGCTCCCACCATCCAGGGACATTTGTATGCATGCATGTATTCATGAGCCAGTATTAAATTTAAATATGTTTTTTACAGTCAACAACAGTCACTGATATACAGCTAATGCAGGCCAAGGAGAGAGAGAGACAGAGACAGGGAAAAAGACAGGGAGGTGCCGTACTCTGTGTACTCTGTTTGACCTCGAGCTAAATCATACTCATAAGCCTCCTACACCTCTGCCCCTCTTTGTCTTAGCTGTTATTATTTTTCTATTTATTTATTTCAGTGATATTTATCTTGGCATATTCATTGAACAGTCAGGATTTGAATATTTCTGTGTCATGTAGGTCCTTAGAATCCAACCGAAATTACATTTAGGATTTGAAATGCACTCTCTCTTTCTTTCCTCCTCCACAACCCCCCGTAGCAGGGAGGAAGATGTTGTGTCTCTCATTTGGTGCAGGTCAGGATTGTTTTCCTCAGTTCTTTGACTCTCGGGGCATTCCCAGGAGCTTTAATGGCTTGTTCACACTCTCTGCTTTGCATTATTTCCTAACTGCAAATACCAAGGGGCCATGTCACAGAGACAGCCATCCTGAAGCACTTAACAAAGTAACCTACATACACTCAAGCACGGACAGAAACATGCATACAGGGACACTAAAGCATGGACATTAAGCACACATGCACACATCAACACTTCACTGACAAGATGTGGGGGGTTCTTAGCTAAGGGGACACACACACACTATTTCACCTATGCACAGACAATATGGTGTACAAGGCTGATTCCAAAGTCTTCTTTACTCATATTGAAAAAGAGGAAAAGAGAGAAATCAGAGAGACGAGTTCAGAGAAAATGAAAAGGGCCAATAAAACTGATTTTGCCTCATAGTTCATCTTCATCTGGGTGCCCTGTCCCAAACCCCAGTTCATGAAATAAGTCCTGCTGAAAATCAATGGCAGTCCGAGCTGTGTAAAGGTCAGCTATTCAGCAGGGCTGGCCTTGGTGGACCAGTCAAGCCCAGGCTTGTACTGTGAAGCACAGCTAAGTAGAATTAATGGGGGGGATCGATTATTCTGCACACAACTTAAATTGAACTAAGCAGAGAATCATTTCAAGGCAGGAACTGTAACCATGACGTAGAATGAGATGCTGTTGCCACATAGCCTGCCCCAGGACCCGTTTAGCAAGCACAAAATTATGGGTGAGAATAAAAAAGAGATTTTTTTTTCTTTTTGAGCTCACCCTCATAGAGTAAACTCCTGATAATACCCTGAACCCACCCAGGACCCAATTTGATACATAAATTGACTTTTCCTCTTTTCTCCCTCTACACTCCCTTTTCTCAACTCTTTTTTTATTTCATGTCACCTCCGGCGCCTCATTCTTCTTGTATTTTTACCTTGTTTAAAACAAAATCAATACCGAACTGGAGGAGACAAATAAACGTATGGTGGCACTGCAGGAGAAGACCCAGCAGGCTCCCACCTTACTGTCACATGTTTCTCTCTCACTCTGTGGTATGAGGGAAGGGGCAGAATTAGTGACAGAAAGAAGGGCGGATGGGTGGAAGTAAAGATGTAAGGTTTGACTTATGGAAGGATGAAATGTTAAGAGACCAAAGGGCTGGAGAGGGATGAAAGGAAGCTGGTGAGGGATGAAACAACGCTTCAATGGGAGGGCATATGGAAGTAGAAATGAATGGAGAGAAGGATGAGAGAAAGAGAGGAGAGAAGTGGGCGGCAGTGTGGTGGTGGGGGTGCGTATCATGGAAAATTCTGCTCCAGTGACTGGAGTGCAGAATGGGAGCCCTCATCAATAATGTATATCATGGATCCGTGAGAGATTTTCATACATATAAAATGGAGCAGCACCAGGAAGTGTCTCGCTGCCGTGGCATAGCCGAGAATCGCCCATGGGGGCAATTTGAATATTCTGTTCTGTTTGTACTGCCACACTGTTAATTCACGTATATCCCTGTGTTCCTTGCCAATGCTTCACACTGTGTAAGTCAAAAAGGATTAAAAGACTCCATGACTATATGTAAACACATTTTATTCAAGATTATTCAAATACCTCCACAACGGGAAGAGTCGATTTTGCGTATTTAACCTCGATGCTTAAAGAGAACGTGCTGTATTCTAACAAGCTAAAAATAACGGCCATCCATGGGAGGAAAAATTATACTAGTATACCACACTATAAAATACTCTCTGAGAACTAAAAGTCCTGTGTTCAAAACCTGACTTAAGTTAATGATTCAATTATTATGTTACAAAAGTCAAAGTACTCATTCTGCACTACAATGGTCTTTGACGTTTTATGTTTATGGATTAATTTGCTTATGGAATAAGGTGAATGTTGGATTTTACTGCCCAGGATTTTTTTATCATTTTGAAGACTTTCGATACTGTTGGGTATTTTAATTTACAGCCATTCATCATATTCGCTAAAATCATCATATGTTGGTGGGAAAAGTCAGTTTTTCAGCTTTTTGACATTGCATTTTCCAGATGATTAGGAAAAAGTGTGAGCTGGAAAGTATCGAATAATTAAAGCTCTCAAGACAGAGTAGAGGCAAAAAGTTGCCTAAAGTGGAAACTCAAAGTACAAATTCCATGATACTTAAATACAGCGTTTGAGGAAATTTACTTTGTTACATTCCACCAGTGCAGTCATTTCTATATAGAATATAGAGTTTATGAAACACAACAGATGATAATACTAACATATCCATCATAAGCCCACATCTCTCCCTCTGGTCTTGCATTTCTTTCTAAACAACAAAGACAGCCAACATTGGCATCATGTGGGAATCTGGGAAAAAAATGAAATAAACATGACAAGAGGCCACTTAGTCACAGCCTCCCTCATTGAAACCTGATGAGGCCCCTGTCTCAGCGAACTTCAACAAACGCTAAGTGACATGCTTAAGTGGGTTCAGGTTGCGTATCCGGGGTAATTCAGTAAAAATACAAATGAGTCTGGCTGGAAAAACAGATCACTATGCACTCATTCAAATCAGAGGGAGAAAGAACCAAGGAGAAAGGAGAGAAAGACATTTATTTCTTTTCTCTGTCCTTCAGAGGATTCTCTCGGCCTCACATCGACCGTCTGGTACAGACACACACACACACACACACACACACACACACACACAGCCCTTGCCAAGCCATAAACAGCACTATATAGACCTGGTGATTTCTCTCATTGGGAATCGATAACAAATAACCTCACTTTTCACTGGCCATTATGGTTGGTGTCGACCATACCTAGTCGTCTTTATCTGCACACTGGTGTCACACCTGACCTTGAGCTCCCTGCTCTTCTCTCTCTCTCTCTGCTCCCCAGGTAGATTTCATGCAGAGGGTCCAGTCCTGTTTTTTTGGAAAGGTTCAAATTGAGCCCTATGGGAGCAGGAGCAGGGAGCTGCCATCTCCCATAACAGATCAATGGTAGGTCTCACCACAGGGCAGGGGGCCAGTGCCTAGCACAACCTGCTAATAGAATCCCAATGTCATTGCTGACACTACATTGCTGGGGCTACTAGAGGTTAGCCTGAGATAGGACAGAGGGACAGCCACGGTTTTAAATGCCTGCAAGGTCTTTATGTTTCACATTCATCTGCCATGTGAGGTTACATGTGGGTGCAACTGTCTGCAGGACACATACAAAAAAAAAAAAAAAAACTAAAAGAAAGGCAGATAGAAGGTTTTCACTTGTAAGTATGCCGTCCCAAAGCAGTACGCTTATTTGCAGGATATTCATCACATGTTAGTTCCAGGGTATTAATTCGTTATATGCAACTTTCATTAGCTTTCCTCAGCCTTCCCTCAAAATCTTTGGTCCCTCTTTAACTAACTTCTGGTCCTTGCCCTCTCTCCTTTTGCACTTTTTAAAATCTTTTCTTCTCCCTCTCAGTTCAAAGATACAGTGACAATTTAAATCCGTCATTAACATCCCAGACATTCAGCTGCAGTGTAGGGAAGTGAAACATATGATTCATAGTACATTCCCTTCATATGCCCCACTTGAAGACAGGCTGCAGAGGCTGTTAAGCCACTGTTAACAATAACACACACACACACACACACACACACACACACACACACAGACACACACAGACACAGAGAGAGAGAGAGAGAGAGAGAGAGAGAGAGATGTATGAGTAACTGATGAGTGCAGGGAAAATTTTGGTCACCAGAGGAAACATGTCTCAGAGAGTCTTAAAAACTCCTGATGAAGATGAAGAGTGGATTTAGACTTTTGCATATTTTACTCACACGTCTACTCTCTCTGTTCTAATGTGTGTCACACACACACTCTGCACATGCAGGACAGGACTTAAGAGCTTTTTTCTGCTGCTCTTCTTCTCCTGAATTTTCTCTTCAACAGCCACACTTACTATAAGTTTTCAGCTTGAGACACAAGTTTCCGATATTTTGCCCTCGGGCCGAGGCTCGGTATCACATCTGCTGTCATGTAAAGATCCATGTTGGGTCCTTGCCTCTAGTGTAAGACAAGACAAGTACAATAGCCAATATCAACTATTAACACTCAGTCCACTTTTACTGTCAACTTTAATAAACCAATGACCTTTCTAAGCCTACCTTCTTCGTCCTGTCAGTGGGAGTCATGACATTTGCCAGTTACACAGCATGTCAGCCCCCGGGGGCAGCTTGGAAATCCGCAGCAAACAGCTACTGTACGTTAATTAATTAACATAAAATTAAAGTACCATCCTTTCCAGTGGCTGCCTCCATTACACTCTGCCCTCCATTTTTTCCATAACATTACCCAAACCCATGTGCCCCTCACAGTATCCATGTACAACCAACATGAATGTGTACACTGTCAATTTCCTGTAGGACAAAGACAGATGGAAAGTAAAGGAATCTCAGCAGATGCATTATGATATAGCAAAGCAGATAAAAAAAAGAACAGAATGGTATATGCAACAATATGGGCAACACTGGATGTTTGAGGCTGATATCAGTATTTGAGAATTTAAAAAAAACCTGATAACAGTAGAATAGATTCAATTCAGTAAATCAAAAGTAAAATAGCTTAAATTGGTTTAATGCAGATTTATCAATATTGGGGTACAAGTAAGTAACAAAAAACATGCATTAAAGACTTTCTAAATGTGTGTTTGAGGTAGTTTAAAAACGTTGTTTGTTTACCAGGTTGGTCTGGCAAGTTTATTTTTCTGCAAATTTAAGATGCTGTTATCATCAACTTTTTAAAATTAATTTTTTCATTGGCCTCAAAAATCAATGCATTGGCAATAAGAACACATAAAGACATGTCTGGAGTTAAATTTCCTAAAAGTGACTAAACATTTAACATGAAATGAGAGAAATCAAACACCAAAATGTTGCCAATGCAACATTTTTTCCTGCTGTTTACTGCAATTTATTTTTGCATATCTGCCAAAACATACACTAGATTTATGTCTGTCAGAGCCTTACACTTTCAGGTCTGCTTATATACAGTATGTGTCAACATATCAACATCCACGCATCACAAATTAGAATTAGACGCAATCATTTTGTGATTTTGTGTATCAGCAATTAAACATAGGTTTGTGTGTATTTAGCTGTGTGGCTGTCAGTTTGCTTTGGAATGAGTCATAATTTCCTTCAGCTAGCAAGCACAAAGATAGTTAACCCCACTGTCGAATTACATGACAGTGCAACATGAGGTCCACATCCCTCTAAATGAATGCAGATGCGAATGGAGGGTTGGTTAATTTGAAATCTGCGATGATGTAATTCACAGATATGCGTACACGGTCACTTGCTTCAAGACCGGGCAAGCAGAGAGTTTTGTGTACTTCTGCCTGCATTAATTCTGTTAATGATCACAGAGGGTCAGTCTGCATGTGATCCCTGTCCGACCATTAAACAAATAAAAACAACACTGATTACCAGGATGTTCACTGGATGCATCAATCTTGAGTAATTAGAGAGTGGTGTTTTGACTCTCTCCCCTTTTCCTGTCCTTCTTTCTTCCCCTTACATACCGAAGTCAGGCAGCAGCGGCAGGGTCCTTTTAATGAACTAATAAAGGTGCATGCTTGGCTAACCAAGAATGAGACAGGAAAGAAACAAATAAGTAAAAGGAGAGGCTGCTTCACCAGCTAAATAAAGCCGCCACAATTACTAGCTCTCTCTCTCTATATATGAAGGTTCATCGCTCTCTTTTTCAGAATAGGAGAAAATAATACTGTCCTTCATGTGGAGATACCCTGTATATGTGTGTGAGTGTGCTGCTGTCTGGAAAAGGGCACAGCTGTCACATTAAGATCATGTAAGCCTGTAGTATGAATATGCCTTGTAAAACCTTGAGACCAAAAGCACTGGGTCACATAGTGCTGTATAGTGTGTGTGTGTGTGTGTGTGTGTGTGTGTGTGTGTGTGTGTGTGTGTGTGTGTGTGTGTGTGTGTGTGTGTGTGTGAGTAGTTGCATGTGCAAGGAAAGACGGAGATGAGGTTGCTAGTGGGACATATGGCTCTGGATTTGAATACAGACGCTCACACAAACTAATGGTCGTAGCATGACTGTAGCATGAGAAGAGAACATGATGGAGGAGGGGGGGGTGAAGGAAAATCCGGGAGAATGAACGTAACAGGAGTGTAACTGTAGATGACAAGAAAATAAAGGAATGAAGAGAAAGAAAGAACAAAAGAAAAGAGGGTGAAAAATAATCATGAGTGTGGCACAGGATGCTGCATCCATCTATAAACATGTGCCTGATGGTGGGGGTGGGTTGTTGCTTATACTCTACTGTGCCGCGCTTATTCCCGCACTGTGATGTGCAAAGTTTACGATGCTGTTTGTGTGCTATCCTAAGCTGACTGTGTTGTTTCTCTGCTATGCTGTGCAATCTGTGCTGCTCTGCTATAAACTGGATATGTTGTTTCTTTGCTGTGCTGTCCTGGGTGGTGACAGCCTCAACCACTGACAGGTCCTTTAAATTCACCACTGCCAATTAGAGTCACTCCAGACCTGGTAGTGACTCCATGGAGGAGGAGGGAGACGTGAAAAAAAAAAAAACTGTTGGGACGATGGTTTCAGGCCTGACAGGCCTGATGTGGAGATGGAAATGCGGTAATTTGGAGTAATTCGGCAACTCGCTGGCGCTTGCCTTGCCTGCCTGTCTGTCTGTCCGCTGAAATAAATGGGGTCAGCAGCGTGTGATCGGCAACTTTCATTTATATGTAAATGACCCCAACGTTGCTGCAGCAGCTGCTGTAGAAGCTGCTGCTTAGTGTGTATACATGCTGAAATACTGGGCCTACAAGAGAAAGCTAGCCAGCCTGGGTGACTCCTGTCTCTGCTTCGGTCTTCTTTTAGCTCTGTGTAAGTTTTTTTTCTCTCTTTCTCAGTCTTTGTTTGTCTCTTTATGTCTCTACCTCTCCTTATACTAAATAATCTAGACATGCACTAAGATTACCACTCATCTGTCTTTCTTTGTGTTAACGTTTAACTTTTTTTTTTTCCGCAAAGTCAAAAAGTTGAATTCTTGTCAGCTGCATGTATACACACACGGAAATATGACAATACAGTATGCTGTGTTAAACTATTCTTAAGAAAATATAATTTTTTAATATGTGGACTCTTATTTTAGCCAGTGTCAGATGAAATGTTTCATCAATTGTCATGCCATAAAACTGTGAATCCAATATCAACTTTCTCATTATCTACTTTTTCCAGTGAAATTGTACTGCTCTAATAACAGAAATTTAAATTTTAAATACTGTTTTCATCTTTTAAGCATAGTAATTAAAAATATACTAAATCCATACAATACACATTATAACGATAGTTGAATACCAAGTGATCTTGCTGGTTTCTGCTGGTATACTTTTCTTGAGATATACTGCAGTGCATGGTGTAGCAAAAAGCAGGAGTGAAAACAGTGGAGCAGATCAGATAGTGTATTGTAGGGCCTGGAGGTGTGTTTGCTTCATTACCTAGCTAGCCATTGTGCTGATGCAGAACCGGGGTCCTGTAAATTCCTGCCTGCTTGTGACACCATAGATAATTACACTTCCATAAATAATGGAGTGTGCCTTGCCCACTTCCTATAGAGCTCTATAATGAGATTAATATACAGTTAGCGGCTGGAAACACTTGGCAGGTAGGTGTAAGGCTTCACTTAAAGGAATAATCCACCCTAAAATATTAGCAATGATATTAACAACTGCTGGTTTTGTGTTCTACTCTTGAGGCAATTTCAGTACAATCTGGTATACCACAAAATAAGATTATGTGATAATACCACCAGTAATTCACACCTGTCCTTCACATTAAAGGTTCACAATGAGGTTAGCGATAAGGTTCAGGTTAGGTTGAGGCAGTTAAAACTAAACTAAAAGTAAAGTTCTTGATTATGCGTCTGTCGAGTATTAAGTTTTTTGTTTTTTGTTTTGAAATTCAAGACACCATTCTCCTCCATTCATTGATTAGTGCTGTATTATTCCTACTCTTAAGGATAATTGGCAAGCTGTTGACAGTGTAGAATCATGCTGAGATTCCCTACAGTGCCGCGGCAATGATGTTAAATGGGAGAAAGGTTTTTAGCTTTCAAAAACATCAATGGGTACCTGTTAGTTTTGGTGTAAGTCCCTCAGAATAAAAGCACAAAGGATTCTTCCAGGCTCACTGCTTTGTACTCGTGCAAAGAAATAATACAGAGAGAAATCTATCTCCATATAGAGAGATGTAAATCCCTTTCTTCCAACAGTATTGTCAATGGACTATGATGCAATGGGGTGTGTTCTGAATTGGGCATAACTTTTATTTTTTTTCAACTGGCAATGAGAGTTATGGCTGTTAATATTGCTCCTTTTGCAATAGCGAGCAACAAGAATCTCAGAAAACACTTGGCTCTCTAATTAACAGTCTGGACAGGTTAAAGGGAGCTTTTATGTTTTGTATTGCCTGTGAGTCCTGTTTGTTTGTCAAACACTGATTCATGAGAGCAATGCCTTTGATGATGCATCGATTTCATGATCTAATATTTTAAGATATCTTTCATCTGGCCTGGTGTCTTTTATTTATGTCTAGTCTTAAAAGCTGAAATGTGTGGGAAGATCTAATTTAGTTCTCTGGATTGAACTGTTTGGATTAAATTTGAGTAAATAATTCATGTGTTGAAATAATTCTGTCTACTATACATATGGAGTGGCAAGGATACAGAGGAGAGGCTTGCTTCTCTGTTGAGAAACCTTTTTAATAAATATATTTCTTCTGCTGCCTTTCCCTTTTAAGTGAGAGATCTGAACATGCCCTAAAGTCTGAATCAATATCTGTAGTATGATGATGATCCCATTGAAGATGTTTCAAAGAAAACTATCAAAAACGTCATCTGTCTGTGGCACATCTACGTTCCATCAGTGTTTGCCTGTGTGTGTGTGTGTGTGTGTGTGTGTGTGTGTGCAAAGTCACCAATAAGGCCTAAAAGAGTGTTTAAGGTTACTGTTGGGAAGATACCATTTTTCTGAGGGTAATAAGTTAAAACATAAAATACGATTCTGCCGCTGGAGAAAAGACCTCCATCAGTATTATGGACAGACACACACAAACATGCACACAAAGCGCACTGCTGCATTACCATTCTCATTCATATCTGTTATATTTACTCTGGTCTCCAATTCCTTCACAACTGCCAAAGCAATAAAAATCACATCACACTGGAACAGTGGCTAATAAATTTGATTTGTTTGCACAGTCATACCCGGACATATACATACACACACAGGCACGCACCTAAACACGCTTATAAAATCTGCAGTTTAGTGTCCGTTTTCATATGTAAAATTAGATTACATCACCAGCTAATGCCAATGCACATCCATGTGAATAAACATCCATGAATGACTGACTGTGTGTAGTAGCAGCTTTTCTTAAATGGTGCTCTGGACCAAATGTCAGAGTTTGGATGGCATCAAAAAAGTCCAAAACATTTTGTTTAATTCTCACAAATGGCCTAATGAAAGTATGTACTTGACAATAAACTGATCATACTTGTTATAAGCACCACTCTTATGAGTTACAGTAAATCATTTTTAAAAAATGTCAACAGTAGGTGCACCTTACGCCCACCAACACAGGGATCAAGCAGGAAAACAGTCTCATATTACTCTAGTGAGAATAAAATACATGATGTGTAAAAATCAGAACCACGAGGCAACGGAGGAGTGTACATTGGTTAACATGTGTAGAACCAGCATGGTCTAAATTCCCTTATCACATATTTTTCAACACAATTTGCTTTTCTTGGTAAGGATGAGGCAGAAATGCAGTTACTTACTTCAGTTTCCTGTTTACAGCTATGCACACAATCGTATGCACACTTTTATGCATGAACATTCATGTTTCAATTAATTACAGTGCACAGTTGTGTACTCTGCACTCTCCACATACTCCATAATAACATCACACAGTGGAACTGTTAACAAACTAAACCACGTTGTGCCACCAGATCCCCGATATCCCACCATTGGCTTAGGTTACATTGTTGGGAGAAAATAGTTCCACTGACTGGATTCTCAACCATAATGTCTGGCTGAGGAGGGGAAATAAAGAGAAGGCCTAATTAAAATTTCAGAGGTACCAGCTGGGTGTCTGATCCCCCCCCTCCTGGTGTCTTTGTGTCTGGATTGAGACACACTCACCTTGATTTCTTCATTTATTAACCTTGACAGAAACAAATCTGCATCCCGACTCACAGTGCCACAAAGCGTGGATAATGGGGTGAGTATGCAGACATACAGTACATGCACACACTCCCTCATGCAACCACACACACATACCAGTGTGCAAACACATTTCCACTTATACATATAAACAAGCACCCCCGCACACACACACATATTGTACTCACATTAATGCACCTGCTAGCACACACACACACGCACACACACACACCCTGGCCCAGACAAGGCCGTTCTCTAATGAACAGCTTAATGGGCAAAGAAAGATACAACAAAGCCACCTGGGAGGACTGTTTGTAGTGAAGTGATCAAATACTCTCAATGATATCCTCAGTTATAATTATAAGCGCAGATGAATATGAAATCAGGTTCATTTTCATCAAACTGAAGCATAATATTGCCACTGGTGCAGCATCCAGTGACAGACAGATCAACTGAAAAGCTCATTCATCATTTAATGCAGTGTATAAAAGATCGTGTTGCTGCTTAGCATTTTGATTTAGTTTTGGGCTTGATTGCTACAGCTACTCTTATCTCAACATGGAAACTGAGCTGATTGTGAGCACAAGTATGAGAATGAGAAGCAGTACAATATGTGTCTATATATCCATGCATGTATTGGTGGGCAGATATGTGTGTGAGGGGCATCCTATAGAGCTGCTAAATTGGTGGTTACATCTTCATTTGGCCTGCTGGATGGCGACCCTGCAGCCCCCTCACCGTGTGCTTTGCAGGTGCCTAATGAAGACTTCAAGGCCAGGAAAACAAATTCTAATAACTTGCCTTGCAGTGACTGAAAGGATTGTATTCTAACACACACACACACACACACATGCAATATATAGGAAACACATACTACATAGAGTCAGTATCCACAAATAAACTAGAATTACCGCGTCAGTGTTATATGCCTCACCCACCGGTTAAGATGGAGTTTACATCTAAGTCAAGACTCATATAATATGGAGTGAAAATAAGTTTCTGAGTCTATGTTTTAGTGACGGATGGTAAAATGGCAACGATATCACCTTATTGACATGTCCTCACTGTCACTACTATTGGTATCACTTCACTACCGACAATTTATGGGAGGACAAAGAACTGATAGAGAGCTTTGTCAAATGGTGCCGATCACATTCACAACCAGACAATCACCTGAGGATCAATATCAGCAATGAGCTTGTGATAGACTTCTGTTTTATGTTTATTAGTGTTCATTGAGAGAAAACAAAAACAGAGTCAAATTCTTTGTAAGTGTTTATATGCTTGGACAATGAAGCTGATTCGACAAAGTCATGACAGTAGGCAATGCTTCGAATATGGATGCTGGTGATAAGAAGTCAAAAAATACGTGGATGCTTTACACATATCTTCAACCCAGTAGCACAGCAAATCTATACAATCACCACAGTTTCCAACTGTGCTCCAAGATTATAGTAATCACTTCAGTATTTGTCTAAATGTGAAATATGGTCATAATCTCTGCTTCAGTTTCTGAGTGATGCTGTTGAATACTGGACAGAAAGGTTCATTCATTCATTTTCTGTAACTGCTTATCCTGTGTAGGGTCGCGGGGGGGGGGGCTGGAGCCTATCCCAGCTGACTTTAGGCGGGAGGGGAGGCGGAGTTCACCCTGGACAAGTCACCAGTTCATCACAGGGTCACATAGAAAGATGAACAACCATTCACACTCACATTCATGCCTACGGTCAATTTACAGAAGAGTCACCAATTCAACTACAGTATATTGCATGTTTTTGGTGGTGGGAGGAAGCCAGAGAACCTGGAGGGAACCCACACAGACACGGGGAGAACATGCAAAGTCCTGAACAGAAAAGTGTTTTATAATTATAATGACAAACTAAAGATGACCTTTGACCTTTTTGAAATAAAATGTCATCACTTTTATCCTATTAACTTTAATTTTGTTATAATTACAATAAATAAATAAATAAACAAATAAATAATTTATACTCAAGGCTGACCTTTTTGTCCACCTGGCACTTTGGTGGATTCCAAATTTTACCAGCCACTCTTTTAAACCGAATGTGACAAATACCAAAACAAGGCTATTTTATTTCATAGGGTAAATATTTAAAGTCATATGGAAAATATTAAACTGCTCTCTCTCTGTCCCTTTCACACACACACACACACACACACACAACCATGAACTCATGATCAACAATATGTTCATCTCCAGGCTTATTTTAACCAAAGCTGCAAGTGAACAGTGACTGCGTGACCAGATAGTCATTGTCTTGTTTTAAAAAGATGTGCACCTTTGAGGATCGCGGTTATCTTACAGAGCTGCAGTTTATAAGCAGTGTTTGCCGCTGACGTTTATCGAACATAATCGACTTATTCTTAGTCTCACTTCACTCTCACTTTTGGCACAAAGTCACAGAACTCAGGCCTGGAAGCTGCTGCAGGCCAGCTATGAAGTATAGACAGACTAGAGAGTTGCACTACGAGCTAGCACATCAACTTAACATTACAGTTAAAAGCTGGCATAAACCTTGGGGAGGGTTGATCACAAACTTTTCCTTATTGCCGTTCTCAAAATTCCCCCTCATAATGTTTTTCTCTCTTTTTGTGAGCAGACGGACAGATCCACATCATCCTCTCAGTGAAGTTGCAAACATTGACATACAGGGCTGCCTGGCTGTGCCTCTTATTAAAGAGCCCAGGTGAAACAAGCAGACTTGTAATCCAATCTACGTTGTGGTCTGTCACAAATTGCTCTATTACGCTACTTTTATTTACCCGCTCTCTGGCTGGGAGATTGAGCAAAATCATCCGTCACTGCACTAAATTAAATGGTTAAAAAAAAAAAAAGGTGGATGCTGATTTCCAACCCTGTTCCTACCTTGACCAAAATCAAATTAGCTCATCCTTGACTTGCTTGTGAAATTTGAAGAAATTGCTTCACGGCATTCCTGAAATATGGACAGACAACCCAAAGACATAATGGCCGTGCCACTGACGGCAAAGAGGCTTCAAAGCATGTCTACGCAGCCATGCAAACACAGAAGGTACACACCCTCACCGAATAGCAGACGACACATTAATTCTCATCAGCTTGGGAGCAGGAGTGGATGTGACAGCATGTCTTGCAAATGCCTCGGATTCCGGAGTTTCCTCTCTCTTAAAAAACAAGTTCCTTTGATTACCTTCAGTAGCCGGAATATCCAAGTCACACCGTAAAGAAAAACAATCAAAGCTTCAGCCAATCAAAGAGAGAGAAAAGAGTGAGAGGGTCAGGTACATCTGAGAGATACATGTTAATTTGTACCTGCTTTGTTTTGTGTGTGTGTGTGTGTGTGTGTGTGTGTGTGTGTGTGTGTGTGTGTGTGTGTGTGTGTGTGTGTGTGTGTGTGTGTGTGTGTGTGTGTAGTAGTTGTCAGAGTTATCTGACCTTTAACAGTGTTCCAAAGTTAGGTGAAGTTGTCTTTCTTCCTCACTTAAAGGAGGGTGACATTTAATAGTCCCCACAGGTCAGAGAGGGTAACAAACGCCAAATGAAGGCTGAAAAAAGAAAAGCTCTCTCTCTCTCTATGTCGTTGCGTGAATGATGTTTGTGTATATGTGTGTGCCCTTTTGACATATCACCCTGTAGGCCAGGCAATCAAATGGAAATAGGAAAATCCTCCTTGATATTTCACTTGATATTGTCACCTTTTTCTCTCCGATTAATATCTTCCACTTTTCAATTTGGATGCCAACATCCTTTCTTTTTTTTTTTTACAACTGTCCTCTCCCTCTTCCATGACAATTGGGTGTAAGCAATGGAGAGGTTGAGAGATGGAGGCATAGAGAGGAGGAGTGATGGCCACGCTCTCAAACAGACAGACCCTGTTGCTATTGGCCAGTGTAACAGATCCATCTCTCCAGAGTTTTAAATGATTCAAACCTTTGCCCTTCGCTGTTCCTGTGGTGAGCAAAAATGTTCCTTGTCTCCTCTTGTGCTCTCACTTTGCTACCTTTCCCTCCTTCTCTCCTCCTCAGTGTCACTCAGCTTCTTCCATCCATTTATTGGGGCTGTATATAGCTTTTTGTTCATTTCATTGTTCATTTCATTGTTCATGTTCATTTTTTCCTTTATGCTTTCTTTCTATTGTTGACCAATGTTAATTTGTTTAGCAGGATCACAAACAAACTACAGGGCAGATTTTCATGGGCCAGGAAAGAAACCATTACATTTTGGTGATGATCCAGTTAAAGGGGCAGACCCAGGATTTCTTTAAGATTGGGGGATAAGGCTTTCCCCATCATTTTACCATATTATGCAAAAACAACGGAACTGATTTTTACAAGATTTCATGGAGGGGCATGGCATGGCCTATGAAAACTAAAAAGATAAAGTGTATGATGGTGCAGCCCTGCAAGAGGTATGCACTGACTGCCATTCTAATGTATTTCTTTCATTTTAAAAGAGACTCCAAATGATCATCACTTGGCAAGAGCTCTATTCAGGTCACCACATACTTGGCTTTTTACTTACACTTGGTCTTTTTCAAGTCTGCACAAGCATAATGGTGAATTATGATGGGGAAAATGTACTGTATTCAGCGGACAGAGCTCCAGAGAGGAAAGTAGTTCATTTCCCAGAACTAAGAAACAGAGATGGGCAGATGAGGCCAGAGGTGCAGCAGGCAAACATCATGACAACAAAACTCACAAGCTCTAATAGCTGACAGACCAATGGTATACAAGCTTCCAGTAAACACGTTAATTACACTGACCAAGGCCAAGCAGGGCAGAACTGAGCCAAGCTGATTCGGGCAGAGCTGAGCCAAGTTGTTTCCTGCTAAGCTGAGTTAGGCCTCAGTGCAGGGCTAGTAGAGGATGCTCAGTCTCTGTGGAGTGTGCTTTGAAATCCCCAGGCCTAATTAGAGATGCAAAGAGGTTCTGACTCCCATCACCTGCGAGCTTTATATATCTGGCATAATCTCTTAGTAGATATTTCTTACATCCAATAATGAGCAAGTTATTACTCCATCTAACAGAGAGAGGGAGCAGAGAGGGGAGCAGGGGGAATGAGAGAAAGAGGGAGGTGAAAATGAATGAAGAACACAAGGAAATATGAAGAGAGCGGAAACACCGGAAGAATGAGAAAATCCACAAACATTTAAAAGGCAGTATAAGGAGGGGATCCCTATTCAGTTTGGTTATTAACAGTGTTTACAAGATTGACCAAGATAGGCACACCCCAAGGTACCATTCCATCTGGTCTTTTATTCATGGTGTACATATAGCTTTCATTAGCCTCCTACATGGTGGGGACACTACAGGGGAATTCCGGAAAGAAAAGAGTTACACTAATCAAGTTGTGAGAAAATGAATGCGTGGATTACTTTTTCCAGGTCTGGGCATGATAATATGGTTTTAATTTTGGCTATTGATTGTAATGTAAGTGGAGATAGCAGGACTGAATAACTTTTTTTTTATGTGTGACTCAAATGAAAGGTTAGAATCAAAAATAACTCCCAGGTTTCTGGCAGCTGGCTTGACATTAGAGGATAATGGACCAAGATGATTATGGATAATACTGATGGAGTTTGGGGGACAAAAGAGAATGATTTCGGACTTGTTTAATTGCAGGAAACTTTGTGCCATCCAACGGTCGATGTCATTGAGACAGTTTAACACAGTAGTTCTAGGCTTCCAGGGTCAGCTCTTTTACTCTTTTACCCCTTTGTTTTAGCCTGACTTATTGATGTTAACCTTGTGGTGTGATGTCGTCTTCCTCTTATCTGTTCATTACCCTTATCTATTACGTATTACATTGTGTATTGATTTCATTTATTTCGTCATCATATTCATTCTCTCTTGTATTTATTGACTATTACCTTGACTTTGCCCCATTTATTGGTTTTTGTCACCTCAAATCTTGTCAGGCCTTATGGTTTTGCACTACCATTCGTCATGTAACCTTGAGTTTCCTGTCTTTGCTTGGTTTGTCAAAGCACTTTGTAAACAGTCGTATTTAAAGGTGCTGTATAAAGAAAGATTATTATTATTTTTGTTTTTATTATTACAGGGGAATTCCTTTATTCTAATTGTTCTCCAGAACATCTCATCAGAACTGTTATCAGTCATGAAACCAAAGAAATTGTCAAATCTGACACACACTACATTTCAGAGCAATGTCAGCCCCTAGGGCACCATGTCAAAAAGGTTAGTTGTTTTAAGTACTTTAGAATTTATATAGATACCCTTGTTATTTTAACACAGATTATGTTGGGGTTTTTTTTTTTACTTTTGCAGAGGTTATATCTACTCAAGGTGAGTCAGAATATTCTTGAAAAGGTGTACAAGATCCTAATGGAAAGCATCTTGTCTTCTAACATGATAGCGTGGCACAAATAATTGAACGTCAGATGTAAAGGGAAACTGTCAAGGGTGGTTAATACGGCCAGCAAAATCACAGGGAAGGCGCCACTGAGCGAGAGGCGACTCAATACCGAAAAGAAAGCTCTTGATACATCAAGTGATCCGTTCCATCCATTGTATCCACACTTTGAATTGCTACCCAGAGGTAAATGCTTTAGACTGCCACAAGCCATGAAAATGTCCTCAAGAAATCATGTGTCATAAGCACAGTTAAATTATTAACTTTACCTCAGCCCTCGCTGATTTTGCACATCTGTATTATGTTTGTAGAATGTGGCATTTAGTACTGTTTAGTAGGCCTATTGAACTGTATTTGACTGCCTATGATTGGCCTCTAAGTGCTCCTGATTTGCTCTTATTTGTAAGTGATTGCGGTGAAGCCAAAGACAATTTTCCATGTTGTGGACAAATGTCTATCCTGACCTAAAATCAAATAAATTGACAGCCCCCTGCCTACTGCCTATTTGGGCCTTGGAGGGAGTGGAAGGGAAAACGGGAGCAGAGAAGGGTAAACGGTGCTGCCTAATAGATACATAAGTAAATGCAAAAATAAACAGAATATCATCCTGACATGGCAGAGAGAGCACCTGAAGCATTGGAAGTCAAGACAAGTCATCTTTTCACTCTCTCTTTCTCTTCTCTCTGCTGTCTGCATTGATTGATGTGAGGGAGGAGGATCAAAGGCTGCTGAACAGTAGTAATCAGGAAGATGGAGAGATAGAGAGGGAGGGAGGAGAATGAGGCGCATGAGGGCTGGGGAGGGGGGGGGGGGGGGGGGGAGGGGGAAAGGGGGAACAGATAGAGAAGTGGAGGACCCTGATGTCTGTCAGTCAGCTCTACAAAATGACCCTCTAACTACAGGGCTAAGTCAGACATTAAGGCCTCCAGAGTCAAAGAGGATTCACTTATTCTCCCTCTCTCACTTGGCGTTTAGCTCACTCCACCCCTCTTTTCTCTCTCTCTCTCTCTCTCTCTCCTTTATCTTTTCTCCTCTATGTCCCATCCTGAAGAGGAGGAGCAGGGCCAAGCACCATTAATCTCCTATCTAATAACACTGGTAATGTTACACATTATTGGAAAGAGATGGGCAAAATGAACCAATAAGTTATCTGATATGGGTCTCCCTTCTCCACGTACACTCCAATCCCAAGGACATTTAGGCAAAAGGAGAGACGCAGAAGCGGTGACTGGGTAAGACAGTGAGAGAGGGTGAGGGTAAAGGATAGAGAAGAGGAATTAGTAATGGAAAAAAGGTGGGCAATGTGAAATATTTCCTGTCATCGACCTCTTGGCCAGGGACATGCATAGATTTCTGTATGCGGAAGATAAGTGTCTTTGATAAAGTAGGTTAACATTGATTAATCCATGAAATCTTGGGGCTGTGGACTTGAAGTTAATGAGTAAGGTTTTCTATTTTCTCTGCAATCTCTCACGGCATATGTTTTCAGCACAGCCTGGGGACCCCGCGCCCGCAGCCACCAGCACCCTTCGTTTTAGATGTCTGTTATTTTGGGGGGAAAGAAGGCCAATCAATGAAGTTGACATTTGTTACTGTGAAGGATTCACAATGCAATCACAGGATGAGTGCTGTAAGGGCCTGCTAGGTGCATATAGAGGGGGTGGAAAGGTCATGGCTAATCTACAGGGAACAAGAGTTATTTATCCATACACACCAGAATAAAAAGAAGATGAGAGACAGAATCTATATATACTGCCCCTGGGGGGTTACGGCAGCATCGCAAACACATACAGGCGCACAAACACACACACACACACAAACGAAACCTCCTATCTGCTGCAAAGTAATTTCCCTCTATTTCAATTGGTAATAAACACTGTGCATCAAGTGACATATTTTGCAGCCCGTAACTGACTTTTGTAGCAGCAATCAAAACCTCGCGAAGATGAAAAAATAAGAACTGGCCATTAAACACTCACCGCTCTATGAGGTTAGGCTGGAGATAACCCTGTTTGAAAAGTCCATCTGCATCATGTGTGCTTGGGTGTTTTTCTGCCACATTCAATAAGGTATGACAGTTTTTCCAATTCAGCTGTATTAACGGAAAGCAAAGCAAACAGCATGTTGGCCATACATATCAGTCACATTTAGTACAACCTTGAAACAAATAGCACTATGGATGCATCCTCAGGCACAGAGCGCTGGGAGAAAGAAATCAAGGGAGACAGACAGGCGGGCATTGCAGGCAGGCAAACAGGCAGCTCTCTCTTTCTTTCTCTCCCTATCTTCCTTACTGACTGTACATCAACACCTCTGTTGCCCACACTCTTTCACATTCTAGTCTATCCCTCCTCTCACTCACATTAATCAATTTCTCTCTCTGCTGTAAATCGTCCCTCTCTTCCTCAACCTCAGCAGCTGTGTGGAGGAGGTACAGTGGATGTCAAAATATTTGGCAGCCATCTCTAGTGCCGGTGTAGCATTTTAACCTCCGTGGTTATTACACACACACAGGTTTGTCTGACATCCCCCCAGGCATTAGCCTTGAAATCCCTCTCTCTCTTTCTCCCACTCTCTCCCTCATTCATCACATCATTATCCCTACAGCAAGGATACACAAACAAAAAGCTTACCACCCCACCCCCAATGGCTGAAGCTTTATGCCAAACACAGCATGGCCCTAATCCGCCAGAGTAATAACTGGAGTAAGGTAGTGGGCTCACCTTTCACTGCAACCGCTAGAATGAGGATGGACAAGTGGTACACATGCGTCTTATGTCTTGTGTACTTGCACACCACTACCCCGGTTACACACACACACACACACACACACACACGCATGCACATAAATAACCACTGCCTGAGTCTCTTTCTCACGCATACACAGATATTTTCAGTAGCTAATTATCTAATTCTTTCCCTCAGCATCGGCTTGGTGTGTGCGTAAATCAAGAGTGTTGCAGGAACTCTGTGGCCCCAGGCTCTGCTTCTGTCATACAAACACGCGCGCGTGCGCACACACACACACACACGCGCACACACACACATGCAGAGAGAGAGAAGAGAGGAGTGAAGAGAGCCCCAGAGGGCTCCCTGACAGTCTGTGTAAATCAGATGTCATAGACAGATCTAATGGTGCTGCATGGACCTGATATAGTGTGCTGACAGTTGCATGTGCTGTGTGTGTGTGCAGTACAGGCCAACATGCCTAGACACACACAAACAAGCATGTATACACTAATGCAGTACATTATGTGCTGCTTAAATGTGGCTGACAGTTGCCTTCTCAGCAGTACAATGGCTGTATTTCCCCTTTATTGAACGGAATGTGTCTTTTTATGGCACACAAAGTTAGAAGCACACATGCATACAGTAGTTTTGCACATACGATACGATACAGCAAATAATTCATATAGTTTCAGCTGAAAAAAAGTCATTCCTGCAGCTTTAGAAGTATACATTACCAATTCATCGATATCAAGTCTGCCTGTAATTTACTTTCTAGAGAAAAAGATAAATCCTCAACTAAACTGACATAATTAATTTGGATTTTCATTGCCGTTAACCTGACTTGAGATCCTCTGGAGAAAACAGTAATAATATTGCAAACTAGACGGCACTCAGAGAGCATAGACCTCCACCATGGTAGCTCAGTTTCCCAATTAAGTCATTGTACCTAAAAGCAATAGTCCCATGATAGTTTAACCCCTTAATATGACTCTTGGACCAAGAAAACCTACCCCTAGAATTTGGAATCACATTAGACATTAGACGAATGGTGTTTTTCTTCAGGATAACTCACTAACTTTAGAAGGTATGTCAAATTTGACACCTAACTGAAGACTTGGAATATTACTTGGATCCAGATCAGACTTTGGTGTGTGGTAGATCTTATGGGGATGTCATCGTGGTCATTTTTGTCCAAGCATTGTAGGCATTATCCAACACTTTAGAAGCAAAAATCTTGTACCCGTCCCTATCCTGCAACGGTAAAGAATCCTTTAAAAAAAACTCTGGACCCAGATGTTGATCCGGATCACCATCAAAGTCTAATAGATTGTCCCTTGGGCCATACCATATCTCTACAAAAACATTAATCAGAATCCATCTTTTTGAGTAATCCTGCTAACAGATAAACAAACAAACCAACGTCAGCAGAAACTTGGCTCCTTGGCAGAGATAATTACAAATTGATTTAGGCATATCAAGTTGATTTACATTGAAAAAGAAGTGTACCTTTTTATTGATTAAAAAAAAAAGATGTAAGGACTATCAGAGGACTAAAATGCATCATTTTGCCCCAGCGTCCCATATATAGAAGAAGAAGCTTTATTAATTATACAGTTTATGTATATATATGTAGACAAAACATCTGTAACCACATACTGTATATATATATAAATATATATAGAGAGAGAATAAACACTGTCTCCATTTTTGTGCATTTAGTTTTGTTACGGCAGATCAAGGGATGCATCCAAGTCACTGATGGCACTATTGTGGTTAAGATACACAAACATATCTCCTGCCCCATTAAAACCTGTTCTCCTCTCCTGTGCCCTATTATCACCGATCCTCTTCTGTTCATCTGTGTACATCAAAGATATTTCCCTCCAGTGCATAATAGACAAACTAACCTTAAAAAAAAACACTTGTTAGCGTATTTCTAAACATATTGTGATACTCTCTTAATGCAACAACAATATAGTTTTTACAATAAAACAACATGGGATTCACTGCTATGGAGGATGGCCTTATGTGCTAGCCAGTATAAAGGAATGTGAGTGCACAGGATTTTAAAGTGGAATATGGAATGTGCCCAGAAATGCTTACACCCAACTCTGGAATGAAATTTGGCTTAATATGGTATCAAGTATACCAATTGATTTGGAATGTAAATCTGGATGCGATCAATTTTCCATGGGCTTGGATCACAATTTGAATTACGTGTCCACCGGTGTGTGTTCACACAGTGAGCTGAGAAATACAGTAGGCCTATATATGGACATACATGATGGAATCACGGTGGGTGTCATTAGCAACAATAATGATAAAAGGTTAGAGAGAAAGGAGACAGGACACGTGAGACTTGGAATTCTAAATCTTGCGGGTTCAGAAGTTCATGGCTGTAGCTGTTAGTTACATTTACCATTTCCCCCATCTGTCTGATGCATACTTATGCACATCATGCTTCACCCTGACAAGTGATTTGACAGAGGAACCAAGCACGGAACGTGCCGACCTGTAGGCTCAACACCCGAGGCATAAATATTTATGAAGAAACCCGGAGGCCAAGGAGAGTCATTATAACCTTGTGTAGACCTGAGGACAGCATCCTCGACTCCACATCAACTGACTCTGGTGTCATCGTAAAGTACGAAACGTAAGAAGAACACTGAAAGAAGTAAAAGTCAAAACTGTGACGACCATAGGAGAGGCTGTGAATACTACCGACGGAGGAGCGAGTCACACGGAAAGCAAGATCGTGAATGTGTGGGTGTGTGATGAAACAGTCGGGATGAGTGGGGTCAGTATGGATAATAATGAGCTATACGGAGCTGAGAGACAGAACTGGATGCAGAAAGCAGCTTACTCACATTGGTGGTGATTCATTCTGCTCTGCCTGATAAGCTCTGACTCACTGAGTGGAAGGAGGAACAGAGGAGGAAAAAAAAGCAGAGTGTGTAGGTGGAGAGAATGAGCTGAATGCATGTATGTGTGTGTGTGTGTGTGTGTGTGTGTGTGTGTGTGTGTGTGTGTGTGTGTGTGTGTGTGTGTGTGTGTGTGTGTGTGTGTGTGTGTGTGTGTGTGTGTGTGTGTGGTGACAGTTAAGGTCAGTGGCGTAGGTGTGTCTCAGGCCTCCCAGCTGTGGCCCAGGGCTCAAGAGCCATCACTGTCACATCCCTGTCTCGTAGCTGTGTCCTGCTGGCCTGCAGCATGGCAGAACACAGCGCTGACTAACACACATACACACACCACCCTGTGGCTCTGAGCACACACATACACAAACACACAAAAAAACAAATCATAAACTAACCCCAGGACACATAAGCACATAGAGACTCACACAAATACACAGAGTGAGATGTCATAGGGGCATTATTGCACATGTTCCAGCCATTGTAACTTCAGTTTAGCTACAGCACACATCAACAAAACAGTCCCTTCACATTCCTTAGATGGAATGCATAAAGCATTTCGCTTCTTTAATACGTGAACCTGATGTCCTTGCCCACTCTCATTCAATCACTATTGGGAGAGCACAATTAATACAGCAGCCAGCGCTGTGGTCTCTGCTGGGTTGCTCTCTGCTATATTCAGCAAATATGTACAAAGAATCTTGTCTGGAAGGTTTGTGCTTCTACAAGCAAAGAACAAGCAGAGGGAATGTTTAGAGGTGAGCATGACCTGCTTGACATCATAACTCAATCTCCTACTCTGCCTCTATACCTTTGTCCCTACGGGTCTTTAAATTTCTTTATAGAATTCAAAAGTCTACCTCTTCAAAATCAAGTCTGAAGGTCCTCTGCCTTAATTTGAAAACATATAATATATAATATCATAATTTGATATAATGAAAATCATTGACATTATCAATGTAACATGGGTAACTATAATTAATTGTATGATACAACAGTGAGAGTGAAAGGAAAAGTTAAAGTAACTGCCTCTTTCATTTGCCCTTTCAGAGAAATACATCAGGGGGTTGGACCACTTCCACTCCTCCTCAAAAAAGAAATGTATGTGACCTCTGGCCATATTGTAGACTTGAGATGGGCTGATGCTATAACATACACCTCATTGTCCCTCTCTCCCAGCCATCATCACTCTGGCCTCTTTATGGCCCAATGCATGGCACATAAAAAGGAGAGCACATTGCACAATTACTGCCTAATTAACTGGCCGATATTTTATGTGGTTGGTGCGGCCGCAGACAGACTGCAGATCATTTGCCAGTTTTTTAGAGGACATGTGTCTTACTGGACCACTCTGAGGCTGATTTACTGATCTCCACGGCTAATTCTGTGGGTCTGTGTGCGCATATGTGTCCGTGTGTGAGTCGGTGTGTATGTGTATGTTTGCCTATATGTGTGCTTGCCTAAATAAAAGAGGGCACATACTGTATGTCTTTGGAAAGAGTGGGCTATTTGTCTGAGTCATGGTTTATACCCAACACCGCTCCCCATCCACCTCCCCTTTCCTCCTTCCACGCCCGCCTCTCTCAGCCCTTAACTACAGCAGGTTTGCGCTGGGATTTGAGGTGTAATTAAATTCAATAAATACGCGAAGGTGAAGAAATAAATCAAGCGGAAACTGATAAACAACAGGAGATTAAATGCCACTGAGCCGTGCAAACAAATATTTCAATAGAATTTTCAACATAGTGCACTCAGGGCCCCCTGCAAACCTCGAAAACTTTTTAAACTGAAAGTCAGCTCACCAAAGCTGCCGCTACTATAATTATGTTTGACACCGTCGTCCCCGTTGACATCATAATATGGCACACAATGAATAACTATTAGAAGGACATAGATTATAGGAAATGACAGCTTATGTTCCCGGCCCTCCGTCTCTCACACACCTCATCGTCCTCCTGCATCCTCACTTACTCAGAGGCCAGCCAACTCTTTATTAATGACTATTGAAGTAGCAATTAATGCTGCATAATATATGAACTACAGCTGTGCAAATCTGAATAAATTTGGATTAGATGCTAAAGAGGATGGGGAAATACTGCTGGTGCATATTAATGCTTTTTTTTTTTTCGTTTGTTTTAGGGGGGTTGATTGTGACACACTGACCAGATGAAGGCAACAAATAAGTTTTCCAGTCAGTCTTAAAAGTCAGCTATCTAGAGACCAAAACAACACAAAAGGCCACGGTACTCATGCTCCTGCACAATTTTAAGCAACTTGAAGAGTCACAGTTCCTGGGTTCACACAATGATTTGCTTTCTCTACTCCATACAGCACCGTAATGCCCTCTGGGGCATAACAAGCCTAAGTGCTTAAAATCCCCAGAATGGAAATTAGTTCTTTTTTTAAACAGGCATCATTCAAGGCCACACCTGCTGCACTGAGAGCACTGAGGTCCAATGCTGGATGAATTAATGAAGGACCCTAACAGCAGGGAGGTCGATCTCTGACTCCCACTACCCATTCACAGGCTCCCGAACAGGTAGAGAAACCCCACCGAAATGTCTTGCCTCCATGTCGGTGTGTGTTGTTGGCGTCCAACCTCATTGAAATGGCAAAGACAAAAGTGTTTCCGCTCAGGTGTTTTGAAATGGACATTTGTGTTCATTCTTTTGTCCAATCCACACTCTCTTCTTCTTTTCTTCCTTTCGCCACCCAAAGAAACAGTTTCTAGTCTCCCGGCAATCTCTCTCTGTCTCTCTCACTTTCTGAGGCATCCTCTTCCACTCTCTCCCTCTCTCTTCTCCTCCATTCTTGTCCTCTTGTGAACAGCTGCTCTGCCTTTATTATGTAGCACTCTCTCTTCGTCTGGCCTTTCACTCTAATCCGCCAATTGCCTTTCACATACACAATATTCACTCCCTGAAGACCCACCACCCCCAATGTCTCTGACAGTCTTTCCAGTCTATTAGATTAGGCTTAGCTTTTTTTTATTTACATTTTTATTTATATAGTTGAGTCTAGTGTCTCTGACAATTTTGTCAACCCAAATTCTCCCAAATAAGCACCACTGACTGTATTTCTTTTGCAGCTTGTTTCTTCTACCTCCAGTAGCAACATTCTGTTACATATCAATTTGGCTTTTGCATACTCTACAACAATCGTTCTTTGGTGCTAGTTTTTGGCAGTGAACATGGCAGCGCTAACGGAGTGTTTTAGAACAGGCTGTCTAATGGAAGCTTGCAGCATTTTGTGGTTTCCAATCATTTGGTGGTAAAAAGAGACACACAGAAGCAAATGGGTTGAGCAGTCACCCGTTAAGCCACCAGCCAACAGCACCTCAGTCTAATTGTGATAATGAAGTCCAGGCTGACCCTATAATGCAAGGTCCATACATGCTGCCACTCTGACGCTTTTATAGACCTGGCGAGAGTTATGACACTCTCTCTGATAGGCTGGTGAAGAAAAAGATGGAAAGAGCCATGGAAGATGGGTGGGAGGGGTAACAAGAAAAAAAACACTATGGGTGAGAAGAAGAGAGGGCAATAGATGGGTAAAGAAGTCAGGCAGTGACAGGCAGAAAGGGGAGGGGGTTTCTAGTAAATCATTATAATGGAATGAGTCATTTACCTAAAGGACAGTGTAGCTCCAAGGAGCTGTTATTGAAGAACTATATCCTGTACCGACCATTCCCTTCAAGCCTTACCTTTGGCCCATTAGCCCTTCAGCTGGCCTTCCATTCCTGTAGCTATATATGTAACTTATCCAGTGAGTAGGCCCAATCAGGAATCAATAGCCATGTCACAGGGAACCCACGCTGCTTTGACACCAGTGTATACGACAAAAAAGTCTATTACACAGCTAGTATCTCCATTACTGCTGAGCAACTTGGTAGCAGGGAGGCACAGAATGAAGGACGGCAGGCTGAGGAAATCATTGAGGGTGGGGTTGGTGACAGGTTGTGAAACTCTAATTCAGAGCAACATGTCTGATTAACCTGCATCCCTCCTTTGGGAACCGGTGTGTGTTCCTGGCAGAAGACATAACACAAAGACACACACATGCTCCGAAACAGGCCGACAGACATGCATATGTTCACTTTCTGCGAATACGTTCACAAATATACCCGTTGACTGTTCATAAAGATGGACGACCTATCTCACACAAAAATGAAGCAAAAATTCCCACATACAAGCACTGCCATTTTGCACTGATGACGTCATTTAGAGCCACATTTAGAGTCTGTGCGGTAGTGATTGAGCAGTGGAGCCATGTGATAGAGTTCTGACTCAAGTGGTGAGCAGGGCTGAGTTGTCAATTATGAGGTCACAGCTCCTTTGTATGACATCAAATAACTAATTAAACCCAAACTTGAACCAGAAACGTCAAGAGATGGCATATCCCAATGACCCGTGCAAAATTGAACTCGAATCGAGTGTATTTACATGAATACAAACTCTTCCAGTTTAGCAGTCAGAAATAAATATCATAATTGTGCAAATGAAAAGTTTTTAAAACTAGAAAAAAATTAACCTCACTCTTTTCTTAAGAATAGATATCAGTTGTTGGCATGGAAATGCAAAACAAAAATTTTTTTGGGAACTTTAAATAGCAAAAGCCACTAGCATACGGATGATGTATAAGCACAGTTTGTTGAAGAAATACAGTCTGGACAAACACTTCACACTCAAAATAGCCCAAGATGATTTTTTTTGTCCCTGAAATGAGTAAAATAAAAATGTTAAAAATCAGAAGATATCAAAAGGCACCACTCTTGCATATGTTTTTTTTTTCATGACAAAACATATTATATATGTTGGGGGTATAAAAAGGATCACTTGATACATACATAGGCATGATAAGAAATATTAAGAGGCCAGAAACCATATCTGAGAAAAATTAATTTGACATATACTTGACGACCTAAACTGTAGCCAGTTACTACAGTTCATAAAGGCTTCTATGTTTAACTTTTTATCAAATAACTAAATATTTCATCACACTATCACCCATCTTTTGAGCTAATGATTCAACCACGAGAGTTTCATGCCCATTTAAGTCATGAAAGAGCTCCAACGGTGACTCACTTAACATTTTCTCAGATAAATTTAATATTTTCTCTTACTTCAAACCTGAAGCAACCAAAATAGTTTATTGCATTTTGCAACTCCTAATACCTAAAATAAATGACTTGTCAGTGCCTTCCAAAAATATAATTACTTTAATAATATTCTAGATGTCCTGTATAGTATGTTTGGGAAAGATCACCTTCATAATAAATCATTTAGGATTAATTTATTTATTCATCTTTCCTTCTTCAGCCTGTAATCCTCCGACTGACTTATATGTCATCCATCCCAACCTTGTCTAAAACTTGTAATGACCGAACTGTAAAATAACATGGTGCTTTTACTTTTACTGGTTAACATAACCCATGTTGAATCAAAAAATGACAAATGCAGCCATTTTTTAGCATTGACAGCTAGTGTTTTCGTTAGCACAAGTCTCTTGCCACTAAACAAAAGGCATAGGCCATTTTAAACAAAAACTGATGATTTTCTGAGGACAGTTTCAATGTGCAGAGTGCATTAGTGCACTGAAGGGTCCATGCAGAGGGAGACCTACGGGACAGAAACCATAAAGCAATGTGACACTATTCATTCAGCGTCACCTTGGCCCAGTAACCTTGATCAGTCAGGGCATCAGTCAATGTTTAATTGCTAAAATGTTATGTGTGAGGCATGGTTGCTGGGGGTTGTTCTGAGAGTGGACCTGCATGATGTCACTCATTTAGCTGATTAGCTAAACAAATGATGACTGCTCCCTCATTCACCTCGACTAACACACACATGGACCTGCGCTCTCTGTTCACTGTCTGTGTGTGAGACGTATCTGCATGCTGACTACATGCACACATACACACACATTAATATCTCCACTTGCAGCACTTTGGAATGAACAATGTGCTTGCTGAAAATTATCAGTTGTAAAAGTGTTCATAAATCATGGCAGGGTCTGAATCAGCAAACAGTGGCATTAATCAGTTGCCTTAGCAAAGATACTGTACAATTATTGCAATCTATTTATCTTTGTTTAATATGTGTGGGCAGAGCAAATTGTACAACCTCCATGTTTTATATTTTATGATAGGCTCAGAGTGAAAAATAAAAACCCCAGTAATATTTCTACCCAGCACTTTGTGTATATATAAGGTATGCAAATGACCATCTAGACCCTCCCACTGTCAAAGAATCACGACGTAACGTTTATCTTAGTAAAATACAGCCTTTGATGCACAGAGATTCGATGGTAATGAAAGCAATAGGTCTCTGTGAGTGGAGATTGCTTTTCCAGAGCTTCATTTTACAGCCTGGTG
Source organism: Chaunax sp. Z400 (assembly GCA_037577475.1). Lineage (NCBI taxonomy): Eukaryota > Metazoa > Chordata > Actinopteri > Lophiiformes > Chaunacidae > Chaunax > Chaunax sp. Z400. The sequence continues at coordinate 11,974,157 of CM075188.1, forward strand.
TGGAATACACTCCTCTAGCAACTCCTCTTGAATGTTTCATCACAGACCAGATCCCAGGGGTTGCTACAACCCTCTCATCACACACACACACACACGCACACACACACGCACACACACACACACACGCACACACGCACACACACACACACACTCACTATGAGGAGCCTTCACATCATGCATGTGGAGGAAATGAGAGTCAACTGGATGCCATTTCATCTGCTAGGGGAGCAATTTGATTGCATATTCAATGTGGGAGGATACAAACATGATAGAATGTCAAGCCAGGCAGCCATAGGAGCTACAGTCGCCCTGATGTGTCAGAATAGCTTTTACGGGCGCCAGTGTATCCCTTTTTATCACATCATACACGTTAACATTTGTGAAAACATGTTATTAAAACACTGTAACAGTATCTTAAAGGCTGTGGATTCACTGCTTTGATTTTCCTGTTTGAGTACAGGTTTTGTGGCATGTGGCAATGTTTTAGACACACAGGACACCACAGTAGATGGAACATAATGAGTCTGCTTATTTTCTTGTCAGATAATCAGTCATACAATCTTCATATATCTATGCCATACACATACTAGCCATGGCCAAGAAGATGCCAGATGGCAAATCGAGGGATTGTGACTGACGCATCTCAGTAGAAAAACATAGAGATTTCCTTGAAGTCAGTGGTTCAGCAGGACTATACAGAACATCTGTTTTGTAGAACTGTTAGACAAGAATGAAACAGAACCAGTGGAGCCGAGACTTTGAGGAATGTCAAGACAGTGTCAGGATTGGAACCACCTACCTAGGAATAGCCTGTTTATATGTGCGTGCACGTGTGCATGTGCGTGTGCATCCGTATGCATCTGAGCATGTGAATTAGTGTCTGTCTTTATGTTTGACATCCATATATTCCTGTGCAGAAGTGTGAGTGCGTGGGTGTATGCATGTGTCAGGAGGTGGAATTTACGTTAGCGAGATAGAAACACGTGCATGCTGCTGCCTCTGAACTCGTCTTCAAAGACACGCTTGGCAGCCACTTTCATTGTGCTGCACACTGGGTCATATAGGGCTCGATGCTTATACTTCTTTCCCCAAGGAGAACATGTGCTCTTAAATGAAGAAAAAAAATTATCAAAGTCAAAAATGTTCAACTAAAGCAGTTTGTTTACAAATATTTATCTAATATGCCCTAATACTGCACTGTACCGCCTGTGTGTTTCAATTTAGAACATTGTTAATTATCGGTCAAATAGGAAACATATTAAAAATGTTAATCTTAAGTCAGTAAACAATTTATAATCAGTCCTACACATAGACAATAGTAATGTTTAGTCAGATAATATTCGACTAATAGCAACAAAGTTGCATGTCTGTTCAATCAAAATGAAAATAAGATTTTCCTCAAATAAATAATTTAAAAAATTTGAATCAAAATTCTATAGGTAGGTTTTCATGGTCATATTATTGTCATGTTATGAGAGTCAAACTGTCTTGGGACTATTGCTTTTAAGTGCAATTACATAATGTTTCAACTGAGCTGCCTTTGTCACTATTTTTGATGCTATTATGCACCAACCTATTCAGGAGCTACCAGTAATCTGTTCTTAACAAATATTAACTTGTCGAATAACGACCCACCAATACTTCTTTCAATGTTGGTCACCTTTCTCTCACTTGTCATCACAGAAAAGTTGAGGTGTGTAGCTTTTAAACGATTATCACAGATTAGCGGTAGCGTCTAATTTTTCCATGCACATTGTGCTATTGAATTATTTTTCCAGTTTGCAAATATCTATTATTAGAGGTAAATACATAGATATATACAGTACAAAAGACTACAATGCTAAAATAATTAGATAATTAATATGCACGAGAAATCTAATAAATGCAAAATGTTAGAATGGAAAGTTATAGTGAAGTTCTCTGGTTGTGATGTCAGGCCATATCAGCACTGACAAACTGGGTTGAATAACATGTTCTCTGGAATAATGTCTTCTTTAGCCTGTCAGACACGGACACCTTCTTTGCACTGTGTTACAAAAATCAACATTTTCATTGTTTTACAGATACAATTATACAAAATGCCCTCTTAGTCCAAAAAAAGCAAAGAACTCAAAAGTCAGATGTCAGAATGAATGATGGATTCAAATATCTGCTAACTAGAACATGGTGAGCACACAGCTGTCAAAGCTCAAATTGAACACATTGCTCACAGGCCAAAGGCTGTGATTCACAACACAAACTCTGCACTGAGAAGCCTCCCCAAATATATAAAAACACACAGAAATGAAAACAAAATGTGTTTTTTTCCCCACATGCTCTTTGTGTGCAAATGGGCCATATTAAAAGAGACACAGAAGAATAAAGACTGAAAGAAAAGGAAATGGTGTGATGCTTCAGACATCACACAATAAGGGATAAGGCATTCAGCTTTTAATTAACATTAGTCATATCAGCATAGAGTCATTTGAAATTGTCTTTAGGACTTCAGAGAGAAAGAGACTTTAAACCATTAAGCTCAGCTGATTAACCAGTCATACCAGTGGAGTCACTATCTCTTGCTATAATTTGATCTCTTTCACTTTGCATTTTGCTTCATTTTTAGAAACACATGGTGCTCTCCTTCCTTCCTCTCCCTTCTTCTTTTGATCCAGCCCTCTTTTCTTTCCACTTGTCTGTTCCTTCAAGCTTTTTCTCCATATTCTTTTTTTTTTAACCACGTTCTTTATTTCTTCTTGCTCTCAGCTTTTCTCGTGCTTTTATCTCCACTTCATACGGAATAACTGTGCAGCTTGGTGAGCATAATGAGGCCGGTCCTTTACAACTTCAAACCTTCCCTTCACCCGTTCACCAGGGTTTTAAACAAACCCGTAACAAATATTTTGACAGTTAGACAAAAGGGAAGACGTGTGCAGCGATTCCAAGCATTTTGATTTATCTTCTACCAAAACAGGGAGAAAATCCTTTTAAAAGTACTGTAGACTAAATGAGATACAGAGGCCGATCAGTGTTGATGTGGTTTCCCTGTTTCTATTTATAAATGTAGTGATCTCTTTGATCCTGATAATAGTTGCCCACTGTATAATTCGCAAGCAGGATGCTGAAACTTATTTAGACTCCGAGTAATTAACCCATTTAAGCCCACCGACAACTTCAGTGTAGGGTGTGATTGTTATTTTCCATTTATTGATACATTTCTAAATGTTATACATGTTTTATATATCGGTCCTTCCTGTCACATGATGTTGTTGAGGTCCTAATCCACCTTTCTGAGGGTATGGTGAAAGGATGCTCATGTTTAATGCTTCAATAAAGTATTGTGCCTCTTATTATTGCAGAGATTCTATCCATTTCTGAGGTATTAGGTAAACCAGTGTTCAAAAGCATGTCTTTCCCCGGTGTGTGACATGATTCTGTCCTCCTCAGTAACCTCACAGTGGAAAGCAGCAGTTTCCAGTTCAGTTAGCTGCTAGCAAAGACACAGGAATGAGGAAATGTAGCATTAGATAAATTAAGGTTTAATTTCTGGTAAGAATTTGTAATTTGGTAAACATCCCTACTACCGGTGTTTAATAGCTAATATTAGCTTTGAGGTCATGTCAGCGCTGACTGTGTTGCACTCTGTCGTAGACCAGAAGGCGAGAAGGGACGTCACATACAGAGAGGATATATTCAACATTTTTGCCCATGAACTGAAATGTAGAATTGGAACTGTTTTGCAAAAATAGAGCCATTTGAAATTCCGTAACTTTAATTAAAAAAAATGATGGGCCCCTGTGGGCACGAGAGGTAATAGTGTTTTACATGGAGATAAACAAGGAGGATGAGCGTAAAGGTAAAAGTAATAATATTGTTTAGGTGTTATACATATTTCTGTTATATAAATAACACTATTCACTTTTAAGTGGTTTTAATACCTTCCTGTTCCCAAAATTTTACGAGCAATTCTCCTGGATTTCATGCATTGCTGTTTGGATTGTAGTCTCTTGTTAAGGCAAACTGTGATTTAGACCCCTAATGAAGTGTTATATTTGGCAGGCATAGGCAAAACCCCTACCTATCTACACTAACCACTTCACAAAATAATGGCTTTGTGTGTCAACATTTCACGATTAAAGGGGTTGACAGCAGGTATATGTGCCGACCGGCAGAGGTAGTTGCCACTCAAATTGAATCCCACAAATGGATTAAAGCATAGAAGAGGTTCTATATGCTATGAAGTAAACAATTTAGCAGGCCAGCGGTGCACCACATTGTCATAGATCACAGCAAAATTAGCCTAGGCAGCCAATTGTGCTGATACAGAGTCACTGTAGCAGGTTTACAACAGTAATTGCTGTGAATGAAACACCCATGGTACTGCATAGCATGCCACTCTACAATAAACTTGATTATTATGGTAATTATATAAGTATAAAACACTTTAACATGAGGGCTTGGATTTATCATCACAATCGCTGTAAGTGCATTTACGGAGCTGGGAATTGGGACTGTCTATTCAAAGGCCAAACCATTGAGTTGATGGGGCTTTAGCAAAATTGGAAATCCATCTGGAGAAAAGGCTACTTTCTTACCATTGTGGTCATAATAATTTTTCTTGTTCTGGTATTGATTTAACTACGAATGCTCTAGGTCACTTTTTGCTCATAAGGACAGTGAGGGAAGACAGTGGTTAATGCAGGATGAAAAGATAGAAAGATGGCGGGATATGCAGGTGGAGAAGGAGGGTCTGTGATGAGTCTTGAGCCGCCCAGAGCAGTAATGAGGAAGCAGTAAAAATGAGATGGCATTGTGTTGTACTTTAAGGTAGTTCATCTTTAAAATGAATAGTCCCTGAAGGGCCAGGTGGTTAATGCCATTTATTAATAGACAGACAGGGCCAGCAGTTTGGGCTGTGGCCCTCTGAGAGCCCTTAGTTAGGATGGAGAGAGAGTATGTGTGAGTGACTAAAGAGTTTTTGTTTTGTTTTTTGTTATTCTTTTAGGGGAGGGGGCAGCAGCTGAGCAAATGAGGGACAAAATAGTACAGAGGAGTCATACAGAGGGAGTCTGCTTATTGATTGCAAGGATGAGCTATTAGAGGAGTAAGAATGTCAAGCTGTCAATAAAGAAAATTCTGATTAAAAAAGTGATGATATTTAAGGTGGGATCCCATCTCTAATGCCAGTTAATCACCATAGAGACACTTAACTCAGTCCTTCATGTCAAGGTCAGTGAGTCAGAGGTCAGGGCTTTCGTGACTTAATGAAAAGGAAAAATGTAATCGAACATCAACGGATGACATAAGGCAGTGAGGTGAAAAATTAACGCACCATGAGGGTGATTTTGTCTCATTAGCACAAGGAAGCAGAAAGGATGTGCAGGAAATATACATATTTCTGTCATATTTCTGTGCATGCATGTGTTTGGGTGTGTACATTGTTTGTGCATATGTAAGACAGAGTGTATCTGTCCATCACCTGCAGAGCAAGAAGCATAGAGCGGTGTATGCATGGTCCTGAGTCTGCAGTGATTTGGCCCACTATTAAACCATCAGGCATTACCTCCCTGTTAGCCCACTCAGTGCTCCACAATTTGTGATGAAGCAAGGGGAGCTGTCACAGGCAGGCTGAGAGGGCTGAGGCAACGCACTTCACAACCGCGGCGGCAGCAGCATCAGCAGCCGTACAGCTGCCAGAGCACAGCTCTGAGCTGTTTTCACCATGAGCCAGAGCATCTGTAGCTGCCTCCCAGGACACCACACAGCGACAGCTTTTGCCAAATAGCTTTCATTACATGGGAAGTATCAGTCTTGATAAAACATCCAAACAAAGGACGAGAGGTGGATTTACTGTGCTGCTCCCACCTGGGCTCTGATAATATTGTTGGTGTCAAGAGTAAAATATCACCGTTGCCATTTGCACACGTCTAAATCTTTGAGAGTAGACACTGTCAGTGTGCAGCTATCTACGAGCCATATTACTATTGATTGGTGGAATGATAGAACAATTTCTTACCTGATGTTGAGGTGCACCAGTGGCAATGGCATGGGGGAGAGAAAGGGGGTGGGGGATGGAGGAGAGAGGGGAGAGAATTTGATTAGTGGCAGCCGTGTATTGTATACAGTATACAGTACTGTATAGAGTGCATGCTCAATATTACTCATCTGCAATAAAAGTCAAACTCCATGTCTCCATGAGAATTAATTGAGCTGTTTAACCTTCTTCTGTTTTACCACATCAAATAATAAAAAAAAAAATCTGCCATGATTGCTGCTGAACACATTTATGTAAAAGATCCTGATACGTAATAATTACTGTTTCACGCTTTCTTCGTGAGGAGCAACACCACAACATGAGTCGATGCCACAATATGTTCCATGATTCCACCTCTTCCTCTACTTCCCTCACTTTACAGTATTACACTTAATATTCAAAATCGAAAAACAAGGTCGACTACCCAATCAGTTTTCCGGAATATGTATTGTGTATTCATGTTCCAGTCCCGGTGATAAAGTCAATCCTCATACCCTTAAGATGTACTCCAATACCCCTCGGTAAGGCTCCGAGTGAAAATCTTGCTCTTACAGTGTATCCACAGGAGTCTCCCACCACACTTTAAACACATAAATATGAATTGGCATTGCATATAACCTCGACCAATACACCAGCAGAAGCAGCCATCTGCATTAACAGGACTCAAGCTGTGAGCGAGGCTCCATCCACCAACCTAGTTCATATACATCAGCGGGAGCCGGCGCAAAGCCAAACCTAAGCACCCAATTCCAACCAGCCTACACTTGGCAGGTGAGACGGTGAAAAGTACAGCTACTTGATGGAGCAGAAGCCCTGTGACATAAGCATATAGATCTTAGTTTGGATCGTTCAGTAGGCGAGTGTTACTTCCATGCTAGATTTTGAAATGTCCCCACACAAAGCTAGAATCTGAAGAATTAAGTGTTTGGTTTGGTTTGTGAAATTTGCTTGGCACTATAAAAGATGTAGAACACTTATTATGTGCGGTTTGAAATCTGCACATAATACCACCTTCTTCACCTTGCACTCTGTGAGCAGCATCAGTGCCACATAGCAGCAGAACGTTGAATGACTCTCCTCATAATACATCTTTGGCTGAAACTACTGGAACCATCTTAACAGTCAGTCCCAATGTATGTATTTCCAGCAAGTGGCTTTTGTAAAAGGTAAACACAAGGGATTCACCGAACAATTTCAAAGTAACGCCATCAGCATCATCGTCACTCCCAGCCACAGAGTAACCTGCCTACATTTTTAAGTAAGGATAATCCTCTTTTTTTTTAGATCCTGTCATTCAGAGCTCTCTCAGATGACAGATTCCCTTTACAGATAAAGCCTGGGGATCTCCAAACTAAATACTCACTAGAAAGCTGTTTTCCCTCAGATTACACCAGCCTTGGTTTTAAACAGCCATGCAAACCTGCATAGAGACACACATACAAGATGATCACAGCTTCGCCTATCAGTAGCCTGCCTCAAGAAGCCATAAAGAGATGTTCAGTGAGGGCGTTAAATTTCTGTAAGCCCTAGCTATCCATTTGGCTGCTCTGGAGGACTTTCGTGTGTAATTATTTAAAGGCCTTGTGGAACAGTCTGCAACAGGAGTGAGCCTAAAGGGGGAGGGAGAGATGAAGGGAGGACGAGAGGGTGGGATCGGGCAACCTCTGAGAGAAAGCAAAGCCTTTCAAGTTTGTCCTAAGCGAAAGAAAAGAATGGAGGTGAGTTATCTGACGTGTGTTACCTCCATGTTGCCATGCTGTGAGGCTGCAATAGAATGCAGCCAACAGCTGGCTCATGGGATCAGAAACAGAGATGAAGTAATGCCCTGTGAAATCAGAAATGAACCAGCAGCACCAGTACATGTCACACGTCAGCGCTAGTTAGTGTGTTAAATCTGATGCAACAACCTGGAGCTAGAATGCTCCAATAATGATAAATAAACAACATTTTGGATCGGGAGGGATGGATGGATGGCTGGATGGCTGGATGGAGAGAAAGTGAGAGGGAGGGAGGGAGAGAGTGTGGCAGTGCTGGGCAAATAAGCCTCAGGGGCTTATTTTTTTTCCAACATGAGATAGTTTTGGTTCTTTTAAAATGTATGTTTGAAGTTGGGGCTCAGCTGAACACAAGCTGTTTGAAAATGACTGATGCAAGAGTGGAGCAGGAGATGAGAGAGAGGCCAAAAAGAGGGAGCGAGGAAAGGGGGATGGGGGAAGACAGAAAAGGATCCATGACAAAAAAGACATGCAGAAACACTGAGAGTAATGAGCCTGACGGTAAATTTCAAGAGAAGAAAATTGATGGAGAGTCAGAAAGGAGGCCTCCAGTGGTGCAAGGCCGATGTTGCAACAAGAATGTATTAATATGACCTTAATATTATTTGAGATAAAAGCTGATGATAATGTTAACAGTAGTCTGAGTGAGAACCATAACTATTCTAAACCTTTCTTAAAAATGTATTAGCATAAAAAGAATTTCAACATATTTTGATGACATAAAATTCGATTCAGCAGATTGTGTATATATTCTGCTCCTGTTAGGCACACTCAAGTTAGAAAGTCAAAGGAGACAAAACGTTTAGTTTTTTTCTTTCTACCATCCACAGCCTGGTGTCCAGGACACACACTCTCATACATGCATGCACAGACACACAGTCGCACACACACACATTTCTGCGACACTTTAATCAAAGTGTGCCATGCTCTCAGTCCAGACAAAGCCCAATCAGGGCGGTGATAATTTGGCCTCTCCTTCAATCAGCAGCACCATAATTGCATCAGTCACAATCTCCTTTTCATCTTTCATCTCTGTGTCAGGGTGGCGGACAGCAGACAGAAGGACACTCTAAGACTCAGACCTATCATTAAAACAGACAACAGAAAATCCAGGGCAACATAAAAGGGGAACAATACAAAAAAATTGCTGTCGTTTGCACAAGGCTCTCTCAAGTCCTACCATGCATGAATGTTCAGGGAGAAATTTTTTTATATATTGTCTCTTTTTTGTGTCAATATAATGGCTTTTTTTTAAGTATGTAAAAAACTTTATTTACAAAAGTAGCATACATTTAAAAACTATAGGCATTCAATGTTATGACCCGGCTCTTGGGCCCCTGGTAACGACACACAGTGGTATAAGGAATAACAAGCCATCATACTTATTTACAGAAACACAGGATTCATTAACTAAATGTATGACATGGTTAATCAGTGATAATTATAGTGTCAGTAAGAGGATGTATAAAAGTGCAGTGTTGCATGGAGAGAAAAGCACAAGCAAAATAAACAAAAGAAGCATGTAATTCAGGGAGAGAACCAGCAATGGAATGAGAGGGAAGAACGGGGACAATTTTAAATGTATTCTGAATGGACTGGCCAGGAGCGCCCAATCTCACTAATATAATTTTGTTTTTGTTTTGTGTGTGTGTGTGTGTGTGTGTGTGTGTGTGTGTGTGTGTGTGTGTGTGTGTGTGTGTGTATATATATATATATATATATATATATATATAATTATTTGCCTGCCTCTAAGTCACTGTTTTGATATGTTATCATTCTTTTTCATTTTTCTGTCGTATAACTGCATGTATGTGATTGTGATACATGTTGGCACCCCCTCAAAAACTACATGATTCATCTCAAGGGGTTTATCCTATAAATAAATTTGAACAACAATATAAACTCTGCCTGCCAGGACTTGAACGGTGACACAAAACGTCTGCCCTGGGCATAATACATGACTACAGGCCCAGGCAGAGCCAGAGGGCCAGGACTAAGTGCTTTATGTGTATGAATCTAATACCATAAAATACAATAAACAATAAAGGGAGGACTGATTTATTAATAATAATAATAATATAAATAATAATTATAATTATATATCTGACAATTTTATCAGCATTCTTTACAATAAAGTAAGAGTGACAATGAGAACGAGTAAGATAAGGAAGACAATAATTCATGGGGAGTGAAGAGACAAAGATGGAGAAAGGAAAGAGAAAAGAGAGTGACGGGTCAAGGAAAAATGTTTGACTTTTCATGACTTCTGTTATCTCTTGGCGAAATTAGTCATATATATGTTTTGCGTATAGGGTAATGCATATGTCATGTAAGTGAAATTAGCCTGTTAATGATTAATGGGACATTGGAAATTTTCATAGGGAACACGAGGCATTGAGAAAGCAGAACCTATTATATATTAAAGAGCCGCTAGGATGAAAATTCACGGCTGGATGGGGAGATATTATCCCACAAGGTACAAATTAATTTATGAAGAATTAGCTATAAATGCAATTTATTTATTTCACAAAATGTTCCAACAAGGAATTTAGTCTCATGAGCCACATTCAAAGACAGTGTAGTCTGAAATAGGAGCCCCACCTGGCTGAAGAAAGGCCATCGCCTTGTTTGAATTAAATGAACAGATTCATAACTAGAGTGGGGGAAATGTAGGTGATCAGTGTCTCATGGACAAAGCAGAGCTGAAATGCTGCACAACAGAGATTAAAGAGATTAATGCCTGAGCAATAAAGCCTCCCTGATCAACCAATACATCTGTAGTAGGACTGTCAATACAGAACCAAATACAAGATGAGCTTGTCTCTCTCTCCAAACTAATGGATCCATGTTGGGCAGCATAGATAAAAGCAGACAGAAGAATCAATTCAGATGATCTATGAAAGTTATTAGTAATGACATTTATGAATATTTTATGGAAGGTAGAGAATGTCATCATAAATTTTTATATAAGGAAATGAGACAGGAATATAAAACAAACAGCATTAAACATTGAACATGGTCCCCATGTCAAAAGGATTGTGTCCAGAATAACGGGTGAGTTAACAAGTAAGAGGTGGGCGGAATAAAAAAAAGAGGCGACAATCAGTCGCCCTGGTTATTTCTGCTTCTTTGAAGAGATGTAAAGGTCAAGCCAGTCTGCCATTAGAGAGAATACCAGTGTGTGTGTGTGTGTGTGTGTGTGTGTGTGTGTGTGTGTGTGTGTGTGTGTGTGTGTGTGTGTGTTCCTAATAAGTAAGAGCCATCATCATTTATTCATTTATTAATTTGATCGGTCCCCAATAGTTGTATTCAAAATAAAAGCCAGTATACATTGCCATATGTTTTGTCCTGGCATCAACATGCATGAGCAGCAGTTTTAGGTACCACGCAGCGCGAGAGAGGAGCCAGTTGGGACACTATGGCTCAAACAGCCAGATACACTCAACCACAGGAGAAGACAAAGGACACCTGATCCTCCACTTCAGACTACAGCACAGTCTGATTCTACTGTCTCATGTACTCTTGAATTGCATTAAGTTCTGCATGCATACTCTACCTGCTACTTTGAGAATGCCTATGTTTTACTAAAGCTTGTACAACTGGTGCCTGGGGCTTTCCTAGTTGCTTCCACAAATACGGTTATGTTTTCAACTGTGTCTACCAAATGGATTTTCAAATATTTGGTGGTAGGATGGTACGTTTGACAGGAAAGCACATTCAATTTTTTTTTTTTTAATTCAGATAAAGAGGCTGATCAAGGAATTTTTTGACACTTTCTTTAACACTGAGTGATAAGGTGTTTTTGCATAATTACTCAAAAACTACTAAACCAATTTCCACAAAACTTCGTGGAGGGGAGAGGCGCGACAGACATGTTTAGGATTGTTCGGCCTTGGCCTCGACTGAGAACTAGTTCTTCTCTGTCTTCTCCCCACCTTGTGCTCACCTCCTTAAATGCATATTAACATGACAGTAAGTGAGCCGGAGTGTATCTTCCTGTGTGTACCTGTCATGTAAGGTGAGGTCTATAAAAAGACCAGCTGATCTCCAGCACAGACGGCCAGGAAAAAGTAAAAATAAAGAGACATTGCTCATTTTTATTGGGATGGCACTCAAGCAAAAACACTGAAATGCACTATAAATATAGGCAGAGGATCTGACATTTTTACTCCAGACCATAGCCAAAGTGCAGCAGCTGAGGTAGTGCGTACTGATGTCCTTGCCTCAGTTAGTGTATATCACTTTAAAGTGGCTATATTTTGCCATTTAGGGCTGACGTGAGCAGATTTCATGGGGACATGAGAGGCATGGAACATCTGGATCTCGTTTAGGCTGTTTATAAAGACAGGAAGTCCTCTCTGACCTGTTTTTCACACTTCATTTAATACCGTGGATTGATGTCAAATCTCTGCATGTGTGTGTCTGCACTTCTGTGCATGTGTGTGAAGAGTAGGTTCATGCACACACATTTACCATAAGTAGGAGAGGCTGCCGTGCTATAATTCACACATATGCCTACACATATAAAAGCTCTACATTTTAACTACCCCTGACATGCCACAACTTAACATCTCTGGGCAGTCTAATTATTGACTGCACACATGCACCTCTAAAGGACTGTGCAGCTTTGGAGTATCTTTCCTTCTGCCAGTGACAGTTGTTTTGTCAGGGGCCAGGCTGAAGAATAGCATGTGGCCTAAAGGAGGTGATTAGCATTCACATGGCACCTGTTGCCAGCCAGTATGCCCATGCAGGCTACAGATAATTACAGTGATTTTGTGGAGGAGAGGAGTGCAGGCGTAATTGTAGTCTTGGCAGAGCGAAGGGAGAAGAGTGGAAGGAGGACAGCACTTTCACTATCTCACACCACAGAGCTGTTGGCAAACACGTGTGCATGTGCGCGTTCACACACATGCACACAAACAGACAGAGATATAATGCTGGCTAAAGCTGAGGCCTACACACGCACACAGGCATACAAACAGATACACACATCTAAAAACCATAATTAAGCCTCGGTGCCATAGCAACATCTTGCTGGACGGATGATAGTGTTAGGCTAAAGCGGCGTTAACATTTAGAATGGTAATCAGAAGACCTAATGGCACGGATGTCTACAGGCCTGCTATAAGTAGACCTGCCAGGACTCCATAGATCTGCTTTATTAAAAACAACCCTCAGCCATTAAACACTTGCCTCTGCTCACTCACTTAGCAGGCCTGTTGTGCCATCACTTCAGCCATTACAAATTATGTTATTTAGTAAACGTCTGCTGCGACACCCGAGGGATGGCAGCGGGGGTGGGAGTAGGGGTTGATGAAGGGAACCTATAATATTACATAAAGTGTTAGCACGGTGTAAAGCTCCAATGATTGGTGTTAAGGTTTTCATTACACAAAATGAGTAATTGCTTGTCATTTGGAGCTGGCATATCCCACAATCATCTTCACTTCTGTGCCATCAATCAAGCGTTTAAATGCTGATGACTCGGCTCACATTTAAAGCAGGGCAGCCGAGCCACAATGCACAAGGGAAACTCATTGTTTGCTTCGTTACTCCTCAGAGCTCATCTACTGTTTGTGCGTGTGTGTGTTTATCCTCTGTTTGTATGTGTACCTCTTGGCTCTATGTAGGAAGTCAAATGTACTTATGTGTGCAGAGGAGAAATAAGATCCTGATGTGGTCTTGCTTTCCGATTCGATCCTGGACTACCTGACTGGGAGACCACAGTAAGTCTGGATTGGAAGAAGCATCCCCAAGACAACTGTGCTAAGTACTGGGGCACCCCAGGGCTGTGTGCTCAGCCCAGTGCTGTTCACCTTGCTGAATAGTGACTGTGCGGCAACACACAGAACAAACCACATTATCAAGTTTGCTGATGACACGACCGTGGTGGGACTCATCTGCGACAACAATGAGACACCATAAAGAGAGGAGGTGGGGCGGCTGAAGGACTGGTGCAGAAACCTATCTCTGAACATGGACAAAACAAAATAGATGGTTGTGGACTTCAGGAGAACTGGGAGCGACCACCTGCCACTGAACATCGACTGCTCCCTTGTTGAGATCGTAAAGAGCACGAAATTCCATGGTGTTCCTGTCATGAGAAAGTCTCATCTCCCACCGCCCCATCCTCACCACTTTCTACAGAGGGACTACCAAGAGCATCCTGAGCTTCTGCTTCACTGCCTGGTTTGGTTTAGGAACTGCACAGCCTCGGACCGCAAGACCCTACAGCGGGTAGTGAGGACCACTGAAAAGATCATCGGAAGCTCTCTCCCATCCACCAAAGACATTTACAACACACACTGCATACGGAAAGCCAGAAACAATGTGGGTGGCCCCATGCACCCCTCACACAAACTGTTCACCCTTCTGCCATCTGGTAAGAGGTATTGATGCATTTGGGCCCTCACAGCCAGACTGTGCAACAATTTCTTCCCCCAAACCATAAGACTCCTCAACACACAATGACTAAACTGGAAGCTAACCCTCACACACAGGCGCACACACAAACACAGATGCACAAATACACAACACAGACACATACACACTCTAATCACACAATCAACTCAACTGACAAACATTTCAACAATCTTTTGTACTGTCCATTGCCGACTGGTCAAAATTTTTTCAGCATTGTTTACTTAGTGTACATTGTTTACAAAGTGTAGTCTCACAACACTCGCACTACTTTACACATATTCACTTTAAACATTACTGTGTAGCCTGGTTGGGTGCTTGTACACTGTTTTGTTCCCTGTTCTGTTTTGGCTGTCTTGCACATGTCCTAAATCATGCACTTTACTGTATGTAGTCCTATGTTTTGCACATATTGTCTTAAACTTTGCACTTCATGTAGTCCCATGTCAGCTGCATGGTCCTGGAGAAATGTCTCATCTCACGGTGTACTTGTACATGGTTGAAATGAGCTCTCTTGACTCAAAATATCCCGTCATTCCTCAGTCCGTAATATGTCAGGCAGTGCTGTGAAGTAGCTTACCTTGCACATCTAGGGGCAAAGACAAAAAAACTACTGCACCATTTATATTTTTGTGTGTGCTTGTGTGGTCCTACACATGCTGTATGTGTAAAAGCCAACGGAAAGTTACAGGAAGCAACTGAAACTTGAATTTTCATACACATGTAAGTCCTTCTATCCCCTATGTGTGCGGATGGGCCCTGAGCTCTTTGTTCTGTATACTCTCGTATGATTATTAACTCCACTATTAGCAACTTGGGTCTCTATGGCAGCCTTACAACTATGTGCTATCAGCAAATATGTTACCAAAAGATAAAGAGTAAATCTGTATTTTGAACCTTTAAATAAATGAGTATACCAGAATACAGTTTAAAACTTAAATGTTTCCCAATTTAATTGAACAAATAATAGAAAATATTGGAATATGTTCCAAACACTTCTGTGTACCTCAGAGCTATTTAGCATGTAAGCACAACATCATCTGCACAAATCTAAACACCTTTACTGTTTAACAGTCCATTTGTTGTATTCAAAGGTCCCAAATATATCATTCACAATGTGCACAATTATTGTTCAATCCCTTAGCCGGCAAACTTTAAATATGGTAAACAGTAAACCTCGGTGCAGGCCTGATTCGGTGCTCGTGTTTGTTGGGACCAAAAACTCAGCGGTCGCTTCACTCAAATGAGCAAACAAAATAAAACAGAGTGGTACCTTTCTCTTAAAACTGTGGTCGTCCTGTGACTCCTACCGGTCCTTTCTCAGTCCATGGGCAGATGATGAGTGACACACCGGGCATCCTCACGGGGGGGTTTCTTGATGTTATCCAGCGTTACGGGAAAAACTCGGAGCTGTCCCTGGTAGCTCAGAGCGTCGTACGGCTGATGTCCAGTTGTTTCCAAGGTCGGAAGCAATCCAGGATAGGCTACGTGGTTAGCTGTTTTAGCTAAATCAGTCCACAGTCCGTTTCGTTTACTATAACTAGCATAGCTACTCACTGAGCTAATGAGTAGGCCTCTACAGGTGAACAACAATACAGAAACTTCGTTTGGAAACTTCTGTTATTCTCCACTAATAAACACTACTTGTCCTTTCACAGATTATCTTGCTGAAAATCTATAAAACAAGCAAACGCATGACAATGCAGTCTTAAAGAGGGATATAAAACATGAAATTCAACTGTTTCTCTGCTTTCTCTTCTATGGCTCTCTGCACGTCTCTCTCCATACGTCTCTCTTACCTTTTTTTTCCCTGTCTCCCCACTTTTCCCTGTCTCTCTGCGCATGCGCGCGCCCCAGACCAATGTCAAAGGTCAAAGTTCACATGATCACATATCTCTTAACAGGATTTCACTCATCTTAAAATAATATTTTCACCCATATTAGGCATTAAATAAACAATTTTATTCTTAACATTTTAACATGAACTTAACCTCTGTTTTTATTAAACACCACAAAATTAAATGAATTTTAAACACCTTTTTAACTCTATTTATATCTATTTATTTTATCATGAACAAATTATTCAAAGGCATCTGATTTTTAACCAGGCTACACACACACACACACACAGCAAAACTCACAGACACACTTCATTCAGATGATTGGTCCTGGAGTGGGGTCACAAATTTGCCTGTACTTACACGTACATAGCTCAGTGATCTGAGAGTTGTGTTCTGATCATCGCTCACACCCCTATTCATGACCAGCAGGACATGGGGTAAACAGCCAAACACACCTCACCCTACCCACACACTTCCTTCTCCCCAATCAGGAGGAGAGCAGCAGAGGGCAGAATGCGGCAGGAGATGAGAATAAGGATGGTGGGGGAAGAAGAAACACACCACGTCAGTCAACCAAATGATTTGCTCAGTAAAGTAAAACTCAAGTGGAACAGCAGCTAACTCTCCGCTGGAGCCTGAGCCGTCATCTCTCTCCCCTCACTTCTCATCTCCCTCCCTCATCCCCCACTTTTGCTCTCGATTCCCACCAAATCTCAAGCTTGGTTTGACGGCAATAAAGTGTGCTGCTCAGGCAGGGCGAGCTAGTAATATACTTTTTTTTTTTCATATGGATCATTTTGGACTGAGATATAGCCAGAAGGCAGAAGATGAATAGTGTACAAAACGATGGAAAGAAATGAGTCTCAAACTGCAGAGAAGGACAAAGATTGATGGACAGCAAGAGACTTACACAACAGACATTCAATTCAGCCAGTGTTAGCACAAGGCAGCAAACATTAACATTTGATTTAGTGCTCTAGATTATAGCCAATAAACAACAGTAATATTCTGGGGGAAAAAAGACCATATATTCTAGTTGTATCACAATTAAAGCTCCTTCTTTCACAGTGACCAACTCAGTGAGCATCTCTGCTTCGTTGTGCAGAGTACAATCTGTTCCTCTTTATTTATCCACTATGAACCAGCATTCAGAGTCTGCAAAAGTTGTTCTCCAGCTGTAAGAATAACAGGCGAATGGGCAGCATGAAACTGAACTAGAGCCCAGGGCCAGGGAACAGTAAACAGGTATTCATAGCCAGTACACGGCTAATGCTGAGGCAGAGTGATCAATACCTTAATGGAATTAGCCTGGCTTTGAAACATGACTGCCAATCGTATTTACTGAAGGCTGTTTATGTTTGCTATAGAGCCTGACTCAATATTTAAAAAGCTAGGCACAAGGTACAAACGCAGTCCAAGCCAGCAATAGCAAGAACAAAATCTTCACTGCTTCTTTAATACAACAGCGGTTGTCTACAGTCATTTACCTCTGAAGAAACAGCAACAAAATGTAATAAAACATCCACAAACACGTCAAAGGCTATTTCATTTATTTAGATTTATGTTGTCCTCATGGCAATTGTAAAAACAAAGAGGTTTACATTAAATATAATTCAAACTATTGTCGGGACCCATTCCCACAGAGGCCTTTATCTCAGTACCATCATCAACAACATTGTTCTGTGTATAATCAAAGGTAAGCACTGATGTCATTTTTCCAGTGAAACAAGTCCCCTCAATCGGATTGAGTGGCAAAGCACCCTGCAATCCTGCATCCTGCATAATACAGTATATTGACAGGTTTGCAACAACATCATTCGCACCATTCAAGCTGAAGGGCCATCATTCAGCTTGCATCTCTGCAAGAGCTTTCTGCAACCCAATGGATGTCACACCTGTTGTGACGTCATGTGCACCAATATCCTGAAGATCGTGAATTTACCTATCGCCATGAGAACGATCATACGTATGTTAAGCTAAATCTATATCTGCTTATGCTTACTGACCAAATATCAGTTAACGATAAGCAGGCTTGCTGAATGTTTGATTTTATTGATCCCACCTGACAAAGCCACAAGTCCTACATCTTCCTCCGGTTAGGGTGAAAGATATTTTGACTAAGTTGCATTAGTGTGAATAAAAGATGGTAACTAATGACTAAGCACTTTTACTACAGCTCCTAAGCCTGTGCCGGTGAAACAAGCCTGCAATCAGAGAATAAATCCCCTTTACCTCTGACTGAAGGAAGCAGCAAGGTGAAACACCAAGACATCCGTACACAGATATAAATACATCTCTCCACATACACAAAAAAGCCAAGCTCACCACAGGAATGGTGGGTGCGGCAAGCGATTAAGGGCAGAGAACAGATGACCACCTGCTCCCCCTGAACCTAGCCATGCCTTGGCAATGCTAAGGTGCCCAGGGTTGCCCCTGGGTGCCTTAATACACTGTTTCCATCTGTTGCCTGGAAAGTGAAGGGCAGAGATGTCCACTTGCATGGGCATTACCTCCCTCCCTCCCTCTCTCACTGTTTCAACTCTCCCTTCTCTGTCCTGCCATCTCTGTAGCATCCACCAACCAAGCCTCCATGAGAGGAAACTTGTACATTATTGGAATAACACAATGTCTGAGTCTTCCCTTCAAGCCATCACACCAACTAAGCAGAGTCTGCACATTTCAGCTGACAGACCAGCTCTGTGCATTTAGCATCATGATGGCATGAATGCGAGGATGGAAGAGATGAAGAAAGCTGTCCAGCATGTCTTTTAGGATTTAGCTCAATATTATCCCTTTATCAAAAAAAGGCCTGCATTTGCACATTGAACAAAACAGCAGGAAGATAGAAAAAAGGCCTGCACATGTGTTGAGCGCAGTGTGTTACAGATGGGATGAAACATTAATTACAAATAGTGTGCTGAAATTCCTGTCAGTCAAATAACAGTGATTCGGGACTTTTTCCTTATCTTTTACTACAGTTCTAAATGATTATTATCAGCACAAACCGTGGCTTTATTCTAATTACCATGTAAATAAACTTGCTTGTCATTACTTTTCAAACCAATTACAGGCTGCCTAATGGAAGCGCTTAATTAGCAGACACTCTACCGGAAAAAAAAGAAAGAGACAGGGGGAAGAAAGGGAATGAAAAGAGAAAGAGGAAAATTTGCGGTGGAGGAGGGACTACATTCACTGTGTAATTATACAGTCATCAGATGTTTTTTTTCCATCTCTTCTGCTGTTTTGCAATGCTGTCACAATGGAGGTTGGACCTCTCTCTTCTCTCTTTGTCTATTAAGCAGGCAGCTGACAATGGAGCACTCGGCAGGCGGTGACCCGGACCCCCTAATAGTGCTATAGCAGCCATGGCGCTCACAGCGAGAGGACAGGAAAGAGCACAATACTGCATGTTAGCCAGATCACCCGGCCCTATTGCCTCTTGAGTGCATATATATATATATATATATATATATATATATATATATATATATATATATATATATATATATACAGTATATATCACAATGACACTGAATACATTTCCTACATAATAATAATCAATGCCATCTCAATACTAGTCATGCCTGATTTGATTTTTGTTTTGTTTTTAATATTATACAGAATATATAGAATTAAAAATTCAGATTTGGTTTTATTTCATATACTGTGCTCTCTAAAAACATTTCAAAGCTATCTAACATTATACAAGACGAACAAAATAAAACATTTTCCTGACAGTGTTTGACTCCCATGCACTGTAAAACCTAACATCATATCTCAGTGAAAGAGGAAATAATTTAATCATCCAAAAGAAAATTGGAGTCACTCGTTTCCATTAATTTAATCTACTCAAAAACCAGTTGTTGAAATTATAACTCAGTTGTTATGACTCCACCTAAATTTTGGGAGCATTTTGAGTATTGTTAATATGATTTCAGATCGTCCCATTTAACTGATATTTAGTTTTGCATTTTATATTTACTTTATATATTATTATATATATATATATATATATATATTATTATATTATATATTTTGAAAATATAAATCCTGCTGACCATGGGATGCAATTTAGCAAAATATGGCTTTGAATATTTTACTTTTTGTTTTTATGTCAGTTAATAAAACATAACTTTTTAATAGAAATGTTTTTGTTATAGGGCAGCATGGTGGCGTAGTAGTTAGCACAGCTTCACAGCAAGAAGGTTCTGGGCTCAAATCCACCAGAGGCCTTTCTGTATGGAGTGCATGGTCTCTCCCTGTCTCTATGGGTTTGATCTGGTTCCCTCCACAGTCCAAAACATGCATTGTAGGTGAATGGGTGACTCTAAAGTACCCATGAGTGACTGGATGTTTGTTTCTGTGTCATATTTCAATTAACTTCATGAAATATGTTCTATTCACTTAATTTAAATTAATTACTTTAGTTACTTCTACTCCATACTAATATTTATTTAAGTATTTGAGTTAGTTATTTGAACTAACTCACTAGTTTTTACAGTGTGTTTGGGATAATGGCTAGCTTTCCATTGACTCTCAAGGTTTGTCACGATTATTATAATTAGAGTCTATTTTCTTTGACAGACAGCTTTGGAAGAGGGAAATATTTGTCTGTCATTAGAAGAGAATGCTCTTGTCCTAGTTACTGCCTCTAAATGGGTTCTAACTATGTAGCCAAGGGAATGACTTGCCGGTATTTCCATAGTCTTCATTAAGCTTTTTCTAAGGAATAGTGCCAGAAGGAATATGATTTACAGAAGACAATGGAATATGGCAAAACAATCTTTGTTGGTTGGCTAAGAAAAAGTAGACTCAAAATCGCATGGGCCGCTGTTAACCGTGACATGTATTCCCCCATTAAGGAAGAAAGAGGAAAACAGCTGTAACTATCTCTAAGCTGACAGGAGTGCTGGCCTTTTCCATGGAGGGGGAAAATTTTCTTCAGCAGTACTGTTATCAGCCACAGTCCATCTGACTGGGGAGGGCTGGATAGGAGAGGAGGGAGTGGAGGAGTGAGGGGGTGAGAGGTGTGATTACAGCCATGTTAAGACTTAAGAGAGAGATCTGTAGCCACAGAGATTAGACACTCATCATTCACAGAAAGGTAGGGATGGAAGGAAAGAAGGATGAGGGGTGGAGGAATGGTGATGGAGGTGGCAGCCGTGTTTGGGGTTTAATATAAGAATTCTGCCAGCATAATTACGTTTCGGCCCTTATCCTCGGATCCATCAGGCCTCGTTTGGCGACAGTTTCGGGTGCTTTATCTGCTGCCATTCTCTCCCTATCTGGACCCAATCAAATTTGCTCCGGCTAGCAAGGGACAGGCAGTGGAGGGTGGAATACAGCAATGATAAGGGGGAGGAGACTTGTATTTTTTATGTGTGAGGGATTTTTTTTTCTAATTTGAAATGAACAGTTTGCTTGGCATGCTTATCTTGCTTTCATTAGTGGACTGTCATACTGTGATGGCAGCCACAGAGTAAGGCAGGAATGCAGGCAGGGTAGAGAAAAACCATACAGACAGGCTGTTAGAGGAGTAAGGAGTCATACAGGTAAGAAAGAAAGACGGGCAGGAGGAGGGAGGCAGACAGCCAGCTATGGGTGAAGGGATGTGGGTAAGGGACTATAGACAGGATAATGTCAGGCATATTCTCTGAACAAGAGCTTCTTGACAGCCACATGTCTAGAATGACTCACAAATCCAGTGATACAGTTACCTGATAAAAGCTTATGTAAGGATTTAATCTATATTTGTGTGTGCATACAGCAGGCAAGTTCAATACTCAGAGATGAACCGGTATGTCAGTCTATATCAGATGGTTCAAGTAATATTTTTACTGTTCACTGTTTATGTTCTCCTCCAAATTGACTAATATAAACCTAGGAGTTTGTTTAAAACCAATATGATCATTTGACTACTTGCATTTCTTGTCTGACATCTTTTTTATTGCCACCATGGTTGACTTGTTGAGTACAATTTTACTATTCCCAGTCTGACCCAGGTTTTATGAGACCAAAATCTCCCTCCCAGCCGTACATACTGTAGTACATATACAGCAATGTACTCCGTATTTTAGTGAGATCAGCCGCATTAAATCACAATGATGCTCTGTGTCTATTAGCAGGAATAATATGATGTATCAGCCACCTACTATGGGCCTAGAGCAGCACATAGCCACGCACCCACGCAAAACATGTGCACGCACATACACACATTCTTTACAAGTATGCTATTGTGTAGGAGGTCTGCAAGCTGCCTGTGCAGTTTCCATTTTAAAATGTATTCTCCCTTGGACCATAAAAGATTGCCTCCTCCATGCTCAAAATATTCCCTGCCATTTTCCTAGCATTAGTCATGGTCCTGTCTGAAAGAAAGAGATGAGGAAACTGCATAGGGTGGCAATGTAAATACTGCATGTACTGCATGATTGTCTATATTTGTGACAACTCACACTCAAGTTTGTGAAATGTGAAATGTAGGAGTGCACCCTGTATGTCATTTTGTAACTATACTGGCCATACAGCACTGTGCTAACAATATAGTACTACTACAGCTATTCTGTTCTCATTGTCTGAATAAGTAATGAAATCAAGAGTGACAGAAAAACGTTTTTTAAATCGTGACATGAAATGAAAGCACAATGATAACTTCTCAAGTCAGGGAGAAGCCCTTTGGGATTAGATACGGATTTGAATTTTAAGAATAATGTGTTCAAAAGAAATACAAAACACAGTTACACTGACCTTGAAAAAAAATGCATGCTCCCAGTGGTGCAGTAATATAAGTGAACATGTTCAGCATACTTGGGTGAATACCCTGTCATCTTGATCTTAGCTCGGCTGATTGCAAATGAAAAGTTGGTGTGGGTACATGGTTTAATTACAGAATAAATTGATTTCTGTCTGTGTGAAATTATTACCTTCGAAATTAAATTTAACATGAAAGAATTATATACAGCTATACCATGTCATACTACAGGTAGCTCAACTAAATCATATTTGCGACTAACAACATTATCTTAAATTGCATATGTTTTACGCTGCAAAGACATTCTAATCTTACACTGAATTGTCACGTACATAAATGCTGTAGTGCTTACTTGGAAGACTTTGCAGGTTGTGAGAAGTAGCTGCAAACCTTAAATAACTCATTAATTTTTATAGTTTTCCAAGAGAAATAGTGGGAAAGTTAATGCTTGAGCTTCTCTACAAATGAAAGGGGGAAAAAAATGTGCACAGCATGTTATCAACAGACTGTCAGAGGGCTAATGCAGCATAGATTAAAGAATGAATAAAAATGAGCTAAAAGGAGCATGAACTATATTTTTATTCCGAGCCTGCATTTTATCTATATTTGGGCATAAGAACATTTAATAATGCAATCACGTTATGCAGTTGCACTTCAAAGTATTTACTGAATCATTGCCTGGGGTTAGGATTTAAATTCTGAATGAATGTGTTTATGGATAAGGCAGGTAGCGGTGGATCTGATCTGACAGATTGGAACAGAGGAGCAGAATGTATGCCAGAACCAGGTGATGGTTAGCATAGCCCCACAAGGTATCAATCTCCATGACAGAACACGACAGACAGATGGAAAGCAAGTGAAGCTCAGAATGGAGAGAGTAACTAAAGAGAGACTGATAGAGGGGTGGAAAGTGAGAGTGACGTGAGAGTGAAGGCAAATGTAAAAGGAGATGAGGGTTGGCTAGATCAATGAGAAGAGTTGCCATGGCAACAGGTCATTGAGAACCATCATTGTCATGTTCCATTTCCTCTTTTTTCAGCGCCACCTTCGCAAATAATGTAAAACAAAATAAATTAGGGGTCTCTTTTGAATGCTAAAATGGATGTTGCAGTACAGATACAATGAAGGCACAAGCCTTGAGTTTGATTGTAGATCTACGAGCCACTTTCTGGAAACAATGTCATTATCTTTAAAGTGGGGCTACTGCTGGTAAATGGAAAGGTGGATGAATTAGGGTGAACAATGTCCAATCGGACCAAAGAGACCTCATCTGCAAGTTTAAAGGGACATTTCTCAGTAATGATGCCTCAGACATTGAGAGCTACGCAGTATATAAACGCAAGGCAAAAATGTGACTCCTCCTCTCCCACCACACGCACACATCAGCTACATATTCCAAAAATACAAAAAGAATTTCACATGTAAAGTCTTCAGGACATTGGCTTATACCTCGGTATGCAAGTAAACCATTATCTGCATCTGTGTCTTTATCAGTACATGTTCAATCACCTAAATAATCAAACCAGAAGTTGTTAAATCAGTTCTGAAATTGATATAGGTTGACGAGAAGATCTATTCTTTTCTAATGTATTATTCATTGAAATTATTTACAGAGCAACCTCATAATTAAGTTTTAATTCTTGTGATCACAAGAGTATAAGAGAAGTTCTGTATAGCTTGGATTAACAAACTTCAGTGAATCAGTGAACACAAAACATGCACAGTTTAATCACAAGTGTAAGTGTAATCACAAGGGTCGTTTCAAAGTTATGTCATGTTTTCTTTATTTAGAGGGAGGGCTGATATTTTTGGTTCTACATGAGTAAAACACAATGTTAATTAACTATGTAGTAATGTAGTGTATGTGTGAGAGTGAGCAGAAAAGAGAGGAGAGTTTGTGTGTGTGTGTGTGTGTGTGTGTGTGTGTGTGTGTGTGTGTGTGTGTGTGTGTGTGTGTGTGTGTGTGTGTGTGTGTGTGTGTGTGTGTGTGTGTGTAGGTGTGTGTACTATCCGTATCACATATACATATCAACTCAATCCTACTTATACTCATTACCAACAAACCACGTATTGTTATTGGTGAAAGGAAGAGACCCCCCGCCTACTGTAGTAATTCGCTGCTGGAGTTTATTCTGGTCTTGTGCAGCTGATGCTCTAATCACCCTGGATCTATGCGATCCATTTTTCAGCTGGAGAGAAGCAGCCGTCTTCCGTGGGCCCAGATGGTGTCATTATTGCGGTAAGGCTGAATGATTATACACCCCTCACACTGGGAGAAACAATGGCTGAGAGTTATACTGGCATCATTCCTGAAACACACTTCCTCTCAGTCACACTGTTTTTTCACTCTATTATTTCTACTTTGCTTCATCATCTTATTTTCTTTGCAATACCTCTATTTCCTCTGCCTCTTCACTCTTGTCACTCTTATCACTTCCCTTCATCTCTTCTACTTTCTCGTGCATGGAAAGACAATTAATACACACACTCACATGCATACATACGTAGAAATACGAAGTTGCCCACACATACACACACTCACAGCTAAATCCCATCCCTCTGTCTGTGGTAGAGAGAGATAGGGGCAGCTGATTGGAAGCCAACAGGGTGGCATGCCAGGCAATCTTGTCAATCCTAGTTGGCAAGGAGCACCTGTCGTCAAACGAGGCCTGATGGAGCGACCTAAATTTGAGAGAATGACGGAGAGAGGCGTGATACACCTGTCACACCTCTGACAGACCCAGACTCAAGATGGAGAGGCTGAGAGGACAGAGAGAGAGAGGGAGGGAGGAAGGTGACGAGAGAGAATGGCAGTGCAGTGAAGAAAAACACCACCAAGGGGAGAGCCTCGCCAAAATAAAATGAAAATAAATGATAAAGGGAAGCAAAGGCAGCCAGTGTTATGAGACACGATGGACGGGAGAGTGGGCTAGAGATGCAGACTGTGATCCGCTGGGAAGCGGAGTTTGGGGAGTGGAAGAGAGAGAAGGGAGGGTCCGATTTTGTTATTTTATCCTCTCATCGTCTATTTATTTTACCTGTTAATAGCAGAAGAAAAAACTCATGTTTATGGCCTAAACACACACACACACACACACACACACATATATACAGTAGATACAGTGTCTTGCATTCAAACAACCACAGATGCATGCATATTACGCGCACATATCGACTACAGCCGTGGATGTTTTAACGCTTCAGAGTACACAAGGATACCTAAATTATTAATAAAACAGTGTAGCTGCACTGAGTATGTGCTGCGCAGTTTATAACATGCTCTCACATGAGGTTAACTTACACATTCACATGTGCACGTACACACACACAAAGCCATACCAGTCTAGACACACATTTCCAGTTTCCCCTCTAAGCCATTCATTCCCTCATCAACCCCCTCTCTGTTGCACTGTGCAGCCTAATAATCTCTTTATTGTTTTCAGTCTACTCTTCATCTTTTCTGCTTTTGCTGCTTTTCTTCGCTAATCTCAACATTCTCTCCAGCCTTGGCTATTTCATCAGCCATACAGGACACTTCATGTCTGTTTCCTTAGACCACCTCCCGCCCGTGACACTCTCCCGTTAATGTTTCTCTTTTTTTTCTGCATTTCTTTAATTCTCTCTCAGTGTTTCATGTCTTGTCTCCCTCACTTATCTCTGTCCTCTTTCTGGTGACAGAGAGCCCCCCTCATCTCCAGCAGAAGCCCACGGTTCCCTAGTAGCAGCATCTGCTTATATAACTCAGTTAGCGTGTGTATTCCAGATGATGCTGGTTTGCTCCTGGTGTCCCTCATTTCTTCCCTTTGCTGTTTGTCTCATACCTCCCTGTCTCATCATTCACAATCTTCCCCAGTTGTGTTTCCTGTTGCAATCTTTCCCATTTGGACGTCTTTTTGTATTACAATTGTCTCTTTCTCTCCGCTACATCTCTTAGCCTTGCTCCCTCGCTACCCGCCCCCTCCCATTTGCTGTCTGCGCTCATTTTCATCCTCTTTTCTTCATCTCTGCTCTTGCTACCTTCCTTGTCACACTCTCTCCTTTTCCCTTGCCTTCCTTTCTGTCTTTTTCAGCCCATCCTCTTTCACCTGCTCTTCTCTCTCACACCTCTTCCAGCATGTTGAGATGGCATAATCGCACAACGCCAGTGAGGAGAAGGGGGCGGCAGAGTGCCATCTCTGCATACTACTCACACATCCTCTGGTGAGTATACGAAAGAATGTTGCAATGTTTGAAGGGAGAATATTTGTCAGTGAAGGTTATTCAGTGCCACCACTTCACATTGATGTAACTCCAGAATATTCATGTGGACAAAAAACAAATTGCTCAAATAATCTGTTTTTTTCAACACAAACCACCAAAGCCCTAATTTGGTGGTGCCATCCAGAGTGCAGTATTGCTGAGACGTCTGTCTCTACACACACACACACACACATGGCAAAGCGCCTAGACTTCTCATAAGGATGTAAGGAGTGAAGGGGAAAAGAGGAATGAGAGAGAGAGGGGTAGAGAAATGGTAATGCACTCCCCCAGCACACAACGGGCCGCATGGAGGAGCCAGATAAGACACCCTGGCCCCTGCTTCTGACTGCTGGAGTAAAGCCTCTCCGCCGACACGAGCGATGACTGCAAGGCTTTGGCCGACGTTTCGCTCTATCCATCTATAGCCCAGTGATGCCTCTATTACAATGGCTGCCCCACAGCTACGTGGGCCTGCGCCAGCTGCACAGGAATATAATTAGAGGAACTATGACGTGCCTGGACACTGGCAATTGATCTGACTGACAGTCCAATATTTCCTCTAGGGAAATAAAACTTATTTTGCCACTGAGGCATAAGTGGGAATGGGGGTTGGGAGCGTTGAGGGTGAAGGGTGAAAGAGGGTGGAAAGTGAATTTGGTGGAGAACTGGAGGGGAGATTTAGGACATTTTTTCCCCTGCTGACTTTTTCTGCTCTTCGGTGCATATGAACATGTTACTACACAGTGTACCGCATGTGGATCTGTTTTTTGTATGGATTCTGTATTGTGCTTTTAATTGAGACTGACGCAACTAAGACAACAGTGTCTCATTTGTTGTAGTGAGTTATTCCTGTTCTTAATAATGTCTAACCTTGACAGTGGTCTTTCAGCAGACACAGCCACAACCGAGGAGGGGAACTGCACTTAACAGTGTCAAACCCATCTGCTTTTCTATCTCTCAAAAAGCAATATGCTGTGTGGTGACAGTTTTCTATGGTAAGACTGAGTGCTGTTTTGAGCAAATCCAGGTCAGACTGACAAATACACTGGTTTGTGTCGACATTTTGAGGTTGTTCTAATGTTTGCTTCTGTTGTTTCCTTTGAGGCTCTGGGGAGGCTTTCAGCTTGACAGCATCACTACGGTTCCCACAAGTCTGCCGCTTGGTCACATGCTCAGAGAGAGAGACAAAGACAGACAGCTGGAGTATGAAAACAGAGAGAAAGCAGCGACGACAAAAGGATGACGATAAGTTGAGACAGATTTAAAGGTTGTGAAATGTTTAGAGGGACATACATTGTCTTGCTTTTTATATACTGAACACAGTCATCCACACATTTGGCCTTTTTCTAATTAAATACATTTTATTTCTGTATTAAGACAGACAGCATGCTGTAGGAGGTACATTGCAATGCTTTTTTTTTTTAAATGGAAGCCTCTTGCATTAGCATGCAAACATAGTGATACATATCAAAAGGAATTTTTAAATTGCAGCTCAGTCATTAATGCCTTTGCATTATACCTCTGTGCATTTTTTCACTCTAAGCTACATTTTATGTTTTGTGCATCACATCATTAAAATTTGAAAAATAAAGAGCTTTTATGTTTCAATAACTCAGACTGTCTGAAAGCAACAAAACCTCACCAGGTCTCTATTATTTCACAGAAGCAATGCACAAACATGTGATGAATGTGGTATAACTATGAACAGACAAATGTTTGTGATAATTCATATTGTTAATATTCTAATTTGTTAACATTTTAGCTTTGTTTGTTGGATTTTTATGTTTCCCAGATACATACATATTAAGCACTACAAGGTTCATTCTAAAAAAAATAGCAATTTCAAGACATTGTATCTGTTCTCCATCGATGTATTATTTACTGATATCAATTCTGCATTGGACCATTACATGTTCATAAAGTATGAAAACAGCAAGAGCATAGAGAAGGTGCACAACAGCCTAAAAGTTTGTACATTCTCAGACAGATGCATGAGTTCATAAAAATAGACACGAGGAATGAGAAGATCAGACTTAGATCGTCGATCCTCTTGAGATGAACCGCAGAGCAAGTCCGTGTGAATGAAGCGGGTGCTTAGGGCCCTCATGGCCACCAGGGGCCCCCCACGGGCACTTGATATTTTTTTTTATCAATCATCTGTATTTTTTTAAACGACTCTGCCTCCAGAAAAGAAAAAAAAACATAGATTCTAAGGAGAAAGTGGAATATTGAGGTAGTTTGTAAGACAAAGAATTCAGAAGAAGAAATTTCTAAATTGAATTATTTTGGAATTTTTCTGAACCTTTTGCAGATTTGTACACGGTTTTCGAGAATTATTCATACCCACATTTTATTCTTGAACCATTGTTGTTATCCTCAGATATATTGATCTATTAATTCGATATGGCTGTTTTTTTTACAGCTGCATTAATCTCTATGCACTGTAGTTGTGCTGCACTTAATACATTGCATTTATTTATTTATTTTTTGAAAAACAATTAAAGCGGTTAATTTGCTTAAAATAAATGCATTGTGTGCTGGTTTATTTTGTTACTTTCCAGTACACCGTGTTCAATATGTCAGGTACTGCTGTATGACTTTGGATATTAGTGCAAATTAACATCAGAACACATTAAAAACCATAGAGGGGTAAAAATAAATCATGAAAGTGATTATGGGTGTGTTGGATTTGCAGTGTGTTATGGTTCTGGATCTTGGTTAACATTGTCCTGTTTTATTTTGTGCATTCATTACCTCATGTCTGGGTTGTGTGTTTACTCTTGCATGTGTTTATTTTATAAGCACATTTTCTCATGTCTTGTTTTCTTATGTACTTTCTCCATTCTGTGTCTGTTCACTTTTTGCTCCTGATTGTCTGATTGTCATACACCTGTCTCTCCTCCTCTGATTAGTTCCCTCTGTATCTTGTCGTCTCCTCACCTGTTTCTGGTTACCTCAGTGTACATAGTATGTGTGTTTTCCCCTAGACGTCTATGTCAAGCACTCCAGCCCTTTTCCTTAGTGTCCCCATTATTCCTATGTTTTTCAGTGAGTTTGTTTGGTTTAGACTTTTGCCTGTTGTCTAGATTCTCTTCTGTCTCTCAATTTTGGATTTTTTTTTAACAGTGTATCGGACCTGTTTGTGCAATTCATTGCAAACATTGTTTGCCTGTGTTGAACTGCTCACTGATTTTAATGCTAGCCTGTACGTTTTTGACTTTAATATGAAATTAATGAACTGCATACCACTCGTCTCTGCTCCTTATGTCTGTATTTGGGTCCTCAATTTATTTTCCTGAATCGTAACACAGTGTGTGAATGATGGTCAATGATGGCTAGTATTGACGGTGGGGGTCCCAAAATCAATTCTGCTAAGGGCCCCATAAAGGACTGGGTTGGCTCTCTTGTACTGCCTGAAATCTGATAAATCCAATACTGAACAGCTGGTATCACAAATCATTTACAGAAGGCACTCATACTCCTTTTGACATTTTTAGTTTGAGAATTTAGTTTTAGTCTAATAACACAAATCTGCATTTTCTACTGTACCTGTTTTTCTAATCACTGAGCTGCTTTGAACCAACTTCCCAGATTTAAAACCATCTTTCTGCACTGACTTTTTTTTTTTTACTCACTGTATGGGAGAGTCTCTTTATAATTTTTATGGGATGCAAGAAATATTGTGATCTACTTTGTGGCTTTCTTTTTTTGTGTGTCTTTTTTTTTTGTTTACTGTGATTATTTTTCTTTTCCTTAACTTCTTCATCCTTCTCACATTGTCTCAAACCTAATTCTTCCTCTCGTACCACATCGCCTCCCCCCTTCCCATATTCTGTCTTCTAGTGTTCTTTTTTTCCATGCCTCTGCTACCCCTGTAGCATCAAGGCTATACAAAGCAGGCACCCAGTGAGAGCTCCATGTGTCATCTGCCAGGGTAACAGTAATGCACTATTTCTTTTCATCTTCAAGCAATGCCTGCATTATCAGTGTATAAGATGTATGGCAAGACAATATTAATGGCCTCTTTCTCCTGTGCAAAATGAAAGCAGGCTCAACAAAACAAACAATGTGCTCTTTCTTCTCAAGGTAACTGAGTAGGCATATCAAAGGAGAGTAAAAAATGATCACTGTGAGTGCTGTTTGTCTCTGCTGGGTCATGAGAGGAATGGCTTTCTACAGCGAGAGCACAGCCATGCATATGCAGGATACACTACTAAAATGTGACTGTGCTGCATGGAGCAATGAATGAACACTGACACCATATAAGATGATAAAGCTTAGAGTAATGCTTAGCGAGTATCAAAACGCTCAAATAAAGCAGTATCTGATGCTGACAATGCAGAATATCAACAAGATAAGTAATAAAATCAATTGAATCCAAAGATTTTGTGTTACTGTGCATTGCATCATCATACAGTTTATCACCAGTGTCAGCATTCTCCTCTCAGTCAGAGACTATACCCAGTCAGGGTCAATTTTAAGTTGCATGAGACTACAAAGAATTTACATTTAATAAAGATAGCGACATCTTTTGACCACAAATCTTGTGCATGTAGAAACTGGCTGCTCAGAGATCGGGGCTGATTTGTCAGGAGGAGGGCATGACTATAAAGGACAGAGCTGTCTCTCTGCATTAAAACAAAAGTAGCCCACTAGAATAAGGGGCTTTCCACGTGAATGAGTGGGTGCACAGTCATTTCATTTCTCATGCGATGCGATGGACTGAGCACGAAAAAGGGTTGAGGGGATGGATGAGAAGAGAAAAAAAGTTAGTTTGAAATTAAGGCATGGAGCACTTTTGGCTAATTATAAAGCTTAATTGGACACCAAAACGGATATTTCACATCCACAATCCAGCGAATACTTTTTGATCTATTTTTTTTTTATCTGTTCTTTTTATGTAGATCTAGATTTTAATGAGCCTCATTTAAAAATTATGCATCGAGAGAAAGCAAGTCTGGTGGAGGATAGGTTAAGAAAAGTGCATTAATAAATTACCCTCCTTGTCTCTATTCATTCTTGTCTGGAAAGACTTTACCCCTACTGATCCTATTCATTCTATCTTGGAATTAAGTCTAAACAGAAAGGTGGGACAGATTAAATCCCTTGTATTTATTAGACAGACATTTTATTAATAAAGGTTTATTGGAAAGCCAACACTGTATTCAGCTGTTTATAATGCTCTCATATCCTGGTAATGTATGGAAGGGCTATCTGCTGCTGAGGAGATATATTACAGCGGGAGATACCTCCCTAGCAAGTTAATAAAAACACTAAACCATTAGCTTGTAGAGCTGGGGCTCACTCCTCCTTCACTCTCCTGATCTCTTCACTGTTCTCTTCTCCCGAGAGCCTAAAATTAGACAGAGCATCCCTGATACACACACACACACACACACACACACACAGCATCACATTAGGCTTCACACACACACACACAACTATTTATAGCACATTACTATAACAGTGACCTATTTGTTTGGTTTCCTAACTGTCAGGGCTACTCTTTCTATATCGCACAAACTATGTGCTTAACATTTCAGATTAAGGCCCTGCATTAGGAGGGGCATGTCATTTAGAGGACTTTGACTTTTACACATTTATACAAATTGGTATTCTATGGACTGCTACCTCGGCCTATAGTGGAGACAGATCCTTTGTCTGATGCCCATTGAAACAGAATCCAGATAATGGATCACTGTACTTTATTTAAGGAGGACTAATATAAAGGAGTCCTGTCTGGTCTTGGACAGAGTGTTTGTAGGCTACGGTCTGACTCCAGGGAAGCCCGCGGCACTCTAGCACCCATGGTCCCTAAAGGAGTGCCACCACTGCTTAGTGAGGAGAAAAATGGCTTTGAGACACAGAGATGGAAATAAGTAGAAAATAGATGTGGAGAGAGTAAGACCCAGGGTGAGAGGAAATGTGAGAAAAGTTAGAGAGAGAAAAGCGAGTGATAGATGAGACGGATGAAGAGAAGCCTTTCAAATAGTCCCATCCTCAGCGTAAGGACAGTGTAAGGGTGGACAGATAAAATGGCATATCTTATGTGGTGTACAGAATTCAATAATGCTGTGTTATTTTCATAATGTTAATTAATAAGCCTAGCAAATTTAAAACAAATAACACCCAATCTGGACCAAAGATCTTTACCTTGTCAACAGCTCAGGGACAGCTGAAAAATACAGTTACAGCCAGCCTGCACGGGTTCAGGTAATTCAAAGGAGTTTGGCAGCATGACAAAAGACATAAATCAAAGGTATGCATTTTGGTTTACACAAAGGCGGCTGAGCTAAAATTACAGGTCAGAAAAGCAATTACTCTTTTCTGATGCTGTCAAATCGAAAAAGAAATGTGTTTTAGACAAAAGACGGAAAGCAGTCGACTAGATTGGTGTCACAACACGCTGCAATTTTGCCACAAAACTGTCCACAGCTTGCATCACACACTTTTCATTCAGATCACTATTACATAGTTGACACGCATTGTCTCTCTCTACTACTACTACTACTAATAATAATAATAATAATAATAATAGAGGCCAGATGGAAAAGATAAAGTGACTTCATATGATGGAGCATGCATTAAAAGGTTCAGGAGAAACTTCAGAAGAAGTGGAGCCTGTGCCACCGGCCATTTCAGCACCATGGACAGCACCACAGCCGACAGGGCTCAGTGTGTTTTTGTTATTTACAGTGAATCTGTCGTAAACTACTGCTAACCCTGACATGTCATTAAACAGATATTATATGAGCGGCTACGGTTGCATGACAACATAACCGCAAATCCATTTTCAGAGCGTGTTGTAATCTTGCAGGAAAACAACACATGAGCAAACAAGCAAACACACAAATTAAAATAGCAGGCTACAAAAGCATATAGCCCTGATTTTGGAAGCCAGCACTCCA
The DNA here is from genome assembly GCA_037577475.1 of Chaunax sp. Z400. Classification (NCBI taxonomy): domain Eukaryota; kingdom Metazoa; phylum Chordata; class Actinopteri; order Lophiiformes; family Chaunacidae; genus Chaunax; species Chaunax sp. Z400. Next base: position 12,008,101 of record CM075188.1, read on the forward strand.
GTTAAAACCTCCGTCTGTTGAAAAGCATCCCCGAGGTGCTCCTTGAAACTGCGAACGGCCACAGACGGAAAACTGCCGGGAGAACAAAGACAAACATTTCAGACCCCCCTCCCCCCACGCACCTCTCGCATTGCAGAGCACAGAGAAGAAGAAAAAAAGCTCTCCCTCCCTACTAAATATATGGGCTTGACGTGGGAGCGTGTGGGCTGGTGAAAGCTCAAGACGCACTGCTTAACTTCAACACAGCTCTGTAATACTAAGACACATCTCTCATCATTCTGTACTTGCAGGGAACAAGGCTCACATCCCCACAACATGTAGCCCAGTTCAGTAGGATACATTTATCTCACAATATTTAAGGGGCAACACTGATGATTTCATTATTTTTTTAATAGCTGTGCTTAAGCAAAAAGAGACATGAGTACACTGAAGCCAATGATTCCATGTACTTAAATCTCCTGGTACTCGGTGCTCCCCTGCTGTCGGTGTTCCTCTCCACAAACATCCTCAAAGATCTCCAAAAAAGATTTCTATACAATAATAACCACAGCCTCCAGTCCATTCATATTTATAGTCAACATCAAAGGGAAGAGGCAACGCATTAGGAGCCCTTTGTGGCTCAAGGGGAGAAGCCATTTCCAGAGTTTTGCAACAGGCCTTCGTCCTACATCCTAAATAACTTACCGCATGCTAACCTAATGGCTCCAAATCACAGGGCCATAAGGTTTAACTCCACATACTCAGAGACACATTTATTATCGGTCGACTGGCAAAACAATAATGAGCATTTTTCACTTTTCATATATTTCCTGATTGAATGATTAATCAGGAAAACACTCAGCTGACTAAATGTTTCTGCTAATGGTTGTTGGAGTCTTACAGCACATGTTCAGATGCTCATGGTTACAGACTGAAGCAAAATACGAACACACACCTTAAGGAATCGTTTACTGTCATAGTGTCAGTTCCAGCCTTTACAATATGTAACATCAGCTAAATAAGCATCAAAACGGTGCTGATCTTCCCTCGGATGCATTTTTCTACAGTGATGTGTTTAAAATATGTTTCAAACAAAACCTTTTTAAAATGTCAGTTTCTATTCACAATTTGCTAGGAATGATTAATTTTGGACAACAGAACATGATCATATTACGATTTCATGTTACTATTTGACTTACTTACTTGACTTATTTAATTACTGGGCACTGCTGTACACCTCACAACAAGCAATGCTATTTCAATGTAAACACACAATGCTCACAGGAATACTTTTATAATGAGTTCTATAACGAGCTAATATCCCGACATATGCTGCGTGGCATGTGCCAAACGCAAATCTAACCAAAAGGTGTAATCGAGCTTTAATTTACATGCTTATTCTAAGTCAGAGCATTTTTTTTTCCACCTGAATATGTGAGATCAGAACATCACGACAACATGCAGACACGAGCACAATCTTCTCTGAACCTCCTCAAACCACGGAGGATGCTGCCAACATAACAACACCCACTTAAAAAGCATGAGGGCATCCATTTTGTTCATTGTGTTTGCAGTTCACATGGTGACACTAAGAAATCCCATCCACCTCCCTGTCGGAAGAAATCCATTATTCAAACTGAAGATTGACACTTAGAATGTCAAACACACAAGGTAGCACATAATTTGTCTCACAACAGTGTGATAGCTCCAAATGGTGACTGGTGAATAATGTCTGCCTAGAGAAATGCACAATTTGAAATCACCAGTGGGGGGGGATGATAAAGGCTTTTTCGTACCACGACTGCGTTAAACATTATAAGTAATAATTTATTTTAAAAAAAGTAAAGAAATATATTATTATATTCAATGAATTCACATCTGTGTCAACAGAAATGACGTGACAACATGTGCAAAGCATTAAAACTATAAATACATTTCTATATAGATGTTGAATTGGTGTTTTTGAATGCCCTCTCTTCAGGGCATTAAATGAGGATGCAGCAGCAAGAGCTTTGTTGTCGTCCCTAATGTGAGTTAATCTGGATGTTGTCACATCAAACACATCTGAGGTGTTATGTAGACAGTGTTTATAGAAACTTTGCCCGGCTCTGTCCCTGTGGGCTCCTCTCTTGCCTTTTCATTTGGATGGAGGCAGAGAGATAGGCCATCTTCAAAGCTCCCCGTGTCTCTGTGTATCGACCATGCTCCTCTGCAGCCCTAGAGGCCTCCTATTAGAGAGGATTTGTCTTACAAGCTCTGTGTGCTGCCACTCTGAAGACAAAAATAAAAAACGTTATAGAAATGTTACTATGTTCTGCAGAAGTCCCTTTGCTCCCCGGTCTTTTGTGGCTATAGGCTTTAAACAGCTATTTTATCCGCCAATTTAGAATCCCCTCTTTCTGATTTGTCATCAAACACTACACCTACAGAGCCATATCTGACATGGCAAGGTGTCATTGCATCTGACTGACAGACCCACATTAATCTATCACACACACATTGCACCATCATAGCTCCATTCACACGGAACCCAGGTAATAAGTCATTGCAAGAGGGAATAGCTCTTCTCTGCCTATTTGGTTTGCAGCAAAAAAATAATAAAAAATTTTGAGGTCAGTTATCCAGCGTTATGAGCCAGTGGAGCTGAGATGGGCCAATGTTGTTTTTTTTTATATTTGCAATTTCTTATTTTCTCTTAGTTTCATTTTATGACGATCTTTGGATAACTTTCCATCTCTTCTCCTTTTATTACTCCATGTCCTATTCCTTAAGCTATATAGCCACACTACTTATCAAGCATTTTCAATAAGGGGGGCTTGGCTGCAAAAGATAGCAGTAATGACAGTGTAAAAAAAAAAGCATGTGAGATAATGTGAGCAGAAGGCAGAAAAAGAGAGAAAGGAAAAGAAATCGCTTTTATTTTCCCTTCTTTGTCACAACCTTAAATATACCCCTACAGCATAACTACAGCTGGCCAACCTACAGTATACCCACAGGGCTCCCACTATAAACGGACACTATAATAAATCTGACATTATCAGATCATGGTGATTCAGCAGACACAGCCTAAGTGCTTTTAGATGTGTCAGAGGACATGAAAGACTTTCATTGCCCTGCTAATGACTTCCCATTCATTCTTTGTAAAGTTAGTTTATAGTTCCCTTTAGAGCTTCAGTAATGTTTTTGTTTATATACAGCATTTTTCCTGCGTAGATTGTGAATTCTTCAGGTCTAACAAAAGCAGTGAATGCATCTCCTACCTGATGAAACATTTGCAGCCATTATTGTTTTCCTCTTCTCATCATTTGTTGTGGGGTTTTTAAAGTAGGAGACTCACGGGTGGTCATTTGAGTGGGTCCCCATTACAATCTGGGTTGTTTTTTTTACATCTTGTATGCTAAACGTAGTTTGGTAATATTCATGTATGTTCAAAATGTCTCTAAAATATTGATCAAATATAATCCAAAGTCTGAAAACTTCAAGATTTACTGCTTAAAAACCAATGTCACATCTGCCTCCTAAAAGTCGATGAAAGGAATCATGAGTTGGAGACTCCTCAGTAAACTAAGATTCTTCTAGACAAGCAGTCATTTTTTATGTTTTTTGGGGGGGGGAGGGAGTCAGTCTGCATTACTAAAACAGAAGAGAAAGAAGCTTACAAAATTGTGCAGGGACAGCATTTTAAGGGGGATTATAAAACGGTTCTGCTCATGGTTAACTCATGAGAGAAACTGAAACCGGAGGTGGAGTGACTGGTTAAATTCCCAGCTCTTGTTTTTTAGCCGTGCCATTGTACACAGAGCAATGCAAACGGAGTCTCAAAATGATTCCAAACAACACAACTAACTGTGATAGAAGTGGGGAAGGGTGATAGAAACAACTCCAGTCTGTTGGCCGCCCCAATGCTCTCTGCTCCAGTGATGACAGTCACTGAAATTGGCTGAAACCCTTTTGAAGCAGACAGCGATACAACCTCCTCTGCTGCTGCCCACTGTCTCTTCTGCTAACAGCGCTGTCAGCACGGCATGAGAGACGCTCCATTCTGTGCTGAGATTTTATAAATCGACTATGAGCAGGATGCATCATTTTCCTTTCTTTGACTATGTGGAAATCAAACGTTTTCAAATCACAAATGCTGAAATATGAGTCTACAGGTACTAGTTTACAAAATAGTGGTTTATTTCTCTAGTTTCAATTTAGTGCACCCACTGGACAGGAATGCATTGATAATTATTGAAATGCATGAATTAGCATTCATGATCATTCTTGACAGTAGCCACATGAGTCTATTCACCAAAAGCAATTTTGCAGCCTTGATTGCTGAATGAAATCTATGAAGTGGACTTGTTGCAACAAAAGTAGCATGTCGCGATGTTTGAAGCTATGAACATGGTGTGCAGCCAGCGGTATGCAGATAAAAGTGACATGAGTAAAGTACGTTTTATGCATCAGAAACCTAACAAAATCACTGCAGAGACAACTCGCCTGTAAACTAGCGCTTTACAGAGCCACAGGTGGTTATGAACTGCACCTAGATATGCCTTCAAGCCTTTCAAATGGTAGGATGAGGAAAGATTTGGAAGGGGAAATTGGGGAGAAAGAAGTGGAAGGAGAGAAATGGAAGAGGAGATAAAGAAATGGGTTCGACAATGTGCTATCCCCTTTCCCAATCTTGAAAGAGAACTACTGGAGAGGAATCTATCAAGGATATATTAATAACATTGCAGTAAAAGCACACCCATGAGACGAATGGGTACAATCAGAACCCATTGAATTAATCTGCGTTAATATGAGTCCTCATCATAATTTAAAATGTTTTACGAACTGAATAAAAGATCAAAGAATAAAAATAACCGGTCTGATGAAAAAGATGCACGATGCAGTGTGAGTTTGCATATAGCAGAGAATCTTTGATGGACAAAGAAGAAGCCTTGTAAGGCCTGATAGGCAGACAAACACATAACTGGCAGATGGGGAAATGGGCAGGAAAGCCGCCAGCAATGCTGTTTGTCATAAAGATTGATAGATTCATAAATAATAAATCAAGAAAACCAGGTAAAATAAACCTTGTAAATAAATGTGTTGTCTCGTCCTCTGCCCCAGTGCCTGACGGATTATGCCATTGCACATATTTGCTTCATTGTATATTATGCATGTGTGTTTCTGTGCCTATACACTAATTTAAGCAGCGTGGCGGCCGCTGCTACCAGGGTAATCATTTGCCTGAGCACCATTACTGATGTTGTGTGATGCTGATGATGAGAGACAGCTTTATCCTACATCACAGAAACACATGTGCATCCTTATGTTTGTCTGTCAGGGAGCATATTCCATGCTCTCATATCCATGTGTCATCTTCAGCATATACCCATTAGAATGTACAGCCAGTTTTAGAAATGCACTTTATATGCTATATGTCTTAAAACAACAGCAAAAAGGAGGAGTAGGCAAGTTCAAAAGTTCCAGGTGAAAGTTCCAGGTGAAACATCAACACAGATATAAATAGGGGTAAACAGACTGTGACAGCTGTCAACACATCTGTCATGACTTTCTTGTTCTTGTTCTTAAAAACAGTGTTTTTAATAAATAGGTGCTGTAATAAAACCAATTTCCCTTTCATTTCTTTCAGGTAAAGATAATGTATGAATATTCTTGGTCAGTGTATGTTGACCTCTACCAGTCCCCCAAGCACATAATAAATCGCAAACTAACCACAGGATATACCGATTCGGACTCCATCACCTGCAATAGCTGTGCACAATCAAACACTTATTTTGATCGTATTTCTGAGTTGACCATTTGAGGAAGCCTCGCTCTCCCTTATTAAAGCAAAATTAATCAGAAAATCTATCAACCAGAACTACAAATATATTTTTGCTTCATTCCATTTCTGTATTTCTATTACAGCAAATAAAAAGCTGTCATGAATTTGTTCGTATGATTCATGATTCTTAATTATGCCAACAATGAATCTGCTGTGGACAAAGGTATGACCCATCTGTGCTGTTCTGCAAAGGCGGAGAAAAACCGAAACGAGCACATTTTGTCTGAATGCAAATCAATCAACACTGTATGACAGACCACCCCTAGTCAGCAGCCAGTGCAGCTGATTGAGACACAAAGCTGTGCAACAGAAATGTTCTTATCAAATGCATTCATCTCAAAATCTACTTTTGTCATTGAGCTTTGCATTAAGTCAGTAAAATATGACCTATTAATACAGTCACCTTTGAATATGGATTTGGAAGGAAGGTAAAATTGTCACTCAAACTAACAATAATTTGGGGGAAATACTGTTTAGTGTAGATCAAGCTTTTGTAACAGGATTTACATGTCAAGTAGCAGAAAACCATTTCATTTAAATATCAAATTTACATAAACAGTATTAGTGAAGACTAATATTTGAACAGAACTGTAAAAGATGATTGGCAGATCCTTTTCTTCTCGGTACTGTGCTGTATGTGCATTTTACATCTCTTCAAAATAATTGGATGCTCTTCCAATTTTGAAGAAGTCCTCTAACAATTATTGCTGCAAATATGGTAAGGATGCACACATATGCAATAAAAAAAGACAACATGCACAAAATGATGTAACACTGTATCTTTGTGTATGCTGTTTGTTAAGACTTCTGTTGTGTATCTTTATGCAAACAAGCCGTGCAATTAATTATCAGCGATAAAACTGTATGTACAGTAGAAAGCATATATGCATGCCATAGTTTATGACAGCCACTCTGGTTGCCATGGTTATTTTAGGAGTAAACAGTAAACAACAGGACGTTAGAGCGACGTGAAATCAAAGCTGTTTAAGGCCGTCTGATGGTCTTGGATACTTCTGGAGTGTTTATACCGTTTTTAATGAACAGACATATTGTTCAATAGCATTAATTTGACATTTTCAAAGAAAGGTTGTTTTAAGGCTAAATCAGCATTTTGGTAAGAGGGCAAACACCAAAACTAAGAAGGCATGGATTTTACCGTTTTTACCAAGTTTAGAAAAATCCCTGGTAAATATATACTGTCAGAAATTTAAGGAAGGAAAAACTGGAAAAAAAACTGAGGCAAATGAATGAGTTATGCTGCTTCAGGTCACTGTTTCATCAAGAGAATTGCTGGAAGAGGTTTTATGGGCCATGTCAATATTAGACAGTATATTAATATATTGACAAAACAGAGCATACAATGGACTGAGACTTCATATGAAAAACAGGGATTATCCAGGGGATGTGGAGGGATCAAAGCTTCATTCATGATTGCTTTGGTTCTTAAGTCTGTGGGTTTGTTGTGTTGTTCTGTTATGATTCTCCTGCCCGCTCTTCTTTTGTTGATTTTTTTCTTTCAACCAGTCCTCAAAATCTAACATGAAAATCTGGGAGGCGGTGGATATTCAGCACCACACCATCAAACAAATGGTTGCCTCAATGACAAATCTGGACTTCATCATGGGATTCAACTAAAGAAAGACCACTGCTGTCTTACTTTTTCACCTACTTCATCATATAGCACAGATTGAAACTACCAGTCCTGATCAGACGGTGAGGCCCTCCATCAGTATCCCCCAGTCTGTATTTCCCTCTCTCCATTACACTCTATCTCACTCCCCCCATCTCATTTCTCAATCTTCACAACTCAGGGACTCAAACATCTTTCCTCTTACTTCTCATTCTTTTTCATAGTCTCTATATCTTCTTTTTGACCCACTGCTAATCCCTCTCCTCTCTATCCTAATTCTACATATATTTTTCTCCCTCTTCTCCATTTTCACTTCGACCTCCAAGATGACTTCACAGAGCTGCACCCTGTCCAAGAACTTGAAGAAGGATGAACACCATCTGACCCTGCAGAACAGTATGACCCTAGACTGGATCCTGCAAACCGTACCTCAGGTATATCTGTGTGCCATGGATCAGGGGGCCACAAGGTGCTGACAAGAGTAGAAGACCATGCAGTAGGGATGCATATAGCGCAGTGGTTTAAGCGCGCCCCATGTGAGGAGGCCGCAGTCCACCCACAGCAGCCATGGCTTCGATTTCTGCTCATGGCCCTTATGGCTGCATGTCTACCCCTTACTCTTTCTCCCCCATTTCCTGTCACTAAATCTTCAGCTTTCCTACCTAAATAAAAGCAAAAACTAAAAAAAAAAGACCATGCAGTCTCGTCGCAGCGCAAAACTCACTTTCTCTCAGGCATAGTCACTCATACACACACATAGATGCAAAGCTCTGTACAGTGCCAAACAAAAAAAAACACAATCCAGTGATTTGTGTATACCTTCATGAATATCACATACAGGCTGACTTTGGTTTGGAGGCTGTGGTGGGTGTGAGGGGTAGAAGGGAATTTAGTGTTTCACCTAAATGTGAGCTTGCTGCCTGGAAGACATCTAGTATACTGTTTTACTTTGAATTATTAAAGCTGTGCCTTATTGCAGCTGAGACTGAAATAGTTTAAAGGCCACAGAGTATCTGTTGGCACATAACAATATAATTCATATTCTCAGCTATGCTGCAGCCATCCAGCTTATTGTTATTTTCTCTATGAAACGCTTTAAGATTGCCACGATGGGCAAAACACAATCACTTAAAATGAAGTGTCAGGTAAAATCTAAGCTTGATGAAAATTTAAAAAACAAAGAGCGGCTACAAATACACTTGCAGAATCGAAATGTTGAATGTGTCAACGTGCTTGATCTTGCTGGTGCTAGCTCAGCGATATCCAGTGCCCTGGTATTCTGCAGACGACAGAAGCCTTCACCGCCAGCGATCACCCTGACACTGGCTCCCTGAGCAAGCTCTGCTGACAGTCCTCCTCTGCAATTCAAATACTTCCACATGAGCAGGCCCATCACTAGCACTCCCCGTACACTTGTATTCCGTGTCATTACCCCCAGGGACCCTCACACTCCTTATGGCTCATGCTGCTACCCTTATCGGGGATGAGAAGGGGGCCAGGGCTTAAAACAAATCGGTTAGACTAGCTCATGCATTGGTAGCCATGAAGGAGGGCTGCCACGGGCTGTTTCCACTCATGCACCCTGTCAGTCACACTCCTCTCCTTGCCCTGCAGCCATGTGTAGTGTATTTCATTAGTCCTGATTTTTGCTGACAAATGCTTGCTGTCATGCTGTGCGGCCCCCTTACCCTCTCTATGGACAATGCACTATAGCACAGCTAGATCTGCCTTACAAATGAGCTCCCCCCCTGGTTCGACACAAGTATGCCATTCCAATTGAACACAGACATACTGGACATGCGGTGCACACGCTGGACACTGCTGTTGTAACTGCACACTGTCAACATGACCCTGTGCATCCGTCTTCCTCCACTCCTCTTTTCTCAAAGCTTCAACCGTTCTGTCACTTTATCCCCCTCTAATCTCTCACACACTCGTCACACATCACCCTCTCACTCCCACAGGCACGAGGTCCAGGCAGTGAGAATTCAGCTCCAATTAGACACATTATCTGATGTAATTTAAGTGTTTTCTTCATTATTGAGTGAAGAGACACATTCTCAGCTCTGTCTGCCTGTGGCTCCTACACTGTCATCTTGTCTACTTAGATATGCTCATCTTGCACACAAGGAAATACTCCCATACACGCGCATACACACACCTCTATTCAGGGCCATATAGTTCATCATCCATGTGCGGACCCCGTAGCTCATTCCCACTCTTTTGCTTTGTGTCTGCAGGCAGTGGCACACCTGTACAAGCCTGCTGAGGGACCCACAGATAGATTGTCAGTCAGTATCTGGGCCTTGCCTCATGCAGGGTCCGTGCACCCACGCCCGTCAGCCTGGAAATAAACCAGACTCTTCTGGTTCAGCCCCACTGGTACAGGTGATGCTTCACAGCGCCTGTCCAAACTACACAGCTACAAAATGAGCCAGACATCTCATGCAAAACTCTGTTTTATAACCTAGATCACAGCTGTGTCACATGATTGATTCTCACAGACAGGCCGGCGAGCAGTCTCCAGCCACAACCAGAAATAGGTTAAACAGACTAAAAATATCAAAAACATTAATAATTCAACTTTTTTGCTAACCTGTACTGTTCTAAAAAATATAGCACAGTTCTCACTGTGAAGTGGCTTAATGGGCAGGGTGTGCAGTTATTTTGGTATTTCAAGCAAAGTCTCCCCCCAACAGCCGCTTAGCGAAATGTGACCTAAACAGTGGGAGGGAGGGCAGCTCTCTAATGTCATCAGCACTAATGTGACAGATGGGGTCAAAACACGGTCATCTGTGACTCCAAGCAATTGTTTGAACTTTGGTCATTTTGGTGAATTTCTTCATCCATAATGACAATTGCTATCATATACTGCAATGTTTGGTTGTGACAAATCTTAAAAATTAAAAAAAGACAGATTTCTTTATGTTCAATCTTTCCACCAATATTTCTAATTCACTGTTTTTATTCAAAACAAATACCTATTTAAAGAACAGATATTTAGTTGCTGCAGTTTCACAACAGTAAATTTATATGTATTTATATAGTTTCTTCTCCAAAGGCAGGTGAAGAGTGCATATTCTGTTCTTTTCCTAAACACCCTTAGAAACCGTTTCCCTGCAGAGGAGAAGGCTTCACTGAATATTCTCTTAATATGTGGCTAATCTATAACACAGAAATATCAGCTAAACAAAAGAGAAGTGTGTGTATACGGGCTTGCGTGCAGGCTTGCGTGGGTGTGTGTGTGTGTGTGTGTGTGTGTCTTTTCTCTGAGTTAAAGGGGTACCAAAGGAGCAACAGCAAGACAGAAGGTGAAAAACAATCAATATTGTGATATCTCCGACAGTTACCCTGTGTGTTTTAGTCTATTTCTAGCCCCTCTGCTTAAAGTGTGTATGTGTTTCTGTGTGTGTGTGTGCGTGTGTGTGTGTGTGTGTGTGTGTGTGTGTGTGTGTGTGTGTGTGTGTGTGTCTGTGTGTGTGTGTGTGTGTGTCTGTGTCTGTGTCTGTGTGTGTGTGTGTGTGAGAGAGAGAGAGAGAGCGAGAGAGAGCATAAGCGCATGTTGTAATGTAAGGGTGTGTTGATTCAGTTCCCTGAGGAGCACTCTGGTACAGCAGCTCTTTACTGTGAATACATAACACCAATATGCTATTACAGAAGACACACACACAGATACACACACACACAGAAGAAAGCCCTATTGCAACCGGTGGAGTAGCAATGCCGCTTCATGTGTGTAACATAATGATCAGTACACGTCACGGTAAAAAAAAATAAAGTCTACTCACTCATGCAAAACAGCCCCAGTCAACAGACTTTTATAGCACCCCCTGCTCCTTCTATTCCTTGGTGTGATTTGACTTGAGCAATAAGTTCAGAGACAGGACAATTCACAGGCATGAAACCATTAGACTTCCCAGATCTACAATCCCTCTTTATTCTCATCTCAATGTATCAACAAAGGTTAGAAGAAAACAGACAGCAGAGGAAGACTCCTGTAGCCTCTAAGATCAGCTGCAGTCATCTAGCTTATTGTAGTGCTAAGATCAACTGGACATGGGTTTCTGTATGAGAAAATTCTAATATTGAATGTTTAAAAACATTTGAACAGATATCGGGTCCCTACTGATGTGATTGTTCATTACAAAAGCACAGTGATTTTATAGTGATATAATAAGGAGGTGGCATATTGTCAATCAAACTGATTATATTTGCATGAATAAAAGCTCTTTCATCTTAGCTGTTAGTATGAAAGTCCAAGACCAAATTGTTGGCATGAAAAATAATAATCTTATAATCATTTTTCATTAGCAAAAGATGTATTTTACATCATTCCTGGTATTGCAAACATTACCTTCCAGGTTGATGTGTATGCATAATTTGATCAATATATATGAATAGTTGTTTGTTTTTTTGTTATGTTCTGCACAAATACTCAAAACTCAAAATAGCCAAATTGAATATTTTTCCCAAAACAAGAAAATGAAAATGGTAAAAATACCAAAACACCAAAAGGCTTCTCTCTTGCATTTGTTTGATGTGCTAGTCAAGTTTCATGAAAAAGTATTGAATGGACAGATGGACAGCTGTATTCCTCCACACCCTGCAGCAGGGAGGATAAAAAAATGAAACACATAGTATAGGCTTGGCAGTAAAGATATAATACGATTTTACCTTAAACACAAATAGTAAATTTGCAACATTTCCCCTCCGCTATGATCTTTCTCCTGAAAACATACACATACACACTCACAGACACACACCACACCCACCCTCCTGCTACCCAAAGGCTAAATTTTAACGAGTTCCCTCTCACTCCTCCAATCCTGCCAGCACCGATTGGCTTCATGCTGACCAGTCCGCTCCACTCCAGCCCTCACCCCTTCCCACTCAACATAGGCACATACAGCACACACACAATCATAAAATACACTGCACTCATACTCCGCCAGCCTTCACAGAGACTAGCAATTATTCAGCTTTTGCAGCAGCTAGGCCTTTGTTGTAGTCAACAAGTAAACAAGTGGAAAGCATGCATGTAAAATTATGAGTGTATATGGTATGTTTGTGTCTATGCATGAGTGTATGTGTGTGTGCAAAGCCAACGGAAAACCGAGCGGTATGCAGCGTGTCAAGGAACGGCTCCGTTGCATGGCTGCCTAATTTCCACAGCACCAGGTTGGCAATTCTCTGCAACACAGCTCGACTCAGCTTCTCGCTTCTCATACATCCTATTATGGCTAAGCTGAGCACTGGCACTGACAAACAATGACAGATGCAAACACAGGTGAATTCATGCATGCATATGTATACAAACATACAGGGAGCCACGTGCACTCACACAGCAGACAGGTATGTGCACAGCAAAGGGCACAGCACAAGAGTGAAAGGGGAGAGGAGACAGAAATGGAGACAGAGGGAGACGGAGGCAATTGAGAGGGAGGGGATCTACTTAGAGTGTTGACATTGTAGGAGCACACATGTGTGTGCTGGAGCATAATCTTCTCCCTGCTCTCATTGGGTTTTTAATGCGGGTGCTATTTCCATAAACCTGCCTCCTGAATCACTGCCAGCCTCTTTCACTCCCCCCAGGTCGAGCTGCACTAATACCAGGAGTAAATGCATGCAGCAAACACATTTCCACCATTGCCTCTCCAAGACAATCACTGTTGTACACAACGCTAGCATGACAAAAAGGGGGTGGTGGCATGCTTTTCTGTGCTAAAGCAAATGGACTTGCTGCAGAGGCTGAGATTATTTCTTGGATCTGCTGGATTTGAGGGGCGGCAGCGAGAGGACAGAGAGTTTGAGGAGAGAAGGGGGAGGTGGTGGATTGAAGGGGGGGGGGGGGGGGGGTAGTGTGAAGGATGCAGGATTTTGCCATGATGCTGAAACTGGGTGGAGTAAATCTCCTGCCGACTTGTGTCGAGAAATGTGACACTCGCAAGCACGCAGACCAATTGTTGTAGAACCGGTGGTCTGACCATGTTGTATGTTTTCAAGACCAAATTATCTTGTAAAAGGTCATCAGGTCATCAGAGGATGCTTCAATTTTATTTATTTATTTACACACAAGCAAATTTACATCCACAAAGCACTGGAATGGTTATGTAACACAAAAAGTGGTGCATTTCCATCAGCAGCTAACATGCATGAAATAGCATGTCTTGGGTTTTGTGTGATCGCTGCAAGCTGCTATGTGCACATGTTGTTCTTCCAACCTTTAAACTGTGCTATATGTAACTACATAAGGCTGGCTGCAATGCAAAGCCAGCTTAACACAAGCACGCAAACACACACATCTAAAAGAGCCAATAACACACAATAAACTGTTAGAGCTTCTCCTATTCAGTGGCTAAATTTGTCAGGCACTCGGGTCCCCGAGTTGCCACCACACGTCAGCACAGGAATCTATACTGCAGTCTGATAAACTTCCATTTGACCATACTGTTCCTCTCAGCAGCTAATGTGTAGTGAGGGACATGGATAATAACATCCCAGAAGGCAAGCACTTCTTTCTTATAATAAGATGACAATGGCATCTGTGTGTTCGTGTGAGTTGCAACTAGTGCCTCCATGCTAGCATATGAGTGTTTGCACATTTACAGTCATTTGATACACAAAGTACCTTGTGTAATATAACTTGAACATTTTGAATCCTTAAAATTATATCAAATTATATTTTTGATACAATTTAAAGCCAGCATGCTTTCAATCAAATGAATCCAGAAATTAGAAATGAGTAATTGCCTCTCTGTATAGCAGGTACCTTTCCTGTAGAGGCTTTAAAGTGAACACCCCCACATCTTACCAGTGAATCACAGAAGATGATCTTGCACAATCAGGAGGTGATGAGGTGGAAGACAAAGGAAATAGCATTCATGAGTCAGATAACACACTTGACTGTGTTCTCTAGAATATTGAAACATGAATCTTCTCAGTCTGACTTCTTAGCTTCTTGGATGCAAAAGCTACATGAGTTTCTCATCTCCTTTTTATATGTCCTACAAGAGAAGAAGTCAAGGCATGTCTGTTACCAAAGGGATTGATACTTGTAATCTCAGACTGAATTCTGTTTTGCTTTACTTGCCATAAACACAGGTGATGTCAAATCACCCAGGACGGAGATCTTATGGGTTAAAACTTATATTGAAAGACTTTCTCTCTTTGCTCAGGGACATAGCAACACACACAGGGTGTAAACCCAGGCCTGCCCAAATATTCTTGCACTCCATCTTATGAAATTCAAGTATGTTAGTGTTCAGGTGTGTGCTGGCATGGGTTTATGTAGGTGGGCTTGTTTGTGCTCAATGTTCAGCAAAGGGCCCTTCATAAGATTCAGGATAGCTTGTTAAATGATACACTTTTCCAACAAGGGTCAAGTCATTTGCTTCATTTTGGCGCTTAGACATGAATATACATTCCTTCATTTAGAATAACAGACATGGATGAGCAACAACAATGGTCAAAGCCCCCTGAAAGGAAGCAGCAACACAGGGGTTAATGACAAACCACAGACATTCATAACTCATAACTCTTCTTTGGGGAAGTCCAACTTTACATTAATTTGACCATAGCCCCTGGAAAACTGCACATCAAGCAGAACAAACAACTGGCATATCTACTTACCATCAAGCAGTGAAGCAACAGGGGTCATATCACAAAAGATTTAGGAACAGCAAGAGCCAAGATAGAAGGACAGGAGAAGCACTCACACATCTCTCAGCTGGTAGTCATTAGGGGGAGAAGAGGATCTATAGGATGTTTAGGGATACCGGTGTGTGTCGCTATGTGTTGTACCTGGTTGTGCTATGTGTGGCTGCAGTATTATAGCAAACATTGTGTTTCCTGGGACTGCTGGTGTTTGTTCGTGTGAGTGAAGTTGAAGGGAACAGCAGCGCAGCCTCGTCTGTGAGGCCTGACACCCATCAATGTCTGGCTGTTACATTTCTATGACACGCTCTGTCTCCGGAAGAATAGCGGCAGAGGAGCAACAGAGAGAAGGGAGATAGGATGATGTGGGGACGACAACAATGGGGCAAGTCAGCACTTTCAAATCACTAAGTGTGTGTGTGTGTGTGTGTGTGTGTGTGTGTGTGTGTGTGTGTGTGTGTGTGTGTGTGTGTGTGTGTGTGTGTGTGTGTGTGTGTGTGTGTGTGTGTGTGTGCATATGCACGCTGAAAAGGAAGAGCTTTCAATACTCCTGTGTCACAAACCCAACTTGCAAGGCTGTGTGCATTTTGCTGCTTCTGTATGTGCAAGTTTTATTTATCATGACAATACAGTCATTAAGTGTCTTTGTGTTTCTTTTAACATTAAATGATGCTGTTCATTGCGTTGTATTTTACAGCGCTCCATTTGGAGGATTGTTAACCTTTCGGGGGCCCAGATGGTTTGGAGATCTGCTCTTCACTCAGAATACAAAGACAAGAAGGGAGGGAGCCGGCAAAAGCATCAGGATTGTTGATGTCTATGTCTGTGCCCTCATGCCCCTCATTTAAGCATTCAGTCACATCAACTATTTAAACCAAAAGGTAGGTCAACCCTCGTGGAAGCCCTGCCTGCCTGGAGAGGAGGGGGGCTTATTAATGACTTTGAGGTGTGAGAGAGAAACTTACTGGAAAGTCAAACCACTGACAAAATCAGAATCAGAGACCTTCCTTTTTAATACATCACTGAACACAGTCATAACCTCTCATGAACACATCCT
This sequence comes from Chaunax sp. Z400, assembly GCA_037577475.1. Classification (NCBI taxonomy): domain Eukaryota; kingdom Metazoa; phylum Chordata; class Actinopteri; order Lophiiformes; family Chaunacidae; genus Chaunax; species Chaunax sp. Z400. Next base: position 12,024,244 of record CM075188.1, read on the forward strand.
CTGGCGTTATATGAAAGAACCTTTCTTCCATTCTCTGTCTTCTATCTTATTATTCAAATGCAGAAGACGAGGACGAGTATAAAAACCGCCAGCTTCATGCTTGCCTAATTTTCACGATAAATGAAACTTTTTTCCAAGAACGCCACTGGAAAAATGTCCAAAATTTGTGATGGTTTCTCAGGTTGCTTGTCTTATATCAGATGGGGCGAGAGAAGGAGGGTACAGTAAGTGGATCATTACTGATGTTTCTCTCAAGCTTGACCTAAGCATGGTAAGACACAATGTCTCTGTGGGGAGCCATTTCTACCCATCTCTCCACCCTTCTATCCCTTTCTTAGCCAATACTTGTCATGATCTCACACAAATACAGATAATCGCACTGTGTGTGAACATCTCGCACACAGATGTATGAAAATAAAAACAATAAAAGAAATACAATTTAACGTGAAAACACCAAGAGGCACATATAAAGATGGATTTACTCTTTATCAAATGAATTATTATTTAACTATGGTAAGTCAAGTTTGATATTGTTTCTGCTGATAGCACCTTTTCAAAATTGCAGAGCTTCACCCCCGAAAAAGTCACTCTATGCTATTGGTTTGAAAGTGTGAGGCAGAGTGGATCAATGCTGGCAATATCCCCTGGAGAACAGACACATGAAAAAGTTGAAACTGGGCCTTCTAAAGGCTGAGCTATTGATTGAATTGCTTTCCAAAGTGTTTTTCATCTCTGGGACTATACAAGGAGAAATGCTGGCTAGTATGCAGCCGGGTGCAGATGGCACAGCTGAGCACCATAGAGGAAAAAGAGAGAGACTGAAAAGAGGAGGGGAGAGAGATGGAGTGAGATAAAGGTACATACCCCTGGCAGTGTTTTCTGTTCATGGAGTGCATTCTGGGCTTTGATGGCCGACTCTCTGGCGCAGTAGGTGAGGAATGCACAACCTGTAACAGAGACACATTATATATAAACTTCATTACATTTAAAAAATACCTTAAAATCAGAATCAAACAAACAAGCACAATGTGCGGGACACTCAAAAACATGACAGAAATGTCTGACAGTTGAAAAGAAATAACCAAGAATTTCAGGACAGAAATGAAAATTAATTATTAAATAAACGGGATAATTTAAACTAATATAATGTGTTTTTATGTCCAGAATTTGAGCTGTAACAGAAAAGCAAAACCAGATCTTTAGAGAAGGTATCACAGCTAAGCGCAACGGGCAACAGCGCAATTCATTACATTCTGAAAAAAATCTATGGTGGCAGGGGGAGAGAAGAACAAACAACAAAAACAACAAAAAAGTACTGGACGAGCAGAGAATTCTTTGGATGACTTGCCAGGTCCATCCAACCTCACTATCCCTTGTGCCATGTCCTGTCAACAGCTAATAGGAGCCTAGTCAGCGTCCTCCACCCTGAAAGGTTGTGACAGCAACCGAGACAAAGGAAACAGGACTGCAGGAGAGTATTGGGAGATAAACCAGGAAAGAAGTAGGGATGAGATCAGTGTAGAGATGGAGGAAGGGACGAGATACTGGCAGAGAAGAAGGGAAGGACAGGATGTTGCATTAAAACTCTAGCATGAAGAGAAGAAGCAGGGAGGATGAGAGATGGAGAGAAACCAGATGGAATAAGATAGAAGCAATCATTTCCCCCTGGCTGTCTGAATAAATAGATTTGCTTGTGTTCTATTAATGAGGTTCATATGGGTTACCATGCATCATATTTCTGCCATTCTGATGATGTTTTTTTTAGCAGCCGCTGCATTCTGGATGTCATTTAAAAAGCCAAATGTTTTCAAAGGGTGTTGGTGTGTAAAGGGTCTTTACTCAGACAATATTCCCTCCGTTTTTCGCATGTGCATGTGTATCTTTTTTGCCATTTGAGTGACCCTTGCTCTTTGGCTGTGTCTCCATTGTAACCTCTGTAGGAGTGCATTAAAAACAGGGGTTAAAATGCCATGTCAGTCACTGATTCATTGATTGGACTGTAACCTCTTTTAACTTGCTGTCTTAAGCCTAAAGTGTCTGCACATGTGCATGTATTTGCACACCTGCTCGTTCATTTGCAGCAAACATTTGATCACCGTTATCCAAATCACATTCAGTTCTTTCTGTTCTGTTTCTCTGAGCTCCTCCTTTTGTTTGGGACAGTCGGTCTGCAGTCTTCCATGCTTTTCAGGGTGAGAAAGACAGATCGTGATGAAGTCTGTCCAGGGTCGTGACCTTTGAGGTGGCTGACTGTAGCGCTGATGTCATGGTGCAGCCCTCCCCATAGCCTCCCTTGTCCCAGCACCCCTAACCTAATGATTTCCAATGGCCACCAAGCAAATCACTCAATCACTCACACTGCCATCTAATTCCCTTTCTGTCTCCAGCGTCAGCTTGCAAAGAAATAGCAAGACTATAGAAATGTCCTTGTTGTTTTTGGTGGGTTTGTTTGTTTGTTTGACAAATGGGTGAGGGTAATAGGAGAGAATGGCTCCATTTTGGTGGTTGTTTTTCTCTCTATTTCCTCTCTCTGGGCTTGTTGTTGATTTTACTTGACAAATGCTGGCCCTATCTTTGAATAAGAAACAAGTATTTTGCATTACAATCACAAACACAATTTATTTGTTAATATGTAATGCACAGGGCATTGAGAATAAATTAATAACAACCACAACACTGGCAAACAAAAGAGAAGCATGCAGTCCATTTAAATGTGATTCTGTGCTCTTTAATGTATGGCTTAATAAGAATTTACAGGCCACAGGCAAAAAAGCTTTAACAACTCCATAATTGGAATCCAAACACGTACAAATTGCCAGTGCTGCATTGCATACCAAGTGCAAAAGTGTGAGGGGGGATGATGAAATTGTTTGAAACACAACAAAAAGCCTATGTAATCGGAGCTTGCTGACAAAGCAATGGGGGAAGCCTTCACATTGTGAGCAGATGATCTTCTGCATCATCTCAGAGAAACCTAAAGCCTTATCTCACACACTGATTTCATCTCCAAAGAGAAGAAATGCCTCTTCTTCTCTTTGCTCCCTTTCCCCAACTTCTCTCTCTTCATTTGTACCAACTCCTCTCCTATCTCCTATTTCTTAATGATAGATTTTTAAATGTGCTCAGTGAGTGCACTGAGAAATAGGGCTGAGTATCTTCATCTCCATTGTGTTGAATTGACATTAAAGAGCCTTACAAGCAAAAGAGAGAGTGAGTGGGCGAGATGGAATGAGTGGTGGAAGATTTTGTGTAGCTGTGGCGACAGCGGCCATTTACATTCATCATGGCCCGGTATCTCCATTATGAAAACTGTGCAGCACAGTAGGATAGTCTAGTAATTGTTTTGTCAAGTTTGGATGACATCTATCACACATACACATATTTGATCCTTGTTTCAGGCACACTAGTACTTCCCACTTCTATACTGCATATTAATAAAGGCTACTCTTAGTATATGTATGAGCGTTATCATTTTTGTATTTTTATAAAACTAATCAATCTACTGTTTTGTACTAACACGAAATGAATACAAGACTTTTGCTTCAATACTACCAGTTTAAATTCCATTGCAGCCAAGAGCAGCTCTTCAGGATCCTTTTTTGCAATGCATTGTGGTACAGTACATCCTTAAACATCACATTTAAAAAAATCTACTCAGCATTCCCATCTAAGAGTAAACTACTTTTTCTGTCATCCACTTCATGCTCAAAACCTGCTTAAAGGTTTATATACATTACACACCATGAAACTAAGCCTTCTAAGAAAATAATCATCGTCATAGTTACAGGGAAGTATAATCAACATTAACATTCACAGTCTTACTTTTTAACAAATATCAATAGACTTCTATTTACTTTGGATAACAAAGTGGCATACTGCTTTTTGAACAGACATCACCAAGCTTATTGATGTCTTAGACCATGTTGTTCCTATATGGCATCACGGTGTCATGAGTTTAGATCAGAGCGTTGCTCATGGTCAGCTATAGGGAGCAGGTACTGTATCCCAGATTTTATATTAGAAATACACTTTATATATAAAAAAAATAAAATCACTGATATTAAACACCAAATTAAACACAATCCTGTTCCTAATTCAATTCCACAAATTAAGCGTTAGGGTGCACTATCAGTGCTGTAGGGGAAAACATAAGAATATCTGACTAGGTAACTCGCCATCAACATGAATCAAACTCAAAAACCTGTCTTGCATAAATAAAAGCCAAACTCAATCATTCATAAATTACCTTACAGGACTGTTAGGAATATATGAATAAAATCAATTCTCTTGGAGAAGATGCATGTATCAGTCAATACAATGACCTTAAACATAATTAATTAACTTTCACAATAAACACCACAAACTACAATCTTATCCTTTACCTAAAAAAATAAATAAATGTTGTCCCTGGCTGAAACTAAACAAAATGGTATTCAGCTGCCATATATTTTCTTTGTAAATGCGAGCTACCATTCTGCAACAGCATATGTGAAGAAACTTCCATATGATTTGTTTGCTTGCTATTAGCCCCATAGCATCTAGCCTACGTCATTTTTAACATTGTGGCTTAAAGCCATATGGTTACAATCAGCTACTTTATTGGTTTATTGCCATATCTCACCAACTTCAACAAGCTTTCACATGGCAGACTGTATTTTGGTGAGCAGACACTTTATGGAGACATTGTTACGCAGCACATTGTCTCTCCACAGGACACACTGCTCCAAACTAGCCAAAAGGTTACCCTTGCAAGCTGTTGTCACCTGATTAGCTAATTCAATTTTTTTTTTAAACTTCATTGGCAGAAATCCCTCAGTTACTGCCAAAGTTAAGATGCATATTGTTGGAGAATTACTGTTTACACAGAAAACAAAGATTTTAATTTATGCAAATTAGTTTTTCTCTTTCCAATTTGCAGGCAATGCTAAGAGTGTTAAAAGGGCAATAGTCAAGTAGTGTTTGATAAATAAGCAGTGTATTTAGCTACCTAAGACTTTATGCAAAGTCCTTAAGGACCAGTCAAATTTTTATGTCATGTAGAAACAATGTGCTTCTGGATTTTCCCAGAGTTTAGTAAATTTAGCTTACTGATGAAGCCACTAAGCATTTATCTGCTGTGATGTTGCTATCTAGTGCCACATTGAAGGGGAGAATCAATGCACAAGCATTCATAAACAACAACGGCATATGCGTTGCTTTTCCTGAGGATGCTAATAAACGAGTTAACAAGACAACCACAGCTGTTAATGATATGTAACGATACACTATTGGGAACATAAACGTATAAATTAAAAATATCGTGCCCATGACTATGATGACTGATGCAGTCTGTGAGGTCAACAGGAGATCAGTTAGGTTCCCACTTCTACAGTGGCATTGGAAATAAATCGCGTATTGCAGAATCAGCTGATATATGAATCCAATTCCTACTGGGCTGGTTTAAACCATGGCCTCTCTTTTCTCACCGTTTTTCCACTTTGCTCTCTTTTCTCTATCACCTTGCCCAAGAGGAGCCAAACTACCCCAGTGTAATGAAAAAGTGTGAACTTTGCTCACAATGTGGCATTTCCACGGCCCGAAAGTGTGAAGGGAGCAGAAACCAAGCGAGTCCTGGCATCGGCCTCGCCTGCACCCTCACACATCATTTGCACTCTTTGGAAAATGCTATCACTGTGGATAGATTACGTGCTTACTTCATTTACTGCCATGTGGGGCTCCGGGGAAACTTATAGCCTTTCAGAGGAGTCGGAACCTGAAAAACTCATCATCAGCACTGATACAATGTGATTATGACCTGAATCATTGCCAGCCAGGGAGGCAGGAGCTTCAGTGGTGCAGATTGACTGTGAGGGGGGTAATCAGTTTGGTCTCAGAGAAGCTTTTTACTCATATAATCACTCCTTCACCCTTGAAAACAAGATCCTTGATCTGTTCACACACTCAAACAATCATGCCAAAATGTAAGGAGAAAGAGGACAGATTGAGGAAGGACAGACAGAGAGGTATAATAAAGAAGATCTGGAGCATGGATTTGGCGGAGACTTTCCAAAATGCTCTTACTCATTGTTCTGACAACAATATTTTTACTGCCCAGGCCTAATGGGCTTGTAATGAGCGCAGTAATATAAACACTGGCCTAGTGTAACCTGTTAACCTTAATTAAGTTAGATAGCCCACCTTAAAGACAGCCAGCGACTGTGCTCAGTCACCATCTCATGATCCTTAAGCCAACTACACTCTTCAATCACTCTTTCATCAATCACTCCATCCCATCATCTCTGCTACATCCAGCTCCAAATCCTCCTCCATTTCTCCTTTCACTACCCCTCCCATCGTCCCTTCACCTTGAGCAATGGCTGGGGGAGGATGAACGTCACAGAGCGCAGAGGAACATTGGTGTCTATCATGAGGGCAAGAAATAGTCCCTGGACCCTCCCTTGTATCCTCTCTGACCCCTGACTAGGAGACCTCAGCGATTGATTTGTTGCTACGTGCCCGTATGGACTATAAAGTGTCCAAGCAGCACTCAAACAGATCCATAAGCAGCACATCCCAAAAGATGGCCTTTGTGCCGGTTTGAACATCCGAATTTACAAAATATTTCCATGCATTTGTTGCAGCGTGTGTAATGAGTGCGGCAAATGCAGTGTGTTCTTTTTGAAAGGCTCTGTATATGTTCTAGGATCAATACTGTGGCAAAAAGCCATCATCACAATAAAGAGAAATAGATTTGACACCCACTGACACAGAGGTTAAACAGCTCTCTCAGGGCACAAGTGCTTCTTTATATACAATTCAACTGTAGGGTGCTGACATGTATCTACTCCCAATAATGTTTCTAAGACAATTCTGAATAGGTACAGTTTCAAGAGGTGACGTGATAGATTGCATTTCGCCGCCCATTCCCTAGTTGGCCAGAACCCTTTCAATATATGGTTATGGATGACACTTAAGATACAGCACTTTAGCATCGTCTGTAGCCTTTAAAGCAAGTCTTGACTTTTGTAAACTGTGTACTTCCCTCCCTCTTCTGCTATTAAAACTAGAGTCCGATCTATAATACATCTAGGGGCTTGCATCCCTGATGAGAAAGCTAATTATCACTGTTAATGGATGGAGATTCACAGAGCTGTAAATAATGTGTAGGTTCACATTTACTGCCTCCTGCTGTGCTACTTCTGGGAGGGCAATTCGAGTTAACCTGCCAAGTCCTGTCTCTGCAGCCCGTCGGGCCACCCTCCCTCCCCCCCCTCCCCACTACATCTGCTCCGGGCCGGGGATTTACACACAAATCAATAAAAGTTTCTCTTTGCGCCCCCAGTCAAAGTCAGAAAACGCATATCATTCGTTTCGTGTCACATATCAACTTCTTGGAAAAACAAACAAGACCAGGAAAAAGGAAATAATAAAATGTCTTTTATTTAGCTCACACTCATTGTCTCCAGCAGTGTATAATACAACAAAGTGCACTATTTTTCCACTGATTCAAAGTCTTCAGGCATATTTGATGCAATGTGTGTCCTCTTTCGAGAAGTGAAAAACATTTTAACCTTTGAAACAGATCAATTGATGGGCTAAATCACAATCATGGATGACTGGCAGCTACAAACTGACTTCACACTGAGAGACGGATCATGTTTTCAGTCACTTTGATTTTAGATGCCTTTAAAGATAAATACCTCAAAGGCCTAGAGGTAGCTTGGATTGAGTGATTGAAATAGAAATGAGGGGACGTGAATTGGAGGAAAAAAACTGCCTGGCTATACCACACACACACACACACACACACACACACACACACACACACACACACACACACACACACACATTCTTCATTTTAATGCTACACTCAACCGACCTTGAGTAGAAACATTAATTGTACATTTATATGTTTATTCATTGCTTTATAAATAATTTTATAATGAGTGCTTGTTATAGTTGTTCTTTCCATTCAATACATGGAGAAGAGCACACTAGATAGATAGATAGATAGATAGATAGATAGATAGATAGATAGATAGATAGATAGATAGATGGATAGATGGATAGATGAAACACATATGAGAACCCATCAGCCATTAATTAATTTGAGTAGTCTCTTTTAATTAAAGCAGATCTACCGTTGAATATTGAACCACAGAACAGGTGCCATGTTGGAACTCCTATAAAATCTACATTCACATTATTATTTGATCATCACTTAAGAAACACAAATTTGATCAGTCATCAATGTCTTCCATGTGCAGTATTTGGCATCACTATTTGCTTGTTATCACACTAAAAAAATGTGGATGTGATGCATCCCCAGTACAAAGCCCTTTGCCAGTTTGTGCGTGTCTCTGGCAATAAAGCACAGAGACTGTTAGCTACAGTGTTGCCACTTCAGTGGGGAAGATAGATGGAAGGAGTGAGGGGAGAGATGGCTGCGTGATGGAAGGGATGTGGCGTGAGGGGAGGGGAGGGAAGGAATGCTGGAAACAAGGGGGACATGGCTCTGCACTCGCCCACAGATGCTCCTCTGTCTCCCCCTCATTCTCTCCCTCCTTTTGAGCACGGTATGGGAGCAGTCTTTTGGGGGAGGCTGGCAGGCAATCAGTGATGTCATGCCAGCAGTGCAGCAATGGCAGCTTAACCTATTTTCGGAAATACCACAGAATTTCTATTTATAACTGTGCTGAGCAGCATGTATCTTCACACATCCCTCACAAACCTGAGCACTCATAGACATTTTCTAATCTAAAACACGTCTCCATCACAAGTCACAGCCATGTTTGTAGGAAAAAGATGCTGATGCTGATAGTATGGTTTACCATTGTCTTATTAATTGTCATTTAAGGAGTTAATGTGGAGCATTATTTACATTTGATGCCAAAATATGTCTTTTTTAGCATCTGCAGTCGGTTGTTACCACTTATATAAACATTTTTATTGTTGCTTAAATTGGTAATTTCAGAATAATAACGGTAATAAAATTCTAAATCACCTCAGAGACCAGTGGTAGAAGCGGAAGAATTTGCAGCAGCAGAAATAATATTGGAATAAGTATTACTAATGTTACTATAGAGGGATTTTCTCATGTTAACCGTTTTCAGGTGATTGTTTCATAAATCTGCCAAATTCAGCCTCTCCTCCTCCTCCTCCATTAATCCCGCTCTCCTGTCCAAACAACTCTCATTCTGTCGAGGGGATCCTCCGTGTCCAAAGCTGAGCCATCACTCTACTCTCTCACAGCCTTGGGATTAAAGCAAATGTTTGTTTCTGTGTCTCTGACAAACACTTCATCTTCCCCCCCCCACACTCATCCATCTGTCCTTACATCCATTCTTTTATGTCCACATGTCTGTCTGGCATTCGCCTTGTGGGCCCCGCTGCACACATGTGCCATCCTTCCTGTCCAATTCGATTGAGTGACAGTGCTAAGTCATATCCACGTGGCATTGTGTTCATTTGCACTCTCAGGCAGATACATGTAGATACATGTATGACATTTATGTATGGGTCATTCACACCAGCATTATCGATTCAGCCATTTGGCAATCAGAGAGATGTGACATCTTGACTAATCTGTGATTGTTTTTTTGTTTTGTTTTGGTCCAAAACACTGGGTTAGCAAGCCTTAAAAGAGCCCAATACTATAAGGCAAAACAAATAACTTAATATTTTCCAGGCTTGTACAAGGCTTTATCGCATGAATTCTCCTGAACCATTCCAAAATGGAGAGGGATTATCACAAAACATAGCATTAAAATCCCCTCTCTCCCCTCTTGCTTGTGATTTCATTTTCCTTCTAAAATGAATCTGTGCCCAGCCAGGCTCAAACACAACATTAAAGAGCTCATGTTATTCTAACAGAAATCACCAACCCCCTCCTACCTCCCCTATTTATTTCTGTGCCTCTATAACCCCCCCCCCCCCCCCCCTCCTTATAAGAGTACACTCTGCTCTGTAGGCAATGGCACTCTCTGCTAAGCTACCCATACAAAATAGATAGGTTTCTCTCCCTCTATTTAGACTAAGGAAACAGCTGTGACCTTTGTGCATGAAAAAGAAGATGGTAAGCTCCGACCGACTCTACCTTTAAAAGAGAATTGTGACCTAAAACACACCAAAAATAATTCAACCCCAAATCCTACAACAACCATGATAAAGTACCCCCTGTCTTATTCTTATCAAATATAATGATAATATTTCTTAAAGTAATTTATAATAGAGACTGTCTTTCAAATATCACTTTTTGAACCACATTTTAGGATCCATTTTAGGATCCACTACTATGATTGTTATTCCGCAGTAACAATCATACATCTAAATATGTGTATCAACAAACTCTAGGAAGCATAAGCAAATGCCCAGACAGAATAACAAATGGGTTTACTTCCAGGAAGGGATGAAAAGCCTTTTAAAGTGCCTTAACACTCATGTTATTATAATCATGCCAGCATGACACTGTGCACCAACTATAGATCTATAGACAAACCACCACAGAGCTCCATTCGGTCCATCTAATAAAATACATATGTGGCGTATGGTTTCATAAACAAGTGTCTTAGTGATTAAACTGGGTCATGTTTCTCCAAAGACATCACCGTACATCATCCTATATCTGTCTCTGCTCCAGGCACCCATCAAGATCAAACATATTCCAGAAAGGTCATGGAAAACGGCACTTCCAACATAGTGAAAGCATAATATACTGAGAGCCATGATGAATGTTGCATTGGAGCAGGAAATCAATCCATCTGAAAGGCTCTCTCGGGCAGGGTTTAAAGGGAAAGGAGCAGAGACGGAATAAAAACCAGGTGAGTTTGGTGTGCGGACACTAACCTCTAGCAGAGCACGGCCTTGTCCACATCTAAGATTGGCAATCTCCTTGGAAAACCAACAGAAAAGAGGAAAAGAGAGGTAGGCAACGCTCCTCATCCTGTAGTCAAGGCCCATAGTGCCTGTCAGTACCAGTTGAGCTGCTGCATCTTTTATGAGGAAAACCCTGTTGCTTATTACAATATTTACAGACGTTCAAAGATTGTGAAGGGAGTGTTGTTACTGCATTAGCTTGGCTCGGTGGCCTTCGCTCACCTGCCCTGACAGACGATTTTATTTGAGATTTGTTAAAATGAATCACTGCACAGAACAGCAAGGACACTGAGAATTACTTTTTCCTGTATCTCAGTGATCATATGCTCAGCTGACTCGGTTCCTTCTTAAAAGCTTTATAAAGTCTGTGATTTAGCTGGCAGCCACACAGTGGTGATACTGGCAAAAAGCCCATACACTGGTGGTTGTTAAATAATTTGTACCATTACAATAATAGCATTACAGTGTGCAGTATATGTGCCATCCATGTTACCTCTAGAGATCTGTTCATAGTCTGTAAATGAATATATTCTGTTTCTTCAGTGGAGATGCTGCCCTACAGCAGTGCTGCCAGCTTTGACACTTTCCGTAAGACATAAACAATATGGAGAACATGTTGATGCAGTCCCACTTCTGTCATATCAGAGTGAAGGGAGAGGCTACAACAAATCAAAGTTTAATTAATGCTTGTGCCTTTCAGGTATAATAATGGAAAAACTGCAGTTTTATGCTGGTACCATATCATTTTAATTTGATGCATATGCTATGATCCAACTATTCCTGTTTCCTTTTTTTTTTTTTCTCTTTTTTATTGGGTGGGCAACCCGCAGAGCCCCGGTATCCATCAGACTGGCTCAGAGGGAGAAAAAAATAAAAACTTCAATAAATATTTCATTAGATTATTCTGTGATTTAATGTGCTTCTGCTTGGCTGGGGTCTAGGGCAATATCTCTCATCCATTTATAAATGCATTAACACAGTGATACTGGACAGTAGCATAATATTGATACCCAGGTCAGCAGAGCTGGTCGGTAGACTGAAGCAGCAGAAGGATTATTTTGGTCCACCTGCTGTGCTGAATCACACTTCCAGGAAGAAAATATTTTCTTCACTCTGTTTCACCCTCATACTCTGAGTGCTTTTCATGTATGCATCCACTTTTTGAAAAATAAATACAATATGAAAAAATAAAACCAGAAAAACATCAATCTTAACTCATGAAAAAAGACTATAGCCTAACATATATGTTTAGAAATGTGCCAGTGCATGTGCTATAACTGGAAGCTAATTAGAGCCAAAGGGAGAAGTTTTCACAGGCTATGATAAATTCAACATCAGGAAATCCTCTACCTATTAATACCAATTGGGCGACAATAATTAGCAGGCCATCGACAGCGTGGACAGAATTAATCATTTGAAGAGGCAGACTAGACTGAATTTTTAATTGGCAGAGGCAGCCACTGTTTAGGGAGGCAACCAGCTGATCACCCAAGAGGCTGCTGCTTCATACAATGCACATTTGCTAATCCTCTTGAGTCAAGTTATTATGGCCATGCATTATTATCACGCTTTACAAACTAATTCCATGTTCTCCCTCATGGATTACCAAGGGGAGATAGTCATAGTTGCGTAAGAGGTAAGACTAAACATGCAAAGCTCAGTGTGCATGAACTAAAAATCAAATGACAGAATAAGTGCAGTGACTACAAATGCACACTTACAATGAAGAAAATAATAGTAATGGTGTGTGTGTGTGTGTGTGTGTGTGTGTGTGTGTGTGTGTGTGTGTGTGTGTGTGTGTGTGTGTGTGTGTGTGTGTGTGTGTGTGTGTGTGTGTGTGTGTGTCTGTGTGGTGGGTTGGGGGGGGGGGTTGTCCCTGTCTGTCCATCAATGTATTTGTCAGTCAATCTTCTTTGAGTCTGTTGTTTCAGTGTTTCCATTAGGATCCATACTAATTAATCCTTTTCTGCTTAATACCATGATTAACTTTAAAATAACCTCATCAGAGATCATTGACATACTAGGGTTTGATTATGTATTGTTAATTGTGTGTGGCCTGGATTCATTACATTTTAAGCCATTTAATTAGATTTCACAGGACTTATCTAAAATTAATTAGTTGTTTGTCAGTTTATGACAGAAGGTAAAGATTTACTTTGTGAAGTACTGTAATACTTAAATCAAAGAAATGAACTTCACCTAATGTTTTAGGTTTTGGGGTTATTTATTAAACTGAATTAACAGTAACAGATCTCCTGATTGACAAACGATAGAAATAAAAGTTCAAAAGATTTATTTTTATACATGGTTTCATAAAAAATGGGGGAGTTTTTTGTTTTTTTTAATTTGCATTTCCAACTGTCAAGGGACCTGAGAAAGAAATACCTTCACTACAAACAGTACATCTCTTTTATTTTTTCAGCTGATAAACTTATCACCACACAATGAAAATATAATAATTGATGATAATTATTATAATAAGATGGCGAAAGCTGTAGAAACTTTTCAAATGTTCAAAAAACAACAACAACATTGGCAGGCAAATAATTAACATTTGTTAATTATCTTGTCTGTGTCAAACTACAACTAACTATAAGCTGAATTAATTTAATATTTTAAAGTTTGCCAAATATTTCACTGGAATAATATAAATACCCCTTTGTATATAAGCTCTATTTGTGTAGAAATACATCTATCTTTTCCCTGACACCATGACAAGGCCGCAATCACTCAGGAGCTAAATACTGCAATTATTATGCAACACAGGGCAATGACATTTCAGTATATGTATGCACACACATGCACAAACACATACCAATGAATGCCAAATGAGCACTTCACTGAAAAAATGTTTTCTCCTCTACGCACTGACAATATCAACTGTAGAATCAGGAACATTTCGATTCATGAAATATGTGGCTAATCGAAGCTACAGTGTGTAATAGCATAATATAAGGATAGTGTGAAATTCTCATTAGCCAAACATAACATTTTTTATCCAAACGTTATCGCAGATATTTTGCTGACTAGAACAGATATTTTAGATCACTAGCTAGGTTAATGCACATCCATCCATTTTCCATTACTGCTTATCCTTCGCATGGTCGCAGGGGGCTGTGCTGAATATTTATATTTATATAATATACACCAAAGTACAGTACATTGGGCGAGAGCTGAGGTACACCCTGGACAGGTTGCTAGTTCGTCACAGGGCTGACATACAGAGACTAACATTCACACTCACATTCACTCCTATTGGTAATTTTGGACTATGGGATGAAGCCAGAGCACCCTGAGGGAACCCGCACAGACATGGAGGGAACATTCAACCTCAACATAGAAAGGCCCCCAAGTCTGCATTGGAAGCCAAAACCTTCTTGCTGTGAGGAAACAGTGCTAACTAACTTTACTCCACCATGCCTCCTTTCATTCGTGAGATCTACCTTAGTTTCTTTTACTTCCATTTAATATATCACATTCGTTTATAAAGTCTAAGGCCCCATGATGTCTATTATATCAGGGTCATTACACAAAGCTCTAATAAGGCAGGCCCTCATTAGTCAAATCACATTATTTTTCTTGATTGCATGCAACGTGTATGGAAAATGCTACACAATGTGCAATACACACTAATCTTGCTTGGCCCACTATTACTCCATTATTAAACTTGTTAAAGACCATATCATTGTTGTTATGATGTAAATCCACAACACCAGCACTGGATGGGTCTGGTCTTTACCCAGCAGTTGGGTTAAAAACAACCCATTTGGGTGTTTTCTTTCCCCTTGTTATTGACCTAAATGAAATGCCACATGCTGTCAAGTTTATGTGGTTGTTAAAACTTCAATGTGAGATTTTACTGGGGGGCAGGAGATCAATACTGGGGCACACGCCCCAGTAAACTGGTTCTAGCAACACCCCTGAACCATATTAATGAATATATCAGTGTAGGGCAAAAATACATTCTATTTTTGAGACGGCCTCAATACAAGGCCTTTGTGACGGTGACAAATCCAAATCTTTTGATGGTGATTCTGTGTGTCACTGAAGACACGACATTGTTTGCCACGTTTGCTCATGGCATTTACATTATTGTCACAGATTGTCATTTGTCTTTTCTAAATGTCACTGCAATAAAAGACTTATCTCTTGTACTAATATCCCTCTCATATCAAAATCCTCTGCAGGAATGCAAGATGAGGAATCCAAAGGGGGGGGGGGGGGTTTACAGGCTTTTTATGGTGCCAATATTGTGGCACAATGATAGTCATAGTTTTGGTCTATAGCATCTAAGTGCAGTTCTACCAACACAGAGATGGAAGCAATATTAAACCATAAATGTTAATCAAAAGAATAAAGGAAGTCACAACCCTTGTTCAGAGAGTGTTGTGTTTTCTCCCACTGAATCATAAACATGGTGTTGCAAATAACATCAACTGTGTATTGACCCAATATGTTAAAATTATAATGATAGGCCTACTAATAATTGCTTTACTGGTCATTATTATCATGTTATTGTCACTGTGGTTATTAAGTCCAACAGAGAGGTACATATTTTTTTTTAAAAACAACCTTTTTTTTAATCTAACCTGGCTGGGTGCAACCACAAATGAAATTAAACAAAATTAAAGTCCATGATGATGATGATGATGATGATGATGTCTAAACTGCGTGGATCGACTGTGACGGGGATCACGTGTTTTGAATTGATTTGGAGACGTTGTAGCCTACACATCGTTGATAAGCAGCCTCATTGTGAAAGGTGGAAGTTGTCGCTGTGGATAGTGCGCTGACTGTATTTACCCCCTCTGCCTCCCCATCACCCGTCCATTTCAGCAGAAGCAGCGAAGCATCACTGCCCACTGTCTGTGGCGACGTCCGTCATCTTGCGACTGTCCCTTGCGCCCTTTGGAGATATTGTGATATTGAACTCATTTCCGTGCGTCGACTTTGCACCCAGCCGCTTTCGCACATGGGGAGATGTTAAAGAAAGCATAGGGATGAATAAATGATGCAGCCCCTCCGCAAACGGCATGGACTGGCAGTGGAGGGCTCTTATGAAATGCATCCTTCCACGCGCCTCTGCCCCACTTAAGAGCGCCTTAACAAAATGCTGTTTAATTGCAAGAAGATACACAACATGGCGAACAATTATCGTGATACTACAAGCGCTTATAATATTAGTAAATCTCATTGGGATTTGTCTGTCCAGAGAAAAAATGTGGAATTATAAACAACTGGTCTAAAATACGGGGTTGTGAAAAAATAAGAAGAACTGAGACAAAATGGCAAACATCATGAATGTTAGATGAAACAATGTCGGACTGTAGGCATAGATGCGCATTATGATTGTATGAATTGTTTAGAATAGTGCATCTGAAATAGACTAAGTCTGATATATTTTTTTTTTAAAGTGACACATTCTCGGGTCTTTCATGTTTCTATTCAAATACCAATTAATTTTTAAAAAGTAGCCTACAGTAAATAATAAGCAATTATTAGGAAATACATGGTCTATTTGAGAGGGACACGTTACCTTTGTGCATGCCGGTGTATCGGTCCTTGAGAACTGTCAGTTCGTGGATTTTCCCAAACTGTTCAAACAGCGGTTTCAGGTCTTTTTCTTCCAAGTTCCGCGGTATCTGCCCGATAAACAGCTTAATGGCATCTTGGTCTTTCATGTTGCCACTCTCCGGATGAATTGAAATGGGTTCTGACCCGTTCATGGGTTTCGGAAATGTGATCTGAGGGTACTGGGGCTGATGTGGGATAAATAGTAGTGGTTGTTGGATCGGTGGCTGGGATCCCGGTCCGGTGAAAACCAGGCTGGAGTGAGCGGGCTGGGGCTGCTGTGGATGGTGCTGCCTTCTTGTTTCAGTCTGAGTGAATCTGGCCATTCTGAGCTTGGAGCAGAGTGGATAATAATGACAACACACACACACACACACACACACACACACACACACACTGTGAGAGAGCAAGCACTCAGCTGGAAACCAGGCTGACTTTCTATCCGACACACAACACACACGCACACAGTACAAGGGAGGTGTGTGGGGGGGTGGGGGGAGGAGGGTTCTCCTGAAAGTATGAGCCAACGATATTAGAGGCTCTGCAGCGACATCTAGTGTCATTTATGACGTACTTGTGAAGCCGATAGGCTCAAGGTTTTTTGGACAAGTTTATAAGATACTGTCCGTCAAAAAAAAAAAAAGTATAAATACTTTACTATGACATAAATATATAAAGTATTTATCCCACAATCCCCCCCTAGATGTGGCAATCCCAGCAGACAGTAACATCAGGAAGGAGGAGCATGAAAAGATCGAGAAGTACCAGGGGCTGAAGGAACAGCTGGAACATATGTGGAAAGTGAAAGCCACTGGGACTACAGTGGTGATTGGGGCATTAGGGGCTGTGACCCCCATACTGGAAGAGTGGCTCCAGCAGATTCCAGGTTCAACATCTGAGGTCTCTGTCCAGAAGAGTGCGGTCATAGGAACAGCTAAGATACTGTGCAGAACCCTCAGGGGTGAGGGGGAGATTTATATTTTTTTAAAGTTTTAATATATATACACTACCAGTCAAAAATTTGGACACAGTTTCCCATTCAAGTGGATGGGAAACTGTGTCCAAACTATTGACTGGTACTGTATATGCAGCATAAAATATATATTAAAATTTTTTTTTAAATATATTTATATATATTTTAAATATATTTATAAAATCTCCCCCTCACCCCCATATATATATCTATATAGATATAGATATAGAGCTATATATATATATCTATATAGATCTATATCTATATAGATATAGATCTATATATATATATATAGATCTATATAGATATAATCTATATAGATATATATAGATTTAGATATATACATATAGATATATATCTATATATATATATATATATATATATATATATATATATATATATATGAGGTTGAGTCATATAGAAATTAGGCAACTGCTCAAGTTTGTATTTAACAACCACGTGTGAGCAAGAAAATTTGATTAAGTTTGGTTGCTCGTTTGTGTTTCTTTAAAATCACAACACAGAAATCCATATGCAAAATCAAACAAACAAATCAATCTACCAAACATTGTTTGTAAAGACACTTTTCTTGCCTCATAGTTTCACACAATATGCTTCACCTACACTGCAGAGCTGCGTTAGAAGATTTTGTGTGTAAGACGAGGAGTTTTATAACAAACGGTGTCATTTCCAAGTGTCCTTTTTTTGATATGAAGAAAGGACTGCATGTTGTATTATTTTTAAAATTATAAAATGCATGCTCAGAGTGGTGACATAACAACTCTATTAAAAGTAAAAATACATAAACTTAAAAGCTGGAATTCTGCTTCTACCTCTTTAGGTTAGCATGCATATAGTACAGTAAATATTGCAACAAGTGCACTGTTTATAAGTACTGCATGGTATTGCTATTTGCAATCTGTCATTAAGTATTGTAGATTCAAGGGTTATGCAAATATTAACCACCCTTGGGAGATTTACTGTGAGTAAGTTTCATCATTCACCTTGTCTTTGCAGACACTGTCAACAGCACTAAAATCCAAATCCATCATTTAAAAAAAATCTCATTTAGCTATTAGTGAGAGAAAAACAACACAAACAAAACTAACGCACAACAGGCAGTGTAGTTTAGCTTGCAACGTACAGCCACAACTCTTTAACTGAAACACCTCTGCTGGACAGGTTCCTAATTACAGCCTATTCAACGGTGGATTAAATAAAGTGATATATACAGTCTGTGACAGGAGGCTCAAGGCTGCGAGGTGAATCAATATTGCTGCTGGCGGCTGCTTCTCATACTGTGGAGGAGCGGCACCACAGGGATCCCCTCCCAGAACTTTGACTTACCAATACCTGCATCACTATGTAAGAGAATTGCCTTCAGCTGCCTCTGTCGCTCTGAATTCAGCTGTATGCCTGAAAATCAAGGAAAGGCTTGCACCCAAATTGGCATTGGTACGCAGTAGAAACAGCTTAGTTAACGATGTTCAGGGTTGAGAAACTTGGAGGAAGACAAAGGCTATCAAAGGGGATGTTTTCACTTGGTGGTAAGTGGGGATAATTTCAGCTCCATTGAACTCTGCTCATAATATTTATTTCTGCAAAGCTCAATAAGTGCAAACGTAGAGGGAAAGATATCAACAGGCAGGACTACACATTGACAGTCAATAAGTCAATAAAACAGTGGGCGCTAGCTACAAACACATTTTTTTTTCATTGTGAACTTGTTCTTTTGAAAAGTGAATGTAATTCCTCAAAGCAGTAGGTCCCAGAGTGCCATTCAAGATACAGCTGCTGAACCTGCTGCTTTTCGATTAGTCACAGTGCTTTTTTTATGCTTTGTTCATCTTGTTATGAAAGTATTGATTCAAAGAGGCAGGGTACTCACTGGATGTGGCCGGCCACCTGAATGGGAGTTGGCAGGGACAGAAGTCAAAGCAGATATGTCAGTGGATGTGTTTGGCCGATGGCTCAGCATGTTAGCCATCTTGCTTCAAACACGGACGCAGGGCAACTGAATGAAAGTACTGGGCTGTCATGGCACTAGCTCACAGCACTGTGAGGGAGGTTGAGGTGCTATTTTTAGGCATGTGGCCCACAGGGGGAGGGGGTATTGAGAACTTCCACTTCATGGTTTTTATTGACCAATGCCATTAGTGTTTTGCCGTGCTGAAGGCAGAGACAAGAAATCAATAAAGGTCACACTATTAGCACGAACTAAAAAGTTACATACAATTTAACTGGTTTGCACTTATTCTGCTGCTTGTTAACCAGTCTGGACCTCGAGAGGGAGGCAGCCTGGCTTAATCTGCTCACCCCAGAGGGGGATAAAGGCAGCTAAGGGGGTCATTTTGCATTCTGTGTGCACTTGTAGACATACAGTGAAGACAGGCAGGCAGACACGTCCTAATTACAGAAATACAACATTGCTCTCCACATCGAGTAATCCACTTGAATGTTATGCAAACACAGAAATGCACATTAGTACAAAATGGCTTACATGGGAGATGAACACAGACTATTTAACTTGCCAAATTACATTTAGTTAGGGGTCAAAGTGAGCGAGGAACTGAATGAAATGTGCTGTTAAGGGGAAGCTTCTTCTCTGCTTGGGTTGGCATGCTGAAGTTCTGAAAGTGTGTTGCAGTTTAATAAGAGGTAGGAGTTGGAGGTGTCCCCTGATGCCCAATTCACCATTGCACTCTGGTTGTGCTTTGCAAAGCATGCTTGTTCAACTGTAAGGTGGTGTTCAAGAAAATTAGGGTGTGATGTGAAGATGGCATATCACACTGGATACTGTTTTATGGACCAGTGAGTTAACAAGCTGATGAGATGTGATAAGAGCAGGCTGAACTTTGGAGTTAGTATGCTGCACTTTTCTCTGCAGGTGTGAGGTTCCTGGTCTTACAACAGTGTACAGCTCTTCTTCATGAAGATTTTTTTTTCCACTAAAGAATACTCCAATGTGTCTTTTCCTATGATCGAGGACATAAACTAAAATTCTAATTCATGAGTTTGAATTTGTTTACATGAAATTCCTCAGTTTGAGCCGACAAAGAAAAGCGCCCTGAAAATATTATATGTCCTTTTAATTCTCTTTTTGTGGATTGTAAGAATAAGACAGACAGAGATGAATATTAAAATACATAAACTCTTTCAAGAATCTGAGTACCCTGATCTCACATTCTCAACTCCAATTAGAACATGGATATAGTCACTACAATAGAGGAGGGGTGGGAAAAGGCTCTTGCATCTGGGCTCACTGTAATTAACTCTCTTAATAATTACCTGTCATGGATTTGAGCCAAGTCTGTTTGTTCCTCTTATTTTGTAGGGTTATGTCATGATTTTGTGCTGCTATTTCCTGTTTAATTTTGTAAGTCTATTTCCATGCCATGTGTTTTTTGATTTACACTTCCTGTCATCTTTCCTTGTGATCTTTTTTGACCTTTTGTTTCCCTTGTCTCGTTTTTACTCTCCTGTTTTCAGTCCTGGTTTGTTCCCTCTCCCTCTGTGTCTTTGTAGCCCCTGTCTCATGTGACTTTATCATTGTATCCTCCTTGTGTCTTCCTGTTAATCTCCTTCCATTAAAGATTCATCTGTTTGAACATTCCTTAAATTCCATTCCAATTCCATATCTGAAACTCCCCACCAGATAGAACTGAAGAAGACTCTTGGATGAGAGAAACATCTTCAAACCCTAAACAGAAGTCCAGTTGCTTCAGATTCAACCTTCAAGGATTCCTTAAATTCCCATTTGTCCCAGCATAGACATTATTTGATTCTGGTTGGGATATGGCAGCTGGCATTTTTTAGTTTCATTTCCATCATTTGAGTAATATTTACAACATTTAATTTCACTTTTCTGCTCCACTATATGTCAGAGAGAAATAAATACTTGCTCTTTCTTTTCTCTCTTTTCTTTCTACATTTATTGATAACTTAGCTACTATTTATGATGCAAATTCTGGTTAATAATACATAATATAATCAACAGATAAGGTCTGTTTATTGTTATACTTTGAGATACGACTCATTGAACTGGGGGGGCTGGAGCCTATCCCAGCTGAATTTGGACGGGAGGCGTCCAAATTCCTGGACAAGTTGCCAGATCATCACAGGGCCACATAGAAAGACAAAACCATTCACACTCACATGTTTCTGAGCTGTGGGAAGAAGCCAGAGTACCAGAGGGAACCCACGCAGACACAGGGAGAACATGTAAACTCCACAAAGAAAAGCCCCAGGTCCTCAGGTGGATTCTCACTGTGAGGCAACAGTGCTAACCACTGCACCACGGAGCCGCCCTTGTATTTTCACTCAAGTAAAATTTTCAATGCATGATTTGTAGTTGTAACAGAGTATTTTTACCCTGTGGCGTAGTTACATTTACTGATCTAAAAGATCTGAATACTTCATTCACCATCGTTTTTTGTCTCAAGATTTGCATAGATCCAAATCCAGGATGTGACTTCCTCCTACTGACCTCGTTATGTAACTGTAATGATTAGAAATAATGAACCAGTCTTGACATTTTGAAGATGGATTCCATCATCCAAAAGTGACCTCTAAGATGAATCCCATCACACTGTGATTGAGAAAGTATAGTATAATATAGTATTAATAGAATTTTCTCAAGGAAAACACAATCCTACCATGGTCATAAATGGTCTGGCTCAATCGCTTACATTTGGTAGAGAGAATATTCCAACAAAGAGGAGATGTCTAGCATACATAATAGTGAGAGGGTGAGCTTAGGCTGGTATATCTAACAAAATGTTCAAGGTAGGACAAGGGATCAAGGGTAAAATCTCATTTTTTTATGGCCAATGTTTTGAAAAATGAACACAAATCTCTACCAGAATGGAAACCGTATGCAATACAAACAGTTAATATACTATAATCTCCTCCATTACAAAAATATAAGCAAAAAATGTCGTGTTTTTGGAACTTCATGGTGTTAAACTGTCATCATGTAATCTAATCTAGTCAAATGTGTATTGTTAAAGAACAGAAATATCATTGATTCAAATTAAGTGCCATCCTTTTTTGATGAGTAATTAACTGTGCCCATTACTGCTATATACCACAGTATATCATCCTAAAAAATATCATGGACTGTTGAAGGTTTGATTTGTACTTACATTTTTGAACCACCAGATGGAAGCAGTGTGCTACTGTGATATTCTCTCCAGGCCTACCGGTCATGCAAGGACAGCCACGTCTAAATTATGACTAATCTATAAAAGAATTATTGCCAATTCCCTACAGCTGCTTCTCGAATATCACCATGCTGCCAATAATCTATATAGACAGAAATCATTCTCTCTCAGAAACTGCCAGCCAAACAAGCCGGCCTTTGTAGATAGCTCTGGATATTTGGCCTCATCAGGCAGCTGGCAATCTCTCTGTTTCGGCATGGTGTGTACAGATTAGACCCAATTTTTATAGAATTTTACTAAAATCAGCTTCTGTGGGAATCTTTACACTACAAAGTTTGATGTATAAGAAGGCAGTTACCGTCTTAATAGTGTTGTAGTGGTACAGGTATTTCATAGCAGTAGTGATTGGCTCTGATGAGTTTGGGCATGTTGAGATGAGGCTTTTTCAGGACAGCTGCTGTGTGTAGGCCTCAAGGAGAAACTGATCAAAGGTGTCCAAACACTCCTCCCACACACATGTCGAATTCCTAGGCATGTTTTTCAGGTTTCATTATTTCTAGACAATTTCTGCGGCATTAAAAAAAAAGAAGACTTTTGTGGCTGCTTTAATTCCTGCCTGAGTAACAGGCAGATATATAGCTTCATACTGTTGATATATAGCAACAGTACAACAACAAAAAACGCATAATGTTGTAGGATTTCATGTCATATTAAATATCAAAGGCAAATTACAGTATGGTTGACACAGCTTTATTCACATTTAACGGTACAGAAATATCAGTTTTGTACAAATTATTTGCTGTTGCCTATGTGTTTGTAAGTCAAAAAGAGAACAACAATAGTCAGTAGCACATGTGACCACCATCAACATTTATCACTACTTTACACCTCCTGAATAAATTGGTTAATTTGGACTTGTGGGATGTCATGCCATTCTTCCTTTCTTCCTGCAGTGTTGTGACAAGTTGTTCATGTGTTGCTGCAGCAGGATCTCTCCGTCTCACCCAATGATCCAGAACGTCCCACAGATGCTCTATTGGGTTGAGATCTGGTGAATATGCTGGCCAAGGAAGGGCAGTGATATTGTTCTGGTCCATGTAGACTACTCCTGACAGACATGAGCCACATGTCATGGCATTGTCATGCATGAAGGTGATACCTGATTGCTGTATCCTGGGAATGACTTGTGGACCTAGGACTGTATCTCGGTAACGGATAGCTGTCAGTGTACCGTGGATGATCGCCATCCATTACCAATAGCTCCCCATATCATGACACCAACACCAAAACTGTCCACTTCCTGGATGGATGCGGCAGGATAGCGTTCCCCACGACGACGATACACACACCTACGACCATCAGCTCTGTGCAAGTTAAATCTGGACTTGTCACTAAATGTGATCTGCCTCCGCTGTACAATGCGCCATAACATCTGTAACATCTGTGCTACACGTGTTTGCCAAGCTCCACTTATTATATAAGTATATAGGCCTATATACAGCATATAGGTTCTATCCTCAAGTTCTCAACAGGAAAACAGGAAACTATACTTAAAATATAATGCTTGTCAATAAAACTTTTAAAATAATGTCAATGTCAATTTTAATCGTGTAAAGGCCTATATAAGGGCTTCAATCCACCTGTCATTCTCTGGTAATCATGGCGTGTTCGTTCATTGATGAGGTGGCGGACAAGGGAGCTCTGATAATCTGCAGGATTTTGTGAAGGGCACACACTTTCAGGGACAGGTCAGACCCTTTGGCCTACCCTGAAAACTACTTATATGAGAGATACGGGTTCTCATGAGAATGGATAGTATATATTTGTGGGTTACTCCAACCACAGGTTTTTGATTGTCAATGCGATGTGACAATCTGGACTGCACCCTGTGTGTATAAAGTATATGTCCATTCCACACGAGATGGACCTCATCAACAGGAAATCATTGCACAGTATCAATGATTCCACTGAGATAATGGTCTTGATAATGAAACATAGTTCCCAGCATCCCTATTTTGAGATATGTTTTCTTATTCACAAACATATGGCAATTCAAAGTACTACTTGAAAAATAGCCTACTCTCACATTTCAAAAGTCTTTTTTAACTCTATCCAGGTAAATTCTAAAGGGATATCCTGGGAGACAAGGGATATACCTGCCTGCCGTATCTCTTAACTCCATATCAGGAGCCCAGTGCAACTACAACATTGCCCACACACACACACACACACACACACACACACACACACACACACACACACACACACACACACACTCACATACGGGAGCTTGTATAGAGATGGTGCCTGAACCACCTGAGAGTCACTCCCCAAAGGACATGTGAAATCACTATTGTGTGTGTCATGCTTCACAATATTGGCTGCCTGACGAGAGAGAGGTCAACAAGGACGGTCGTAGAGGAGGACTGGGGCGACGAGGCAGTTTTCAGCAATAATGACATGGGCAGGGTTATAAGAGACATACGTGTATGGAGAAAAGAATTTGGTTAGTACCAAACCCCACCACCACCATCACCACCACATACACACACACACACACACACACACACACACACACACACACACACTTTCACTTAATAATACAAGACTCATAGGAATCTTCATTACCTGATTGTATCTCATACATCCAGCGAATCAATTTGTTTCATGAGGTAACACTTATATGGTCTTGACATCTTCTGCATTCCATAGAACAGAAAGTTTCAATATTTTGGCATGCCCCTCACATAATTTTATATTCATTAGTCACTTTGACACCTGTGGTCCTAGTCTGAGAGGATCCTAGAGGGGTGTCAGTGTCCTGCAGCTAGTAATTATGTGAAGAAAAAAAGATGAGTAACTCATCAGCACATATAATGTGCAATCAGTGCTTACCTCAGGCCTCCTTGAACACAGAGACATAGTTTCCTCCTCCTCCACCCTTGTTGATTGGCCTCCATGCTGAAACCATTAATGAAACCTAAATGATCATCATTAAACATTGACAGTGAACCAATGTTTTTAATTGTTTGACCTACTCACAGGGTCCTGTCTGATTTAATGGGTCCAAGAGGTACAAGTTTCTATCATATGTCATAGATAGTCTATAAATATTTGAATATTCTTTACCTACCTTTTATCTACTCCCTCCTCCAACTAGGTGGTACAGATTTAGATGCTTTCCCTTCCTCTATTCCCTCAATTAGTGTCCTTCCCTTGTTGATTTCCATGGCCATTTCTTCAGCTGGAGTGAAGTTGGCTGGTGGTGGCCTCTTCCCATGCCAGCAGCATCACTTCTTTTGGCAGCTGAAATGTCTGAATATGAGACTGCAGCTCTAGCATCAAATTGAGTATGTTTAACTACTGAAATAGCTTAGGAAAATTTACCCTTCTGAACATTTTAATGTTTTTATATTATTTCACCTGCTTCGATGCATTCAATCGGCAATTTTTTTGCCAGCCTTTCTCTTTTATTTAATTTATTGCAGCTGTATTCCTTTTTTTGTGATTAAATGTTTGAATTATTCATATGATTCCAGAAGTAAGCGCTGCTCCAACAGCGTGAACATCGCTGCTTCTCTTTACAACTGCTTTTTGCCATGGTGAATCAGTTTCCGACCTGATTCAATTAAGCGAGTACTGTTCATTTTATCTGTTACATCTGCTGTAGGTCTTTGAAAAATGCCTGCTAGTTACATAACCTAATAATTACATGTTTTAAACAGCTAAAAAAAATGTGAATGCAAGCACAAAACAGACAACAGGAGAAAATTAAAAGTGAGCTTTATTAACATAAATCTGAAATTAAAACAACAGAAAATGACAAGGAACAAAAACAGAAAAAGCAGACCTGGCTAAAGCCAAAGAACTAAGAAATTGTCAGGTTTCGTAAGGTTAAGTTGAGGACCCAAATGCAGACAGTGACCAGAGACACGGGAGTTGCAGTTCAGTGATTTAATGAACAAAAATACAATCCAAGCCAAAACAGGCAATTACGGGTGATAATGTGTGATATGAGAATGTAAAAATTTAAGATGTGATAACAAAAAACTAAGAATATGGGTCAGGAAAAAACAATGAATCCAAATAATCCAATGTATAGAAAAGGTCCAAATAAGAGGCAAGGGCAAAATAAGAAGAAAAAAAAAAAGCAAACACAAGCAAATCCAAAACCAGAATAAATGTCCAAAAATCATTCGGGACAACTTAGAGGAGAAAACACAAGGAATAAAAGCAGGGACAAGTCAGAAGACATAGACGGACTGGTAACTATGGCGACTGTGGCCTACAGGGGGTAAGAGCGGTTGTCCACTTATCAGAAGGTCGGTGGTTTGATCCCCAGTTCCCCCAGTCCACATGTCAAAGTATCCTTGAGAAAGATACTGAACCCCAAACTCCTCCCCGGGCGCTGCACTGGCTGCCCACTGCTCCTCAGGGATGGGTCAAATGCAGAGAAAGAATTTCGCTACATTGTACCATGTATAATTGTGTGTGACAAATAAAGCTTCTTCTTCTTCTTCTTCAAAAGACAGGAATCACAAATACACTGGCCTGACAAGCCAATGACAAACAGGTGACACAGGGAGGGGAACACAATAAGGGCCAGATGGAAACAATCAGACAATCACACTCTGGAGGGGAAAATGTTAAAGGGGAAAACACAAGGAGGACACAATGATAAACTAACATGAAACAGGGCTAAAGAAAGCAGAACTGAAAACAGGAGACTAAAACCGAGACAGGGGAAGCTAAAGATCAAAACAGTTCACAAGAAAAGATGACAGGGAGAGTAAATACCAAAACACAACATGGAGAGCATAACCTACCAACCTACAAAATAAGACACTGCACTGAGATCAAAACCATGACAGAAATACGTAAACTGAAGAGAGAGCAAACTGATGAGGCTCAGGACAAAACATAAGGATCTAATACAGGAAACACAGGAGAAACATAAACAACTGACAACAGAAAGACAGAAAGGAGAAGAACTAATAAATACACAGGAGTCTAATCACTGACCAGTGAAACTAATCGGGGCAAGAAAGGTGAGAAGGAAAACAAAGACAAGAAGTAGCGAGCATAAAATGACACGTGGAAAATACCAAATAAAACAGGAACTAAATAAACTAAACTCCAAACTTTGACAAGTAGTCCCAAAAGGCTAAAGCAATAGTGTTAGTGAATAGTGAATAGTGATTGAGATGGCAGGCAAATCACATTAGCCCACCTCATATATAAATAAAAAAAATGGTAAATAAAACATGATAAAGTGTTCTTTATGGTGGCCAATAAGCAAAGGAAACATGATGAAGTGCCCTCTTGGGTGTCCTTGAAATCATGAAAAAGGTATACATATGGTGCTGCCTTTAAAATAGAGAAAAGGGGATGCAGTGACCTACACACTCGAAAAGGGTTTGGAATTGTTTCAGCATAAATGCAGTATGACTTTCTGTGTGCTGGTGCCACACCACATGCAGCTAGTGCCCTTTTAAGATTTATTTGCCCCTGTCTGTGAGAGGGACAGCCAGAGTCTGTCACTGTTCATTCACCTTTTACCTTTAATTTAATCACAAAACTTTCTCAGGTGTTTTAGCTTTCCTTTCACCAGTCCCTTGTGCATTTCAGCTGTAGCTGCACCATTTCAGTGACAGTGCACAATGAGACTGAGCTTCACTGAGTTAACCATACAGGCATATTAATAAAGAGAAGAGAAATGCTGTTTCATAATCCAGTGAAATTAACTCCCAAGGAAAAATTTGCTGTTACAAATGCGGTGTTTTATCAGTGAATAAATGTTACTGCGAAGATAATTCCATTATAGACATTCAGTGCTGTCTTTTATGGAAGACTCCTCTTTCTGACGGAATGCATTGGAGAGCCACGCTTCATGGTTTATATTCTGGTTCAACAACTTTAATTGCTATGTCATTTCCCACAATGGCCTTCTTTCACTTTCATCTTCCTTGGTGTTTGTAGCCCACTGGGTATCGACTGCAGCTTGTAAAGCTTGAACGCTTTATCATTTTAGTCAAGACTTATTCAGTTATTAAAATTCTACACATGCTTTTCTTGTGATACTGTTCATTTTTGACCAACGCACTGAATCTGTTGATGACTCCTAGCAAAAAAAAAAAACATATGTTTTGTTTTTTGTTTTGTTTTTTAGAATAATGGACATTATATTTGCTCTCATTGTGACTCCCAATGCTTTGCACTTATCAATTAATTTAATTGATTGATTGAATTTGTCTATACATTATCAGATTACAAAAAATTAGAAGATTTCAAACTAATCATATAACAACCAACAGTAAGGAAACTCAGGAAATCAATCGATTTAGAGATGATATGAAACAGAGAAAAGTAAGCAAATTTTAATCTTAATGAGTTTAAACCACCATGAATTATCTGTTGCTCAAATAACTGGCTAATCTATTCCATGCAACTGACCTGTAGTGCTGAACAAAATGTATTAAAACTTTTTTAGATGTTGTATCCAAACAATACCCCCCTTATCTCCCTCTATTTTCTTGACTGCGTCAGTATAAAGATTCCGGTAACAAATGGCTTTTAGACTCTGAAAATTGACATCACACAGATCTCAGCTCAGAGTAATTCATGTAGCCTTTATGCTGACCTTAACTCACTCAAGAGAGTTAATGCAAATTGGTCTTTTGTCACATTCTGGTCTGATACGCTAATTGCCTCTCACAGACAGACGTTGACAGGTACATTGTATGTTTAAGTATTTTTCAAACGCTGCAGACACATGAAAAACTGGAAGATGAGAAACGGAGGAGCTCTCATTCCAGTGAGTAAGTGTCTTTGACAGTGTGGAAGAGTTTGTGGTATTTAAATGTCATTTCAATCAGAAGAGACAAGTGAATGGAGTAGTGATAAATGTCTTTTATCACCGATGATATGTAATAATTGAGCCTTGACAGAAAGTCTTTGGGGCTTAAACTCTACAAGGAGATTTTATAATGGGAATATCTGCGAACATACAAAAGGCAAAGACAAAATGACATATGAAAAGACAGTAGCAAGATGAAAGTCCAGCAATGTAAGAGAGCTGCTGATGAGAACAGCAGATAATTATAGCAGGACATATGAGTGAGCATGTGTGAGAGCAGTGACTGACAGCATAGAAGAAGAAACTAGAATGGCACTCCCTGGAGTGCATACTGTACCTCTGCCAACCCCAACACTCCCCTTTAATCCAATCAAGGTCTGTAATCATCTATAAGGTTAATGGATCGAGATTTTTTATTTGGATCTGCCCCAAATTGCACATTCTTAGATACCAAACCCCTAAAATGCCTGTTTTTTTCATCAAGATCGATCCATTAGTATCTGAGAAACTATCTGATCAATTTAAATCTGCACCCTTCCTCCCACTAAGTTTTATGGAAATCCATGTAGTAGTTTTTGACAAATCATGCTGACAAACGACCAACCAACCAACCTTGAGCATGCAGAGGAATAGTCTTCCTGATTAAAGTTTAGCTAGATCTTAATGTGACCTCATCCAAACACGTAACCGGTAATAAAGCCCTACCTTTATATGGAAAAGCCATTTAGATCCTGGCAGAAGAGTTGTTGTTTCATCTGTAAACCAAGCTATTGGGCCATAGATTATCAAACATGTATGTATTTACGTATTGCTATGTTATGTTGTGTATGTATGTATTTGCATTATTATCTTTCAAGGGGAATGAATGTTTTCATGGATTTTTAATTCAAGCCATGCATGTCACCTGTGAGGTCTTGCATTGTCACAGCTCTTGTCAGGCTGGCATTTCCTGTAATGACTGGCATTTGGTCTTCATCATCTATAAATCTCAGTATGTTGTTCTCAGGAACTCATTACCATACCCCCCACAACTTTCAATCAGGAATATGTTGTCATCTGACCCCCATTTTAGATATCTGGAATATGCAACTCACTGGAGGGTAGCGTTCAAATGGGGAATTAATAGTGCTCTGGCAAATGTCATATCAACTCATCAACAACAGGCACTGGGTCTGTCCTATTCATTCATTATGCATGTTTAGCTCTTAATTCCTCTGCAGGGGTCTCTCTCAAGGATGGCATCTATGCATGGCATTCAAAAAGAATTGCCCCATAGGCATTGGAATTGGTCTGGCATACAGTAAATTAATAAAAAAAACAATAGGTGCTGTAGTAGCAGTAGGTCAAGTACCTAACTGGATCCCTCCAAACACCTTTAAATTGATATTTCACAGTGCTGTCAGACTGAGGCACAAGTGATAGCATGTGCACAGCAGCACATTGTGCTCTTGGAATTTGTGCATCCCAGCCTAACACTCACATCACATCCATGAAAGAGAGACTTTGAGTTTATTTTGTTGGGTAACTGTTAATCAACATGAAGAAATCAGTCTTTTGGATTCTGGTGAGGGAGGACATCTGGACTTTTGGTTTTTTTGGTTTATGTTTTGTTTGTTTTACCTTGCTGGGCTCAGACACTCCTGGAGTCGGATTAAGAGGTATTTCATCAGAAAAAACTCATTTGTATTATGATCTGCTGTTAAATAAAAGTGGATAAGCAAACATATAATAATTTATCCATGCAGAGGAATGAATGTTTGTTTAAAGTTTCAAATTAATCTGATAGTTGTTAATTCAGTGTGGACCAAAGTAAAAAAAAATTTTAAAAATACATTGCCCTTCCTGGAGTCACACATAAAATAACAAGAAAGTTGACTTATATGATAATTAGAATAGAATAGAATAGAATAGACTCTCTATTTCCATTGTACATTCACAACAAAATTGCAATTGTGTCCTTCATATCTGCATTCATGATAAATAATTTCATAATAAACAAAAGCATAAAAAAGTACCAACTAGGCATAAAGCAACATATTAAAATAAATGTTAACAAGATAATTATTTTATTTTTATTTTTTTAAATCTCATCAGATACAGTACCGCTGGAGGGAAAGTACTAAGTGCAGCTGGCACATCAATAATACAGTACATAATTATCAATAAAACAGTAAATAATTATCAATAATACACACATAATTACTGGCAACAGATGTCAGAAAGAAAAAGAGTCAGACTGAGGACTTATTTGTATTCAATAATGTTACAGCTGTGGGGAAAAGCCATTGTCTTTGTTCATACTATTGAACAATTACTGCAACAATCACTGCTTTAAAATGACAGTTTTCCAAACTAGTATTTGTTTCATTAACAAACCGAAAGGAAAATGTACAATTAATAGAAATGCCAGAACTCCCTTTAAATCCGTACTGATCTATCAAAGCCTGGGTGAGATCACTGGAGTGAGGTTACTATTAGTCAGTGACAAAAACACACAGTAAGAGATAAGTGGGAAGCATGAGACCCACCGGTGGCAGATGAAACTGTCTGGCAATACTGTTGATAACCAACATAAAGTTGGGGCCATGAAACCTGACCTCTACTGTAAATGCAGTCTTTGTTTGTATTGACCGTCTCTTCTTCTTTCCAGAGCTGAAGTTTTCAAAGTAATTGCAGAACTTATGCCCTTTGGAACTTCCCTCCATCTGATAAGGAAACAATAATGATTAGGTAATCCTTCTTTTATGAAAATCATACACACTGGTCCCACTGAGACACGATCTACTGCGTCAGCTGACATCTACCTTATCATACCCATCAAATATAAGTGTACTAATGAGGTGGTTAATTCACAATCCCTATCATTGTTTTGCTGCTTCCTCGACTGCCACAGCACACTAACATAGAAACTATGTTTCCATAGGTTTTTATATATTAAACCAATATGATTTAAAATACAGACATATGAATTATGATTCAATAAACAGGACTGTTAGAGATTGGTTGAATCGATTACATTATATTTTTTAAAACAATGTCCAAGACCTTTCATATATGTATGTCTATTGTACGCCCATTTTGTTATGAATATATGTTAAAGGTCAGCACTATCCTTGTGTCAATAAACTAAAAAAGAAAATCAAAAATTAGATGAAAGGAAACAACAGACTTTGACCCTTCTGGTGTTTTACATATTAGTGGAGACATCATGTCCTCTGTCTCTAGATTGACCAACTTTTCATGCTCTTTAGTTGTGTACTCTTGGCTACCAATCAGGTAATATCTCCTCATAGCCAATAGGGACCAAGCAAGCCAGTCGACTGGGTGTGTTGTGTTGGAGTTTAAACTTTGGACCTGAGAAGAGGAGCTCACAGATACAGCGAGAGACACTGTAGGAAATGAGGCAAAGCTACTCTGCTATAAAGTAAATTGGATATTTCTGTGGTCTTGGGGGCTTCTTTGGTGTGCCACCCAAGCAAGGAAACTATGGAGCCCTACCAAGATCAGGTAAAAAAAACCAAGTATTTTCCTTTTTATTGCATTGTGTATTGCTAGTTGTGTGTTGTTGGGACAAGGCCGCAGAGCAAATTTCAGATTTAAGAACAAATTAAAAACCTATTTTGAAATCTTAAGTCTACCTATATTTACAGGCGCATGATTACGGCAGAACAATGGCCACAGAGACTGACATATATATCTAAGCACATATTGTACAGTACAGTGTATTGAGTTAGGAATATGGGGGTAAAAGCACTGCCCATGGGGCGGTATATGACACCTTTACCTTGTGGATTTTGCTTCTAAAATCATGACAAACATAGTAATGTGAGTGATGTCCTTCCAGGGATGTGATGGCATTGAACTGCTCGATTGGCTGTTTGACAGAAACGATGGAACTGAGAAGCTCGAATGGCTGTTAGATCAAAACTATGGCAATTTCCATCATGGAGAAACGGGACACCATGGCAACCATCAAACCTGGCCAATCCAGGACCCAAATGTACGTGAGACTGTGGGATCTATAATGTTACTCATCCATGCAACAAATAGCTATTTACATTGAATCCACAGTATAGGTCCTCGTTGATACCCTCTATAGGTCTTTGTCTGTTTTTGAAAACACTACCCGCTCTCTCATTGTTTTGCCATCTAACACAGACAGACTAATGACAGTTTTTCCACCAGCAGATGCTGCCATCAGCCAAACAGGCAGACGAGGACTTCCTCAATGCACTCTTGACTGGAAATGATTCTGTGTCAGGCTCGCCTCTCTGGTCCCCTTCTCCGAGTGACAGTGGGATCAGTGAAGACCCTCCATCAGACCAGATGGACAGCCCGCAGCGTCCTGAGAGTCCCCCTGCGGATGCTCAGTATTTTGCTATGAGGTCACAAACTAAGGCAGCCCTGGAGGCCAACATCTCCACTGACCTCAGTGAGTTACAAATATTCACAAAATAAACATACGTTTAGTGACACATTATAACATCGAGGGGTTTTTCTTTAAAATCTACAAGCTATTTTGTCATTTAACCAATCTATTGGTTTGACTACAAATGTCAGCAAATTATGAGAAATGCAGTAATCAAAATTGTATTTTCTGTTAACCCACTAAGATCAGATAGAATCAATTTCTTCCTTTATATTAGACATTATTCAGTAGAGAGTAGTAGTTTGCAGCAGATAATGATCACAGGACAAATATTGTGAATATAAGAAATCAGTCACAAAATCCATCTCATGAATCCTTTTTCAATTCAAATTCAATTCAAACAACTTCATTTATCCCACCAGGGGCAATTCAATGTGAGCAGCTCATACAAAAGAAGTCAAAAACATAGTCACACATTTAAAAAAAAAACATACAGATTAATATACAAAGAGCTAAGAAATGAAAATCTTAAATAAAATAAATAGATTAAAAAAAGAAATTTCCAAAAGAAGTTTGTTTATTTAAAAGTCTTAATACAGAGGGGATGAATCCTTGGATCTTCTTCATCACCAGAGATGTGCTGTAGGATAACAATCATTAGTTGAGAATGGCAAAACACTGATGTTGTTGCAGATGAAAAATCAAAGCACACATTTTTGCACCAAACACAGTAACTGGTAGTTGTGTAACGCTCAGTCTCTAAATTTAAAGTCTTTACTCTCTCTTTACGCACATAATCCGAGCAATAACAAAAGCATATCACACTGATCTTTGTTTGCATGGGCTTTATGTTTATTCTTGTGTCTGGTGTGGGTGCAGATGGCTGGGAGCCCACCTCCCCAATGGGCAGGACGAACATGACACAATATCCCTCTGATGTACATAGAGCCCAGCTGTCCTCTGGCTTCCAGCTAACAGTCAAGGACCTGCTACTGTCTGGCACACCGGAACATGTAAGTGTTTCCTTGTTGTGCCTTAGGAGTGTGTGGATCTGGCTGCTTAACTCATGCACAGCGGCTATTGTTTGTGTGAGTCAGTGTCTGTGTGTTTGCGTCAGTAAACAAGTATGTATGAGGCCTTTCGAATAAAAATGATATTGAGATCTTTGAATCTTTTATAAATAGCTTTGCTGAGGGTGCAGCAAACCTTTCCAGCTGCACTGAGGTGTATGCTGATACAGAGGCTAGGTTCACATTACAAGCCTCACGGGTCAATTTCAAAAATTGCTCATATTAGATTTGGTTATCTTGATTGATCACATTCATAATTACAAATGACCCATATCCAGCTCTAATGTGAGCGCCTCTGTCCTCCAAAACAGCAGGCATGCACACATCAATATGATTTTACATGAGTCATCTGTGTCACCAACAACCAAAAACATCATATTTGTGAGACAACTCATGTTATTCAAACTGAAATTGACGTACTAATGGGTAATATATGCAACACATTTTCCCCTGCAGGATGACAGAGAGTTTGTCAGCTGTTCAGAAACAGATTAAGAACAATATCATGTATCCGGTTCAAGAACACATTTGAAAGTGACACAACCTGTTTTGAAAGGATCAGCTTTTTGTGTTCACACATAGGGCTGAAAAAAAAATTGAGCCACATCAGAGAGAAGGTGATAGAAAATAAATATTGAAGTTAGGGCTTACGCTAGAGGCAAACAATCATACACACTCACATTCACACCTATGGGTCACCCCATTAGATGGATGGATTTGGACTGTGGGGGGGAAGGTGGAGCACCCACAGGAAGCCAGGCATTGAGGAGAACATGCACACAGCAACACCACTGGCAGGTGCATCAAATGAATGCAGAAAATTGGCACAAGCAGAGTAATGTGTTGGTTATTCTGAAATTTGAGAGTATGCAGTGCCACAAATATCAGCTTACACCAAATCTTGACCATCTTTCCAGCCCAGCATCATAAGATGAAGGGAAGAATGGCAGATTGCAAACGAGGTTCTCACCCTATATTTGCTTTGAGATAGCCATGAAATGAAAGTGATGAAGGTAGCCTCATAGTCTGCACTCATCGTGTGACTCCAGGGAGAGAGCAAGGAGGATGAGGGGGAGAGGGAAGAAGTTTAGGGCAGAGAGAAGCTTTAATCAAACAGTTACTATGTTTTAAATATTAGTATTCATATCTCACCACCAGCAACCGCCCCCCTCGCAACAGTCCATTCAAGAGTTGATTCTCAATGAGGACGAGAAGAAGCTTTTAGCAAAGGAAGGGGTGACTCTACCCAACCAACTACCCCTTACAAAGGTAAACCGCTATCAATACCAAACCGATGAAAACAACCATCAGCTCCCAGAGTGAACCTCATGCAAGGTCGAAATAAAAATATTCCCTCTTCTGTCCATCAGTATGAAGAAAGGATTCTGAAGAAAATACGCAGAAAGATTCGCAATAAGCAGTCTGCCCAGGAGAGCAGGAAGAAGAAGAAAGAGTATATTGATGGGTTGGAGAGCAGGTAAGAATCTAGAAAAGTTATTCATTTGCATGCTTTTGCACATGCGGAAGAGTTTGCCCTCAGGTCTTCCGGCTGGAAAGTCTTTCAAACCAAAGGCTCTCCATAAATGTTTCCTTAAATGTAAACTTCCTCTGGATGACAGCCCTGAAGCATTCTGGCAGAAAGGCTTACAGAACTGTGGCAGAAAACCCTGAGGACAAACTTTTACCGCAAGAGGTTTTTGCATTTTAACATATGTGCTGACCAAAGCAAACTGCAAATTTTTGTATTGTTATCGTGCTGCAAAATCCAGGTAAACCTTAGTGAGTTCATTTCATCACATTATGAAAGTCATAATGTGGGGTCCTGATGTGCCAGTCGTGTCATGTGGTTTTATTTTGGCCTCTGTCATATATTGTTATGCTTACTACGCATATTTACCATTTCTCTATTATCAACTGTCGCAAAACAGGTGCTGAACAGGCGGGAAATTAATTTAATACTTCTGATAGTGGCAGTAATGTAAAGTGTACCCCTCCTTAGAATCACTTCCTGAATGAAGGCAGTTGATTTATATTCATGCGACATTCAAACACTGTGTGTGTGTGTGTATTGCTTAATGGATCTTTTATGAAAAAGTTGACTTTGTTTCTTTTCTTTGCAGTATCAAAATATGTGAGATCATTTTATTTTCTCATTGCACATTATTATCTCGTCTAGGATGGCTGCCTGCAATGCACACAACCAGGAGCTGCAAAGGAAAGTCTCCCAGCTGGAGAAATGCAACATGTGAGAGACTTTGAAATAAGAATTCTCTTACCCTTTTCAAACATTCCTTCCTGTGTAATATCCTGGCAGTGGTTTTTTATGACATTTCCTAAACTCAGAAACTGCCTTTAATATCTTGCCTTACCATTTTGCTGCTATTATTCTGACTATTTTGTCTGTCTTTTCCATTGTTATTTTTCTATTATTCTTCTCTTTCCTTTATTCCCCATCCTCTCTGTAGGTCACTAATGGAACAGCTTCGCAGACTGCAGACTTTGGTCATGAACACATCTATCAAGCCAGCCCAGACTGGGACATGTGTACTGGTACGGATATCCTCTGTTTGTGTTCCAGACAGATAAACAAACGGCTCACACTATGACTCCTCGTTAGAAAACAATCACCTTTATAGCAATAGGCCAACTAGCAGCAACTACAACAGTATATATGGATTTTCGATGGAGGAAAAAATCCAAGCTAGACATGTAAGCAATGGAAAGAAACTGCACAAATAGATGGAGTCCATTCTTTATACTACTCTCTTTTTACCTTAGGTGCTCCTGCTGTCCTTCTCCTTGATCCTGTTCCCCAGCCTCAAGCCCTTCTCTGACCCGAAGGTCAGCCAAGAGGACTACAGTCCAGTCAGAAGTGAGTCACCTTCAGCACCAAATAGCTTTGTGTGCACACCTGCCGACTAATCCAACACCTCCCTGTCATAGTTGAGGAGCTTAGAGAAACTGAAGTCTCACCCACTGCTTGAAGGGTTCTCACCTGCAGAGCCTCACAGTCTCCTCCGCCTGTCTGAGGATTTGCTGTCGACTTAAAACATTCAAGAATACAGCACAGCCAACGCACAGAGAAACAAGTCTGTGTGTTATCATTACAGTTATTCAGTTCTGTCAGCAGCTTCTGATGAATGACTATAAGTATAACCTGTTATTAGACGTATCGGTACATACCTGCTCAATGTCAGTTTTTGGTAAGGAGACAATATCAGGATTTGCACAACACCATGTTGGTTTTTTTTACTAACCTGTTGTACAGCCTTGATAAAGCAATCAGTGCTGCACTTTCCCAGGGTGCTAAAGACTATGTTACAAATTCTTTGTCTTTAGGGTTGAAATTGACTAACAAAGGTGTGCATGTATGAAAGCACACTGACACACACTTGTTTTCCATGGGTGCCAGCATAGAAAACACAGTAACCCTTTACTTTGGTATTCAGAAGCAGTATATAAGCATTTAATAAATGGTTTATTAATTTCTATAATGTAATTGTCAGCAGATTGGGACATTGTGCTCATTAATGTTTCTATCCCAATTTATCTATTGAACACATTTTATACTATCATTCTTGTTTTTACTATATTTTAGTTTAGTTTATTCTCTACCTTCTACCTATGGATGCCCACACTTTTATCTGCTCACAATTACATTATACTACGTTATAAACCATTGATTAAAACTTTACATACTGTTCATAAATGTTAAATAAGAGGACTTAGAATGTTGAAAAACACACAATAATAATCAGACTTGCATGTCCACAGACGTTTGAACTCATATATCTTTTCTGTGCGTGTTACTCTCATACAGTCCAGTCGCGGTCCCTGCAGAACCTTCAGGCTTCCCGTGTGCTCCATGTCACTGATCCACCTTTCTCCCCTGAGGATGAATCTGAGCCTCTCCACCGGCATTTCCAAAGAGACCAAGAATTGGACGATATTACTGCACTGATGGGAAAACTGGAAGTGAACCAAGACCGGACCAGTTTGGAGCCTATGTCTATGAACAGCAGTCAGGAAGAAAGGATGGGTCATTTTCAAATAGACCCAATTAGTGGGCACATAACATCTTTGACCTGGAATCCCCACCAATCTGCCAGCCTGCGACCACATGCTGATGACATGTAAAAAAAAAAATCCCCACATAAATTCCACAAACCATGTTTCCTCCTAATGGACGAGCAGGGGGCTGTCTTGAGACTCCTGTTTACACAGACAAGGAAATTCGGTTTTAATCATCCTGTTTTGCCTTTAATTTATAGTTAGTATATCTGTATGTCTTTTCT
The DNA here is from genome assembly GCA_037577475.1 of Chaunax sp. Z400. Classification (NCBI taxonomy): domain Eukaryota; kingdom Metazoa; phylum Chordata; class Actinopteri; order Lophiiformes; family Chaunacidae; genus Chaunax; species Chaunax sp. Z400. Next base: position 12,063,394 of record CM075188.1, read on the forward strand.
TATTTGTGAGACTGTTTTATATGAGAGGGATTTGAATCTTACACTGAAATTGCCTTGTCAAAATAAACTGTTTATCATATTGTGACTTTAATTTACCCTGGCATTTTACCAGTGTGTTTGACACTGACAAAAACTGGGTGAATAGAGCTGTGATTATGTGTACATTGTGAGTCTGAATGAATACTTTGCCAAATGTTAAATGATTATGAAAGCATGTTTTCATTGAATAATTTATTACATTTGTTTAATTTCATTCATCAGTAGAACTGCCACAAATAAAAGATATCAAACCAGGACTAGTAGGCTCAAAACACTGTGGAGTTATTTTCTCTGTGGAGCGTGAGTGATGCAATAATGACAAATAGATTCCACTTGACAGCGCCTGACGGTTTATTATTCAGTGTAGATTTGACGTTTGCGAAGACATGGTTTACAGAGAGGGAGACAGAAAACTGGACCAAAGGTGGAACAGATGACCTCTTATCTCATGACTCAGACTTCTTACTCAATAATTGACAGGTTGATACATTTACTCGTTGAAGACAGACTGTAGCTTGTATCCACGGCACTCAGTGTCTGGCTTGTCAATGGCAGACCACACAGTGATGTGATGAAAGTGCTCTTATCCTCACTGCCACTTTCTTTTCAAATTCCTGCTTCAAGGGATGAAAAGGGACTCAAGCCTGTGATGAAACGATTCACTGTAGAAACTGAGTGGTTATTTTTAACTGAATTAAAAACAAGTATAAGCCACTGCTATGATTCCCGTTGAAATAAAAATATCCTTAAAGAATAAATGTCATTCCTTCAATGCACAGAAAATATGTTTTATTTATTAAAGGCCTTTTTATTACTGTTTCTTTTGACAGCTATCTCTTTATTAAGTCTTAGTCCTGTCTCAAATGTCCTTATTAGATTTTATAATATTCAGTCAAAATTATCCTGGTTTGTTTTAGTCAAGGTTTGGTCACCTAAAAATCTGGGCATGTTAGTCTTATTTCTGTCAAAGACAATTAAGTATTTTTGTCAAGTTTTAATCAATGAAAAGTGTTGATCGGTAACCACTGAAACCTTAGGAGAGAGGTTTGCTTGCCATCTTGTCTGTACACAATCAAAAATAATTGAACATTGCCTGGAAAAGTCCCACTTTACACAGCTTGTTTATCATTTAACGTTGAAGTAGAAAACTGACCTCTGTCGTGCGGTCATTATCGCCAGTGACTGGTAGCGTGCGGGTCTCCAGACATGCTGGAGGTAGTGGTGTTGGATGGGTGGGTGTCTGATACAGAAGAATTCATGCTCATATCAATGGGAAATAAAACAGGACTGTGAAAAAGCGGTCATTGTGAGCAGATGGTCATCTTATAGAGGTGGACGGTACACCAGGTTTGACTGTAGAATGTTTGTGTGCCAGCACAGCTGGTGTGTCTCACAAAATTATCCACATTGTCGGGATGAATTCCCGTACATATGGAATATGTAGCTCTGTGATAGTTTCTTCACTCAGAGAACAACGGTTACAACATAACCTACAGTTGTGTCAGATGGTTGACTTTTTCTCTCTGTGTTTGGCCTCTTGCTGCCCCATCCTCTTATAAGTGACTCTCGTTTTTTCTCTAATCATGTTGAAAGTCTCTTGACCAGTGTCTTCAATCAGCACCTTAACTTTAATCGCTTTGATTAACCAAATCTCTGTGCAGCCAGGAGGCCCCTACACAGATTGGTACCTGCTGAGTTTGATTAGGCATGAGGGAATAATGGGAAGACTGAGTGTCTATCAAAAACAATCAGTTATCTTATCTCGTCTTTTTTAATCTACAGAATGACCCTTACAAACTTAATTTCCTGAGCACCTCCAAACTTTCTTATTAACAAAATGGTTTTTCGCAATGTCAGTAAATTGGGAATTAACTCACCTAATCACATTAAGGCTTGAAAGTTCAGAGTTTAATCAATGTCATTCCCCTGAGCAGTATGATGTGACTGAAGTTTTGTGCTTTCCTTATTTTGTTTCTTACATATTCAACTTAAAATTGAAGGATGTGTGATCACCTGCATTTGTTTGTTTGTTTTTGCTTGTCTCAGTGTTTGTCTTTGCAAGGTATCTAGAGTAGAAATGTTGACAATAGATTTTGATGAAATTTTGTGTAGGGGTGAATCTTGGTCCAAAGTAGAGTTTTACAGCAGATCGAGGTACGAATGCAAATTCTGCATTACTTTCTCACTTTCTTCAACATTGTGAGATATGGCCTTTGATATTACTGTAGGTCAATCAAAATGAAAATATCCAGGCATGAAGAACTCATGATGTTCCATCACTATGTGCAATTAGACCCAGATCTGGCAATATGGATTGGTCACAGCAGGGTAACAGAGAGGGGTAGAGACATGGCACTGCTACCAAGATGTAGCTGAGATAATGCAGATTCAGAGTCATTCAAATGGATTTCATGTGTCTGTGAAAGGTAAGAAGTTATATCTACACTAAAAATACATCTGAATCCACCATTACTGAAAATATTGAATTTTTTTGATAATTCAAAATGATAGTAAAATACATGGTTCCAAATGCCAGGAGGCTTTCAGGGTAAGGAATTTGGTGGTGTTATTTTTTTTCGACATGACTCAAATCTGAGTAAATCGACATCATCATGGTCACGTGTGTGATCTGCAATGATTCAATAGCAGACATAATCTGTTATAAAATGTTATGCAAACATAATCTGTTTGGAACGGTTTATAGTATTAATCAATATCAGTGACTCATTTTTTAATCAGAATTAATTCTTATGACTTAATCTAATATGTAGATATCAGACATTTGTGTTGCTCTGCAATAAGGAAATTAGTCATGCACTCTTCCCATTAGTCTGTCCTAGTGATTTAATATCTTTGTACAAAATGTTTTGCATTAATTAACTGTGGAAAATAGAAAATTTAATTAAGGATGAATTGAATGGTGTCATTAAAGAGCACATAGGACTAGTTTTCAAGCAAAAAATATGTCACCCACACAATGGAGACAATGTATATCATGGAGCTTTGTCACTGAATTCTACAAACCCATAATACAACACCAATTTTTTTTTTAAATCCATTAGATATTTACTGACAAAAACATATGGCTCTACAATTTGTTTTATTTTCATCATATGTAATGCAGGTATTTTCCTGCAAATATTAAAATGGCTAGAACCTGGTGATCTGTGTAAACAGGCTTTCAGTTCAGAATTAATAGTCTGAAAAATTAAGACAAACTTGTGTCTCTAATCCCTATGTCAGAGTTGATGTTATGCTTCAGCTAGAGGTTGAGGACCCAGGTGCAGACACCAGACCAGAGACAGGGTCCTGTCAATTATTTAGTTAACAACAGATTCAACTCAGGCAAACATGTCCAAAAGGAAAACACAGAGCCAAAGTTCATAAACTAGAGAAAACACAAGAAAAATCCAACATGTCCAAAACTAACGAGTCTCAAGGCAAAATCCAAATATAGGCAAAAGTCAAACACTGAGAAAACTTACAGTACAAGAGCACAAAGGAAACACAAGGGAGAGGGCTGCAACGTATGGCGACAATCCACATCAAACATGACAAACTGGCAATGAAGGCCAGAAACACAGAGGATAAATACAGAGGGGTAACGAGAGAAGATGGGGAATAGGTGGGGACACAGGTGAAAACAACGAACACACAAGGTGGAGGGAAAAATCAGAACAAAGACAGGAAGTGAGAAGTAAACGGCATGACATGGAGAAATAAACACTTAAAATAAAACAGGGAACACGAAACACAAAATCTTCAAAAACCAAAACCCTGACAGTTGAAGGCAGATCGAGGCCAGTTCATCACAGGGCCAAAGACAAACAACCATTCACACTTACTTCATACGTACGGGTAATAGAGTCACCAGTTCACCTCTACTGCATGCTTTTGTGACCTTCAGAGCAACATTGAAATATGAGATGAAAACTAGTTTGGTGGGCTGTGCAACATAAAATATCTGGTACTTAGAAAGCAGTCTGTACAGACTTATTCCACATCACAGATTTGAATTCTTAGAACATTAAAACAGGCATACTGTCAGTGCTTGCAAATTTGGGGGTTTAAGATGACAAGAACTGGGTCACAAGGGATTAAAAGAGTGCAGATTAATTTTTTTTTCCCCACCCAGTCATGTCTTTTTAATTTCCTCAAAATCTTATATGGAGGGTTTGCTTACAGACAAGGTAAGTGATTCCAAAACAACTCAAATTTGTTTTTGTTTCAAACTGTTTCTATCTTTACTCTGATTTCGTCACTGTTGGGAAATATGACAGCAGCTACCACAGGTGGCACAGCATGTTTCCCCACTTGGTTCCAACTGTCAGGCAACAAGAACTGCGGAAAAGTGAATCGATTACACAGCTCAGATTATGCAGTACATCATGTGATCAGGAAGTCTTGCATGATGCAAAGTGAATTGAATCTGAGCCATAAAAAATAATTATAATAATTAGTATTAGAGCCATTTAATTCTAGGAATTAGTATCACTCAGTTATAATTACCGTAAATCCCTTAAGAATATGATGACTTCTATTGATATGTGTTGAGAATTTCTACAAACTCACTCCTCTGAATACATAGACTTAATGATTGGAATAAAGTGCATCCCTCAATTTTGATCTTGAATAGCCAATAATCTTTTGGAATAATATTAATGAAACAAAAACAATGTCCAATTTTTGTTACCTGATCAACAATAGTGGCTAATAGTAGAAAAGAAAAATATTCAAGTTAAAAACTTAACACTGACATTTAGAAATAAATTTAGGATAATTAGTCATGTATAGAAAAAATATTTCCATTCTCATCACTAGCAGAATTACTGGTATTAAATAATAATGTTGAAAAATAATGTTTCTTTTTAGGGAGGTTTATTTTCGTGGTGTATTTAATATTTTCAGAGAGGCTCCTGACCCCGTTTCCTTTTCCTCCTTCAAAAAGCAGCAGCAACCAGGGGATTTGTTACAAGCACAATACAGGGAGTAGGTATACCCTCTGTAGCTTTATCCCATTGAAATGTTTAGTCAGAGCGTAAATTGCATATTCAGTGTGGTTGTCCCTTTTCTAAAAAATAAAAAACAAAAAAAAGGGAAGAATTATAAATAAATAAAATACCCTCGAATCCCCCTAAACTTCACTGTTCGTATGTGATGTTTCCTGCACGCCTTCATCATATGTGTGAAATGAAACCATCAAAAACTGGACAGCGTGTTAATGTACAGCCGGATTTCAGCAGACGCGTCCTTCCCAAAGCTCCGCGTTACGCGCACTGTTGTCTCCAAGGTCGGTTTTACGAGCTGCACAGCACAAACAGGATTATCTAGAAGATGCCATTATCATGTCAAAATACATTCAGCTACACCTGACGCACATGCTGGGAGCCCTTGATTTGGCATCCGCTATCAGAGCGTGAATTCGCTTTGGTCCAATAGTCTGACTGAAGAGGAGAACAACGTCGACCGCGCGACTGAGCTCTGCGCGTTCACGCGGTACCTATAAATTGTCGTGGCGCGCAAAGATGCGAGTAGTCGTGGAGAGTGGAGAATAGGATAACCCAGGCTGAGGGTTGTATCTGTAGCGCCGTATAGGAGATAACCCAACAACACAGATACTGAAGGGAGGTTCAAAATGCTATCATCACCACCCTTTTTCTCTCTCTTCAGTGATACATTGCTGTAAAACTTTGCTGTACATGGGGATATGTGAGCAAGAGAGTCCAGCCATGCAGCTGAATGAGACTGGAGTTCAATCACCGGCTCCAGAGTCATGTGAGCAGCAACTGCTACCAGAGGAAAATGTTGGAAACTGTAGCGGAGGTTCCACTGGCAACCTGTCGCTCCACTGCTGGTTGCAGCTCCTCACTAAGGAATCTATCATGGAATTTCAAGGAGACAACTCCAGCCTAGTGGTGCGTGTGATGATAGCATGTGTCTACTCTATAGTCTGTGCACTTGGGCTGGTAGGAAATGTACTGGCTCTATATCTGCTGCACTCGCGTTACAGACAGAAGCAATCATCAATCAACTGCTTTGTGATGGGACTGGCTATCACAGATCTCCAGTTTGTTCTTACTTTACCTTTCTGGGCAGTGGACACAGCCTTGGATTTCCGCTGGCCATTTGGCCGTGTGATGTGCAAAATCATCAGCTCTGTCACCACCATGAACATGTATGCCAGTGTATTCTTCCTCACAGCAATGAGTGTGGCACGTTATTACTCTATTTCCACCGCACTGAAGATGCACAGCCGGCGGGGTGCGGCCACTAGAGCCAAATGGACAAGCCTAGGCATCTGGGTTGTCTCTCTGCTGGCCACTTTGCCTCATGCCATCTTCTCCACCAGCGCCCAGGTGTCAGATGAGGAGCTCTGCTTAGTGCGCTTCCCAGACTCAGGCAGATGGGATCCACAGCTTCTTTTGGGTCTGTACCACCTCCAAAAAGTCCTTCTGGGCTTTCTTATTCCTCTTATCATAATTACTGTCTGTTACCTGCTGCTACTGCGCTTAATCCTCAGCCGACGTATCACAGGTGCTGCGGTCCCAGAGGTTCAGCAGGGCCGGCAAAGTCGTCGCTCCAAAGTGACCAAATCTATCGTCATTGTGGTTCTGTCCTTCTTTCTCTGCTGGCTTCCAAATCAGGCACTGACTCTGTGGGGAGTGCTAATCAAGTTTGACCTTGTGCCCTTCAGCAAGGCCTTCTACAATGCGCAGGCCTATGCCTTCCCCCTGACTGTGTGTTTGGCACATACCAACAGCTGCCTCAACCCTGTGCTCTACTGCCTGATACGCCGGGAGTTTCGGGCAGGTCTCAAGGAGCTCCTCCTCCACGCCACACCATCCTTCAGACGCCTGACTCATGTGCTGCGTCGCAAGACCAAAGTGGCTGAGGCGCCGCCTGCTCTCGTGATGGTTCAAATGGATGTCTGATCTGCTTGAGTGTCTTACCGTGGCGGAGGAGTTGACTGGACGACTAACTCACAGAGCAAAAAAAGAGAATTTTGTTATAGCACAACGGAACCTGGAGCTGCTGTGATGGTGCATTCAGCTCAATCATTACAGAACATCAAATGTATTTTTGGATTCTGTAAACAGAGTAATCATATTGCATTACCCAGTGGGATGAGCCCCACTTTCACTGCATGCTGAAGATTCACTCTGCAAAAACTGGTTATACAATTGTTATACAATGACTCTCGCTCGCTTTGCTTCTGACAGGCTGTAAGAATACTGCTCTCTTTAGTCTTTATGTGTAGATGTCATAAATGTGATTCCAAGAGTTGCAGCACTCAGACGCTTGCCCTAAATTACCTCAGCTAAATCTAATTTACCAATAAAATACTCTGATGTGACTGGATGATGGAATTACAGGAATTAACAAGAGTAAATCATGACCAGGATGTTTAAAAAAAAAAAAAACTGAAGGAAACTGTTAGAGAACATGAGTAACGAGGAGGGGATACCCAGTGTATTGGCCATACCTGTGATTGTGTTTGTTCTGTGGTGTAATTGTGTAAATCTTTCATACAGTGAAAAACAGACAGGATGAAAATTAAAGTTAAACTAATAATTTTAAAAGTAATCGTGACTCGTAGTATCTCCTATATCTAAAAGACAATGAAAGAGAAAAGAAACTCAAAATATGTTATGTGATAATGTTATATATTTGTTGGAAACTGAGAAAATGGCAAGGTCAAGCACCTTTATGTCTGTACAATTTATTAAGGGGCAAAGAGTAGCATATTAGTTCCAAGGGTTGTGCCTAATATGGAAAAAATTTTAGAAAGGACAAAAGAAGGTCAGTGACAGAGCAAATTTCATTCCTTGCTCAAGGTAAGACAATATGACAATACATCAAATGGTTCAGTATAGTTGGTGGGATGAACGTTTTCCTGTGGACACCTGAGGATGAAGAGTTGAGGTGATTTAAAGGAGATTTATGCTCAATGAGCACATATACTGTATGTATACACACAAGTAGAAAATGTCCTCATATTCTTTCTCCCTCCTGCTCATATATGGTGTGTTTTCCTCATCGCTGTATCTGTGTCAGATTGAATAATAAAACGAATCATTTGTAATTTATATCGACTTTGAAGGCTTGTGCATCTGTGTGGCACATTCAAACCAGGCCATTCTTAAAAATGGAATTTTCTCAATGGAATTTTCTGAATGAACAGTCCATTGATGTCAACACCAGCCATTCCATCTCTGTTGAATTACACAATTATGTATTAAAAGAGCGCATAATTGAGTTAAATAGACATGATAATGTGATCTTTTGTGAACATGTCTCTGCATTCTTCTATATGATTCTATTATAGAGGACATTTGTTTGTTTTGATGTTCTAGTGGAAGATTATATGAACTGCCACGCTGTAAATGAAATAAAGTGATGATTGAAGCCCTCAACTTGAACAGTTTGGAATAAGGAGGGACAAGTTGGGATTCAGAGTACATACATGGCTGAGCAGATGAGATTTCAAAAAATAACATGAGACAAATGTTTTACAATCAAGGACAGAACATTGTGATAAACAGAGACGGACTCCTCTGTTCTTTTGTTGATGGGATTTCATTTTCCAATACTGCGTTTGTGCAGCACCTCTTCAATCACTGACAAAACAATACTGTGCTGCACGGTATTACATATTATGGTTCTAAAAGCCACTAAGAAAAGCAAACAACTACCCCATTGTTCCAGACAACCAGGGTCCCACAATACCCTCAGAGTCACTGATTTCAATTGATTTGCGATAATTTAATTAATTGCTTACATGTAAGTTGAAATAATAATAATTGCTTTTAAAGGTCTTGTATTATGACCTGATCTAGATGCCCAGTCTTGCATGGTGACCTACTGTATATCAAAACCTATATAAAAGCTTTCAAATTTAAATCAGTGATGTATGTTCATCAGAGCGGTGGAATGTAATGAAGTACGTTTACTCAAGTGCTGTACTGAAGTACCGATTTGAGGTACTTACAAGGAAATATTTCTACTTTTTACTTCACTGCATTCGTCTGACAGTCTTAGTTACTAGTTACAATATTTCACACCCTTCCTTTAAAGTGAAAACCATGTATCTCCAAACGTGGAGATTTTGAATGTTTGTGATGAACTGAAGTATTCCATCATGAGTTGGGAAAATTCTCCTACTTCATAAATATACTGAGCAACTTTAAAAAGAACCCAATATTTTCCTTTCACTTGCCCTAATCTAATTAGTAAAGCATTTTAATTTACAGTCATTAGTGCATTTCAGAGTAAACAATGGTGTTGGTGTGGTTTTTTTGTGCATGATTGAAAACACCTGACTAAGGCAATAAAATCTGGGCAAAATTTATATCCTACTGAAACAACTGATGATGCCACGACTTCCACAAAACTTACGTGACCAGGCAGTTGGGATGCTGATGATGCTGATGGCTGGAACTTGGCAGACACATGTAGCACAGATGTTACAGATGTTATGGCGCATTGCATAGTGGACTCAGATCACATTTAGTGACAAGTCCAGATTTAACTTGCACTGAGCTGATGGTCGTAGGTGTTTGTATTGTCGTCGTGGGGAATGCTATCCTGCCGCATACATCCAGGAAGTGGACCTTTGGTGGTGATGTCATGATGTGGGGAGCCATTGCCAATGGATGGCAGTCAGACCTTGTCCACATCCAAAGTACGCTGACAGCTATCTGTTACAGAGATATGGTCCTAGGTCCACATGTCATTTCCAGGATACAGCAATCAGGCAACATCTTCATGCATGACAATGCCAGACCACATGTGGCTCATGTCTGTCAGGAGTACCTGGACCAGAACAATGTCCTTACTTGGCCAGCATATTCACCAGATCTCAACCCAATAGAGCATCTTTGGGATGTTCTGGATCACCGGGTGAGACGTAGAGATCCTGCTTCAGCAACACATGAACAACTTGTCACAGCACTGCAGGAAGAATGGTGTCAACCATAATTAGCCTTTGATATTTAATATGAAGAGGAATACATAAAATCCTAAAAAATAATGCATTTTTACTGTTGCTCAGTATATAATTAAGTTGACAGAGCAGTGAGACTGAAAACATAGGAGGAGGAGCAGATTTTCAAATCTTTCCGTTCATTGCTCATCCGCCATGAAAAGACACGGGTATCAAACAAGGATCTTATCTTTAGACTTGTCCATTGTTCTCTATCAGCTGTGGAGAATCACTTATGTAATTCCTCACATGAGGAATGTAGTTGAGTTGTTGCTTCAGCGTGTGAATTATGTAAAGGCTGCAGGCCAATGTACAGATCATCATTTAGGGCTAGACTTACTCCAGTAACAACTGGCAGGCAGTCTGGCCAACGGCCAAATGACCCATAATTAAAACTAAGCATGCTAAGCTCATACAATGATAATGAACAAGCGACATGTAAAGAAAAACTGTTTAGCATTTATATGTTATCCTTAATAGGTCTCCTGGGCAGCAGTCTGGGACTATAATAGAGAGCTTTATTGTCATTGTTGCAGAACAATTAATGAAAGGCAGTTTAGGCAGCTCTTAGATTAGCAAAATGATACAATTCAAGCACACACAAACAACACAAGGGCATGCATAGAAGAAATTATGAGCAGAGTAGCAGTTCATTTATTGCACTTATAAAAAACATATGTTCACTACTGCACTTAGGTGTATAAGTTGAACAGTATGGGGAATAGTTTTGCACATCTTTATGAGTAGTGAGTGTCCTCAGCTCCTCATGGGTGTGTGTGTCTGTGTGTGGTGGAGGGGGGGGATGGCATTTGACAGCTTCTGGGTAAAAGCTGTTTTTCTGTCTGTTTGTTTTTGTCCTGATTGACCGTTATCTTTTTCCAGAGGGTGGGGGGGAGAACAGATGATGTCTAGGGTGAGTGGGGTCCTTTATAATAAGCTGGCTTTCGGCTGGAGCTGGCCAGTGTAGATGTCTCTGAGGGAGGGTAATGTGGTCCCGATCACGCGCTCTGCAGCCCTCACCACCTGCTGCAGGTCCTTCCTGTCCCCTGCTGTGCAGCTGGTGAACCACACTGTGCAGCAGTAGGTCAGGAGGCTCTCAATGGTCGAGCGATAGAAGTTCATAAGCAGGTGTTGAGGGAGGTGAGTCTGTTTCAGCTTCCTAAGGAAATGCAGTCTCTGTTGGGCTTTCCCCACCTGCTGAGAGATGTTCTTGGACTAGGTGCGGTCAGCCAAGATGTGGACACTTAGAAACTTGAAGCACTCCACCCTCTCTACCTCCTCCCCGTATATGCAGAGGGAGGAGTGCTCGTGCGCTTTGATCACCTGAGGTCCAATATCATTTCCCTAGTTTTTGCCGTGTTCAGGTCCAGGTTGTTGGTGTAACACCATTCCGTCAGATGCTGAACCTCCTCCCTGTAGGATGACTCGTCGTTGTCCGTAATCAATCCTACTATGGTGGTATCGTCAGCAAATCTGACGATAGTGTTGGTGGGGTGAATGGGGGAACAGTCATGGGTGAAGAGGGAGTAGAGGAGGGGGCTGAGGACACACCCCTGCGGCATGCCAGTGTTCAGGATGAGTGTGGACGAGATGTGGTCCCCCATCCTGACGTTCTGGGGTCTGTTCCTCAGGAAGTTCAGAATCCATGCACACAGTGAACTGCCCAGGTCTAGGTTGCTCATTTTTTTTGGACCAGTTTGTGAGGGATTACTGTATTAAATGCTGAGCTGAAGTCTACAAACAGCAACCTCACATAGGAGTTCTGTTGGTCCAGATGTGTGAGGGCCGTGTGGGGAGCTGTTATGATAGCATCCTCTGTCGAACTGTTTGCCCAATATGCAAACTGGTGTTGGTCGAGGTCGGCAGGGATGGCAACTTTAATTTGGGAGAGGATGAGTCTCTCAAAACATTTTAGAAGAGAATACAATGTTTGCATTTCTTTATCGTACTTATATTTTGTACTATTGTATTTTGTACTATTGTTTGTGTGTGGGTAACCAAGTACACAAAAATTATTCCACACAGTGCTCAGTTTGCCCTCAGACTACAATTTACCTATTTTTATCTTTGAAGCCTTGCATATTGGTGGAATGTGCAGGTGAAAAGATCAAGATTGACATACATGTAACAGAGCAGGGTAAACCGATCAATAATGTTACATTCAAAGTAAATAATGGTATGCTAAAGTCATTATCTGAGAAGAAATAGACAAGGGCAGAACATCGAGAACTGGATGACGTAGGGACGCCAAGGCAGCAGAAAGACTTTGCGCTCTTTTTTGCAGTAGTGTTAGATTTATCTTTTATACCACGCTACAACTTTGGCTGTAATTTAATTGTCTCTCTCAGAATGCGCTCACATTTAAGGTCCCTCTACGTCTTTATACCGAGTGCCAAAGCATCTCTTTTGCACCTCTGTCATTTTCTCTGTTATAAGAGGAAGCATTTGTTAGGAACAAGACTCATAGTAACAGTAAATTAATACACTTATCAATATACACTTTAGCAGCATTCATGTCAGCCTGTTTGATCAATACTCATTCAAGTCTCCCTTGAGACAGGAAAAGAAGTGAAGGTTGCATGACACCCTAGGCGCTGACCTTTCTAAAGGCCTAATTGTAACCTAACACTTGGATCTCTAGGATATTTAATTGTCCCTAATTAGTCGCACAAAGCCTCAGACTCAATGGAGGCAGAGTTGACTTTTGCTACCACAGATGGGATTATTTAGAGGCAGGTGAGACACAGTGAGTTAATGCCATGTAAGTTCCGCCAAAAGCTCCTGAGGTCAAAGAGACCACATACGGAAAAATTGATTATCTATAAATTCTAATAGCACGATGCAGTGTAATGTAGAGATGATCTCAGTTAGGTAGCAGATCTGCCATTCGGTATCGCCATTGGTATTCATAAGGCTGCCACTGACCACAGATTATGGGGAAATCTTTCTCCATCTCATGTCCCTCAGGTCAACACACCTTGCAACCTGCAACCAAATCAGCTAGTTAAGTAATAGGAAATTCAGCTATGGATGGATTTGTTTTCAAATATCCAGCAAGCCAGAATAAGTGCCAACATGTTGAACAAATACCAGCATATTGTACTCCTTTGAAAACATTGGTAGTGATTTAGAATACATTTTTAATGATATGAGTCATTCTTACTGAGCTGACTCTCTGTGACCTCAGTCACGGCTTCATGCTCTCTCTCACTGTTGGGCTGGTAGCTAAGTTGCATATTTGATCTGTTGCTGATGTGCTTTGACTCTAGAACAGTTCAGGAAAATGCACAATGTGTCTTTAGTGTTCTGTGTGTCAATGTCTTATTGCATACTTTATCTTCTCTATTTTCTCTTGCATCCATTTGTTCTTGTGAGGAGAGTAACACATGATTCTCACTAAGCAGGGTTTGAAAAGGACATGTGCCTGACAAATTGAACATGGTGAAATGAAGTTCAGGGTAACTTCAATCATTCACAATCTGTCTTTCTCTCTCTGCTTAATCAGCTGTCTGTGGGCATTGCCCTTAAGTTGAACCAACCAGACTCAAAATCTAAATCTTCTCTTTCAGCTGAAACTCCAGTGAAAAATTGTTGCAATCCAACGCAAATCTATTCCCCTCCGGTTCATCTTCTAGTGTCCAGATTAAGTTCTTCCAGTCCTCCTCACATCCAGATCTACAGCTATTCTCTGTCACCCATCGCCAACAACGTCCTGACTCCATTGAGGGGTTTCCTATACTACCCATAGCTTCGCTTCCCTCTTCAAATACGATGTGTCATAATGGGGCCTAGTCACTTATACTGTATTTCTCATCTTTCATCTGCACAACAATGAAAATATTAATTCACTCAGAATGAAGTCTCCTGTTTTAAATAGCATGAATTGTATTCATGAAAATCATAAGGGAACGTCAAGGCACTCTTTTAAAACAAATAAAATACCTTCATTGTCATGGCATGATCATGTTAGATCTTAAAATGCAAAAGTCCAATGCGTTTCAAGCGCTTCATCAGAGAGTCACAGATCTCACCTGTCTAGAGGCAGTGTAGGGTGTAGACCCATTATAAACCCCCAGCAGACGGCATTATACTGACCAAAAAAAATAAAAAAATTCACCGAAACGTAGAATATAAACATGATAATTTTGTTACAAAAGATGGGTTTACAAAAAATGTTTACAAAAAGCAGTAAAATCTAGATCTTTGTTTAGGCCTGGGTGTTTAGTAGCCTTTAATTTATTAATCCAAAAGGATCCTCATGTCACAGTTCAGCGAGAATAGTGAGGAACTTAAGTGCAGACAAGGAGCAAAGACACTAGGTTGCAGTTCAGAAATATAAACAATAATGTTTATTGGTTATTTAATATAAATAACCAATAAACAGTCCAGGGTCAAAACCATAAGGCAGTCCAAAACCACGTAACTGTATCCAGAGGGTAAGGCAGGCTCAGAGTCTAAATACACAGGCAGTACATTTCAGAACACAAGAGATCCAGGAAAAACCAAGTGAAGAAATCAAAAACATTTGACAGAGGCAATATGCATAAAACAGTACGAGTCAAAAGCAGAATAAACATGGGGAAGTCACAAGGGAAAACTTGCTTTAAAACACTCTCCGAGTGTTTCAAAGTAAATACACAGAGTGACGAGACAGGATTGGGAACAGCTGGGGATGGGGCATAGGTGGAAAATATGAACAATCAAAGACAGGAAGTGTAAACAAAAAGAGACAACATGGAGAACATAACTATCCAAACAAAACAGGAAACAGACAACACAGAACCTTCAAAATAAGAGGAACAACAGACCAGGACCAGAACCCTGACATCTCATCGGTTTGGTTTCCGTTGTCTGGCACCTTTTTTAATGGATTATGGGATGTGGTCAATGCCAAAGGCTTGTAATGTAGCTGGATTACTGTTGTGGAAGTCCAGATAGTGTCACCCCATGGGACAGTTATCATTCCTTGTGTGAATGGCATATTTGTGTTCCGCTAACCAGTCGTCTTTTTGATCTTCCAGTGTGAAACAAATGAGACATTCTAATTTATAGATCACAAATGTGGTTTTACAGTTAATAAAATGGTTAAGAGTGGATTCCTTCTTATGTTAAATCTGTAAATGTCTTCATCTGTATTACATTAGTGCAGTGGTTACATTGGTAACGCTTGTAATAGTCTATTCTATTCTATTATGTATAGCATTCACATACATTTACTGACATTGTTTTGAGCCCTACCGTTGTGCAGATAAACACCATCAAAAATAACACTCTACCTCTACCACACACACAAATACACACATACAAACTTTTGTCATCTTTATGTCTGAGTCTCTTGTGTTGTTAAATTAACAAGTTTTATTTCATTAAATTATTTCATGCTTTTTGGGAATGTTTTACTCAGGGGTTGAGAATAGACCTACACCCTCGTCTGATCATATACGCATGAGATGTGGTGTGTTCGTGAACAATTAGAAGGTGGAGCACAAGGAGGCTCTTAGTGAAAAAAGAAAGAGTTGAGACCAGACCTACTATAAATCAATGTCGATGTGTGCACAAACACACCTTTATTATACAATCTGTTTCCCTCCTTGTTTCCCTTAGTAACTGAATTACTTTTCTTGTGCATATTGTCTCTAAATGATTCCAACACACTTATCTATTGGATTAAAATGATAGTCCCCTTTCAACTTCATCCTCAATGTGCAGACTTTTTTCTCAAACTGCTCTATTACAAATCATGTTCCTAATAAACAAAAACACACTTTCCTCACTGTCGCTCTCTTCCTCACCAGACCACAATAACGCAGTACTCATTGAAAGCAGGTCCTTGCTCACTTTGGGAGTTGTCTTCATTTGCAATATAAATTTTTTTTTTTTTAAGTTTAAGGGAAGAGTTTGAAGATTTTCAATCAACTGTGTGGCCTCATTTTTTTCTGGTCATATCCATTCGCACAGTCACACGCGTATCTTCAAACGTCCATCAAGGAATTCAATTTAAACTCCTAAAGCAATAGTGCTTATCTCGCTCATGAGTGTCACACACTATAACTCATATTCAGAGGCTGACTCTCCCTCTTTCACAATCCTTTCCTGCTTCCTGCTTTGTTAATGACTCCACTTGAGTTCACTGCTAATTTTAGACCCTTTTTAATAAATACTAATGATTAATTACAACTATTATCATTTTCTGAAATTATTTCAGCCCTCTAATGCTAGATTTTGCAAACTTGTCCTTAGAAACGAGAAAAATAATTACAGGCTCAAGTTTAAACTACTTTAATGTCCAGTATTGTTTGTGGAGTCATGATGTTTCACACTCTGGTTTAATTAGATGTCACCTTGGTGGCCAGTGTTGTCAGATCTCACAAAAGAAACAAAAAGTACAGAAACAAGACCAAAAGATGTGACTATATATACATACATATATATATATATATGTGTGTGTGTGTGTGTGTGTGTGTGTGTGTGTGTGTGTGTGTGTGTGTGTGTGTGTGTGTGTGTGTGTGTGTGTGTGTGTGTGTGTGTGCGTGTGTGAATTTATTTTGCATTTCTTTACAAACTCTTGTCTCCTCTCCTCTCTAGTATGACACCTTGCTAGTTTGAATCACTCAAATGTCTTCACAGAGAGATTCGTTTTCATGATTCTAATTTCTTTTTTTGGCCTCCAGAATAAATCATTGTCAAGCAGCTCGAATCTGGGAGGGAGGTTGGTTTATGGAATTCAGAGAGAATCCTGAAAATAGGATCCTATTTCCCAGGGAAGTTGAAGGTTGTATAAGCCAAATTTCATTGCAATCCATCCACAACAACTGTGACACATTTCACTTAAAGCCACAAATGTAAACTGCATGGTGGAGCTAATGTTGGAAAGTCAGGAGATCAACAAAGCCACTGGGATTCATCTTCAGACAACCATGAGTGTCTGCAACCTCTCGACATCTACTGGATGTGAAATTTCATCCAGCAGATGTTGAGAGGCTCCATAAAATAAACGAAAACTTTAACCTGACTGCTAGAGGAAAAGTCAGACAATAAAATTAGAAGGATTCATCATCTGTGGACTGTGAATGTGCCCACAATTTCCATGACCATACATCCTAAAGTTAAGATACTTCAGCCTGAACCCCAGCTGTGGATCAACCAGTCAATAGACAGACTGATATTACCATAGTCCTAAAATGGGTCGAAGATTTGAAATTGATACTGAGTGACCTTTTCATTTTAAAAGGTCCAGTGGTCTCTATTCATTTCAGGAAAGGTTTGACTTACAACAGCTCAGGAGATGAACACTGTGGTCTTGCTGACCTTTCCCTACTGATGATGATGATCTGGTCCAGCCTTGAGGAACATATATTAGCCAAAATACCAGCCAGCATTTCAAACTTAATCAATTCTCTCATGCCCTTCATGACGCTCAGGTCAAAACAAAGCAAGCTTTATCTACACCAGCCCAACACAGGACAGATCCTGTCATCCATAACCTGGGCCATTGTTATCACACACACACCAGGGAAGCTAAGGAGACAGGTGACTGGTGATCAACTTTATATGCACGGAGGTACGATTGGCATTTGACATATCTACTGCCGTGCAATTTGGACATTATATAAACAAATAGGAGGGAAGTCACAAATGTCATTTGGCCCACACACCAACACAACACAATTCACAAGTATGCAAAACCCATTTCACGAGTAAAAATTGATCAGAGGAATTTGTTATGGTAAAACTATTTAAGTTGTAAAACCTAAACACATTTATGTGAAATTAAAATACATTTTAAACAGCAACATGTGAACATAAGTTATTTTTATATATGTGCAGTGCCAGTAAAATGTTTGGACACAGTTTCCCTATGTCCAAACTTAGGATCACTAGAGAGAGTAAGAGAGAGCGAGAGAGAAAGTTCTGCTTATTTGTAAATCACGCCACATGATTGTGGATATGACATTACACAAGACAAATTAAAAAAATACATCAATGAATGGATAGGAGCGCTGCGTGGGTCATCAGTGAAGCTATGGGAATCAGGTGCTCATTGGAGAGGGATTCAGTCATTTAGAGAATATATTCAAGTTCATCTTCATTTTTTAAATATCCCATGTGGAGTGTTTATCCGCAAGCTTGAAGAATATCCAAGGTACACTGTTCCGTCTAAAGTATAAAAAGGCTTTATTTTTACATGGCTATATAGGCATTAAAAAACACGCTGCTGACCTATGTGTTTCAGCTCAATGAGCCCTCATCAGGGTGACAGAAAAAGACACAAAAAAGGTGTCAGGTTTTACTGACACCCTGATGAAGGCTCATTGAGCTGAAACACATAGGCCAGCAGCATGTTTTTTAATGCAGCCATGTAAAAATAAAGGCTTTTTATGTTTTCATATGTTTGATGACGGTAACATTTTTGTGGAACATGGAACATATTTAAATCCACTATGGAGGTTAAGTCATCAGTTCAGTTTGTTTGTTGGTCGTTTGTCTGCCTTTTAGCAGGATTACACAAAAACTGCTTGACAGATTTTCATGAAACTTGGTGGGAGGATTGGATGTGTGACAGGGAAGAGCACATTCAAATTTGAATTGGATCCAGATAAAGGGGCAGATCCAGGCTTTTTTTGTTGTTGTTGCTTTTTTTTGCATTAGGAGATTGGGCTTTTTTATCACCAGTGCTGTTTATTATACATAAACTACCTGATTGACTTCAATGAAACTGGGTAGGGAGGTTGGGCATGTACTTTGTAGTGGATCTGGAAAAATGGGCTGAGTCAGATAGTTTTTCCACTTTTTTGAATGGATAAGGTTTTTTGGACCGTTTTTGTCAATTATATTTGACGGATTACCATGAAACTGGGTGGAAGAATGGGCATTGTACATAAGATGAAACCATTGACTTTTGGAGTACATCTGGATAAAGGGGTGGATCATGATTATTTTTCACTGTCTTTAACTTTGCAAGAACTCTGATGGTGGCCATTTAACTCAAAAAGTCATAGACAGATTTGAAATAAACTTTTATCAGAGATACAGTAGGAATCGGGGATAGGAACAGGTGATTACATTCTCTGGAAGAATCCGCCTTAAATATGTGTGAGCATATTGATTCTAACATATAGGTCAAATACTGTTGTACCAAAGCAAAGTTGCTTCACAGAGCTGATAGCATAGTTTTATATGGTCGTTATGCCATTATGTTGTTAAAATGTCTTCAAAATGAAGTCAAAGAAAAACTTTGCAGTTGCTTCTGCTGGTAAAGATAAGAATTGATGCCATTCCCACCATCACAATCATTTTGCAATATCATCTTTATTATCATCATCACTCACCGTGCGTCGCTGCTACCTCTCAAAGATGTCCTGGCTGCATTTGAAAATGAAGAGTGCTGATGCTGCATAGTTGAAAAAAAAATCTCTATTTTAAAACACACCGTGCCATTGAAGGGTGCCTTTGAGTTCTGATCTATTTTAGGATCCCTAAACCAGAATCAGCTTGACATCAAACAACTGGAATTAAATGTCACTCTAATTTCAGAAAAACTGTTGTGTATTTGGCTCTCTGATACCACAGTTTATGTAGCAGCCTTATTACTGAACCAGACATCAACTCCACACAGATCACATCTAATAGGACAGCATCAGTATAGCTGCCTGAGAAACATGTAATTATGTCTAAAGTCAAAAGTCTACTTCAATCCTCAAACTGCTGAGTGCAAGTTATAGTTTGTTCTAATGACGTTAATGTTGAAGGATTTTAAGACTCAGTGCACGCATACAGTATACAGTATTCAAAGAAACACAGTGCCACAGGTTAAGATTCTGAGAAGCATGTCTTATTTGTAACCAACATGTGAAGATGGTGACCTACTTACTGGCTCGATCTGAGTTTTGTGCATTTAGATTTTAAATAAATGGAAAATGCTCATGAACAGATACTGACTGACAGATTACAGGTAAATGAATATACTATATATTGTCTCAGCCCAACTTTATATTCATAGCATTATGAAGTGAGGTGGTGACAGAATATTGAAGTTTTTTTTCTGCTGCTATCACGCCAGAGATAGAACAGATAGTGATTGTGTTAATCATAGTGGAAAGCATATAAGGTGGTGTTTTTATTGTTCAGATATGTTGTATGACAAAACCTCATTCATTTTAATATGGATGTCATGACAACCAATTCAAAAGCATGACCTTTAGATGACCTCGGTGCCATGCATTCTGTGCATGCTGCCAGTAAGAACATACAATCACTAACCTCAGAATTATAGATGCCACTTATCCTCCACTTTGCCAGGCGAGGCATATGCCTCTGATCATTCAATCTGACAGAAAAGAGAGTTGCTGCAATTATTCAATTCATACTGTCCTATATTGAATTTCCTGACTTTCACCCAAACATGTGTTTTCCAGCCTTTCAAAAGAGGATGGGACCCTATGTGAGTTTTTTAATGAGACTTCCTAAATGCAGAAGGATTCAAAAGTCAGATTCCTCCAGAGGCTTTGAGCCCTGCAATGTAGGTCAGGCATTTTAATGTGCGTGAAATTTCAGCTATCCTCCTGGGATTCAGGAAATCTATCTATCTATCTATCTATCGTCAATCAATCAATCTATCAATCTATCTATCTATCTGTCTGTCTGTCTGTCTGTCTGTCTATCTATCTATATATCTATCTGTCTGTCTGTCTGTCTATCTATCTATCTATCTATCTATCTATCTATCTATATATATATATATCTGTCTGTCTGTCTGTCTGTCGGTCTATCTATCTATATATCTATCTGTCTGTCTGTCTGTCTATCTATCTATATATCTATCTGTCTGTGTGTCTGTCTATCTATCTGTCTATCTATCTATCTATCTATCTATCTATATATCTATCCATCTATCTGTCTATCTATCTGTCTATCTATCTATCTATCTATCGATCTGTCTGTCTGTCTGTCTGTCTGTCTATCTATCTATATATCTATCTGTCTGTCTGTCTGTCTATCTATCTATATATCTATCTGTCTGTCTGTCTGTCTATCTATCTATATATCTATCTGTCTGTGTGTCTGTCTATCTATCTATCTATCTATCTATCTATCTATATATCTATCTGTCTGTCTGTCTGTCTGTCTGTCTATCTATCTATATATCTATCTGTCTGTCTGTCTGTCTATCTATCTATCTGTCTATCTATCTGTCTATCTATCTATCTATCTATCTATCTATTGATCTATCTACAATAAGGCCATTAAAAAAAGAAAAATTACATAAAATGAGCACATTCACACGTGCAGACAAACGCACAATGAAACATTTCAGGGGGATTAAAAATACAGCTTAGTGGTTTTCACTGGGCACGCATGAGTTAACTCAGCTCACCTTTCTTGTGAGTTTGTTTGTTATGTCTTTAGAGAGACGTCTTACAACACAGAGACAGTGTCAGGGGAGCACTTTGTTTTTTTGTTCAGTCACTGAGAGAAATCAGATCAGACAACGATGCTGTGCAATGCACAGTTTGATGTTAACAGGGGACATCCAAAGTTCAAATAATACACAGAGTAACATTAAGACAGAAGTGATGTTTTTTCCTATATAATTGTAATATCATTATCTATATGCAAGGACTGCAACGAACAATATTTATGCCATCAATTAATTTGTGGATTCTTTTCTTTAACAAGTACTTGGTTCATTACATGTCCACAAAAAAGTATAAAATATCCAAATTACATTCCAATTTGTCTTTTTAGGCAAATTTGTGTTTTGGCTGACCACCCACAAAAATGCAGAGATGTAGTTCAATATCATAGAAGACCAATATAGACAGCAAATATTCTGCAAATTGGAGATGCTGGAATTTTTGGCATTTTAGCTAATAAACAAGCAAATACTCAGGATCCCCCACCCCAGGTGCATTTCACTGAAGAAAGACAGAAAGACATTATATAAGTTGTCCCGGTTCTTTGCAGTTCTTATTAATTGTATATCTGTGTTCCATTTACTATGTTTTCAATGATAAATAAACCCTCATTTGAGACAAATCCCACTCACAGGAGTTCAACTAGTAACCATGGAAACAAAAAATAAATAAAAACAACAGAAATCACTAAATAGCAAAAGACATCACTACAGTACTTGATTGTTGTTTGTAAAGTTGTTGTGGCAAAACACTGAGTAACATCTGAGATCTTAACTCATGTTTGCTCAGTCAGGTGTTTCCCTGTTTGAGACAGAAGTGGACTATTAGTGTATTATAAAAATAATGTGTAGTATATAACTACTGAGGCACTCCTTGTGTTCCTGCATTATATGTGATGCCACCCAAAAACAAAAGCAAACATAAAAAGCCTGTAAAGAGAAGAATGCCCACACTGATAGAGGAGCTGTCCAAGGAGCAGCTGAAAGAACACATTGTGTGCCTTCAAGAGGAGCTTGATAGAGAGAGGGAGGACAACAAAGCTTTAAGCGAGGCATGGACCAAACTGCCCTTGGTGCGGTCACAAATAATACTGAGACAAATTTTGACTCCCATAATAATTCCTTGAAGAACTTACATTATAAATCAGAGAGAGCAAACAGCAGGTTGGATGCCTTCAGCACCGGCTTGACGCTGTAATCAGGAATCATGCTGAAACAGTGTCAAAAGGCTGGCATGTGCTCAACAACTGGAAAGCTGAGCAGGAGGCCCTGGTTGAAGAGGAGAGGAATATCCTGCAGCAAAACAGCATGGAGAAGGAGAGGATTTTTGTGAGAGCACGAGAGGAGCTGAAAACTCATCTCAATATCAGAGTCTCACTCAACCTTGAGCTTTCCACCAAGCTAAAAGCTCAGAGAGAGAGTCGCCAGTTCATCACAGGGCCACACATAGAAAGACAAACAACCATTCTCACTCACCAATTCGCCTATATTACATGTTTTTGGTGGTGGGAGGAAGCCGGAATACCCAGAGGGAACCCACGCAGACATGAGGAGAACATGTAAACTCCACACAGAAAAGTCCCAGGTCCTCAGGTGGATTTAAACCCAGGACCTTCTTGTTGTAAGGCAGCAGCTCTACCCACTGCGCCACCATGCCGTCCCTGGCCAAAATATAGCATCCTTATTTGAGATAATTATTAATCATAATTCCTTTCAAGTACCACAACCAGAATCAGAAAAGCCTATGTTTTGTACTCCTATAATACAGTTTTTCGGTGATTCACTGAAGCCAAGACATTTTTTCTAATAGAAGCTTTGTTTTCAAAGAGTACAGTGGTAAAGTGTTCATCACAAAGTGGAGTCCAAATACAGTTTATTGTTTATTGTTTATTTATTAGGATCCCCATTAGCTGCAGCAAATGCTGCCACTATTCTTACTGGGGTCCGACACATATGCATAACATTATACAATGCATACCATATAAGAATACATACATACAACAAAACATGATCAAAACAAAAGCACACTGTACGAACTCTGTAGTTGTTGTAACAATGTAAATTATATACCTGTCCTTTCAGTAAACATTTCCATAATTTATCCAAACACATTTATAAAACGTATATTACAATCTTTCATCTGTATAAAGTATTATGGAATTACAATGTATGTTGTGTTATGAACCATATTATCACTAGTTTCTTATTATAAAATAGTCATACTCTATACAATATAAACAACATCATTATATAAATAGTAGCAATAATAATAATAATAATAATAACAGTAACAATAGAGCAGCACACATATCGTACTTCTCTATATCTAGAGATTGTTGTAATAGTAAAAAACAATATAGTATAGCAGCACTCCTATCATACTTATCTATTGAGAGAGTAATTAATTAGAATAATAGTATAGTAATAATAAATGTCACCATCATCTCTGCCCTAATCATCTCTACAATTATATAATAATGATACAGTGATATAATAATAATGATACAACTATATCAATTCAATTACCTCATCAAAACATACATATACACGTATAATAATAATGATACGACTGTATCAGTTGAATTACCTCAACATACCCACCTATAGACCTATTATTTATAATCAATTTATTGTAACTTAATTCCTGCATGTTTCGTCGTCACTATTCAAAAAATGTTTTTTCAGTTGTAGTTTAAATTTCACTTTACTATTTTCTGATGTGATATAACTGGGGAGTGAATTCCAGACATACATGGCTCTGAATATGACCGTTTTTGATAGCATTTGTCTTTACTTTTGGTGGTGTAAAATTACCTGCAGTGGCATGTCTAGTATTATAATTATGTTTATCTGTACTGAAGGATAAGTTCTGATGCAAAGTAAACGGGGTCTTAGTGACAGTAACGTTTCTAATAAATACTAATAATGAATAGATCAGTCTGTCCTTTACAAATAACCAGTTAAGACTCTTATGCATTGCAACAACATTCATTCTATAGTTACAATGAAGAACTATGCGTGCTGCTCTATTCTGTATCATCTGTAGTTTCCTTATCATTTCTACAGTGCCATTAGACCAAACTGCAGGGCAATAAAAGTCTCAGTTGTCTTTTAAATTACATATGAACAATGTCACAGAGTTCCTTTATTATATTCTTCCAATATATTTCAATAAATGAACACAGTTACAGAGAATCAAAATTAAGTGGTTATGGTGGTTTTGTCTGTGATACAAACCCTTATTATTATTATGTCATATAGCCACTCTAACTCCAAAATATTAAAAGGGTGTAGCACATGTATAAATCAAAAATATATCCTTTGTGAAAAAACCAACATTCAGTTATTTTAAGAGTTTGCATTCTTGTTTTGATGTCCTTAGCAAACCAACAGAATGGTTGCATTAGACTATTCGTAATGCTTGAATATGTGTAGTTAGGACTGGAGTGATCCCAGAGTGAGACAAGATTTAGAAATTAATGTTTGCTTTTTAAAAAGTTGATTGAAAATCTTAGTCAGTCAGGAATAACTCATTTTATTAGACCAGATATTACAAATAGAAATAGAAATGTTGTTTTACTTGGCAGTCCAGTTGTATCTTGGGTATGCTGCTAGCAAGGCAATAAAGCACAACAGCATGAACTACACGGCAACATTTTAAACAGCATTGGGAATAACCCCCACTGTCAATTATCTAACAAATTAAGACCCTCGAGCTGAAATGAGACAGGTAGAGAATAACAAGCAGCAGCAATAACAGTAGCAACACTCATATCAATGTGTGAATACATGCATAAAAATGTAGTCAGGTCACTAAATTGCGATGGATGTGGCAGATTTGCCACCAACTGACACAACACTGCATGACATTGATGCCTGTTTCAACACTGACAAAAGCTGGCTTAAAGTCAACATGTCAGCAGCTTTCAGTTCTGTGTGAATTGTTAACCCCAGCACTGCAATAAGCCTCCCTTTGGCGATGAAGCTGACTCTACACTGACTTTGGTTTGTTACTGGCATTGATACATTGTCAGGAGAATAAATTCAATCCTGTGACTTGTCTTCCTTAATCAAACTGATGTATGTACTGTGATGTATGCATGCCCCATAAAATTAACATTATACGATACTTGTGATATGAGCCTTCACCTGGCTGGCATATTACCAGGAGCTGTGTAGATACAAGTGAATATTTGTTCAAAGGAAAATTTCAATTCAATTTATTTGTATAGCGCCAAATCACAACAAAAGTTATATCAAGGCACTTTCCCAAAAGAGCAGGTCTAGACCGACTCTTTATTCTAAAGAGATCCAACACTCCATAATAAATGCTCAAAATCAATAAAGCCTTTTTGCTAATGTCCTTATCTGAAAGAGCTTAGTGTCTGCCAAAAAAGGCTCATTAGTCATTTGGAATTTTTGAACTTGGTTTTCAAAATACTTTCTTTTATTTAAGTTATTTTTGGGGGCATTTTGCCTTTAATTGTATAGGACAGGTAAAGATGTTGACAGGAAATGTGGGGAGAGAGAGAGGGGAAGACCTGCAGTAAAAGGCCGTGAGTGGGAATCGAACCCACGGATGCCGCACGAGGTCTGCAGCCTCTATACATGGGGCGCGAGCTTCAACCACTGCAATCTTCGCCCCACAAAATACATTTTTAAGCATGTTTGCATTCTGTCACACAACGTCCTCTAACAAGAAAGTGATTAGAACAAGTAAAAAACTGTCAACCATTGTCACCTGCTGCCATTGCCTAAGCCGTCTGCTTACTCTCCGTCACCAACCAGTCCCTTTGTACTAACTGTTTCATATTCATCTCCCTCCTGCTTCGTACACACCACTCCTTTTCCTCCGTTATCCCTCCACAGTGACTCTCTCTCTCTGTCTCTGTTTCTCTCTTGTCTGTGATATTTCCCTCTATGTTTCCTTTCTCTCCCCTTATTTAACAAATGGTATTTGATTTCACAGGTTTAACTGCCAAGCATTGCATGTTCCTCCAATCCCAAAATGGAATTTCATTTGCTTTGTCATGAAAACATTTGGAATGATAATATCTGCACTCTTGCAAAAAAGAAGTGTTTGGTTTCTGCACAATATGTGTCAAAATGGCTGTTTCAGTCTTCTTCTTTTTTAACCTGTTTTGACTGTGGAGCAAAACCACAGCTGCCAGAGGGAACACACATCAACACAGAAACAAAACTACAGCTCTCAGAGGAAACACATACCAACACAGAAACAAAACTACAGCTCCCAGAGGAAACACATACCAACACAGAAACAAAACTACAGCTCCCAGAGGAAACACACACCAACACAGAAACAAAACTACATCTCCAAGAGGAAACACACACCAACACAGAAACAAAACTACATCTCCCAGAGGAAACACACACCAACACAGAAACAAAACTACATCTCCAAGAGGAAACACACACCAACACAGAAACAAAACTACAGCTCCCAGAAGAAAAACACATCAACACAGAAACAAAACTACATCTCCAAGAGGAAACACACACCAACACAGAAACAAAACTACATCTCCAAAAGGAAACACACACCAACACAGAAACCAAACTACATCTCCAAGAGGAAACACACACCAACACAGAAACAAAACTACATCTCCCAGAGGAAACACACACCAACACAGAAACAAAACTACATCTCCAAGAGGAAACACAGACCAACACAGAAACAAAACTACATCTCCAAGAGGAAACACACACCAACACAGAAACAAAACTACAGCTCGCAGAGGAAACATACACCAACACAGAAACAAAACTACAGCTCGCAGAGGAAACACACACCAACACAGAAACAAAACTACATCTCCAAGAGGAAACACACACCAACACAGAAACAAAACTACAGCTCCCAGAGGAAACATACACCAATACAGAAACAAAACTACAGCTCCCAGAAGAAAAACACATCAACACAGAAACAAAACTACAGCTCCCAGAGGAAACACACACCAACACAGAAACAAAACTACAGCTCGCAGAGGAAACACACACCAACACAGAAACAAAACTACATCTCCCAGAGGAAACACACACCAACACAGAAACAAAACTACATCTCCAAGAGGAAACACAGACCAACACAGAAACAAAACTACATCTCCAAGAGGAAACACACACCAACACAGAAACAAAACTACAGCTCGCAGAGGAAACATACACCAACACAGAAACAAAACTACAGCTCGCAGAGGAAACACACACCAACACAGAAACAAAACTACATCTCCAAGAGGAAACACACACCAACACAGAAACAAAACTACAGCTCCCAGAGGAAACATACACCAATACAGAAACAAAACTACAGCTCCCAGAAGAAAAACACATCAACACAGAAACAAAACTACAGCTCCCAGAGGAAACACACACCAACACAGAAACAAAACTACATCTCCCAGAGGAAACACACACCAACACAGAAACAAAACTACATCTCCCAGAGGAAACACACACCAACACAGAAACAAAACTACAGCTCGCAGAGGAAACACACACCAACACAGAAACAAAACTACATCTCCAAGAGGAAACACACACCAACACAGAAACAAAACTACAGCTCCCAGAGGAAACATACACCAATACAGAAACAAAACTACAGCTCCCAGAAGAAAAACACATCAACACAGAAACAAAACTACAGCTCCCAGAGGAAACACACACCAACACAGAAACAAAACTACAGCTCACAGAGGAAACACACACCAACACAGAAACAAAACTACAGCTCGCAGAGGAAACACACACCAACACAGAAACAAAACTACAGCTCGCAGAGGAAACACATACCAACACAGGAACAAAACTACATCTCCAAGAGGAAACACACACCAACACAGAAACAAAACTACAGCGCGCAGAGGAAACACATACCAACACAGGAACAAAACTACATCTCCAAGAGGAAACACACACCAACACAGGAACAAAACTACAGCTCGCAGAGGAAACACATACCAACACAGGAACAAAACTACAGCTCGCAGAGGAAACACATACCAACACAGGAACAAAACTACAGCTCCCAGAGGAGTGTTAGGTCACGTGTGGAGGGTGTGTGCCTGTGTCTGTTTGTGTATCTGTCCGCCAATGTTGCATACTGGACAAATCAAACTAAAATGTTTGCACACATTCATGACTATGTATGCTCATGGGCCTCATGTGTTTGGGGTGATCCACAATTTTTATAATACTCCTGTATCTTATTGAATGCTCCCTTTTATACCCCTAATGATTCCTGACCTACCTCCTCTTAATCGGCCAAAAGTGATCAACAATTGCTTTAGTGCGCCCCGAGACACACAGAGCTCTGCACTCTACTAAGTGCATTCTTCTAGTTGAAAATGTAATAAGGCATGATAGAAATTAATATATTATATCACCCAACAGTTTATAAAAAAAGATAAAGACATATAAAACATACATAGTTTTGAGTGCATTTCATCTTGCTCGCCTATAAGAAGAAGTTGAAAGTTTACTTATGGAAATTAAATTTGATTCTCTATCAAATAAATGTAGCCTGGTTTTAAGAGATCTATTGTGACCCCATCGAGTCCCTTTCATTAAGATTACCCCGGCCAAATAGACATACAAGGTACTTTAACTTGTTCAGTCAAACATAATATATTTCCTCTGAGAAAAAGGATTATTGGAGTTCATGTAATTCTAAATTCAAGTAAACAGAAAAACAAGTTATTACTACAGAGATTCGGTTCATTGGGTTCAAGGCTGCAATAACTGAGGTTGAGAATAACCTCCTTCGAACACTCTTATTAAAAGAAAATCATTTTGTGCAGAGGTCCATCACATGGGTATGAGAGGTGGTTTCGATAATGCCTCCGGCAGCTGCACATTGAGGAAATATTGCTCACCAAACTACAGTAACTAAAGTATCGAATGAGTTGAATTAATTTTTATCACAAACCACTGTGGGTGGGTTATGTAAACATTTACAGTTTGAAAGGGTCTCTACATAATAAAAAATGCACCTAAATACCACAAAATGTAAAAAATTATGTAATGGTTTCTTCTCAACAGAAATTGAGCACTAAGAGGAAACAATCAGATCATTGGGTTTTTAATTTTTGGTTAATGTGTTTTTCCTACTAGTTCCTTTTCTAGCTTTTGTGATTTTAGTTGTATCAAGTAAATTTTACATTTCTAGGTCACTAAGATTTCCCTCTGTATTAGTGAATTGATAATATTTTATATTTTATTTTTCTTTATCAACTTTTATTCTTGGACTTTAAGACTGATCTGTCCAAATACACTCTACAAGTAATATCTGTATGGTTTTAAGCTGAGGCTTATATTCATTACACTGATCACATATTTTATGTCTTAGTTATTTTTCTACCCATGTTGATTGACCACTATTATTTGCTTAAATTTTTTCTAACTTTTTTAAACATGATTACATTTGTATTTTATTGTACTGTGAGATGATTGGAATATGATTCAACCTTTTCTTTATTTGCAGAAGCTAATTGGCTTCCACGGAGTCTTTTACTCCATATTGAGTCCAATTATGTTTGCCCTAAAATTGAGGTTTGACATGCACCCTAGCCAATTTAAGTTCTGACATCAACACTGACAGATGTCTTCCTTTGTTAATCTGGTAGTTGGTTTGTGTTGATTTCACCATGAAAAAGGGGGAGCTGTGAGGGATTTTTTTCCTTCATTAGGTTGATTCTCTCATTCAGATTGTAGTATGATGCTGTCTTGCTCCTCAGTGTGTGTCCTCTGATGAGACTGATCTGTCTCTGGCAGAGAAACCAAGGTTGAAGATATGTTGTGCTCGGCAGACTCATCAGACTGACCACCTTAGTATGCACTACAAGTGGGCAGAGAGGGTACAGCTTGGGGGGAGACAGAGACCTTTTGCATTTTTCTCATCTAATCTCGACTCAGTTGCAGCAGTACTACCAAAATGCCTCAGCAGTGGTGGCTACTGAAAAGGCAGCGATGGCATCATGTGACATTATTGCTTACTCTGACTTGAATTTTCTTGTTCGACATAACCGTAGTGTGGCATGTGTGGCGAGGGGAGCACGGTAACGGGTGTGTACAATGAAGGTTATCCTACTGGTAACGCCAGTTTGTGGCGAGAGGAGCGGGTGAGGGGGTACAGAACAAGACCAAACTAAAGCGGAGGTGTAAGAGCTAGAACCATAGACATATAGTGCTTTATATGATGTTGACCAACAGCAGATTAGCAGATTACTATTAAAAATGGCAGTGAATGTAAATTAACACTTTAAAATGACATATACTAATGACACCAATAACAGAGCCAATGATTAAACCCCACACATATTAACGTCACGCTTCCAGAGCTGAGGCTTACCAGTGGAGAGACGGGCTAACGAGGGGAGGTGGGGATCCTATGTAAAAAAAAATCACCCAAATCACATGTGCAGTTGCTAACTGAGACACACACACACTGGAAGGAGGAATACCACCACCGAAAGGGCCAAGCCGCCACCACCTTTGGCTCTCAGTTCCTGGAAGGGACAAAAAAAGAAATAAATTGGCAGGCATTAGAGACAGACAGCTTCACTGGTTCATCATGACCTTTTGGAGGAATGATTCTATTTGCTTTGCTTTTGGCATTAAAAGAGAATTTTTTACAGGTTATGCTGTAGTGCATAAAGAGTGCTTTTGTATCACAACATATCACCACACGCACACACACACACAAATGCTTTGCACACACAAAAAAAGAGAGAAAAAGCCCTTTGTGTACTGTGTTTTTAAAACTAATTTAATTCATCATTAATGACTTATGGGCAGCATAATAGTCAAGGACTTTCCTCATGCATGCATCCGTAACTATTGTGCAAGTATACAGTAATTTCTATGGTCATGAGATCTTTCATTGAATGTAACCTTGGTAGCCTTGACTGCAATAAGACATGGTACTATAGGCAACATACAGGTGCAGCCTCCTGTCAGTCGATAAAATCTTTATTCAAATAGTACAGGTGAAATGTGTAAATATATTGAATCTTTCTACCAAAATAGTTTGTTAAAATATACGATAATATGGCTGCCTCAGTGAGTGCATGGTGATGAGGTGAAACATCACATTGAGCCTCAATCAGAATCTCAGTTACCACAGAATGAGTTGGTTCTGACAGCAGAAAGCCACCTTTTGAGTCCAGACTCTGATCTGTGTTTCGGATTAGACAAAAGCACTTTGGTCAAGGTTAGGGAAACATCGTTTCGTCGATTAAATGAAACAAATCAAAAAACAATACCTTCTGCGTGAACAGTTTACCAACATTTTTGCAAATTGCCACGTTACTTAACATTTCTTCATTATCTATTTGCTGTTGCAAATTAGCTGTATGTTAATGTAATTTCTGGGAGACAAGACTGCAGGAGTACAACAGCACTGCGGTTCAAATAAAACACCCAGTGTCTAAATGTTATCCTTATGCGGATGTGCAAATGATAACTGTAGGAGGGCTGTCGTAAACAAAGTGTTTGACTTTGACACCAGAGACTTCAGGTTGCATCACATCTGTGTCATTTTCTCTTGGTCATGAGGACGCTTGTTTCTGGTGGTCTGGTGGTGTGTCTGTCAGATGAGCTGAAAGACTATGAGTCTCTTAACCATTTGGCATGCTCTTTTTTCATGTCAAAGCAATCACCCACAAATCAAGTGTGAAGTAAGTGTTGGGTTCAACTGAAGTCATATATGGGCTATGTGTTCCTGGCCAATGGAGGATTTAATCTCAAATCGTCTTTTCCTATACTGCACTTAATTAATAGAAGTATTTTCAGCCATCCATCAGCTATACCGTCTTATCTCTCGTCTTATCTGCAGCTCATCCCAGCTGACACTAGCAAATCTATGAATGTGTTACTCGCCCAGTGCAAGAATGTGGATTGCATTCTTGAGGGAGTAGCACTTTAAGGGTATAGGACAGCAGTGGGATCACAAAAGCTGTCCTTTAGCTGACTTCAAGCTACTTTTAAAAGATACTTGTACACAGCGGTGATGGCCTGAACCCAAAAATATTCTGGTCCCTGTACAGCCTTGCTCCTCTTTCTGGTTCTAGGTCAAATAAAATGTTCCAATCTGCCAGGCTGCAGCCTAAAATTTTAGTTTATCTTCATATTTTTTCACAGTGTCTCATAGTCTATGTCTCACTTTTTATGGGCAACAGTGTTGACAAAAAAAATATTATTTGTCCATGCCCTGGAGAACAACACATATACATGTTTTCTGATCTGAAAGCAGGACAACATCATTTTTATGTGCCAGATTTCACACAGTCGTTTCTCCCTAAGTCTAACTCTCCTTACTCTATTTTTTATCCCTCCCCCCGTCTGTAAACAGGGGTTACAGTGGGCCAGAGCACTCTGGTGTTCCAGCATCTTGATAGATAAACAAATAAATCTCATTGGCAGTTTCTCACTGTCAAGCCAGTTCACCCTTAGGCTAGATCTCAGTTTAATAGGAGCAGAGAACAACCACGTTATATATAACAACATTGACTGAACCAGAGATATTCCAGGTGCTGTGGAAAAGAAATGCAAGTTTTAAATAAAATTTTATTCATTATGGCAAAAGGGTTACTAATACCTAAACCACCAGTGTGTAACTTCCTTTAAACATTTTTTTTAACATTGTGTTTTGGTTGTTTGTTTTGTTTTGTTTTGTTTTTTGATATTTGCTTTATTTTTTCAGGAAAAAATGCATGGATCTTGATGGGGGGGAAAAAATCAGGCATATTCAGAATGTTGGAATCTATGAGTGTGTGCAATTTGGTGCAGATCCAAATAAAAATATGGATCCAACAGATTAAAAAGTTTGGCTGTTACAAATCCTGTATCTTTAAATTATGGTTGCAGTTCTATGAGTCTGATTTTGAATGAGGCTTGACTGAATTAAAGGGACTGTTGGACCTTGGTGGAGGTATGCGCTCCACTGAGTACCGTTCTAGTTTTGTGCTGTCTTTGTAAAAGAGTGTCTTCTATCAAAGTTATACAGTACATACTCTTATATGACCAATGAGCAAACTGCTACTTGATGAAACAAATATGTTTGTTAGCTTCATTTATTATTTCTGGTTCTTTCTTGCTGATTGCCAATAACCTTGGAGACTTTCAGGGGGCTTCTGTGCAACATTTATGATCAAAAAAACACAAATGCATTTTGAATGTGTTTTGGGGCTCTTATGATAATTATCCTATTTTGTATGTGAGCACTAGGATGTGACAGTAATTTAGTCTTTTCTTTTGAGTTTCCTCAGACAAAAGTTCTGAGGTATTACCATTGTGTTCACGAGTTAGATGTTGTTGTTAAAAGACAACTGAAGTCTATATGGGATTTTCGGCCTCTAAATGAGGACAAGGATCAAGTTCAAGAGAGCAAAAGAGAGAGAGGCAGCCTCTGGAGAAATCACAGATCATGAAGACTTTCAGGTCTGCATGCATTTGTGAGGATCAGACTGAACCAATATGGATGCTGTGTGTGACGTCTGTCTCTTTCTGTCACACAGTATCAGCAAACATGGACTCTTCTTAAACTAATCACATGACACTCTCCCAGGCATACAGTAGCTGTTGTGGAAGAAATCACATTATCCTTCTAAAAGTAGGGTGTCATTTCAATCCATAGTCAATTACTCAGGCTGAGCAGCCTGCCATTTCTCCCTGTCAATCATTCAGGGTATATTTTCAGATATAACAGCATGCTGAGAGCTTCAGCACAAGGGTGGGAAAGCAGATCAGGTGCATTGGCATTAAATCAGAAAAGTTTACACAATTTGATTTCCTATTGAAACACAATGAACATTGTCAAATTTCTTCAAATTACTATCTGTGGTTTTTGAGCATGCTGTGTACCTGTGTCCGATTTAGACCTAATTGTTGCAATTACATTCCTGATACACCCATCCCCCAGTCTCCTCACAGAATATGAGTCATGGAATAATTTCACGCTTTTGACAGAGCTCTTTTGTGACACCATAGCATGACCATTCAATTCATCACAGACTGGTAAATCCATCATGTGAGTGTGGAGATGAAGGTGTGTCTTTATGTACACACACAATGACATTATACAGTTTAACCTCAGGATTGAGTCGTATTGTCTTTCTTACCTGTCCATCTTATCATTAGTACAGTACAATGATGACACAGCTGACTTTTAAATTCAAAAAACAATTTTGTTTTTTATAAATAATGAAATTTATAGGTGGTCTAGGATTTCAGTATTAAAAATCTTAGAGCCGTTTTAGAGAGGAGTAAGACATCTTTGAGGTGATCTTGCATTGTGAAAGATTTGTATGAGAAATTCAACAACCCAAAAACAACAGAAAAACCGTGTTGTATTCCATGTACTCTATTATAAAAGTAATTTAATCAATCATTAATGAATTTTTTTTTTGCACCACTGAATGTAACCCTGACTGTTGGTAACAACAAAATATGGTTAGTTAAGGATCAAAGCAATTTATTTGTAACTCTGAAGTTGTACAAGGACACAAGAACACAAGTTGTACACAAGAAAATTAAATTTTGTTGTCTACTTCATGAGACACGTTATACACTGTATACACAGATAATTCAATTTTGAATGGAATAGGATATAAATAAATGAGAGCAATATATACAGGTACTTAAATATACATATATAACATGTACACCAAAGAAATGGTAATTCTGTGCATATTTATAAATTTAAGTCTGGGTCAGTGTGAACAGCTGCAACAAGACGGTGATGATGGTATAGGCGTTGACATCTTCACATTAAAAGTTCGACATCAGGGAAACATGACTGTGCATCATTGATGTGAACAAATAGCACAAATACACCTGGATGTATTTTGGAGGTTATACTTAAATAAAAGAATATTAAACAGCCTATTTCCTTGGAGCTAATAACTTATATTATAACATATTCGGTACTGGAAACCTATCAGGTGAAGACTGTATGAATTAGAAAACAGATTCCTTGAGGATTGAAGACCAACCGTTCATGTTCTCTTTGTTCATTGCCACTGACAGTTTAAAACAAACATGTCATTTGTAGGTAAACAGATCAACAGCTCTCAATTACTTCACCTCCAAACTGTTAGCACAGCTTATTTTGTTGTTTCTCCCTTCCATTCTTAATGTTTCTCAATATGTACCTAAAAGCCACACTGTTTAACTTTGGTTATGAAAAAAATGTGGTTCAAACAAATCGTCTGAAATGTAGGGTGCCAAATGTGTATTTTCAGATGAGTTTAATTAGAGACTAATGATGTTTATCTTGCACTGATTGTTTTGAGGTTTTTTGCACTGATTTTCTGTTTTTTACTGCTGTTACCTGTTCTATTCCTCTATCTGCACTGGAGAGAAGCCTTGTGAAATTCCATTATACTTGCATATAATGACAATAAAGGTCATTCTTATTCTGATTCTGATTTTTACATTGATCACATTGACAGAGTAGAATGATGTTAATCTTGTTTTATTTGTCTTAAGCATCTCTATAAATGCATTATAATCACTGCTTCGTTCAGTATAGGGTGAATGATCATCTCGATAATAGGTTGAGTATTAAATGTGTATTGTGGAACAGGAGCGCTGAAATATGGAGTCTGTATAAGTGTAGCTGGGGCACCATCTGCTGGAAAAAGATTATAAAGCAAGATGACATGAAGATTTTGACTTCAATACAGATTCTCTGGCTCAACACTAAGAGTTCCTCAATCTTTTAAGTATTGAAATACTTTTTTGGTATTTTATTTATGGAGCCTATCCCAGCTGACATTGGGCGGGAGGCGGGGTACACCCTGGACAAGTCGGCAGCTTATCACAGGGCCACAAGACAAACAAACATTCACACTCACGTGATTTTTCAATTTATTGTCGCCAATTCAGCTAAATTACATGTTCTTGGTGGTGGGAGGAAGCCAGAGAATCCGGAGGGAACCCACGCAGACACGGGGAGAACATGCAAACTCCACACAGAAAAGTCCCAGGTCATCAGGTGG
This sequence comes from Chaunax sp. Z400, assembly GCA_037577475.1. Lineage (NCBI taxonomy): Eukaryota > Metazoa > Chordata > Actinopteri > Lophiiformes > Chaunacidae > Chaunax > Chaunax sp. Z400. Next base: position 12,099,857 of record CM075188.1, read on the forward strand.
ATTGGAACCCAGGACCTTCTTGCTGTGAGGTAACAATGCTACCCACTGCACCACCATTTAAATAACATGTTCGTTATATTTTTGATTTTTTGGTTCATGGCTCACTTCGTCATAGGACAAAACATGACTTGGCCAGAGTGTTCATATAATATCTTGGACAGTTAAAGTACAGTGCGGTAAGTGAAGCCACCAGGTGAGCCACCTGTGTAGACACTTCTGAAATGATGATGTTTGCACTTTTCCACTTGGACAATATCTTATAATGATATTACACTGTACTGAGCACATATTGGGGCATCCTTAACATTAAAGGTGGGGTGGAAATTCACTATTGTGGGGTTTCTGTCTTTCAGATGATCATGTTAACATTGTGTGTTTTCAGAGTCAATAATTACAAACAAATCCAATATAAGTGTGTTAATGGAATGCAACATCACACATTGCATTGTATATTAGTTTGGTTGTTTTTAAATTTGCATTTATTTCAGTGAAAGTTGTAAAATAATCAAGGCTAGAATAGATTTAAGTAATGGATGATACACAACCATGTTCTCTAATAAGCGCTTGAAAAAGCTATATCACACAGATTTCAAAATGTACAAATGATATGAAGAAGATCAGGTGGGAGGTGAAGAATGCCACCATGTGAAGCAGTCTAGTATTTCCTTTGCTGATATCATTATTTTTAATTAAAGCTTTTGCTGAATAATTAGCATAGTGTTCACACAATTCTGTTTGTAGATGACATTAAGAACAGTACGATTTTATAACTTTGTTTCTATATATAATACGGCCGCATGCGTAACATTTTACGTGGGCACGCACAGACCTGACGCACATCTTATAAAGCACTGTCTTCTGACGTCAGCGGCCTCTTCCCTGCCTATGACCTCGTGAGGTGGGCAGTGTAAAAATTTCCTGGTTCCTTTCGCCGTCAAGCGAATCTTAAACCATCCGTCAAAATGGTGAGTTTATCACATACCTCTCAGAAATGTATAAGTTATTGTTTACACAGGGGTTCGTCAGTGCCAATATTAATATTTTCACAATAGCACTGTTATGGTCCCATGATACATTCAAATCGCTTGTGTGGCTTGTACTTTTATCAAAATGGCTGTCATCTGTATCGCTAACCCTACTGCGAGAGCTTAAAACTAGTTCTGAATTATTTTACGTTCTTTGCTTGTCAATCGTGAAAACACCTTTGGCTATTTAGAGTAGCAATGTGGAATATTTTGTAAAGGTTTTAATGGCTAGCTCGAGGTGACTTTTCCATTGTTGCGTTGTTGGCTAACTCAATATGGCGTTTTTTTCGCTCAACAGTCGTAACGGTTGTGAAAAGGACTATTTTGTTAATATCGATATGAATGTATTGTGAGAAGTGTGGATTTAAATTGCTCCTATTGTGAGGTTTAGCAACGTGGTGACGAAGTTGTTAACGGGGTGGGGGGAGGAATTACAATTTGTCGGCATTTCATGTTCCTGGCCCGGCCGGCTAGTCTAGCTATCAAGTAAATGTTAGCATTTAGCATAGTGTCAAAGTCTGTACACGTGGCCTATTTGTAGCGATATGTTATGCCGGCTGTTTGTCAACGTAGTCAACAAAGCACTGTTTTTCAATTGATTTGTTTATGATTTCCCCATTGGGCTCTAAATAAAAGTTTAGTGAGATGTTTCTGCTTTCATTATGCTCAGTACGGACATTAAATGCCCTGAAGCTATTGTGGCCGTCCAGGATCACAACACGTTAATTATAAGATCTAGACTTCACAAGTTTCATATACCCACTTTCTGACAATCTCGGGATATTCAGTAATGGTGGAAATGGTGAAAAATCCATATGTGTTTATGTAACTCTTTACTGCGTCAAGCCCTGTTCTGCTGTGATGTTTTGTTTGACTCACTGATCCAGCAAGACCCCCTCCTCATCCATTGATCACTGGTACTTGCATTCTTGTGGTTCTTGCATTCGTGTGATAGAGTACATGATGTATTTGCATACTCGGCCTACTTGACTGAAATGTTAACCATCAAAATGACATCACACACTTATAATTGCCTGTGTATAGTCTGGGTTTACATTTGCAGGTACCATGTTGACAACAGACATTACATGCCATAGGTGGAAATGTTGAATAGTTGATGTTGCATCAGTAGAAATTTTATATTCTGACAGTTGCATACAGAATCATAAATATTAGTGGCTGTGAATTAGCAAAATTATAAGACAGACAGCCAGTATAATAAGAAATGCCCTTTTGTCCCTCCCCAGGTGAGGTTTACAGTCGACCAGATCCGTGCCATCATGGACAAGAAGGCAAACATCCGTAATATGTCTGTGATTGCGCACGTAGACCACGGAAAGTCAACCCTGACGGACTCGCTTGTGTCAAAGGCTGGCATCATTGCGTCGTCACGTGCTGGAGAAACCCGTTTCACCGACACACGGAAAGATGAACAGGAACGTTGCATCACCATCAAGTCTACGTAAGCAGTAGTTATATTTCCAACTGCACTTTGAAGCCCTTTTTACAAAGACGGCACAATAGCACCACCGTTTTCTGTTTTCATTGAACAAAATGCCACTCGGGCCAGGGTTTTTTTAATGCCACCACGGCGTTCTTCAAACAAAAGAGGCCTGATGTATAACACAGCACGGCTGTCTGTATGAACGGAGTGCACTATGGGTGTGACTTTGTAGTGGCGTGGCGTGTTCAGGTGTGGGACCTACCCCAGGGGATTTGAATAGGCGGTAGCAATAGGTAGTACATTATTTGAAGAACAAGCACAAAAAATGACCGGTAACTGGAGAGATAGGGAAATATTGTAGAAACGGGGGTGTTTCTGACACAACAAGAGGCATGGAGAAGGGAAAATGTCCAAAAAATGCAAAAACTCCAGCAACACTTGCAGTATTAGGAACAGCTTTATTGTTTGACCAACGCGTTTCGGCTTTTGGCCTTCATCGGGGTCATCCCTGGGCCACAAGCCGAAACACGTTGGTCAAACAATAAAGTTGTTCCTAATACTGTAAGTGTTGCTGGAGTTTTTGCCTTTTGAGATAGTGAAATGTGTCAGCTGTTATGTTCGCTGTTGCATCATATATCACGCCTCTTAATGTTGCCTAAGGGCAGCATGCGCTGTGAACGCACACACCAAGGTGCCATTGTTAGGCCTTGGATTGGTCCAGTTTGAACAAACCAAAGATGTCACAGAAAGGAATTTGTTTTGGTGCTGTCATACAATGCCTGTTTGAAAGAGGCTTCTGTTTACACTGCCATTGATTTGGTGCTGCCGCTACATTTGCTGCCAACTCAAACAATTTAAATGTTCTTAGTGCTATGTTATTTGTTAATGCATTGCAAATTTGAAGATCGATCTATGCTTGAATGACATTACTGAACTGGCCCAAAAACAAACAAAACAAAGTTGTAGCACAGATGCTGCATAAAGAAATTGATATTGTGGCTATTTTGCCACTGTTGTTGTCTTTTTGTTTTGTTTTGTTGTTTTTTACCCTTAACTCATTATGACCTTAAACATGTTACATATATCAATTCTCTTTAAGTGTCATTTAAACTTACATTTAACAAGTTGACCTGTCTTTCAGCGCCATCTCACTGTTTTATGAACTGAGTGAAAATGACTTGGCCTTCATCAAGCAATCCAAGGATGGCTGTGGCTTCTTGATCAACCTGATTGACTCACCAGGACACGTGGATTTCTCCTCTGAGGTGACTGCTGCTCTCCGTGTCACTGATGGAGCCCTGGTTGTAGTGGACTGTGTGTCTGGTAAGGACATGGCTGAGCAATCATCAGCAATGCCAATGCTGTCAGTTACAGTAGCAACTTTTTATGAGATGTTTATAAAGTTAGAATCAACTGTTAGTTCAGATTCTCTGATGGTAAGGGTAGGTCAAATTTTTTTTTTCATACTGAGCCAATAATACAAGCTGTGCTCATCTTTGCCTTCAAGCTATTTATTAGTAACTGTCTTAGTCTCTTGTGCACACATTTTCTTCAGTTTACATGTGCTACAGGAAAACATGACATGCTGATTTACCAAGTATGTTTGCCATTGTACTGCTTGTGTGAGCTTAGACTAAGAACCTAATCTGTTAATAATGGAAATTGTGGAATTAAATTGCCTCTTGGTGTATTTCTACCAGGTGTTTGTGTGCAAACCGAGACTGTGCTCCGTCAGGCCATTTGCGAACGTATCAGACCAGTCCTGATGATGAACAAGATGGACCGTGCCTTGTTGGAGTTGCAGCTCGAGCCTGAAGACCTTTACCAGACTTTTCAGCGTATTGTTGAGTCAGTCAATGCCATCATCGGCACTTATGCTGAAGAAGATGGGCCTATGGGCAACATCATGGTGAGTGGCTGTCCAAACCTATTTTAAGTGTAACACATTGGCTTCATTGTCTGGATGCCTGTTATACACAGGATATGCCATACAGTAGTAGCCATGGTATGGTATCTTGGAATGAGAGTCAGAGTGGTTAAAATGTTGCATTTCTTGAGCATTGGTATGTATTTTCTGTTTCAAAATATGGCCCAACCTCCAGGCTTCAAACTTTAGAGAGAATCTAATTATCGGTTGACTCCTGTTTCCATTTGTAGAGTGCCCCAATAACACTATTAAAACAGCCATTTTTTTAATTGTTACTTTGAAAATAAAAAGTAGTTGCAAATATGGGTGGTAAAATTGATCCAAGGTCATTTTGCATGTTGTCTCTTTCAGTCTTGTGTCAAAGTAAAATCTGTACGAATTGTCAGCATAACTACATTTAAACACTTAAGAAACTGTTAAAATGCGTTCATGTCCTAATATATTTGGGTCAACAAATTCTCCAAGGTGGAAACAATAGAAGGTACCATTGGCTTTGGCTCTGGACTCCATGGTTGGGCTTTCACCCTGAAGCAGTTTGCTGAGATGTATACAGCCAAGTTTCTTGCCAAGGGCAAATCCCAAATGACACCAGCAGAGTACAGCAAGAAAGTTGAAGACATGATGAAGAAGTTGTGGGGTGATAGGTGAGTCACTAAAAGAGTAGGTACATCATCTCCAGTTGTATCTTATTGTAAAATATCAGACTTAAGGTCCATCACAATGTAATAGTTTCTGATAAATATATTGCTAAAATCTTTACACTTTTATATTTTCTAGGTTCTATGATCAGGCCTCTGGAAAGTTTCTCAAAACTCCTAATGGTCCTGATGGCGCAAAGTATCCCCGCACCTTTGTTGCTCTTGTCCTGGACCCAATCTACAAGGTAACAAGGCTCGGGATTTTGTTAAAATATTGAGCTACAGTTCATTTATAAAACATTTGGCATTGTTCAAAAGAATAAATATTGTAATTGGGGTATTTCATGTTGGAGTAAATGGTGTTTGTTTGCCAAAATTTTAATGTGTGCCTCCAAATGATGACATATAACATTCTTCACTTTGACCTGAGTAACAAGTGATGATCGACTTCAGTCTGAGCAGAGCACAAAAACTGTATACTTGAATATCCTTCGCTTGATTGTGAAATTGCTAATTCAAATTCACTTCCTATTAGGTGTTTGATGCCATCATGAACTTCAACAAGGAGGAAACTGCCAAGCTGGTTGCAAAGCTGGAAATCAAGTTGGATGTTGAGGACAAGGAAAAGGAAGGTAAACCTCTCCTGAAGGCTGTGATGCGCCGCTGGCTGCCTGCTGGAGATGCTCTTCTTCAAATGATCGCCATCCACTTGCCTTCCCCCGTCACTGCTCAGAAGTACCGCTGTGATTTGCTCTATGAAGGACCTAAAGATGATGAGGTTGCCATGGGTATGAAGTTTTTTTTATTAGTTTTGCCCATGTACTTGATTTAAATGTTAAAACATATAGCACATACTGTACATAATTTCAGTAATGGCTTATGGTGAGACCTGGCACAGCAGTTAGACAGGTGTAGCTTGGATTTGTAGTCATTATTCTTGACACCCCCACCCCCAGGTATCAAGAACTGTGACCCCAAGGCTCCCTTGATGGTATACATCTCAAAGATGGTCCCCACCAATGACAAGGGTCGCTTCTATGCATTTGGCCGTGTGTTCTCCGGGTGTGTCTCGACTGGCTTGAAAGTACGCATTATGGGTCCAAATTACGTCCCTGGAAAGAAGGAAGACCTGTACATGAAGCCAATTCAGAGGTTTGTTTCAACATCATCTTGTTGATCAATTTGTTTATGTAATGGTTTGTATGAGTTGCGTCAAGTCAATTTATCTGATATTGGTCACATCTAACTTAACATGTCACTCTTGACCAGGACCATTTTGATGATGGGCCGCTATGTTGAGCCCATTGAAGATGTTCCATGTGGTAACATTGTGGGTCTGGTTGGTGTGGACCAATACCTTATCAAAACTGGAACAATCACCACGTTCGAGCAGGCACACAACATGAAAGTGATGAAGTTCAGTGTCAGCCCTGTGGTGAGAATTGCAGTGGAGGCCAAAAACCCTGCTGATCTGCCCAAGTTGGTTGAGGGGTTGAAGCGTCTGGCAAAGTCTGATCCTATGGTGCAGTGCATCATTGAGGAGTCTGGAGAACACATCGTAGCTGGTGCTGGAGAGCTGCATCTGGAGATCTGTCTGAAGGATCTGGAGGAGGATCATGCTTGCATTCCAATCAAGGTGATGGCAAATTTTGAGTGAAATTGAGTTGCTGCGTAAAATCCATGAGCTGAACTAATGATCCATAAAAATCTAATGGATAATGGTGAAAAAAATGATTTTGATATTGTCCTTTCAGATGAACATTTCTGCATTGAACCTTATGGTTTTCTTTTTAGAAATCTGATCCAGTGGTGTCCTACAGAGAGACGGTCTCCACAGAATCAAATGTTATGTGTTTGTCCAAGTCACCCAACAAGCACAACCGTTTGTTTATGAGAGCCCGTCCCTTCGATGATGGCTTGGCAGATGACATTGATAAGGGTGACGTTACCTCTCGTCAGGATCCAAAGGCCCGTGCCCGGTTCATCACTGATAAATATGGTTGGGAGGTCTCAGACGCCAGAAAGATCTGGTGCTTTGGACCTGATGGAACTGGCCCCAACCTGTTGGTGGACGTCACCAAGGGAGTGCAGTACCTTAATGAGATCAAAGATAGTGTTGTGGCTGGCTTCCAGTGGGCAGTCAAGGAGGTAACGGAGCTGCAGCATATATATTGTTCATTTTATCTTGAGTTCAGATGGAATGTTATACAATTAAGTCAGTATATGTTCTACCCAATAATCAGTAAATGTGTTTCTCATCTGCAATTGTGTGAATATTATTAGGGTGTCCTCTGTGAAGAGAACATGCGTGCCATTCGCTTTGACCTCCATGATGTGACCCTGCATGCAGATGCCATTCACCGTGGTGGTGGACAGATTATTCCCACAGCTCGCAGAGTTCTGTACGCATGCCAGCTCACCGCTCAGCCCAAAATAATGGAGCCCGTCTACCTGGTGGAGATCCAGGTAAGTGTCACTGGAGATGTAGTTGATTTGTTTCTTCTAGTTAGCGGATAACATCTGAGGAGTTCAGCCCTAGGAATAATCCTTTCTCACTTTTAAATAGTCAGGTTTGTTACAAGATTTGTTGAGTTACAAATGTTTTTACCACACATGGACAAGTATTTATCAGAATTTCGCTGACTTTCCTGTATTTTTACAAATTTGCGTGTTTTGTGACTTAATCTTGCATGTACTTTGCAGTGTCCTGCAGATGCAGTGGGTGGAATCTACGGTGTGTTGAATAGGAGGCGTGGTCATGTGTTTGAGGAAATTTCCATCATGTCAACACCCATGCGCGTAACCAAGGCCTACCTGCCTGTCATGGAGTCATTTGGTGAGTCCGTCTAAACTTCAGTACATTATGTTGACATCCAAATCTTTTTGTACCTTACAAACGCATAATGATTTTAGTGTAGCTGTGTGATAATGAAGGCTCTTTGCAGCCCTTTATCCGTGATAAAATAGTGGGTTGGTAGAAACATTTTGAATGTACTGTGCTGTCCATTTCCAGGTTTCTCAGCTGATCTTCGGTCCAACACTAGTGGCCAGGCCTTCCCACAGTGTGTGTTTGACCATTGGCAGATCCTTCCTGGAGACCCAATGGATGCTGCGTCCAAGCCTGGTATTGTTGTGACGGACACGCGCAAACGCAAGGGTCTCAAGGAAGGTGTCCCAGCCTTGGACAACTACCTGGACAAATTGTAAAAGCCTGGGATTCCACGTGGCTCTTGCCTCATTCCTCTACCAACAAATTTAAATTTACAATGTGGGACCGGACTATACAGAACAGTGAGCACTGTTTGCCAAAAGGATTGACAATGATGAATAAACTACAAAAATTGTAAACGATAAATAAACAAAAACAAACTTGAATGGTTTGGGCTGTGTTTAATTTTCTCTATGGGGATCATGGTAAAAATCCCCTCACTGCTTTTAAATTGTTCTCTGGCTATAATTTTTAGGGTTGAGAGTACACTATAAAGTTCAGTTTGTTTTGTAAATGAAGCAAATGTAATGTGACATCTCAAAGCAATAAAGCTTTTAAGCGGTCTGACACTTTAAGGGTAGCAAAGTCATTCAAATTCTAAATTTAGTGTTTTTGTTGGCAAAATGTACCATTAATAAGTATACTATTAAATAATAAACAGAACGCAACGTACTATTTCATATTTTCAATAAATTGTGCATACACGTACTCTGGAGTGGTGCCTTTTGCTATTGAGGTATTTCTTTAGTTATCTTTCTATGGCTGAACTGAAAGAGCTTGTCAATTTTGGGGATGCATTCTGGGGACACGCCATCTCCTTATTGCGCTTAACTTTTTTGTTGCCAGATTTCAGTGTTCATTTTCTCCCCCACAATGTAGCTTGTCTTAAAATCCTCCATATCTTGTCCCTGTGTTTTTTTGGGTGGTGGGGAGGGTGCCATGTGCAGTATACTGGAGATTGGCTATATAATTGGTAGGCTATACTGTTAGAGCAAGTTCTTATTGTACAGTGGTCCTAGGATGTGCACCATTTCATGGTAATAGGCCTCACTGACAGACCTGCCTCACAATCACAGCTGAGAGTTGGATGTTAAACAACTTTTTGTGATAAGGTCTACGAGGATCATGCCATGTTTGTGGTGTAGTTGACTGTACTTTGAATTTTTATTTTTTTAAATGTGTAACTACACAAAGCCAATTGCATGGTCCAACAACAAACAAAAAAAAAAAAAAGGTCCAAGACTTTCCTCTTGTGGTCTTTGATAAAGATGCAGGCTTCCAGGTAGCTGGGTGTAAAGTGTTTTGGTGTGATATGTACAAGCAATCACCCCCAGTAATGGTGATAAAAATGGGCATTGGGCATAGGCTAGAGAGGTGACAATGCAAACTTGCTGTAGGAGACACGAAATGTTCACCTTTTCATACCGTCATCAAATCTTGATGCTTGATTCTGAATCTGTCAGAAAATCTTTGATACAACCCACCAACTCGAAAGCCATCAATAAAATAACACCAAACATCCAAAAGAAACCGGTGGTGAGCAAAAAGTACATTTTACCTCTGAACTGGCAACATTGGCTCTAGTCTAGCGGCCATGAGTTCCTCATAGATACAAGGGCTTACTTTGGGTCTCCATTATTGTAAATATATACCTCACTGGCCTGTAGGGTTAGTTAATGGGGCAGCCTTGTGGGATGGTATAACGGGAGTGCGACCACCCACTTGAACAACTGGCACACCTTTTTTTTCTTTTTTTTTTAAACGAGAACATACTTCATTAACTTTTGATTTATTTGTTTAACATTTGAACACAAAATAAAGACAAAAAAGATTTTATCTACTAAAAAAACTACTGTTTATTTAAGATACTTGCAAATATCTAAGTGTGCAGAATATTTTTGATTAAGCTACAATTTGTTCTGTGTTCTGGCACCTTAGCATATCCCCTGGTCGTGAGTGCGGTGAACTTTCTTTAAAATATCTACTAAAAAAAACACATCAAAAATCAAGGTTTGTTTTAAAATCCTTTCTAGTCTAACAGAGTTTGCCAGATAAAATCTGAGATTTCTTAATCTAAGTTTTGGTCGAGTTAAATGAATTATGGGTTGATATGAATAGGGTACAACATGGAGGCAGCTGTCCACAAATATTGTACGAGTGTTTTGGAATCAACAGGAGAGAATTTGTCTTTATCATATATTTGCCCATGCAAATTAACATTGGGATCTAGAACAGCCTATCGTATTCACTGGAATCACTGCATGTGATAACTTCGTGATATTTTCTGATTTTATCAGTTTCTTTGCTGTGTATTTTTTTTAAGTGTTACCGAAGTATGCCGAATTAATCCAAGTAGACGTTTTGTTGCAGTTCCGGAATGTGACCAGTAGAGGGCAGTGAATACTCATGGTTCTAAAGTTGTTCCCGAAATAACAACGTTTGCTCAATTGTGCACACATTGATTCATTTATCCGTCACTTTAGCTGATTGTCTGAATTACGAAGGTATTGCTTGGACCTGGGAGTTTTGGATATGACTGTGCAGGTTCTTTACAGTAACGCGTTCAAAAAGGAAATCCATACATATATCCAGATGCTTTTTAGACTGTTTATTATAACAAAGGGACTGACAATCATTGTACCGCAGAAAATACTGGAGCCCTACTCACTCGCTTTGTCTGAGTCCCGCTATTCAAGTGACTGAAGGGTGCTCGTTTTGTTTGGAGCATATCTGGCAAACTATGCATGTTTGCTTTACCAACCTTTACACATAAATTTACCATAAGAACATCTTACAAACACATTTACACTCACACACAATCATTCTCACACATATGTTCTTGAAGGCGTGTTTTCATTAGCTCAGTATCTCTATATAATCGCTATATATATATAGGATGCAGACATACTGTACGAGGGTCAACAAGACAGAAGGCATTGAGGGTGTCAGGCAGTGTGCTCTGTTACAGGGTAGACAGACATAAAGACAGACAAGGACAGTCTCTCAAGCACCACATGTCCATCGAATAGTCCTGTATATAACTTTACATATGTCTGCTTGTGTAGATTCTCATTCATCCAGATATGGTAAAGCAACTGGACGTCTTTTCAAGGTTTGAATTAAAAACGTATAAAGAAGTCCTGTCGCTTCTGATTCAACCCTTGAGGATTTACATATGTCCTTCCTATATACTGTATTATGATATATATAAATATAAATGTAATTAGGAAGAACACAGTAAATAAATATTTTAAATTACCATAACTAAATAGTGCTTAGTTTCCCGTGTTCCCCTCTCATTGTTTGGAATGTTTGAGGCCTTGCAGCCACTTTGTTGTTAATGGGTCAGTTATGCCCCATTTCCACTGCATAGTACCTTCTCTAGGATTTGTCCTTGTTTGGAAACATAACATTCAAGGATGCTATCACTTCAGTGGCTAGGCTGTCTTTTTTTGTTCTAAACTGTTCTATATGCTGTAATACATTACCTGTTTAATGTGCTTGAACAAGGCACAATTTGCAAAATATATCTAATTATGTGTATCTTTTCCCAAAGCTATAGAGCCAATGGCAAACAAGGAATGAAATGTATATAGATCTTACTGTTAAGTCATTAATGTAATATTGATTTAATATTAATTTCATGGATTGGGGAACTTTATGTGAAGCTCTATTACTGTCATTCACAGAATGTATTCAATGTGAATGACCAATTTGTAGGATACAAGTAGACAAAAACAAAGTGGGTATAATTAGCATGTGACTTGACGCATGTTCCTCGTGGTCGAATTTCTTGCCTATGTTGTCTGTTTTGTCTCCCTGTGTTTCACGTCTGTACTTCGTTTCTAACAACCTTTGGCACTTTCTAGTTTTAATTATTTCAGGGATTTTCTAAATAGACCATATTCGTAAGCAACAGCCAGTGATAAAAGTAATTATTTTATATGTATTCGAGTACTGTAAAGCACAGTTTGAAGTAATTTACTTGAGTATTTTCCATTTTGTCCATTATCCACCCCATAACACTACAGATGTGACAGGGTTCTGGAGGGGGGAGATGGTAAGGGCATCCAGCCCACCAATCATGGCTCTCTTTCCCATCCAATCAGATGAGCCGCAGGGTTGTCTTCCTGTTTGGCGGAGGAAATCATTATCAGGTAAGTTAAAATACTTTTATCGAAAAAAGAAATAATTGAGTGAAACTGCTACTGTCCCATGTGAATTAACATTATTGTATGCACTAATAGATATTTTCATGTATTTCTCTCACGCTACCTTTTAGTCCGTTGTGTGCGAGAAGTCAATACAGTGCGACTAGTTAGCCGTGCTGAGCTGCTAACAATCCGGCTAGCTTAAAAGGCAGGTTTCTCTACGGAGAGAATAATGCTGAAATTTGCTGCTGCTCGGATCTTTTTCATTTTCAATTTCTCCTATGTCATTCTCAAATATATTTTCCCACAGCATAACCTTAACGGATTAAGACTATTTTCACAAATAAATAGTCAATAGCACCGACGAAGATAATGGGAGGGATCAAACAAGAGCAAAGTGACGCTTCCCAGCAGCCTCGACCCTCTCATTCAGCAGAGCAACCACAAGATGAGGTGGGTACTGCTACTCATCAGGATCAGCAGGATTTTTCCTCCTTAGTTGGAGGAACCTCGCTCTCAAGATAAACCAAGAAAGATATGATTTACCATTTCTTAAGGAGTTGAACTGTTTATTACATACCAATTTTATAAGTTAGCTATATCTGATTCACACTAAGACAACAGCCCTGCAATGAATCCTACCTCCAATGACTTTCCCTTCCACGCTACAGGAAGGGACAAAGAGTTATGACTGTATTTAACTTAAACAATAAATCAGAAAATTGACCATAAACAGAAATAATACCTCTCACTTTAACACTATACATAACAACACCCTTCCCAATTCATCTTAAAGTACCAGAAAAACACCTTTTTTAAACTAATTGTTCAAATGTGTAATAGTGTAACCTTCATTAGGGAGGAGTTCTTGTGTCACAGTGTATGTTAGCAGAGCTGGAACAATTATTCAGTTTAATTTAAATTATTCAACATGAGATTGATGGGGAACAATTTTAATAATTGATTAATCCCTTAAGTATTTTTTTAAAAACATAAGCACTCAGTAAATTATGGTTCCAGATATGAATATTACCTGTTTTTTATATTCTTATTTCATGATAGATTAACTTTCTTTTGGTTTTGCACTTTTGGTCAGACATAACAATCAGTTTTTCCTATCCTATCATTTTACTGACCCAATCACTAATAGAGAAAATTATCTGCATAATAATTGATGAAGGAAATTTGTTGGCTGCAACCTTAGGATGTTTTTATGATACTTTTCTACTGAGCCAGCGGCATTGTACATCTGAGTGAGCTGCCCCCACCCTTATAAGAATGTTGTTCACTGTCTCCGCAGCCAAAGAAGAGAGGCTGGCCAAAGGGAAAGAAAAGAAAGAAGGTGCTACCAAATGGTCCCAAGGCACCGGTGACGGGATATGTCCGCTTCCTGAACGAACGTCGAGAACATATGCGGGCCCGGTTTCCTGACCTACCTTTCCCAGAAATCACCAAGAGACTTGGAGCTGAGTGGACACGATTAGCCCAGAATGACAAACAGGTAGTAATATTTTTGTCAACTATGTTTTATTAAATGGAAACATAGGTTGTCAGAATATAACACATGAAAACACAGTTTACATTTCTTTTATAAGAAAAAAGAAGTGAGCCACACAAAAACAAGACAAAGACAAATATCCAGCACATACACAGAGAAAACAAAAAGAAAAAAGAAACATTCTAAGAACACCCACCCACCCTCCCATGCTCGGTACTAAAGCCTAAAACAGTAAAGGATGTAATGGTATAAAACAAATAGTTAATGAAAAACAGTAGCAGTCAATTAAACAGGTGTTGTCAACTATAGTTTCATAAGTAACAGACGAGGGGCTGCCAGATCATATTGAGCTGTGGTTCTCTGTTCTTCAGGGAGACCCTTATTTTCTCAAGATGAAGAGTGCTAGTCAATTCATTGAGCCACTGTTTATATGTGGGGACTTCCTTCTTCTGCCAGAATGTCAATATTATTATTCCTTTTACTGTAATCAGACTATAGGAGAGAAGCAGGTAGTAATTTAAGTTTTGCAGGTATGCATGTCACATGTATTGTTTAACATTGTATATTTAGTACAACACATTCCTGTGAGTATTGGGTGTTTAATGATGGTTTATTTCTTGACCCCTTGGTATCCACAGTTGCACACAGAGGCCGTACTCAAGAAAAGAACTGCAGGTGTTCTACTACAGCTCTGTTTAAGTTTTTCTATAAGGAGCAAGCATCATCTGTTTACTTTTATATGCAGACATTTAAAAAGATATGTCTTGTGAGTGTCGTTCCTCAGCTTGATTGCAAGAAATCATTTTTTTCCCCAGTAAAGTAGCACAATGTTATTTGTCCACTTCCAGCGCTACCTGGACGAGGCAGAAAGAGAGAAGATGCAGTATGCACAGGAACTGAAAGAATATCAGCAGACTGAGGCCTTTCAGATCACCAGTGCTAAGATACAAGACAAGAGGATCAAGAAAGGTGACAACTGAGCTCTGCTTCTGTAATAAATGTCACGTTGGCTGCTGCTCCTGTGTGTATTTTTTTTAGAATAGCCACGACATCACCAAGTAGATAGCGATATACTGTATAATTTACTCCGTACGATGTTGGCTGTAATATGCACGTACATTTTTTGCTTTCAGAAGACACTGCATCTGTCATCATTGGTAGCACTTCAGAGTCGTCTTTATCAAAGGTACATGACACATCCATATCTTGTGACTGTATGCTCTCTAATGTCATTTTCACATACAGCTAAAGTTGTCTGTTGATGTCCTTTAGGCTTCTGACCTCTCAAGCAGATTTGACATCCCTATCTTCACAGAGGAGTTCCTCGATCAGAACAAAGGTAACAGGAACCAAAAACAGGAAATGATCACTGTGATTTATCACAAACCCAGTATAACATGGCTAGGTACTAAAGCTTGGACAACTGTGCAGTAACTCTCTTCACTTACAGGACATGTTAACATATTTCTCTTGACACTGTACAGAAAGTTCCATGTTGCATTAAACAGATCATGTAAGGCATAATCTTAGACTCTCATTAAAGCCTATTTCATTTCTCTCGTGGTTTCAGCTCGAGAGGCTGAGTTACGTCGGCTTCGGAAGGCCAACATTGAGTTTGAAGAGCAGAATGCGGTGCTTCAGCGGCACATTAAGGACATGTACAACGCTAAAGAGCGCCTGGAGGCCGAACTGGGGATGGACGAGAAGCGAACCCAGGCTCTGCATCAACATTTGCTGGCCATTAAACACACATTGGTCAAGAGTCTGTCATCAGTCCCCCTGCCAGGTCAGCAGGAGAAAAAAGATGGAGCATGTATATTAGATAAATCTATTGCTATCAGGTCATACTTTCTAGCTAAATTTATTTTGTTTGGCCCTATAGTATAAATGCATTGGTAATGGGTGCATTGTTAAATGACCTGTCCGTTTGAGTCTTCAGTAAAAGACCAGTCCGCATTAATTCGTTACTCCCAATGACACTAATTCTTTTAAGAATTGGATTGCGACATCAGTGCTTAAATCCCACAACATTCCATATTGAGAGATGTGCAGATTTAATTCCTCTCTTGTCTTTTCTGAACAGGTACAGGTGAGACCGCATCTCTTGGGAACCTGGACTCATACCTGGGTCGACTTAGTGGAGTCCTGGAAGGAAATCCTCACAAGCATCGTGCCCTCCTCACCCAGCTTTGCGAAGTCCTCTCTCATCTGGACAGGTACGTTATATCTCTCCTAGTAGCATTGAAACGTTAAAAAAAAACAGGATTGGATGCTATACTGTCATGTACTGATTCTCTCTTCTTCACCTTGTACTGAATTGGTATCCTTCAAAGCAAGGTTAAACCAGACTTGTAAAATACTATAATATTGCTGTCTAAAATGGATTTCAGTTTTTCATTATCATTAGACATGTTTGCTAGAACTTATTTGTTATTTAATATATTATTGTTAGTTTACTTATGTCCTGATATTTGTTGTTTTGTTATTGGCGTATCTGTAAGGTGACCTTGAGTGTCCTGAAAGGCACCCATAAATAAAATGGATTGTTATTAGTATTATTAGAAGAACACTAATGTATGCGCAGCCTAAACTTACTTCTTTTTTTTTTTTTAGTTACTTTTTGGACATTTTTATGCATTTATTGTATAGGACAGCCGAAGACGTGACAGGAAATATGGGAGAGAGAGTCGGGGGAAGACATGTGGCAAATGGCCACAGGTCGGAATCAAACCTGTGCCGTCCGCTAGAGGACTATAGCCTCGGTACATGGGGCGCGCGCTCTAACCACTGCGCTGTCTGCGGCCCTTCAGTACTTAAATTTATATTTTGCATTCATAGTTAAACTCCAAATTCATTCAGATAAAGCCTTCACAGGTCAAGGTGGAATATCCCCACATGATCACTCTTTCAGAACTCTCATACACTTAATTGATTAAAGAAGAATATCAGATAAAAACTTCTGTATACTACTATGTTTTGTATGCGTTTGGAAATGTCGATGTCTTGCAGTATTAGTAATCCTCCCAGTCATAACAGAGACAAATGCCTAACCTGTGAAACCATCGATGAGTTGTGTGTTTATGGTTAGATCAGAAGCAGATTTGTGGTGTCAGCTCAGACAAACTTGATTTACTGCCTGACAAGGAGCAGTTTGTTTTAGAGAACACCTCTATGCTCCACATTATTATTATTATTATTATTATTATTATTATTAATATCGGACCTCAGTCTAACATGATGTTCCATTTAATTTATTTAACCGCATGCCTTTATTCATTGCCAGTGAGAAGTTATGAGGGGAATCCAGCTGAAGACCCTTTCATTCCTGCACCAGAGCGGATACATGACAGGCTCATGGTACCGGGTCAAGTCAGTGCCATTCAGGAGAGAATGTAGATATCTCAAGGATGCTAAAGCCAAGGGTACAAACACTTCAAAACACCACACACAAACAGACTGTGTCTACATGCCTCTTCTTTATGAGTATGTGTTTTGTAGAATATGTGTATTGATGCCCATGATTTTTTTTTTCAATGTAAATATATGCAGTGTTGAGGGTTTTAACAGTTCAGCAATGTCATCAAATATAATGTGATTTTCATCCTCTGAACTGCTTCAACTGAATGATTTTGAATTGACCGTTTCCCTGTTGTTTAGTATCAGCAGTTATTACAGACCTACTCAAATAAGTCCAGCCTAATTATTGTTAGTTTACAGTAAATGCCATTTGGCGTTTGGTGGATGTTTACATAGCGTTTAGAGTGCATGGAAGAATAAACTGGACAGGGTGACAATGAAATGTTGGATTACACATGTTTTAATTTACATTGATGATGGTGGATTTCAAATGTTGCTGTTGAATATGATATATTTTTGATGTATATTTGCATTTTCTGAAGTATTCATTAAACCATACTGAAAATATTTCCAACACAAGGTGAATGTCTGCAACGGGTCCGTCTGTCTGTCCATCTCATCATTTCTTTGTCCAGAGCATATCTCACAAAACATTCTAGCTTCCCCAAACCATGATAAGTAGTTGTCCCTGTTGACATTTAGAATTTTCTACAATTGTTATTTTTGGAAGGTATGTCTTGTCCAGGGTGTACAAGTTACCAGTTCATCACAGTTCGACACATAGAAAGACAAACAACCATCACGCTCACATTCACACCTATGGGCAGAGGGGCACTGGCCCCAGCTGAAATCTGATTGGCCCCTGAAGTGCCCCTCTCCTGTCACTTGTCTGTCTTTTTCTTTCTGTTTGTTTACAACTTGAAAACTTGACTGTGTCAAGTTTTTCTCTTCTAAACTGTTATGTATGCTGTGATATAATATATAAGTATTTTCTTTAATGTAAAAAAAATTTTTTTAATTATTTTATGTATTACATAATTGGAAAAAAGTGTCTTATGTTTTATATTCATTTATGCATCCTAGTTTGAAATTCAATAATTGCAAAACTTTTTTGATGTACACAATGTGCTTGAAAAAGGCACAATTTGCATAATATATTCAATTATTAGTGTCTTTACTAAAAGCTATGGAGCCAACAGCAAACAATTAATGACTGGTGAAATATTCTGTGTATACATCTTACTGAATAAGGAAATGTGCATGAATACTGGACACATAGTTGGCCCCTCTGTAAAAAAAAAAATGTGGCCCCTCTATGGCCCCTGATTTAGAAAAATTCTAGATCCGCCACTGTCTATGGGCAATTTTAGAGTAATCAATATTGCATTTTTTTTGGCTGGGAAGAAGCCGGAGTGCAAACATGGGGAGAACAGGAACACGTCCCGGGTCCTCTGGTGGATTCGAACGCAAGACCTGCTTTCTGTGAGGCAATGGTGTTGTCCACGACGCCACCGTGTCGTCAGACAACGCAAAGATGTAGTGGATCTTGTGATCCAACGGGAGGCGCTGTTTGGCCAGGTTGGACCAGGTTGTATCAGACTGGTTGTTGGCATTTCTTTTAACTGGAAATATGAAAGTGGTATGATGTTGTTGGTGTGCTACACAGTTTGACATGACTGAGCCTGGCTCAGACTTTAACATAAATTATCTATGCTATTTATCTAAATATATTTTTGAAACATGCTATCCAGTGTTCTGCTGTTTCCTCATGAGTTGGGCAGGTTGACATTCACAACATGAATTATCAGTGTGTTCTTCAGCAAACACCTGAGTGTTCCTAATTATTTGGAGATGTCCTAATACGTTCCAGAGAGATCTGCTGAAAATATCGAGGTGGAGGTTAGGAAGGTGTTTCAACATCTCCGCCTCCCAAACGCACTGCCGCTCTGACGTCACTGCCAGGAGCCGTCCATAGCAGCGATGGTGCTGAAGCTGAACATCATGGCTGTGTGCTGTGTGGCGGAGAGCTGAGAGAAGGGCGGCGAGTCTTAAATTCACACAGACACGCCATAGAGAAAAGGCGAGAGAGGATTGCGACGCTGGCGTTCACCTTCGAAGTGAGAAGATTTTTTTTTTTTCCAACCGCAAGGAGTCCCAGCCAAGCCCCTATCTCTGCTGGGGACGGCAGGCTTTTCCCATCTCCAGCCTCAACGACTCATTCCCAGGGTGTATATTGCACACATTAGACCTATTACGGAAAGCTGGTGAAGAAGCTGGACCCTGTAATTAAGGCGCAAATAAGAAATGTCATTGCTGTGTGTTGGAGGTAAGAGAAAAAAAACTGGCAATATGTTGGCACGACTTGCTGCCCATTTCCTCGACCTGCTGTAGTGGAGCGGCTTAAATAACTCTTACCTTCTTATTTTACATCTTTACATTCAGTCTTATATCTACATATATTTGGGGCTTTAGCTGTGAGGGAAACGATCCGTCCGTCAATGTTTGTTTTTTTTAAATAGCCATATTGCATATGATTTTTAAAATTTGCTGTGGTGATAAATGACAGTGTAATGCAAGTCACATTAATAAGGACGGATACTTTGCATCACTTTTAGCGATTTTGTACATGTTTGATCTATTCCTGACCGTCACTCATCCTGAAATATTTCACCCAACCTGGTATTGCTACAACCGGATCGATTTATAGTGCTTTCTGGCAGCCTGTCAAACACAGTCTACTATAACAAGATGTAACCCACTCTCAGTTTGCCTCTCTGCAATAGAAGCGTGGGGTGTTTTTTTTTTGTTTCATGTTAAAAGCTGATAGCATTTAGGTTACAAGTCATCTCCAGTGCAGATATTTCATCTCTTTTTAACGCGTTACTGCGCGGAGCAAGGAAAAAGGCGTGTGCAGAATATCCTGCCGGTTGAACAGTATAGAATATTCCTATAAGCCACGTGATTGGTTGAAGTGTTCTTAAAATATATTTCTCCCGTTCTGTCTTTGCATAATGTAGGATTTCCCCAGTGGTGTCCAAGGTAGTTTCTACTGTAGGCCCTGTAACACCCAGACTCCCCATTGCACTGTATTATGATTTTCCTTCTGTCACTGATGGTGGACTTTTCATTTTTTAAGCCTATAATAATCTCATCTGTTTTTCATTAAGAGGCTTAACGGTGAGTCTGTCTTAAGGTCTTAAACGGCAGTGAGTCACTATGATAAATCAACATTTTCAGGATAAGTACACTTGCTCATATCTAAGATGTGAAGTAATGTTGGTTTGGATCGATGAAGATGGATCCTAAACAGTTTTGTATCAGGAGCTGCAAATAGGAGCAAAAGATAAAAAAGACTTCCATTTATTAAGACTGTATTACTTCTAATTAACAAAAATGAGTCACTTGTGCTCATATAACTGTCCAAGTTTAATTAGCTCAAAGGTATCTTGAGTTGTGAAAGGACCACTCTCACCAATCAGTGCTGTACTTTTTTGTTCAGTTTTAATACTATTAATACTTATAGCCATTTTCCTGCTAAGCTCATTTGTAGCCAGATTTATTTGGCTGTTTAATAGCAGCAGTTTTTTTTGTGGTTGTTGGTTTTTTTGTGACTTTTTTTTTTACCAAACTTGCTTGTTTATACAAATTTTAAAAATCATCATGGTGGTATTTTATGGCAGTAGAGGCTTTTTTTTGTTGTTGAGCACATTGAGATGGAATTGCTATATTTTTGACACCAGAGCGAGAGCTGATGGTACAGGTGTAAGGTGTGAGCTTCAGCCTTGTTGGTGGTCCCTTTATGTCCTGAAGCTTTGTTGGCATGACAACCCCAGTGGTTTTGTAGGTCTGTGCTGGCATTTTCTAATTACTCTCTACACACTCTGTTATAGGCCTGCAGCTAGGTTTGAACTGATATTCTATTTTTTATGGTGTCTGTGAGAAGAATGAAGAAATAAAGGACGAGTTGTGCTCACAAACATTGCAGCTGTAGTAATGTGGCATTGCCTGGTCAGAGATGGGTGTATGCTCTACTTCCATGTCTCTTAACGTTACATGTAGCCTTTTTAATGATACCTTGTGCCACAGAAGCTGTATAAGCATATTCAGATCTGTAGCGAGATGCTAACTAAATAACAGAACGAGACAGGAGAGACGTCCTCATTAGTGTCACCTTCTGCAGACATCACCCAAACATCTATTTAATTATTCTTTTATTCTTTGATTATTTACATATGTGTTCAGTATTCTTTTATTACTTGATTATTTACATATGTGTTCAGTACCCAAATGTCCTTGGCTGCTTCTGGATCTTATTACATTTTCAAACTTTCTCTTTCATTATTGTGATAATGACCAGAGGTACTGGGAGTCTGGAAATAGGAGCAAAGATCAGTTGTGTTTTAATGGAAATACAGTACCATAGATGTATTGTATAGCATTCATATTCTGTGGTTTATGATTGCGAGGTTGCACATATTATACACATAATACATAGCCCTGGAATCCATACTGTATATACTGTAAGTCTGCACTGTCTTAATATTTTGGACTTACTGTACATCTCCCACATGTTTTAATAAGTCTGTATGTATACAGTATTATTAGTGGCTGCTAATAGAAGCCATATTCAAACCCCCATTATTGATTGATTCTCAAAGGTATACTGCAGGTGTGTGACTGATATCTGTCTGGCAGTGAATGACTTAGTACACAGGAGCATGCTGTAAGGGCCTCTCATTTGTCACTGTTGCACACCTGAGTCATTTCTCTCCTTTTATGTCATAAACTTCAATATTTTTTGCTGTCCTCCCTGCCTACAGATTTATATTGTTGGTCCTGAAGTCGGTATAATTGCTCTGAATTGTGGGCTTCTGATTAGAAAACCTCAGGAAATTAAAAAGCCCCTTTAGCTCCTCAACACCAAGGCATGAGTGAAAGTATTTGTCCAGATTTCCCCAGCTAAAAAAGAGAAAATGAGATTCTGTAATTGCCGTGACAGGTACTCAACATTTTCAGTGGAGGGTTTGCAGAAAATACAACACTCATTTTTTTTTTATCAACTCCCCTTCACTCCCTCCCCTGTGCAGTAACTGCAGTTAAGTCTTATGCCTGTGAGCTGTAAGTACCCCCCACCCCATCCCCACACTCACACACCCCTTTCCGGCACACCCCCCACCACCACCACCACCACCATCCCTGTCACACTGAAGTGGTTATTTTTAGTGTTGGGGATGCAGCTCGCTCTGCCCACATCCGGCTGCACAGAGAGATTAATGGAGCAAGAGAGAAAGAGATAGAAAGGAAGCACACGTGCATATGCGCCACATGGCAGGGGGAGATTGTAGAAGCGGGCGGATGAGTGGGAAGGGGAGAGAGGGGACTGACGGCTGGCCCTGGTGGTGTGTAGAGGACAGTGTATGACAGGGAGAGAGTTGGGGCAATTGTGCATCTGAGGTGCATCTGTCCTTTTACTGTAAAGAAATAGCTTATTTTCAATGCCTTTGTCATTAAATATACATTCAGTGGTTCCATGTAAAGAGCCTTCCTTACCTCTGAGGCATGACTGCCTTGTGAGCAGCTAAAAGACCAGGAAAGTGGAATTTCCTTTAAATTTACCTAAGAAGCACACACTCCTCCACACCATGTTCTCCGGCATAAATCAGTAGCAGGTGATAATCGTCATCTCAAGGGTTTGCTGGGGTGATGCTATTTTTAGATGCCAATTTGTCCACAATGATTATTATTATGCTTGCTCTGCTGTCACCGACTAAGAAAATCACTTGGAAGATGTTTCTTTGTCAGCATCAGTTTTACCACCCTAATAATGCTCATTGGAATGAGAGGGAGTGTTTATTTAATGCTCTCTGTTACAGAGAGTTGAACTGTAGATCATGCTTCATGAAGATATTCTTCTTGCAGCAAGCGCGCACGGTAAGGGAGTGTATTGTCGAGGTCCAATTAGATTCGTTTTACTTTATTCCCTATTTTTCCTTCCTGGAATGTCATATCGGTGAAAATAAGCAATCAGCAGGGATTAAAAGCCAGAGCTCTGATTATGAATACCTCGCTGCTGAATGCAGGCATGCTGGGCATCAGCAGGGTGCCAGATTGAATGAATAATAAATGGGCTTTTGACGTCATTGGTTTTAAAAGTCAGTCCGATACCTACAGAGGTCCATGCATGGAGAAGCTGGCAGAGGCACTTCAGCCGAGCCTTATCGATTGTGTTAGACAAAATGCGGGGTTGCTCTGTGGTCCACCCTGCAGGAATACATACACATGCATCATTCATAGATGACAAGGCATATGGCCTTACTCTCACCTGCCCAAACTGTCCGTCTGGCCCTGTGACCCAGAGATCCTGGCATCTCTTACTGAACAGATGCAGTCTTTCATTTGAAGATCATGGCGTTCTGCCCAAAGAGGACAGAGGACTCCCAGGCTGCCCTCCCTTGTCTAAAATGCCAGGCTCTTGTCAATCACCAGCAATCCACGCTGTACATTAATGCACATGAGCCTAACGACAGAGACCTGCCTAGACGTGAAAGAAAACTCTTTGAATTCACCGACTGTAATATGTATGTGTAGCATGTTAGTTCTCTTTTGTTGATGGTTTCGATTCATTTCTTGTTAAATTTCTCTATTTCTTTGCAGTGAAGAAAGCCAAGCTTGATGGACCACAAGGTGAGTTGTGACCTGTGACCTGCGGATATCATCCATTTGTTAATTATCTTTTATTGAATGAAGTTGTTTCATTTAAACACAGACATACTGTAGCTTGATAAATGGTATTTGTATTCTATGCTTTGCAGAGAAATTCAACACATACGTGACCCTGAAGGTGCAGAATGTTAAGAGCACAACCATCGCTGTGCGTGGCAGTCAGCCATGCTGGGAGCAGGATTTCATGTTGTGAGTGCTTCTTGCCCTCTCTCAAGTCTTCTGTCCCCTTTTGCCTCACCATCCCCTTCCATCGTTAGCACCAGTCTTTGTAAATCTGCCTGTATAATGTTCCTTATTTGGAGGACAGTCTTTGCTGCACAGTCTGACTTGCGATTTCTTAGTTACTCCCTATACTCGTCTTCCTCGTCTCGCATTTTCTTGATACTCTACTAACCTGGGCTTTTTAAGACAATGCCCAGGTTAGTAGAGTATTTCCTTCCTTTGCAGACCATATGTCCATTTGAATTTAGGCAGGAGGCAGATAATTGCTCACAAGTAAACAACTGGGCACATACAGGCAGACTATTAAAGTATATGTGACAAAGGGAGGAGCCATAATCAACAGCCAACTTTACAAATATAGGTCTGTTTACAGATCTGGGGGAGTGTACAGTATATGTGAAAAAGAAACCTTTAATTCCTCCAGCTGGGTTAAATCAGAATGCTGAAGACTAAAGTAAATCTGACGGGCATGGAGTGAGAAAGAACAGACCTCATCAGACCTGACCCACTCATGATTGTTTGAGGCTTGAGGCTACATTAGCCGCTACGTGCATGACACATCCAAATCTCTGACAGTAGTGGTAGTTGAGTTGCATTGTGGGTAATGTAGGTGCCAAGTTTTAACGAAGAAGAAGAATGCATGGAATAAAGACTATCTTTGCTTCTGCTGCGGGTTTTTTATGCATCTCTTCATGATTTGGGAGTGCAATGTTAAATTGGCAGAGTACTCTTTTAAGTGTTAAGCTCTCTGCTCACTTTTCTTCTTGCTCTGGCTGGTATAGTAGCTTTGAAGTTTTAAGATATATTTTCACTCCTAAAGAATGAAAATATTATTAAACTGATTTCATGCAAGAAATGTGGTTTTAAATATTCAAACTTAAATGTTTTTCACATGTGTAATATGTTTGCTTTTGCAATTATGGTCATAAAATTTGTTTTGTTTTTTGACACCTCCAAGATAGTTCCATCTACATCTAGTGTGAATATCATTTGGCAGATGAAGTCTATATTCATATCTAAATAGTTTGAAATAGATGAGGCATAAATCCTGTTAGCTCACATGTATAGAGACCTCACCTCAGTGGCTCAATCCTTCAGCACACAGATGCAACACAGGGCAGCCAGGGCAGCTGTGACATTGAGACTTCCTAAAAGGAGTTATTTCTGCTTGTCTCGGATGGAGACTTCTGTTTTTATGTTTAATCGACTACAGCCATATATTAAAACCAAGCTAAAAAGCAGCTCATTCCTTCTTCACCATCTCTTTAGATCTTGCAGCATCACTCCATCCAGCCATTTGCCAGATTACTTCCCTGGCTCCCAATGAAACAAAAAGATGCTATTATTGTGGCTATTATTATGTTTTGATTCACTTACAAAAACCAGTGGGCTTGAAAAGATGCACTGTTAGACAAAGAGAGATGCTTATTGATCTGATGATCAGATTTTTAATCACTTTACAGCTGGCTATAGTCTAGGCCTCTGCTATAGGACTGAGTTCACTTCTGTTTGTCGTACAGAAATATAAACTGCTTCCCCTTTTATATCCGTGCTCTCTCCCAAATCCTGCCAGCAGCCTTGCTGACAATCACCTGCTCCATCCGTCTCCATGCTGAATGACTCATTTCTCCCAGCAGATTGAATCACAGTGCATATCCATCACCGTGCAGCGAGGTGTCGAGCCTTATCTTCACTCAGCTCTCTCTATATCATTTTACTCTCTTCAAGATGCTTTTTCCAAACTCATTTCTCTTTTTCTTAATCTGGCCCCTCTTCTGTCTGCCGAGCAGCGAAATAAACCGCCTGGATCTGGGCCTGACAGTGGAGGTGTGGAATAAAGGGCTAATCTGGGACACCATGGTGGGCACCTTATGGATCCCCCTGCGCAGCATACGGCAATCCAACGAGGTACACTCACTTCCTCTCTCTCTCTCTGGCTCAGATGTCTCCCAGCATAAGGCTTCATTTGCTACACTAACTACTCATGTACATCAACATTTCAGTCCAAGCCATGAAAAACATAGTATTTAGTATTATAAGTATCATTACCATTATGTGAGACTTTATGATTTGATTTGATTTGCTTTGAAAAGTACCAACATGTAATGAAACAGCAAGCGATACACTGGAGATTATAAGACATAAGACATTTTAGCTGGTTTATCATTGCATAGGAGGTGTGAAGGTTGTCTTCAAGATGGTTAGTATGCATTAGAAACGTGCATCTGATTTATTTAAGCCAGTGAATTAGTTTGAATTAGTTTAATAAGCCATTTAGTTAACTGAGATACTAAGATATCATTTCAGAATGATAAAGCAAGTAGGAAACTGCACACGTATTTACTTGGCTGCAGGCTGATGGTTCTCAGCAGTGATGACGTTCTGTCAAACTGTGATGAGGTTCATTTCATTAGGTAATTTTTTCCCGATCTAAGGATGCTGTCCTTTTCATTTAAAGGAATAATTGAAAACTTGGGGAAATGCACTGATTGGCTTTTTTTCACAAGAGTTAGATGAGAAAATCGGTCAAGTGTGAAGCTACAGCCAGGAGACGATTAGCTCAGTTCAAACATGGGAAGCTGGAGGAAACTGCTAGCCATAATCTCTGAAGAGTGGAATAATTAGAATATGGTATAATATGTCTACCGGCACCTCCAAAGATTACTAATTGTGTGTAATTTTTAAATTGGTATAAATGTTCAAATTATAAATTGCCTTTTTGCAATAGTTCATGTGCTGTAACCAAGAACAGTGACTTCCAGGAATCTTGTTGTCACTGTGAGATTCGCGCTTTAGTCCAAAGCTAATGATAGACTGATAATAAAACTGAATTCCCATTTTTTTTCACTTCATGACCTTATATTAAACAATCTAGATCTAGAATTCAGAGGAATGAAAGTCGTCCAAGAACATATTTGTATTTATTCAATAAGTATAGTTGCAGGCTTATTTCTCTGCCCATCTTATTCTCTTTTTTTTTCCAGGAGGGTCCTGGCCAATGGTTGACCCTGGACTCCAATGCGATCATGGCTGAGAATGAGATCTGTGGAACCAAAGACCCAACCTTTCACCGGCTTCTGCTCGACACCCGTTTTGAACTGCCTCTAGGTTTGCCTTGTCAGAATAGTCGTATTCATCCAATATTTGTTGCACTTTGCTTCATTTATGCAAGTAAGATGAGAAAATACAATTCCTACTGTTGCTAGTATTTAGTACTATTACTACAACACACAACTACTGTTGGACCACTATCATTATTACCACTGGTACCACATCTAGTGCTGCTACTCCTAATACTACTATATTAACTACCAATGTTGTCACTATTACTCTAGACTGACACATCATTCTTGATCCTGGAAACAACAGTTGGCAAAACAACACAACACAAGGTATTTGATGTGCTGAGTAGAGACACATGTTGAGTGTTTGTGTTGTGTGCTGCAGATATTCCAGAAGAAGAGGCCAGATACTGGGCCAAGAAACTTGAACAGCTGAACGCCATGAGAGATCAAGATGTAAGATCCACATCATCTAGTTATCTCTCCTTTTGAGTATTTTTTCACAAACCCTTTAATTCTCTGTGTTTCCCCTCCACCTCTTTTTTATCTTCTGTACAATCTAACGACACTCTGTGATAGCCGATAACTGCAGAATTGCTCTTAAAATTTGACAGCAATTTTCCTCAGAAGAAGTGCCGGGTGTTTTTTCTAAGATGTCTGTCATGATGATTGTTTTTTTTCCCTTTCAGTATGCCTATCAAGAAGAACAGGAGCGACCGCTCCATGCACCATCCACACAGTGCTGTGAGTGTCAAGCACCACTTCTGCATTCACCTCCTCCTCTTCTGGCCCCTGCTGTGTCCTTTTTATGCCTCCTGTTTTTCCTCTCCTCACTCCCAGGGCTCTATCACACTGACTTGTTCTGAGAACAGGACCAGTCAGGAGGTAGAATGAGGCTAATAGATAAAGCAAGCATGGACAGAGGGATGCAAATCACGCATGCAGGCCTGTCAGAACACTAGTATGACTTTTATGTGCTAGATGTGTGACGAATGTGAACTGACATATACTTGCCAGACACACTTCATCCTGCCTGGCTGACTGGCTGTCTGTCTAGTGGTGATGACACAGGGAGCAGGTGGACAAGTGTGTAGAGTATGAATTTGTGGATAGAAGGGTTGCGTAATGCTTTTTGTGTGCACAGAGGAGATAATCGTTACATAGCAGCACCAAGGCCAGCAGCATTTACACAAAAGCTTATTTTGATCCAAGCTTCTCTAATGATCTTGTGTTTTTCTAGACTCACAGTACTCACACACATGCACATACATGCTGAGGAAGTCTCTTCACACATATTTACATTTGAAAGTGTCGATCAGCGCTGCAAAGATCTACATATTTGTTTGCCTTCCTTTGCAAACTGCTGATGTGTTTAATTTGTGGCCCAAACCTAATTTGGTTTTTCCAACCCTTTATCTCCTTGCAGGTAATTGGAGTCTGTGGGGAGATCAGCAAAGTAAGTTTCTTTCATGTGCTTCTGCTAATGACTTGGAGTAATTCTACATTTATTGTCCATGTCTCAGTTAATGTAATGATCTCCTTGTGTAGCTTTCCTCAGAGACCATTAGCTGTCACGAGAATATATTTTTTTCTCCACACATCCTGTCTGAACTTCCTTTCAGCTTCTATCTATATTCTCCTGATGGAAGAAATAAATTCATATGTTTTTTTCCCCATGCACTCAAAGCAACAAGCTTAACAGCAACAGTGGATTTTAGAAGGAAAATTTAGTTTTGTCCTGGGTCTTGCTTTTAAGGTTACATACATATAACAGATACTACTTAAGACTGAAAAAAGATTCTGCGGACTACATACAGATTATATATAATCAATATTCACTATTCTCCTAAAAGTAGTCTTGAATTTAAGTGAAAAATGGAAATAGATCAGCCTCTTTGTAGTAAAGACTCAACAGCTATCTATCAGAAAGTATCAGGTAGGTATAAAATTTATATTTTATTTATATTTTATTTATAAAAAGGAATCTATAAAAGACATTTAAAATGATGTTAAGTAGTGTTACAACACTCGAAGTGATCGTGATTGGAGTGCAAATACTGTGCTATGAGCATGAGTGTAAATATTGGCCGTTGTGAAAGGTTTGTGTGTGACGTGGTGGTGCATGAGTGGGTCAGACACAAGACCTTCATAAAAATGGCTGCGCTTTGAGTCCCTGAAGCCATAAAACTGTGTCTATTATTAACTGTTAGACTTATTTGGGTTGTTACCACCTTTTTACTTTTTTCAGTTTGCAGTAGCAGTTTGGTTTGGCATAAGGCATCAAAACTATTTGGTCATGTGCCCACTGGGTGTAAATAGCCATATTGGATATTTCACCTCAAATGCAAATGGTATTTTTGACTAAAGATACTTTGGTGTAAATTGCATTGGCCATTTTTTATGCCCTTGCCAAAAGGGGCATAATGTTTGACCCTATTCTGTCCGTTGTGGTATAGTCTGTCCTTTTCTCCTCAACAACCGCTGCATAGAATTCAGTAAAATTTCAAACATGCTTTGCAGGGCCCTAAAGGTGTGCATCTCATAATTAGGGATGACTTTTAAATTTTGGGGCTCATTTGAATGTAGGCAGTTTTGATGTTTCATGTTTGCTCACATTCACCTATGCTAGGGGCTATGGAGTTTTTCCATATATTTTCAAGTTATAATATTTGCTCATATTTTTTGATAGTATTTAAAAATAAGCAACCCTCCTTTACTCGTTTCGTTCATGTTTTGTCCCCACATTTCCGAAATCAAACCTGACATATCAAAATAGTCGGAAGTTAAATGGATTTGTTCAAACACATGATCCTAAATGCAAATTTCATAGGTTAAAACATGAAAAACATCAGAATTATACATTTACGACATAAACACTGCCACAGCGTCCTCATCTCGCCTCCTCATCTTGTCCCATCTCCTGCTGTGGTTGTGTGAACAGACGAGGATCCAGACAGCGCGGTGGACGACAGGGACAGCGACTACCGCAGTGAGACCAGTAACAGCATTCCACCTCCCTACTACACCACCTCCCAGCCCAATGCTTCCATGCACCAGTATCCCATGAGGCAACAGCACTACAGACACTCCTACAATGACGAAATCCATGAGCTGGACTACGACCACAGAGCCATGAGGTAACAAGCAGCCTACAGCCACCATGTAGCTGCAGCTGAAACTGGGTGGTTGTCGTTTCATGCGATTCCCACGGCGGGTTGTCAGAATGTGTCAGCAACAGGGAGAGAAGTTTTGTTTTGTTGAGACAGGAAGAGAAACAAAACAAAAAAAAAAATGTTGTAACACCATACTTCCCATTTAAAACAAGCATCCCTGTGTGAATAACTCCACTTGGAGTTTAGCGTTTAGCCCTGAGACAGCTCAGCCCCTGCAGCTTTGTTTTGTTTCACTGTCTTGTACATGGTAACATGTTGTCCCACTGTGCTCTCCTCCTCTAGAGAAAATCCCTGGCCTCAGTGTATACAAGCATTCTGGGGCGCTCAGTTCTTGTATACAGGTCATGTGTGTGAATGTGTGTGCGCGTGCCTGCATCTTTGTGTGCATGTTGAGTGTGTGAGCATCGGAAAACCCATGTGATCTCTTCTGCACGACAAATGCAGTTAATAATAATGCAAATGAATCGCTGACATGATAGCATGTGTGAACGTTTCTAGACTTGGTTTTGAAAGGCAGCAGATGATGAGAATTCATGCATTGCTCAGAAAATGTGAAGCATAATGGTTGACCTTTAAGTTCGATGAGGTTTAGATGGTTAACATACATCTTCAAGTGCTCAACCTCAGTGAGAGGTTTTTGTGCAGAATCTTAACGGCCATTTAGAGACGCCTCCCTTTGCGTGACTGATGGGGGACAAAATCTAATGAGTATATCCAATATGTATTTTTTGTATAATCGTTATTAAAAAATGTTTTCCATAGACATTGTTTCCTTGCTGTGCTGCAGTGGAGGGACAGTAAAACAAAGATCATAATAACTTCAGATTAATCTTAAAATTGACTTTGGCACAGCGGATTTTGTCCCCCATCAATTATATTGTGTGCACAATAGAAAGGCGTCTTTTAATTGCCACTATGAATAGAAGGACTACATGATGACGACAGCAAGCCAGACCTGCTTCACAGTTCACATGAACACTTGAGTGTTATTTCATGACAGCCTTGGAAAAATGTGAGCTTATTGTTTAAGCGGTGCAGAGGCTCAGTTTGGTTAGAGCTTTCTTTTGAAAGATTTGCATTGAGCTCTACTGATGCTCCTCTCCCACCTCTCCCCTCCTCCCCACCTCCCTCCCTACTCCTCTTGCCAGACGCTATGATAGTTTAGACTCGGCCACCAACGGGCGCAGCGATATCGACTCAGGCTCAGGGTCGAGCCGGCGCACCAGTCGTCAGTATTCTCTAGACAGTAGGCATTCACTGTCCGATAGGTGGGTCTCTGTACCTCCTCTCCAACTCCTCTTACTCTTCCTTCTCCTGCTCCGGCCTGTGACTCCGTCTCGCTGTGACGTCAGTAGTGGACTTGTCCCGTCCTCCTCGCTCGCTGTGCTTGCATGCATGCGCTCTTACCCTTTCTCTGTATATGTATATTCTATACTTTTTACAGAAATCCTCTGGTCCTGCATCTATATTTACTGTGTTCCTGGTGAAGAATCACAAATCAGTATCACAAATGATTATCATACTCATCTTCACCATTGTTGAACTCCTCTGCCCAGTCTTGTATGTGATAATGTGGGCGAGCGACTGACAAGATGAGTGTATGTGTGTGTTGTTTCGTAACAGTCGGAGACAGAGATTTGTATGTTTGTGGAAGAGCCTGTGTGAATCTGTGAGCGTGAATCTTTGTTGGAACGGCCTGTTATTACAGCCTCATCCTGAACACGGGTCTTATTCTGGGTGTCCCACACTTGATAATTATACACATTATTTTCCTCTCGTAAGACAGCAGGAGGCCTTCAGTCCAGTAACAGGGCCTTAGCAGAGCGGTCAGGACATTTACATAATAGTTCAACCATTCTGTTTTTAGTCTTTTTGCAAAGACAAGGGGCAGACATGTATTTAGATGCCACACACATTTGTGCAAGCATTTGTCACTGTCTGAGTAAGTCTTTGTGTTGGATGAGATGGTGACATAGTTGATGATTAGAAAAAAGTGGTGTCATGATTGAGAGTTTGTGTCCATTCACCTGTACTTGCATATCTCTTATTGGTGACAGCCCAGAGCCATAATACAGTTCTCCTTTTCTGTTCCATGCATTATTGAACCAACATCAGACAATATCGAGACAATAAAGTGTGAGTCACTGTGTGTGTGTGTGTGTGTGTGTTTGCATGTGTCTCAAATCTTTTAATGACTCATGGTTTGTTTCAATGTCTAACAGTCTCATTCATCATTGTGAATGGATATTATTTATCTGTAAAAGGGGACTGTTTTTGTTCTGCCAGGCTAATAAATTACCCTCAGCCTCTTTCATTTAAATAGGTCTATTTAAAACTTATGTATGATTTGTGTTTCTGTGTTCTCTTTTCCTGTTGATTAGCTTTCTCCCTCCTTGACCCCAACACAAGTTCCTTAAATGTTGCTGTGACAGCCAAACTCCTTATAGTCTAAGTGTGGGAACTCCTCGAGTTTGCCTTAAAACCTGTGTGATTGTGTTCATATAACAGGTGTGTGTATTTCCCCCTCCCTTCAGCCCTACAGACAGTCGTTACGCCTCGTCAGGCGAGTTGAGTCGAGGCAGCTCTCAACTTAGCGAGGAGTTTGTTCACGAGGACGGCGAGAGCTTGCGAGGGTCAGAGTTCTACGATGAAAATGACTCCTACCACTCCTGCCACTCCTCAGTCAGCTACGGCAAAGAGGATTCACCAGGCTGGGATGGTGATGACCCCCAAGGCATCTACAGCGATGAGGGAGACTACCTCAAAGATGGAGGGGAAGAGGGGGCTCTGTACGCCGAAGAGGAGGCTGACATGTATGGGGCGGAAGGAGAGTACAACTATGAAGATGAGAATGAAATGCCTTATGAGGAAGATGAAGACATGTATCCACCTGACGGCACTCTTAGCGAAGACCAGGAGCCACCCTACACCCCAACACCCACAAGCACTGCCCCCACCCAGTTGCCCCCCACAGATGGTCTGTCCTCCACCAGGCCACCACTGGAGAAGCAGGCATCGTTGCATCAGCAGCGTCCAGCCCATGATCACCTCCAGCCCCCCAGCACAGCTCCTGGTCTACCTCCAGTCACACAGGACGACAAACTGCCCCCTTTCGGAGCTGATTCCACCAAGCCTGCATTTACACTCACCCAGACAGCTCTGTCTACAACCACTACATCCACCCTCACAACTATATCACAGGTCTCAGCTCCAGATACAAAGCCCCTGGAGCCTGAGTCCAAGTCTGAAGTGCTGCTGGAGGAACCCCAAGCCCCCGAGCAGCCTTCTGCAGCAGAGAGTGTCCCTCCAGTTCCTGAAGAGAAAACAGAGGAGCCGTCTGTTCCGAGGTAAGGCTTTGTACACGGTCAGCTTCATAGTGTTAGAATACAGTTTTAACACACTGTCAACACTACAATTTGGTACAATAATTAATTGTTCGATGCAGAGACATTCATCTGGCACATACAGTATATGCACTTCATTAAACAACAACCAGCAGGGATCACACAGCCTGAAACACACATAGGAAAAATACTGTGCAGATGAACCATTTTAGTAAGACAGCTAATGAAATTTTAAAAATGATTACCGTACCTTACATCTGTTTTCTCCTTGGCAAACACTTTTCATTGCGCCAAGCTCCATGGTGGATATTTGTACATTATAGTTAACTTTCCAATTAAAGGGCATCTCCTGTAATTCAGTATTGCACTTCCACAATGTTCGAGGACATTGACAAATAAACTTAAGTCAGTGTGAAAAGCCAGTGAAGTAGCGCTTTAATGAGTTTACTACAAGTTCATGCAGTATATGAATAAACTCTGTGAAAATGTTGGTCCTTCATCAATCCTTCTTTTAGCTTCCATAAGAGGGAAATGATGGAACCTGGACCGGCCAGAGCCAAAGCCAACTGGCTTCGACTTTTCAGCAGAGTACGGCTACAGCTGCAAGAGGTACAGCCTCCGTGTGTGTGTGTGTGTGTGTGTGTGTGTGTGTGTGTGTGTGTGTGTGTGTGTGTGTGTGTGTGTGTGTGTGTGTGTGTGTGTGTGTGTGTGTGTGTGTGTGTGTGTGTGTGTGTGTGTGTGTGTGTGTGTGTGCGTGCGCGTGCGTGCGTGTGTGTGTGTGTGTGTGTGTTTGTTAGTGTGTCTTTGTGGACACGGGTGGACATTTGTGCTATGTGCACTCATTCCTGGTGAATGCCTGAGCTCACAAGAGTTGTTAATATAAACTGAAAAGTCTCACTGACTTGTTGCATCAGTTCCCGCATGTCCTACTGTTACTGTATTTTTATTTTTGTCCCAGCTTTTGTTGACTGGTCCACCATGTTTTAAAGTTATTTGTTGGTTATTGCTATGGATTATGTGCTTATTTAATAGTTTCTGTTTACCCCTTGCACTGTTTTGCCATTTCATTATTTTCTTTTCAGTTGTTTGCCATCCTCGTAGCAATTTGCATGTTGTCCATTCTGATTACCCACAGCTGGAGCAGATGCTCAGGTGGGTGCAGCCAGTGGTGTGTTTATCAATCAAAGTTATATGGTATGTATCCTGTGTGGCTCATATACCTTTAAGGAGAGACTATTGACACAATCATGACGTCGTCTGTGCGCATAGTGACGTGAGCATCAATGCTGTATGTAATTCTTAACCAGGCAGGCAGACAAAGAACATGTCTTTGATAAACAGAGCAGATAGAATTAGAAGAATGATTACACAGATGGCCATCTGGCTGTAATCTATTTTAACTATGATTCTCAAACACAGAGAAGCCACTGATATTGTCAATAATCAGAAAGACACAGCTCAGCCACACCGCTCTCCCGATCATCCCCTTTTCCTTTTTCTTTCTATCTCCCACCACTTGCACCACTGTTGTATTATTCATTTGTGAATTCTGGGAACACTTGCAGTCATTGTGGCCACAACAACTAGTGAAACACACCATGGAAAAGTGCTCTTATAGCTAAGGAACACAATACAATGTCTCCCAATTCTGTTCATCTCAGTACAAAGAACAATATAAAAAGGACTATGTAAAGCAGTGTAATATACTGTGCTTCTCTTATGGCACCCTGCTGCCTCTCTTTCTCATCTCATCTCTCTGTTTCCACTCAGGCCCGAGGAGAAAGTGTTGGCATCGCCTCTCTGCTTTTATCAGCAGGGTAAGTAACCGTGACACTCTTACTACTATGGTAATTGAAAATCTATAACTTACCAACCAAAGGCAAGGCCATGGCCTTAAAGTCTGAATCCATTTATTGTCTTGTTGATTCACCATGTCCAGACCCAGGTTAATAGCCGTAGCTGAAATAATAGCTTGTGTCAAATCCTGCTCTGTGCATGTTTTGTCTCCAGGATGGGTGGCGCTCTGTATAGCATTGACAGCATGCCAGACCTCAGGAAGAGGAAAGCCATGCCTCTAGTCAGAGATCTGGTGAGTTTCTGCACTAATCTCTTTATATTATGCTAAGTGTCTCATGTCTCCCAAGTCCATCTATCACTCAGCTCTGCAGTCAGTGCCCTCATCTATCAGACCTGCTGTTGTTTTCCTTCTGATTCTCTGCATCATCTCTCAGCTTATCTCTACTTTATTCGTCTTTTTTTAATCATCTCTCCTTTTGTACTCCTCTTCATCCCCGTCTTTTAACCCACTGTTCTACATCCACTCCAATTACAGACTATACATTTTCCTGCTATTACAGCATGGCAGGGTGAGCTTCATGGCTAAAGGGCCACATGCAAGGCCAGAGGTTTCCTCACTGATGTTTACCTGATGCTGCCATATAACAGACCTTTTATTAGCCCACCCTGCCATCATCCATATGATTTTTTGAAATTGCCTCATTAGAGACAAGAGTGTGAGAAAAGTGAATCCGCTAGAGAAAGCTATTATTCATTCATACAAGTCCCTTAGAGAATCATGTATCATTACACAGCAAGTTGTAGCTTTTCACAAATAAAAGACAAACCTGAACAGAATAGTTTCACTAGTTAGTAGTGAGTAGTTTCAGGAGTTAGTAGTATGGACTGGTAATTTAATTCTATTACCTTTATTCAAATTGCAAGAGGTCCAGGTCACATCTCCTCCCCTTCGGATCTCTGAGTCTGAGGTCTCTAATCCTAACCAATAATAATAATAACAATAATAATAATAACCCCTGAGATATGAACCCAGGTAATATGGGAGAGAGTTAGCCAAACATAACACCAATTCTCTTGATACCTTTCTATAATATGAGCAGACCCTGCACCTGGTGAAGCTCAATCTCGCCAATGTCTTTGGTGACAAAAGTTAACAGTAGGCCTAATAATAGGCCTATGTCGAAAAAGCTTCATAGTCTGGATGGAAGCCTCTCGCAGTCTGGATTTGGCCCATGGGCCACCATTTGGTAGCCCTTGCTGTATACAGAGCCAGGCTTGCTATTTCCCTCATTCTTTCCAGTCTTTGTGCTAAGCTATGCTAACTGACTGCAGGCTATATACAGTATCTATGATTAGCAAACAGATGAGAGTGATTTCAGTCTTCTCTAAATCATGTCTCATGTAATAGATCAGACAGGGTGGGGCTCTGGCTAAATGAGCTGCGATGACAGGCTTTTTCATTCACAATTGAAACACTCAGGTCTGGTTGATGGCTTACATCTATGGATTCACCTCGTTTGATTACTCCTCCCCACCCTCACCCCATGATTTTATATGGATGTCCGTACTAATTTCGTCATAATGATTGCCATATACGCACATTTCTCAACATCTCTTTTGCATTTTTAAGCTTCTGTGTAAGTCCCCCCTTCTTGCCTTTTTCTAATATTAAATATCTCCCTTGTTCCTCCCACCTTCACTGCACTGCCACAGGCTATGGTGAGTAATACCAACATCATTTGATATCAGAATACTTCAAGGTTTACTAGTTTCATTGTCTCAACAGTGAGCTGATCACTCTTATAGGAGGAGTCACTTTAGACTCTGCAGGTGTCTCCTGTGGTTTGCACTAATTATTCATTGTAACATTGCCAGACAGTAAAAATACACATTGCCTCATAACTGCACTGAGATTTGTCTTCATAAAAAAATAATAATATATTGAGGTTGGAGCTGAAAGAATCTGACCCCTCCTCTCTCCTGCCACTCAGTCATTAGTGCAAAACTCCAGGAAGGCAGGAATCACCTCAGCCCTGACGTCTAGCACCCTGCATAACGAAGAACTGGTCAGTGCTCATTTACAATATTAATTTACATCTAGCCAAAAATAAAACATTTTAGCACAATCAACACTCTGCTGAACCTTTGCTTCTCTGTGCTGTGTGCTTGTAGAAGAGTCATGTCTACAAGAAGACCCTCCAGGCCCTCATATATCCCATCTCCTGCACCACCCCACACAATTTTGAGGTGTGGACAGCCACCACGCCCACTTACTGCTACGAGTGCGAAGGACTGTTGTGGGGTATTGCTCGCCAAGGCATGCGCTGCACCGAGTGTGGAGTCAAATGCCACGAGAAGTGCCAAGATCTTCTCAATGCGGATTGTCTGCAAAGTAAGCAAAATATTGAAACCCATGTTTAGCTCCTAAGGCATTGGTACGGAACTGGATTAAAAATTGAAGAATAGATTTGGTACCACTCTCATGCCTGAGCATGACATACAAAGCTGCAGCCAGAAGACAAGTAGTTTAGCTTAGCATAAAGACTGTAAACAAAGGGAAGCAGTTAGCCTGGCTCTGTCCAGAGGTTTAAAACATGTATACTTATTTTTTCTGCAGATTAGACAAATGAGATATAATGTGTTGATTAGTGAGCTTCAATGTTGCTGGGAGGCCGATTTTATTAGCCTCACACAGAGCCAGTCATTAATACAAATATAAGAGAGATATCTTCTCATCTAACTCCAGGCACGATAATAAATAAGTCTTATAAGTCTTACTCCCAAAATAGCTTATTTCTTAAAATTAACTAAATTGGCTTTTCATAGCCAATAGCATTCTGGGATATTCAACTGTTAAAGCTCTAAAGCTTCGATGTCATGTTGTATTAACACAGTGGGCAGCGAGAAAGGATGCTAAAATACAGCATATGATGTTTAAAGGAGCTGAACGACCATTTGTTTTATAAGACTCTATGTTTTAGACTTGTTGTGTAACAGAGCTGGGGTTTTTTCTTCTTATTAATAATAAGAAACTATCCAGTCCATCTGTTTCCTCTTATCTGTCCTCATCACTCTCTCACTCCTACTTTCTTATGCACTTTGCTTTCAAGAGAGGATATTAAAAGTCATTTGTCTTTTGTGGTTATCTACCTCTCTCTTTACTCAGCATTTCAGGGCTCTGCAAGTGTGTCTGCCTGTCATGGATGAAATATAGACAACTTTTTCTTCACCCACACAGCCCTCCTCTCTGCTCTGTTGTTGTTTCCCTTTAATTTGTAGAAATGCATCCTCCATGCAATTGTTTTTTTTTGTTATCATTAATGACTGTATGGCAGTTTGAGGCCATCTTATATCTCTCATATGATGCCACTTCTGTTTGCTCTTACACTTCCTTTTGTTCTTCATCTTGATTTAATTTCTAACCAGGAGCGGCAGAGAAGAGCTCTAAACATGGTGCGGAAGACCGAACCCAGAACATCATTATGGTTCTTAAGGACCGCATGAAGATCCGCGAGAGGAACAAACCTGAGATCTTTGAACTCATTCAGGAGATGTTTGGCATCATTAAGGCCACCCACGTCACGCAGATGAAGCAGATCAAGCAGAGTGTGCTCGATGGCACCTCTAAATGGTCAGCGAAGATCAGTATCACAGGTGAGAGTGGAGTCAAATTAGTGAAGTACAGTAGTGTTGAACGGAGATAGAAATCACCATCACCATCGAAGTCAGAGGAGACGGCACGTGTCAGGTGTTTGTGTCTATAAAAACAGTCAAGCCAGTGTTCGTGAGAAGAGAGCACACGTGTTGTTTGTGGGGCAGTAGAGCAGTAGGTCAGATGATTTAAGAGGCATCTGTTTGCATCCAAACACACACACACACACACACACACACACACACACACACACACACATACAGTAGCTGACCAGTTTGCCATTTTCTTCCTAGTTTTGTGTGCCCAGGGTCTACAAGCCAAGGATAAAACAGGTTCCA
The DNA here is from genome assembly GCA_037577475.1 of Chaunax sp. Z400. Taxonomy (NCBI): domain Eukaryota; kingdom Metazoa; phylum Chordata; class Actinopteri; order Lophiiformes; family Chaunacidae; genus Chaunax; species Chaunax sp. Z400. The sequence continues at coordinate 12,139,197 of CM075188.1, forward strand.
GTGATCCTTATGTGACTGTCCAGGTGGGAAAGACCAAAAAGAGGACCAAGACCATCTATGGCAACCTCAACCCTGTCTGGGAGGAGACATTTAACTTGTGAGTCAAGACTCCATGGAATAATAAGTGAAATGTGTATTATTATTATTATTATTATTATTATTATTATTATTATTATTAATATTACTATTATATAATCATTATTATTATTATTATCATTATTATATTATTAATATTACTATTATATAATCATTATTATTATTATTATTATTATTATTGTTGTTGTTATCATTATTATATTATTATTATTAATATTACTATTATATAATCATTATTATTATTATTATTATTATCATTATTATATTATTATTATTAATATTACTATTATATAATCGTTATTATTATTATTGTTGTTGTTATATTATTATTATTATATTATTATTATTATTGTTGTTGTTGTTGTTGTTATTATCTTTAATGAGTCATGTTGATAATTAATCTGCTCTTCTTTCCAACTGTCAACGTTACTGCTATATTTTGTGGCTATGGCTGACTCTCTGGTACCGTCTGTTTAGCGAATGCCACAACTCCTCAGACCGCATCAAGGTGCGAGTGTGGGATGAGGACGACGACATTAAGTCTCGCGTGAAGCAGAAGTTTAAGCGGGAGTCGGATGACTTCCTCGGTCAAACTATCATTGAGGTCCGCACCCTGAGCGGAGAGATGGACGTCTGGTACAATCTGGGTGAGTTGAATCAGATACAGTATTGATACCACAGCTTCTTACTGCTACGATCAGCTCACCTAACCTTGCAGTTACATGACTAACATGTTGTTTAAATGCATTGCTGTATGTCCTATGCTCTCTGCAGACAAGCGTACAGACAAATCAGCTGTGTCTGGAGCTATCCGCATGCACATCAATGTAGAGATCAAAGGAGAGGAGACGGTTGCTCCCTATCACGTTCAGTACACGTGTTTGCATGAAGTAAGCTCAATGTGTGTGGCAGAAAGTAATGACATTGATATATTCAAGAGCTGCATTTAAATAATGTTGATGTACTTGAGTTTTGTATGCATTTTATGAAATCTTACACTCCACCGCAACATCTTTGGAAATGTTTAAAATTTTCCTCCACTATGCCATATGCTATAAGGCAATGTTTCATAACCCCACATATATGGCAGGCGGTATATTAGGGTTACCCTTGCCTGTACATCTGTCTCTATATACATCCAACAAGTTTGATAGGTAGTCCAGTTGATCCACATCTCCTCATAAACCACTGGACAGAATTCAGTGAAATTTCCTACATACTTTGTAGGGCCCCTACACATGTGCATCTCACAACTGGTTGCATTAATTTACTTATCTGTACATTTTTAAGCACAAATTAACTTTTTTTAATGCCATTCTGCTATTATTTGCTGTCATAGAGGTTATGGTCTATGGTCCTTTTTGTTTCAATAGCTGGGGCATCTTTGTCCTTGAACACAAACTTTTCTAGTTTACAGAATAAAATAAAGAACTTTTGTAACATGTGAACCTTTACAACCAAACAAAAAAATACAAAACACACATATCTCGGCCATTGTTTTGTGTGTTGTGCAATGTTTGTGTATCAACATGCACAACACTATGCAGACCATGCCTTTGACTGTCTACAGTCTTGACTATATACTGATGTAAACACTGCACACTAATGGAAGACTGGGCATTGAAATGAAATATTTGGTTAGTGTGGGAATTTATATTTGAACTACTGTGTGTACCTGTGTGTAAACTCCTAATGAACCATGCCAAACAGCTTCATGATGTTCAGTTTCGTAATGGATCCATTTCAAATTTAGCTTAAGTCTATACACCATGAAGTTTGCTTTGCTCTCACAGGATAAAGATCACTTCCAGACGTAGGACATATCTCTCTTGACTGATAGAAAACTCTGCTGATGGATTGCAGACCAGTCACAGCCCGTATGAAGCCATTACTCGACCCATTACTCAACAGCTCATTTCAGCTGAACCGTAACAGACAAACGACCACTGTTAATGCTTCACATAAGTGACCATAAACCACGTCGTCAACTCACAATGTTTTACAGTATCATAATGTTTTACGGTTGCGAAGTCAAGACATCACTTTGTTTAAGCTGAATAATGTCGTTTCATGGCTTTTTATGTGGTGCAGCCATTTAGATATAGTCTGATCATATCATAGGTTGTCATCTACTCTGTACAAAGACACATAGAGAAAGTTTGATTATAGCTTAGAGCATACTCACCTCTGCTTCATGACTATAGAATTAATGATAATCATTGTAATTATTTATTATTATAATAATAATTTTTGCTGGTTTGTAGAACAACCATGGTCAAACACGTTCTCATCCTGTCATGGCTATTCCTCCCGTTGCCTAAACATATATATCCCTAAAAATGACAAACCTCTCAATGCCATTTACCAACCCTAAATTGCTCTTTTGTAAACCTACAGTCTCTATATTTTTGCCATGTCTCTTCTAGCTCCTCACTTCTATATTTCCTCTCACTCTCTCTTTTTGCTACACGTCTCCTTCAGTGCTCTCTCTCACGTTTTCCTACTCTCCTTTTTGTAGAACCTCTTCCACTATGTGACAGACATCCAGAACAACGGTGTGGTGAAGATCCCTGATGCCAAAGGGGACGATGCATGGAAGGTCTACTTTGAGGAGACTCCCCAGGAGATTGTAGATGAGTTTGCTATGCGTTATGGAGTGGAGTCCATCTACCAGGCCATGACGTATGTGACTGTCTGAAAGCCTGACTTCAGAATATCATTATTTTTGAAAGAAGACCCTGTGTGTTTGCGTGCATTGTTGGTTGCTTCCACACATACAGCTATCTATACGCTGACCTGTGTGGGCTTACATGTCTGTCTCTCTCTTTTTTGCAGTCACTTTGCTTGCCTGTCATCTAAGTACATGTGCCCAGGAGTGCCTGCAGTGATGAGTACACTTCTGGCAAACATCAATGCCTACTATGCTCACACCACCCAGGCAACAAACAACGTCTCTGCCTCTGATCGCTTTGCTGCTTCTAACTTTGGGGTGAGTCAGAAACATTGAGCAGAATCAATAAATGCAGGAGCTGCTTGTAGAAAAGACACGGTATCAAAAATAGGTAATTTTTTTCTTTGTTGCAATCATAATTTCCTTTTTTTACAATAAGCTCATTTGATATCCTTGTGTTGAATGACTCCACATGTATACATTAAGCAGTGTGGTGTGTCTACTGTATGTGTGGTAATGAGAAAATGTGTGACCATGTGTGTTGTAATGCCCACAGAAAGAGCGATTTGTCAAGCTCCTGGACCAGCTTCACAACTCTCTGAGGATTGACCTGTCCATGTACCGAGTAAGATTGCTCCCCATCTTCCTGTTTGCGTTAGAATTATCTTTAATAAACTGAAGGGATTTAAAAATGCATCACTCAATTTTTGGCCTAATTTGAGAATATCTTTTCTCTATTTTAACATTGGTTGCAGATCTATATGTAGGACAGGTTTTGTGATAATTCTCAAAATACAAGGTTTGGTTACACTTGACTGATTCTTAGGGAAATCATCATGGCTGTGTTTAACTAAGCCCAAATGACCACTCCCTTGTCAAAGTAACCCTCCCCTATAAAACATTATAATAATAATTTTATAATAATAACCTAATAAAAACACTAAACCCTTTTTAGTGTTTTTATTATGTCTTTGTTTTTGTCACTGATTAAATGAAGATAATAATAAGGAACAAATTAATAAGGAACAAAATACGAATTCTTAATTTCATACCACACAAATTTGTTTATGTACACAGTGGTACATTTTTAAATCCCTTGAGTGTAGTACTGTACACAACGACTGTGAAGTAGAACTACTTGGTAAAGAATCAACCCTCCCCTCTTCTTTTTCTCTACTGTGCTTCTCCTTTCTTTCTGTGCTTTTCATTCTCTTCGTCTTTCTCTTTGTGAGAAACCGTAGAAGCAAAGCAGGCGGACGTGTTAATTAGAGTGACAGCTCCTCTAAAACATGCACAGACTTATTCAGGAAACACTGCACGCCCACACAGTAACAAGTGGTGGAAATTGCAGTGGAAATTGTGTTGCCGTGCTGGATCATGCCCATGGACACAAACACACACTTGGACAATGATGGATGTGTTATGTCTCACTGTATTTTCTTACCTGTCTGACTGCAGAACAACTTCCCTGCCAGCAGCCCAGAGAGGCTGCAGGACCTCAAATCCACAGTGGACCTCCTCACAAGTATCACCTTCTTCAGAATGAAGGTATCATCCCTCCCTTTGTCTGCCAAACTATAAATATAGGATGTAATGGACTTCACCCACCGAGTTTTAAAACTCTACTATGAAAAGCAAAAAAAAGTTGTTTTTTTTAATTCCACATAAAGTTTTCATTTTCCACATAAAGACACATAAAGTAAAATAACAATCCCAAAATCACAGAGGACATGTACACATTGACTGCCTGGATTCCATGGATTTCACTAATGTCTTAAACTCATTAAGGGTCACTAAACTTTGACGTTTAAGAACAGTCTACTCCAAGAAGTAGCTGCAGAATATCTAAAAGCCTTCTTTCCAAGTTCAATTCGGGCTTTGAGAACATTGGAAGTCCTGACAACAGAGATTTTGATTTCCAGATTTCCGGTTTTTAAAACAGAAGATAAAAAGAGGGTATTTTGATGGCCTTGTAAATAAAAACATAAAGCAGGCCAATTCACATGTGAGTATAAAACACAGTGGTGAGTAAGATTACCACAGTTTGTTATGAATCTCAGACCCCCATGATGCACAAGACACTGAGCAGAGGCACTCATGTACAGCACATCACCAGAGTCAAGGACAGGGAAAAACATAGACTCCACCAATTTTAATTTTACACAAACAAAAAGACTTATTACTATAATTAAATCCTAATAAAAGCTTCAGCTTACAGCTGTTGAGTTGGTAAAAACGTACATTTTGTTTTGTCCGAATTGAGAACAAGCTGCAGTTGACTAAGCTGTTCTTGTACTCATAGCATACTGAGGATACTCAAAAGCCTCAGCAGGAGTATGAATATATTCGGTGTTCAAAATATACATTTTAAGATGAAGCGATTGTATTAATGTCACTGTGTGCTCTTGACTAGTTTTAAGTTTGCGTGTGTGTGTCTATGTATTTTCTTTGTGTCTATGTGTGTGTGTGTTCAGGTCCAAGAGCTTCAGTCTCCACCCAGAGCCAGTCAGGTGGTGAAGGACTGTGTCAAAGCCTGTCTCAACTCCACCTATGAGTACATCTTTAATAACTGTCATGAGCTGTACAGCCGCGAGTATCAGACAGACCCGGTAAGAAGAAGCAAGTTATTGAATATCTGTTTAGTGTTAATGTGTCAGTCTCTCTCTCTCTCTCTCTCCTTTAAATTTGCTTTAATGGCTTGACAATAATTAAGTGCAGTATTGACAAAGGCCATGTGAGTATGTATAATAGTTCCAAATATAAGTAGTACACTTACATAAAAGAGAAAACAAAATGTTGCTCACAGTTCTCTGATATTCTGTTACTCTGTATTGCCTGTTCAGTGCTAAAAAGCATTGAAGGTTATTTATTTATAGATGTATATCATAGATGACTAAAATGCAATGGTTGTAATTAGTTTTACGCTCTCAAAATAAACAATCGGGATAAATCCCTCACTACCTAACTCAATGAACTCCCCAATCATTTAAAAGGGGCCAGTACTTTTCTTCAGAAGTCCTTACAAAGATAGATGTCCTTGACTAATCAGATCACTGGTACAATTTTTTTTTGGAATATTATTCGTGTAGTTTCTTTGCTTAATTTCTGTATTATACTCTGTTTTTTGTGTATGTGTGAAGGCCAGGGTCTTCCATCCATCACTCCTGCATCAGATTTCAACAGGGATTTCTAGTACTTACTCTGAGTCCTCATTAAAGCACCAGCCCCATTCCAACTCCCCTGTGAATCACAAATAAGCATTTTTGCTTTTGAATAAAACATTTCCTCCAGAGGGACGATGCTACATTTTGTTTAAATCTCACTCTTCAACCCCTGGCAGTGCTCAGCTTAGTTTTTTTTTTCTTTTTCTTCCAGCACATTTTCAGCTATTTCAAAGAAGTTGTCCAGACAGTTGACACTCTGAGTCTGTTAAAAGCTACTTGAACAGCAAATATTGAATATGTATGAGTTGTTGAAATTAAAACAGAATGATCTCCCTACTCTCTGTGTCTCAGACAGTTAAAAAAAATCCTATTAATAAAATTCACATTAAAAGTCAAATGTCATACAATTAAATAACTACACTTCTTTTTAGGGGATTAGCCCTTTAGTTGTCTCATCCAACATGCAAGTAGTTGTTGCAAGTTGGTGTGCAGTATGACCTAAAATTTATATCACGAAGACAGAGCAGAATACTGTTATCTACTGTATGACTCTGCAGGTTGACAGTTCTTGCCAATATTCCCATCATGTATAGAACAAAGTCATCAGCAGGCTTATTACTAGGCTTATTATACATAGAGTTTATTGTGACTCAAGTTATGTCACTCCTTTTCCAGGCTAAACAGGGTGCTGTGCCTCCAGAGGAACAGGGACCCAGCATCAAGAATCTGGATTTTTGGTCCAAACTCATCACTCTTATCGTCTCTATTATCGAGGAGGACAAGAACTCTTATACACCCTGCTTAAACCAGTACGTCTCTGTACTCCTATTTATTGACATTTTGATTTTAACACTGTGTGCCTCATCGCCACTCCACACTCGGTGCCTCTACAAGTATCATTTCAGTCTCATATACATTCTCTTTGTAAATGTATATACTGTATAATAAGCCTTTTCTCCTCTTCTTCTCCATTTAGATTTCCCCAGGAGCTAAACGTGGGTAAAATCAGTGCTGAAGTGATGTGGAACCTGTTTGCTCAGGATATGAAGTATGCGATGGAGGGTGAGTATAAGTCAGTGATATTCTGAGTCTCTGAACGGACTGAGCCTTGTCCAACTCCTGGAGACTTAAACCTTTGTCAATGACGACCAAATGCATGCAGACACAAAAAACAGTAAGGGTTTAGCCAGTTCACAAACCGAGTTTGATTTTAATAAAAGCATGAAATATTCAATATTTAGGTTTGATTAATTTTTGACTTTTTTTAACAATTGGTGTGATTGGTGAACTTTTTTTATTGGTCTTCTTGAGCTGCCTAATTGTGTGATTGACTAATAAAACCATTGATTGTATTCACCAAGTCTGTGAGGATATGTGCTTGCCTCTAACTGCAGGTAAACGTATCTTAAATACAAGAAGAAAACGTTCCTTTTTCCCTAACATGCATTTGTCTGCTTTGTTTGTTCTCTCAGAACATGAAAAAAATCGCTTGTGCAAGAGTGCAGATTACATGAACCTGCATTTCAAGGTCAAGTGGCTGTACAATGAGTACTGCAAAGACCTGCCTTTCTTTAAGAGCAGAGTGCCAGAATATCCTGCGTGAGTAGCAATCGCCCATCACTGTTTTGCAACATCAGACAAACAAAAATTAAAAAGCAATAAAAATCTTCATCTTCTGTGATTTTATGTTCCTGGTTTTTTAATGAATTCATTTATATTTTCTGCTTTCCATAGTTGGTTTGAGCCATTTGTCATTCAGTGGCTGGACGAAAATGAAGAAGTGTCTCGGGACTTTCTGCACGGTGCTTTGGAGAGAGACAAAAAAGATGGGGTAAAAGTCTACTTGCTGTTGATGTTCATGCAGAATCCCTGTAATCCTTCCATTGTATTTCCTCATGCTCAAAGTTATCAGCCAAAGTTCCATCTTCCATTTCGCTCTGCCTCAGCCTCAGTCTAAGTGCCTCGTCACGTGTAGCGACTCTATGGAAGTGTAAAGAAGCATGGTTAAGACATGCATGTATTCAAAGAGGGATATAACTCTGTGATAGCAGGACCTTGTGAATTTATGGCCCTACTCCAGAGTTTAGACTGCAGGAAAGCTGTCCTCGCCTCATTACCCAGACTCCCCAGAGGAACACCTTCACTCTTACCTGTAGCCAATTAGGCCCCGGCACTAACCAGCAGCCAATTACAATGAAACAGACAGGAGCTGCCACCTGTCACCAGATGGCTGTCTAACTAGCTGTATGGCTGGTTGGCTCAAGGAGGTCTGAGAAAGATATCAAAATTCCACGTTGATGTCACATCTAATGGTTCTTCTTAATGGTCTTAGGTGCCAGGGGTCACATCATGCTGGCAACCATTGAATCCCATCTTCTCAGCTGCTTCCTTTTACTGATCCTTCATCACATATGCCTTCTCCCCCATTATTTTTTTCCCAGTTTCTAATCTTCTCACACACCATTTTCTGCCCTACAGTTCCAGGTCACATCAGAACATGCTCTGTTCTCCTGTTCGGTGGTGGACGTGTTTTCCCAGCTCAACCAGAGCTTTGAGATAATTAGGAAGCTGGAGTGCCCGGATCCACAGATCGTAGGGCACTACATGAAGCGTTTCGCTAAGGTAGCGGCAGTAGAATTTCAGTTCAAATTGTACCTTATAAACTCAATGTACAACAAAGGTCTTTAAAAAGTAGTATTTTATAGGTCGCAACGTCATAATGAATACTTTTTCATATGTTTCTATCAGACCATCAGCAATGTGCTTCTGTCCTACGCTGATATCATCTCCAAGCTGTTTGCCAACTATGTCACCATGGAGAGAGTGGTGAGTAGTCCAAGTACTTGAGTACTGATTAATAATATAGTAGTGCTGATTTCTAATATAAACAGAACTGTTGTTGTACAAATGGTTTGTTTGAATCCCATGACAAAAAGATCCAGTTGTTAAGTGTTTCAGTGACGTGCAATCTTTCTGTCCTCAGCCCTGCATCCTGATTAACAACATCCAACAGCTGAGAGTTCAGCTGGAGAAGATGTTTGAAGCCATGGGTGGAAAAGATGTGAGCGATTCTCTCTTTTGGTACCCTCTTGAGTTCCAACTCCCAAACAGTATTATTCACTAATTTAATTTGTCGGGGTATTTGGTCAAAGTTGCCTAGTTCAGACATTTTTTTAATCCATATGTCTTCTTTAGTGGCATTATTATAACTTCCCTGCCCAGTCGCTCCAACCAGCACTGTGTTTGTTCCATGTATGTGCTTTAGTTGTGTGTAGAGGCCAGCGATATCCTGAAAGACCTGCAGGTTAAACTCAACAATGTCATGGATGATCTCAGCAGGGTCTTCTCAGTCAGGTAGAAACACCCGCCAACATTATTGTGATGTGTATTTAAACAGTCTGACTACATTAAAGGCTTCTTCTACTTTTTTCCTCTGTAGTTTCCAGCCTCACATAGAGGAGAATGTGAAGCAGATGGGAGACATCTTGGCTCAGGTGAAGGGAACCTCAAATGTTGGGAATGCCAGCAGCGTTGCCCAGGATGCTGACAATGTCTTGCAGCCCATTATGGAGTTCCTGGACAGCAAGTGAGCCTGTTTGCAATTTTAGTGGAATATAAAATACACAGATAGTTCAGCTTTGAGGACATTTTTATTGTTGTGCTTACTTATCCTGGGTTAGACAAACTCACAGGTGCCTGTTTTTATCTCTGAATGTAATTTGAAGGTACAGTGCTGTGAAAAGGTGTGAAACATGCTCCTGATTTCTTCTACGTTTGTGTGTATCTTATACTAAAGTCTGTCAGATCTTAAACAAAATTTAACATAAAACAAAGGCAACCTGAGTAAACACAAAGTACAAATTTTAAATGATGAAAAAAAAAGTCATCTAATACCAACTTGGCCTGTGTGAAAAAATATTTGCCCCCCTAAAAACTTAATCCAAAAAACTGCACTAATAACTGGTTGCAGCTGGACTAGACACACCCAGGCCTGATTACTACCAGTCCAGTTTAATCACTTAAATAGACCATTTTCAGATGCATGAAGTTGGCATGAAGTAGGTCTCACCAGTAGCACACTATGTCAAAATCAAAAGAAGTTCCAGAAGAGATGAGGACTATGATGATTAAATACATCAGTCTGGGAAGGGTTACAAAGCTATTTCTCACGCTTCATAGATCCACAGTGAGACATATTATCTACAAACGGAGAAGACTTGGAACAATTGTGAACCTTCCCAGAGGTTGCCGACCTTCCAAAATTCCTCCAAGAGCACGACGAAGGCTCATTCAGGACGTCACAATAGAGCCAAAGAAAACATTCAAGGAACTGCAGGCCTCGATGGGAGCGGTTAGCCACTGCTAACCCAGAGGAACATTAGGGCTCGTCTGAATTTTGCCACAACCCATCTGGATGACCCTCAGAGCTTTGGGGAGAATATTCTATGGACTGATGAGTTGAAAGTTGAACTGTTTGGAAGACAATGGTCCCCTTAAATCTGGCTTAAACCACACACAGCATTCCACAAAGATAACATTGTACCTACAGTCAAGCACGGAGGTTAGCAGTGTAATGTTGTGGAGATGCTTTGCTGCTTCAGGGCCTGGACGACTTGCCATATTTGAGGAAAACTGAAATTCTGCTCTCTACCAGAAAATCAGGTCAGGTCGTCAGTCTGTGAGCTCAAATACAACCGACACTGTTTAGTGTGAGTTTCACAAAAAATAGCAGAAATCAGAAGGGGTCCAATGCTTTTTCACAGTGTCGTATGTTGAATGGTGTGGTTTTCATGTTTATGTCAATGTGTGGATGTTAAGTTGCAGCTCAGGAGCTAAACAAACAAATTTAACATTTTTGTGAAACTCCCCTGGTTGTGAGAGCAACTGCTCCTTAATCTCACAAGTATTTAAAGCTAATATGATCATCCAACATTCAAATGGGTCAAACTGCTCATTGAGACATTATAGAGTCTAAGAAAGTCATCCATGGGGCATTTCAAGGAATCACTCCCCAACTCCTCTTTCTCATCAGTTGTTTTTAGTGTTTGCCTCCTTCTGGTGCTTGTTATTCATCTCCCCTTCCTTCCTTCCTTCCCTCTCTCCCTCCTGCCAGTCTGACTTTGTTTGCCAAGATCTGTGAGAAGACTGTGCTGAAACGTGTGTTGAAGGAGCTCTGGAAGCTGGTGATGAACACCATGGAGAAGACCATCGTTCTGCCGCCGCTCACAGACCAAACGGTGAGAGCACTCAGACTTGTGAAAACACATAAAACCATAGATGCGCACAATAAAAACGCTAAACCACTCTTTTTATTTTGACACTCATTTCTGGCAGTGTCTGCTGTACATTAAGAAGGGATACTTATTTTAGTCTGACATATACATATCACCAGGATCTGTTATCCTGAGGGCAAACTGATTATTTTGATTTAGTATGAACGTTGCTATGAAGACATGTGAATATCGGATATGTCCTGATGATGACCACAGCAATAAGGCAGATAGCAGAAACAATACATACAGAGCGTGTAATGCACATACGCTCTCACGTGCACAAATACACAGACACCTCCAACTGGCAAGGCAACGTGAAAAGAAAAATGGAAGAGGAGGTGGAGAATGAGGAAAGGGAGCACAAAGGCAGACATTCTGTGTGTGTTACGGTTTAAAATGTCCCTCTTCTAGACAGAGGATCAAAGAGCTTTTGCATCACATCCACATGACATCCTATCCACTCGTTAACCCCTTCGCACATTATATTTAACACCCCCCCACCCCCCGCCTTCATTCATCCAAACAATCAAAATGAAAACATGGGGAGGGGAAAGGAGTGCACCATATCATTCTAACACCAGCTCATGGCTGCTCTCCAGTATGTCAGCAACAGTTGTTTGGACAGATTCCTGATTTATGAGTAACCCACAATACAAAGTGGCAAAATGTTTTCACCCAGAGGATCTGGGCCCACTCCCAAAAAGAACCCTGCATTTTGGAAAGCAGCCTCTTGTTCTCTTTTGTTTTGGATATATGTGTTCTTATTTATGTTTTGTTATTAACTGAAGAGCCTCATATCACTGTTGATAAATTAGTCTGTGGTTAGTGTGTACTGTGCCAGTATCAACGCTGCTGGTTGGGCAATGGGTCTGTAGTGAGCCCCTGTCCAATTGAGTTCATCCAGTGAGGAAAAAAAAAAAAAAGAACAAAAATAGATGAAGATAGTGAGTTTTTAGCGTGTGCAAATATGACATCATCTTGGTCATCTTCGAGACTATTATTTTTTTCGTGTCAAGTTGGTGATAAAAGCTAAAATACGTCCTACTTTCTAAAGATTCTGCAGTAGTAAAGTCACTTATTTGCTGGACCCTCTCACCTCTCCCCATATTTAGTCCAGGCTTTAGACAGGCCCATTGGTCCATGTCCCTCGAGCCCTGGGGCCCAAACCTGTGTTTTTTTCTTATTGATGTGGGGCTCTTTGCAGCTTGACTGACCCTTCTCTCTGGTTGTTGTTGTGATTACTATTACATCCCGCTCCCACCGCTCTCCCTCCACAGATGATTGTAAGTACAGCACTCCTGCGTGTGTGTCTGTCTGTCCGTCCACGGTGGTTGGGTCTCTGCTATATGTGGCTGCGATCTTCCCCTGTTTTTTTTTTACCCCACATCACATCCTCTCCCCTCTTGTAGCCCCTCAGATCTGTCCCAGCTCTCTGTCATTTCTTCTCCCCTGTTCTCTTCTTCTCCTTCTCTTCTCTCCAACACTGTCTCTCTTCTGAGAAGACAGAAGCATGGTGCATTCCTGGTTCTAATTAATCCCACTGTCCCTCAACAATTTCCAACAGTCAATGGCTCTCTCTTCAATTGTCTTTGCTTCCTGAAGACTCTCCTCAAACAGGAAGTGGAACTCCTCTCTTGCGCCTGGTGTTGCCTTGTTTCTTCTCATGCATTGTGTCCTTTTACTGAGACTCTGGTGGGGTGACTCTGATCTCTCAGTGGCTTTGTATCTGGTGTCCTGACCCTACCCCTTTCTCTCCTTCTCTGCCCTCCCCCATCCCCACCTCCCCTACTTGTTTGAACTTTGTCCTGCCCCTCCTTCCCACCTTCCACTGTGGGTTTGTTGCTTGCATCTGATCTATTTCAACACTGCAGTCTTCTCTCAGTATACTGTACAACACTGTACTGTATGTCTGTGCAGACCTGTCATGTTGGTCTTTCCTGGTTTGGTTTCATGTTCTGTTGCTACTATGATGATGCTGCACTGATTCGGATGTACAAGATGTCAGTCACTTAAATTGATGTTGGTCAACAATGGTGCATTCAAAGTGCAGTGTAAATAATGCTCTTAATGTCTTAAAGTTTTACTACATGTGATGGTGTTTAAATGGTGAACTATGAACCTGAATTTTTACAGTTGTTGTTACTGACTTCTACAGGATATGACAAAATGTATAGATTAACATAAGACCTTTTAGAATAGTATGGTGTACAATGTAGTGCACAGGCACAAAATAGTTGTTCTCCACAGAAGGTGATGTGTTTTTTTTCCCTCTCTGAACAGACTTGATGTCTGTTTCTCTGTCTACATGCACTTACTTATTGTTTAACATCAAGTGTAACAAGTGAAGGAGGAAGTATTTACTTCCTTTACTCTTTTAAAATAAGCAACACCACACAGTGAAATTAATCGGGTACAAGATCATTTCCTTTTATGAAAAGCTGATCAAGTACATTCATTTTAGCAGTAAAATTTACTTAGAGTATCAAAAGTAAAGTACTTAATTAGATAGACAAATGGTGACTGTGAGTGTTATATTGTTATTATATTTTTATTTTTTTATTTTAATGCATTTGTGTGTAAATAGTACTACTCTGTGAGGAAGTAGAATTTATACCAGCCTGTACACAACATATTTCACATGCTGATGGGTGAAGAACTGTTGTGTCAAATTATCACATAGAGCTTTAATGTATTTAATTCCCTGATGCATTTGTTCTTCCTTTAATTTAATAGTTTGACATTTTAGGAAATACTTATTTATTATTTTGTCATAAGTTAAATGAGAAGATTAACACCTTTCTCATATCTGTGTGTTAGTATGAAGTGAGAACTGGGTGTTGATTAGCAACTTACTGGAAGGGTCAGGGTCAGGGTCAAGGTCAGGGTCAGGGGAGGGAAGTCGAGGAAAACAACCAGCCTGTTTTCCCTCCAAACATCCACCTAGGACCACCTCTAATTCTCACTAATCAATATGGCATATTTTGTTTATTTAATCCGAACAAATATCTTCAATTGTTAACTTGTGGATTTTATGGTAGTTACTATATTTTTTTGCTATTTGGTGGTGACCAGTATTCCATGAGTCTTACAATTTAGACAGACAAAATGTTCTTTAGTGAGCGGTAAAGGTTAGCTAGCTGTGTCCAAGTGTTTTCAATCTGTATGCTAAATTAAGATTATCATCTCCCTGCTCTAGATTTGGTTTCAATTTTCTCATTTAACTCAATTTCTTTCTTTTTTACGGCAACATTTGATATCATCATATGTGTATTATTACTGTATAATACCTCCTCTTGTTTTTTGTTTGTTTGTTTGTTTGGTTGTTGTTGTTTTTTTCCGGTGCAAATAGCATGTGAATGAATTACAAGTGATCTGGCACCAATACCACCTTTCACTTACATATGTTTAAGAAAATTTTGTCAGCATCTGTTTACTGCTCTTCCTTCTCTGCCAACCAGCAATTGGTTGAACTATATTTATTTATATTTGTTATGTGATAAGGCACATAATCTGTTGTTGTTGTTGCTTTGGAGGGCAAGCTAATTAGCTAAATGAAAGGAGGTGACAACCCTTTTTTCACTTTGCAAAGCAACATATGCACCTTTGATTGCATATTTTCATGTAGTCAGTGAGAGTAAGTATTAACCACATGCTCTCTTTCCAGGGGAGGCTGAAGAGTGCTTCTCACAGTGATGTAAGGACTAAATCCCTTCAGATCATTGTGTCTTGTCTCTCTCCTCTATGTCTTCTCTCTGTGTCTCCGTCTCTCTGCCTCAGCTCACCAGTTTAACAAAGCAATAGAAATCTTGATTTTTCACTTTTGTTCTAAAAACAACATTCCTATATAGTGCTATGCACATGGTGTGACGTGCTGTAGCAGTAGTGGACTACACTCCCAGTCTAAACTATATGCAGACATTTGCAGGCCAAAAGCACCAAAAACAAGGAGTTAAGGACTTCAATTATCAGTCAATTTAACTTGGAATTTAAAAACAGCACCCTGTTTTGTTTCATAATTACTGTCCACATCGCTGCAACACAACAGAGAAAAGAAAAAATATTAAGTAAGTGAAACTTTCTTCATATTACATCTTCTGCACCAAAGTTACAAAATGCTGCATTGGATACAGACACAGGAAAATAAATAGAATACATGTAAAACTAGAAAGCACTTAGAGCGTTCATACCTCTGCCAGCGTCATTGTAACTAAAACCTGAACAATTGAAAAATAGTTTCCAGGTTATGTCAGAACAAAGTCCTGTAACAGTTGTTTATCAGCAGGCCTCTGAAAGAACAAATGTGCATGCTTGTGAGTGTACACAATTTGTGCACATTTCTATTCCATCAATTGTTTTATCATTGCACCTAGGGCATAGCACACACTTTGGTGATGGCACGAAGGCCTTACTTAACCGAGATGGGCCTCATACCAAATTAAGTAAAACCACAGAATTCCTTAACCCTGGAAACCTACTCCTGTGTTTACTATCAGTAGTTTATGAAAACATGAAATCCATTTGAAAGACTCTGAATCTGCATTATCTCAGCTACACATTTGTGGCAGTGCCATGTCTCTACCCCTCTCCTTACTCTACTGTGACATTTTGCCAATACTACCGATACTGGATTATGGAACATCATGAGTTGTCCATGCCTGGGCATTTTTATTTTGATTGGCCTATTCTTAATTTTCATGATATTCACATAATATTATAAAGGACCTGTCTTGCAGTGTTTAAGAAAACAAAAAAAGTGATCCAGAATCCGCTTCCGTACCTGAATCTTCTCTTCCCAAGATCCAACCCTTTACCAAATTTCATCAAAATCTGTCGACAACTTCTTGGGATGTCTTGTAGACAATCAAAGAACATGAGTGATCACATAACCCACTCCAACTCTGGGTTGTTTGGTAACAACATACATAGAAATGTATTAAAAACAGGGAAGAAATAATGAAGTAAAGCAAGTCAAAGATGCTGAGCTACACAAGGCAAAACTTGAAGCAAGAGATGTGATGGTTGGGACTTTGGCGTGCGGTTCATGGTGCTTTAGCCCCCTAGCGTACAAATATTAGGTATGGTTATTTTTTTTTAGAGCAGCACCAGCTACAAAAGTCTGCTTTATTTTCTATCAGTTTAATATAGTGTAGTAGCAGAGGGGGCGGAGTTACAGGACAATGAGCCTATCAGGTATTCCTTCCCTGACTAAATCTAAAGGTAGGCTCTAATTAAAGACAGGATGTGTAGGTGCAGTCCTCAGTACTTACTTATTTACTCATGAGAGTACTGCATCAGGCTACACGTCTAGTAAATACCTGCGTACATCGCAGTGCAACTGCAAAGCTGCTACAAGTGTGTGTGTGTGTGTGTGTGTGTTGTGTTCATGAGTGCACGAGTGTGTGTTCTCTCTTGCCCTCACTCCGAGCTGAGCCACTTTCCCTTCTATTCGTACTGAAATGTCTCAATGTGTGTGTATGTGTGTGTGGATTTGTGCAGGGCAGTGTCATGCTTCGGAATGAATAAAACAGATATGTGTGATAACAGCACTTAAAGGAAAACATGCCTTGACATCTGTAAAGCAGCTTAGAGTGACTGTTTATGAATGTGTGTGTCAGAAATGTTGCCGTCCTCCGTGTGACACTAAGCCGTTTACTGCTTCCCTGCTTTGTCATGAAAATAACCACGCTCTCCTCTCTCTATCTCCACCTTCTATCTACCTTTGTCTCGTCTTTCCTCTCTTTCTTTCTCTTACAGGGCACTCAGCTTATCTTCAATGCTGCCAAGGAGCTGGGCCAGCTGTCCAAGCTGAAGGTACAAAATCTTTTTTTCACACCATTATACTCTGGGCTTGAAATCAACACTATAATTCCAAAGAGAATATGAGATGGAGCAAATGAAAGGGGAAACTGGTCATTTATGTCTGTGCTTCAATTGTTGTCGTCTTCAGGAGCACATGGTTCGTGAGGAGGCCAAAGCGCTCACACCTAAGCAGTGTGCTGTGATAGAGCTGGCCCTGGACACCATTAAGGTACACACTTAACATGTGCATGGACTGTGTGTTAGGAGCCGCCTTAAAAGTTTGACAATGAGCAGATATCACTAGTGGAAATGACAATAAATCAATTGGGATATGGTCCAGCATGTCAACTATCATCAAGTCACTGTCAGCTCACAGAAAATGTAGTTTCAGCATCACCTTTCAGTCGTATGTAGGATCACATGTGAGGTACAGTACTGGGCAAAGCATTTTAAAGAATGTTACAGAAAACATTGAAAATATAAATCACTGTACTGATGGCCAGGGAGTTTCAGTTTGGCCTAGAAACAAATAAAATCAATGCTGACAGTGGAAAACAGACTCCCAACTGAGAACAGGTTCCCTGTTTGGACCTATTTTCGGTGTGAAAATTTGACCAAACAGTCTTAAAACCGAGAGATTGAGTAGATACTGTAAATAAAATGAAGGAAAAATTCATGACATTTCTATTAACTGATGGCACGACAGTACTTAATACCTACAGCATACATAAAAATATGATTTCATGATTTTGAATGTCCTGTTCCTTTGAGATGGGTGAAAAATGGATTATAAAACATATTTAAATGATCATTTAAATAAAATAGCAACTATACCAGATAGTTATCTTGTAACTTGTTAGTTGGGCTGTTGCCTACTTTAGCAGTAGTTGCTGGTACAAAAACTACAATTGCTTGCAATTGGGTCAGTTTGCAAGCTGGATTAATATAAGGCCGTAACTTTTTAGATCATATCAATAAATAATGGGAATTCAACAGAGCTCAAGATGAAGTCTTGTTTGTTCTGACTAACAGCCAAAAATTATATTCAATTTATCATAATGTGAGAAAGGAAAAGCAACTAATTCCCCCTTTTTACAACCCAGAACCATTAACAGTAGACATGTTTGCTTAAAAAAAAATAATGAATAAAAAAAATAGATTATGAGAGTTCATAATAAATCATTTTCCATCAATAGACTAAGAGAATAATCTACTAATCGATTAATCAAACCGTCTTTGAAGCTCGGAATTATTCTTTCAACTTTTCAAATCCCTGGCTCTCCTTCATAAATCTTGCAGTAGCATATAAAGTAACAGTTATCTTCTATTTTGCCCTTCTTCCTCTGTGTATGTTAGCAATATTTCCATGCTGGTGGTGTGGGTCTGAAGAAGACTTTCCTGGAGAAGAGTCCTGACCTCCAGTCTCTGCACTATGCCTTGTCCCTGTACACGCAAGCTACAGACAAACTCATTAAGACCTTTGTCCAGTCACAGAATGCACAAGGTAACCTAATGGTCTTATCTCTGTGGGACACTCTTCCCTTTTCTCTGTCTTTCTGTGTTTTAGTTCATTCCTAATGTTACGTCATTCTCTACTTGAGATCGCTGTATCCCTGTTTTTGCTGTGCTCTCTGCTCAGTGTCTTCCACGACTCTGTCGTTAGGACTTCCCAAACACTGACTGAGCTCTGTATCTTAAAAATGTCTTTGTAGATGATGTAGAGATGTAGAGAATGAAGTCAAGGCTGGAGCTGCACAATATCTTCTCTCTGCTCTAAATTCGGAGTCTCCTGGTAGACAGCCTCCGGAAACCCAGAGACTATTCTTTACATGATCTGACAGCTATTTGCGATGAAAAAAGAAATACACCCCCCCTTTCTCTCGCTCCTTTGATTCGATTGCTCACACTGACACACTGTCCCTGAGCACTGCTGGTAGAAGTTCTATTTAAGTGGATGGTATTTTAAACTTTAATCAGCAAAACACCATGTGGTTTTTGGAGAACACTTTACAGCAATAGATCTATTTTAGCATTGCATGTTGCAGGATTGCTTAGCACATAAAAAAGATTAAAAAGATAACCAGAGCTGATATGTATCTATCAGGATCTCTCCCATCTTTAGGGATAAGACTTATAAATGTTGGTCTTTTTCACATCATTTCTCTGTTGTTCATGAATTCCTCATATTTCTACGTGTTTCTCCTCTCTCTGTCTACTCCCTCCTTCTGCCCCGTCTGTGGGCCAGTGTTCGGCGGGAAAGGGGTGAGGTTCACCACTAGTGAGGATGTTTACCCAGACAAGGGTATGTGGCACTCAGGCTCAGAGCCTGAAACATCCAGGACTACCAGAAAGCCTCCAGACCAAAGCCCAACCCCCTCCACCCTTCACCCCCCCATGTGCATCCTGAAACTCCCCTGCCTGCTCAAACTCATCCAAACAGACAAATGAAATGCACAGATTGAACCTCCCTTTTTTTTTTCTCTCTATCTCTGCATTTTCGCACACGCAAACTGTACATACCCACCGCAGCAACAAAAGCATAGACTTTATGCATTCATGCATGTAATGTACACACTGATGTCTGAATACATACAAGGCTGTATGTATGAGCAGACACTAAAGCATGATGTGCTGACATCAGACAAAAAGAATAGAAATGCATTAAAGTGTGGAGGAATCCTGATCCAGCATGATGTCACCAAGAGAGGCCCGATGGGCGTGAGCGAGTGTGACGGTGTTTGTGTGCGTGAGTGTGCACGTGATTGAGAGGAAGAGGATGAGCAGAGCCAATGTGACTGAGTGAGACTGCCCCGAAGGCCGTCGAAGCAGAAGCATCAGTGTATTAGTGTATTCCTCCAGCGAGGAAAAAGAGAAGAGACATCCTTTTCCACAGTGTTACCGCCCCTCCTACTGTGTTTGATACAAAAGACAGTGATGAGGAGGACCGGGGTTGTTCTGAAGATGATGGTGGCTCTAGTTTGTCTGGGAGGGCTCCTCGTCCTTGCCTGCTCTATCAGCACACACAAACACAGACAGAGATGGACACATACCAACTCACACACATGGCCTGCTCCCACGTGCAGCATGATGCAATGATGGGAAAGGATGCTCAGCTCGTCGCCCCCTCCACAGATTGAGGCAATCAGTAACAATCCCTCGGGTCAGGTGGTCTAATTTATTTCTGTCACTGTAGATTAGCATCAAAGGATTTGACTCTTGCCCTCTGACACAGGGGATGACGCAGGAGCTGCCTGCATTCAGTGTTTGTGTATTGACGTCACCGTCTTACTTCATTTGATGTCCTCTGAGATGGACAACAGTTGTCTCTAAAATGGTTAAGTCTCCATTAAGGGACTTATTTTGCATACCAAGTTGAGTTGTCCCTATGGACAGAGGTATGGAGATGAAGAGCGACCATAATCCTTTGAATTTTAGCTGCTGCTGAATATCTAATTGCAAAATAAAAACATTCTGTGACATTTAAAAACCACTGAATGAACATCAATATATCATATATTATCTGTTAAATATTTTCCCTTTGTTTGAAACTGTGTGGTCTGAATAGTCCTCTGAAATTTCCAGCAGTTCATTTTAAGCAAAAAACACAAATTAAGAGAGAAAATTCAACCATCCAGGGTTTTCAGTCACATACCTGAGCTGAGTCGCAAACGACTTTTTTGATTCAACCTTTTAGACCAGGAAATACTCAATTTAAACAGCTTAAAAATGCAGGTGACACTTGGAACATGTGAATTTGTGACCCCCCCTAAAATAATCCTGAAATCGCTTTTTTATTGGAAAACTTGAAATCTCCTTTTAGAAGATTCAAAGAGGAGAATTAGAACCTCACACATTTAGATGATGGTTTAAAAAATCACTTTCCACTCAGTCAGACTCAGATTTCAACATGACGCTTTCAGATTTCACAATTTGGTATTCTATTGCTTGTGAAATTCAAATTATTATGAGCTTTCTTTGGCAAAGCGGACTGGGAGCTTTCCCACCAGCTGCTGGGTGTCCTTGAATATAACCAGGATCTGCCAAGCAGATTTCACTGGAAAGTTTTTCCAACCTCATTAAAGTCGATGATAAAAGCAGAATGACTGAACGAAGCTCAGCTGAATTTATTCTTATGAACTGGATGGCTGCTGATCAGTAATGACTGTCATTCTGACACACTGCAGGCCACAACCTGCAGCACTTGTGATCAGGGGATACATTGCTGTAATCACAAAACACAACTTTGAGATTTAAGACAGAGATCCTGCTCTGGTGAAGATTTTCAATATGGTACTAAATTTGTCCTCTGATTGCTGAGTTTATTGAAGAAGAAGAAAAGCTTGAGTTTTCTTGGCAACATCGTCCTGCCTCTCAGTCAGTAAAGTTTCTTTCTCATCTTTTATGGACGTCCTCCACAGAGTAGACAAGGCCAGATGGATGACTGCTTTTCTCTTTGGTCCTGCTGGCAGCGAGACCAACAATCCCATAATGCTCCCTGGAGAGACACAGAGAGCAGCATGCCAGGAACGCTCTGCCATCTAACTCCCACAGACACCTTGTTTAGTGGGCGGCTGGTTGAAAATGCACACGCAGGCTGCAAAGATACCGTTGACAGAGTGAAGACACTAATTAAAACACTGGAAATGAATGTCCATCTGTCACTGTATCCTTCTGGAGTTGTCTTGATCTCAACCACTTGTTCACAAACAGCACACAACCATGCAGAGACACACAGAAAGGATTCGTCCACTGTCTCCCTCCCAGACAAATGAGTTGGAGCCTTAATGGAGCCATCGCTGTCATCTTTACCCTAAGAAAGTCTACAGAGCCAAAGATCCCAGGGCCTTAACTTTGGCTCAGCTCCAGAGTCTTATCTTAGATATGAGGGTGGACCACCTTAAAACTACTAAAAACTATGTGATATTTGGGCTTAAGATACAAAACTAAATCTGACTATTTGAAATTCTGATTAGGGTAACTAGAATATTGCATCATACAGTAATTACATTGGTCAAATTTGACTCTTGTCAAGTGAATTGTGAAATGTCCACATAGCCAAACATCACAAAGGATCGGTTACATCCTACACACAGCACTTTTTATCATTAGAATTTTATTTCATTCAAGTAAAAACTTTTTTAAAAAGCCCTTTAATTAGGAGGAAAAGTCAGGAAGACAACAGACGAATAGTCCCTCATTCAGGGCATACAGACATGGAGAAGACAAACAGCCATAGAGAAACTTCTCTGCGGAGAAATGTAATTACAATATAGGATCTGGACCTTGACTTCAGACTGAGGGCTAAAGACACACTTTATTTATAGAGTACCTTCCTTCACCAACAGTTCTGAGAGGCTGAACAGCTTCTCTCTCTTCTCCTTCCACTTTTCCGGCCCACCTCTTAACCATGCTTAGGTAAAAGAGTTTACCAAGGAATGGGTGTGTCCACCTGTGTCGATCCATCTGAGCATGTCCTGATCTGATCTATGTCGGGGGGGGGGTCCACACTGTCGGATTACCTTCTTTTGTTTCTCTCCTGTCTTCTTCTCTAACCACGCTGCATCCTAACCAGGCACCTTGCATCTATGAGTGGGCACAAATCATTGTCCTTGCTGGATCCAAATTGTTAACCTCTCGATTTGCTGAATCGGCACAGTGTCAAATTACAATGCAGATTGCCTTCTGAAGGAATTAATACAGTTATTTCAGGTCCTCTGGATTATAATTGTAGAGTCGTCCACAGATGTTTACACCAGAGGCTTCATCAGTTAATTTATTATAGCTAAGCCCATTCATAGCAGCTTAGTCTGATTGTCCACTTCCAAACCACAACATATGCACAAGCAGATATTATGCCTTGTTTTAATTCCTCCTGTTAAACAGTGATTCATTTTCTTTAAATGTCTTCCTTGTCAATAGTCTGTGATATCCAATGGTTTTACAGCCAAATCCATTTCAATGTTCAGTTTATCAAATTGAATTGGCATTTATCTGTAACCTCTCACGTAGGAGGTTTTGAATTTGGAGTAGAGGGCACAATGGTTTGTGTGAGTGTTTGGTCCATGTCCATGTTTCCAAATTCAAAGGAATTAATGAGCTCTCTGTCTGTCCTGTCAGGCTCTGGGGTGGATGATGCCGTGGGAGAAGTGTCCATTCATGTGGAGATTTTCACTCACCCCAACACTGGAGAGCACAAGGTCACAGTGAAAGGTAAAAGAAACGATTTGTTGTCTAGTCTTTTTTTCTCACCTCTATAAATGTGTTCTTTATGCTGGGAATAGTAGCAACTGAAGGTCTGTTTAGAATCTTTTTAACGAGCATTCAACCAGATCTTATGGCCTTCATCTGCTCACAGAGTTTGCTCAGTAATCATGGAGATTAGCCCCACTGAGTTTGCGTGTCTACAGATTCATCTCGATGATGCCTGATCCACTGATGAAGGCCATGTGATAGGGTTGAAAGCTAGATTGCAGACCTTGAGTTGGGTGTCATGCGATCAGCATGTTTGCAATGTGACAACCTGTTTATATTTGTGAACAAACAAACATCAAGTATTGCAACTTTGAATGTGCCCTGTGATGGTCGGACAGAAAAACATCCAACAAATTAATAGATTTTCCAATCACAAAGGGGACAATCCTGTTTACTGTATGTGTAAAGTCATCTGCATATATAATAAAGTCATAGAAGCCACAACCTGACTGCCTTTCAGCTGCCAAAGAAAAATATGACTTTGTAATGAAATAAGATCCCATTTCTCTATCTTCACTATCTCAACAAAAAGCTGAATATGAGGCCTCCATTTCTTTTCTCCATCCCTTTTTGTCTCAGTGGTGGCTGCCAATGACCTGAGGTGGCAGACGCAGGGAATATTCCGACCGTTTGTGGAGGTCTTCATCATCGGCCCTCACCTCAGCGACAAGAAGAGGAAGTATGCCACTAAGTCGAAGAACAACAGCTGGGCTCCGAAATACAACGAAACCTTTACTTTGTGAGTAAAAATGCTGATAATGATTAGTTGTTCTATTTCACAGTTGTAACAATACAATGTGTGAGCAGACTGTTGTTAACCCTCTTCTCCACGGCAGCACCCTGAGTAACGAAGTGGGCCCAGAGTGCTATGAGCTGCAGGTGTGTGTGAAGGACTACTGCTTTGCACGCGAGGACCGCACCGTAGGCATGGCCGTCCTGCAGCTGAAAGATTTAGCCTCCAAAGGCAGCGTCGCCTGCTGGCTACCGCTGGGTAAACGCATGCACATGGATGAGACGGGCCTGACTGTCCTGCGAATCCTCTCCCAGCGCAACAATGATGACGTGGCCAAGGAGTTCGTCAAGCTCAAGTCTGACCAGCGCTCTGCAGAGGAGGGCCGCAGCTAAGAAAAACCCAACCCAATTTAAAGCTTCCCTGTCTGAGGCTCAACCAGACATTGCCACCTGTACTGCCCTGGAGCTCTCCCTGAGCCACTGCTAGCCACTGCCCAGATGATCCAGTGTTGGAAAAGCACAGACAAGACAACAGTCTCACACATCCAGTGCTGTAAATATATTCATTTCAGAGGAAAGGACACAACGCTAAACCATTTGTCATTTGATATAATCAGCCATTCTTTTGATGAACAATGCATAGAGTTATATTATAGAGCATATATCAACTCTCCTCTGTCCTTAGAGGTGGATCATGCCATAGACACACAAAGCCCTTTGACTTGCTAGGGTGAGAAAAATCTCATAGCCTTTACTTATTTCTTTGGCTTCCTATCTCATGTTCTCTTCGCCCTTTGACTTTCCAGTTCTTCTCCTCCCCTCCCTGGCTTGCACCCGAACATAGAAGGGACCGCAAGTGCCAACAGATAATCTCTGAAATATGCCAAGACCACCACTAAGCACAAAAGGACCAACTGTCTAAAGCCACACTTCCACTACGTAGTACCGGCTCTACTCGACTGGACTCTGCTTGGCATCGGGTACTTTTTTATAGGAATGTCTGCACCTCTTTAGCAGCTACTTTTTCCCTAATGGAAAACCAAAAAAGGCGACTAGAGTCGAGTAGAGTAGAGCCAGTATCATGCAGTGGAAATGGGGCATAACTGACCCATTAACAACAAAGTGGCTGCAAGGCCTCAAACATTCCAAACAATGAGAGGGGAACACGGAGAACTAAGCACTATTTAGTTATGGTAATTTAAAATATTTATTTACTGTGTTCTTCCTAATTACATTTATATTTATATTTATATATATCATAATACAGTATATAGGAAGGACATATGTAAATCCTCAAGGGTTGAATCAGAAGCGACTGGACTTCTTTATACGTTTTTAATTCAAACCTTGAAAAGACGTCCAGTTGCTTTACCATATCTGGATGAATGAGAATCTACACAAGCAGACATATGTAAAGTTATATACAGGACCATTCGATGGACATGTGGTGCTTGAGAGATTGTCCTTGTCTGTCTTTATGTCTGTCTACCCTGTAACAGAGCACACTGCCTGACACCCTCAATGCCTTCTGTCTTGTTGACCCTCGTACAGTATGTCTGCATCCTATATATATATATATAGCGATTATATAGAGATACTGAGCTAATGAAAACACGCCTTCAAGAACATATGTGTGGGAATGATTGTGTGTGAGTGTAAATGTGTTTGTACGATGTTCTCATGTTGACCTCATGTGCCCCTCAATATTTTTGTGTTAGTGCAAACATTCCACAGCTAGAAAGCCCTCTACTGGTTGTCTGAGAGGTGCATGAAGAAGAATCAAAACATGCCTGCTACGTCCTATTCGTAAAGATCCCCCCCACACACGTTTTAAAAAGATATTTAATGTGCGTCTGACATGGTTTTTGTATGTCAGACCACATTAAAATGCTTTAAAAGGCATGAATATGCAAATATTTTTCATTTCATAAGTATAACTGTTGGACACAAGATGTGTGCCAACTCAGTCCATGTGCATTGACAAGCTTCCACATTGCATTTTTGTATGCTGAGTATTGGACCAGGATTGGCTGCCAAACTGTTTGTGATGTCACAAGTCCTGTTCATAGACCTGCCTCTTTAAAATGTCATTTTCATTGAGCAGAGAGAAAAAATTTACTCTTACAGCGATTAATGTGAAAACATCCTTTTAGTGTCAGAAAAACACATCTTTTCATGGAGGGGAACATTAAAAAAACAACTTGCCAAATCAAACCTTGTATATAAGAAAATGATAAAAACATGTCTCTGAGATCTTATTTTGCAAAAGCAACATCCTCTAAAGTAAAATACCTATGTGGCTGACAAAATCACACTCCCTGCACTTTAAGGAGAGCAGAAATCACTAATGATCCACCACCTATTATCCCTAATGATCCAGCTGTAGATGCTGTGACCCTGATCCCTGATATTCAGACCTCTGCTGAGGCGCTACAGATCCAGATGACACCAGGTCTGGTGCTGACATTTAGAAGAGGGCTTGCATTAGAAATGTAGAGTGAAGATTTAGAAGCACAGGGGTCTTTAATACACCTATGATAGCACATCTGAACTCTGATCTTGTTTAGATTTCAGTAATTACTTATGGAATGACATGAATTACACATACAGTTCAAGTTGTGTCTTTAATCAAAGGGAAGCTCATGTTAAATGAAATTTGTTTTGTATTAACTATTCACTTTTAAGCATGTCTCTTAACTCAACTTCTATTTTCATGAATGCCTTTTTTTTTAAAGATTGCTGACTTTATTTATCTATAAGAGTTGTATGTGTTTGTTGTGAACAGGAAAGCATCCAGGTGAGAAAACGAGAAGTTAATAATGACACAGGGTGTTTTTTGTCTTGTTAGCTTGCCACTGATGAGGGCCTTTACCCCCAAAGCACTTGATCATAAGTTTGACAGACTCCCTCTTTTCAACAAGGTGTAGGAACTGAACTCTATGCATCTAATGTATACAAATCTATGTAGATGAGTCATTTATCTGAGGCAGTCTTATGTTTACATTGTGGATTATTCTTATTATATCAGCACAAGTGTTTGTCTGATATGTCGTAAATGCTGTTTATTGTAATGGGCCAAATATCACAGCTGTACAAGAGGTGATTAGAGATTGAAGTTTGGTTGTACAGCTTCTCAGCGGAGAGGAAAATAATCTGGAACAGAGAAATAAGTTGCCTCTGATTGGCATTGTAAATAGCTCAGATATAACGAACACGTCAGACCATGTGAAGTGAAGTTTGCTGCTCTTTTATAGACTTGAATTTTGCTCTGAGTGACTGGACAGTTGAGAAATACATGTGTGTTGGTGCCCAACCTGGATATGTAGCTATTGCTGAAAGATATAGGAAGGCTGTGTACACACTGGAGAGATTCGCACAAATCTGGTTGAAGTTCAATAAGAACAGATTTCAGACTATAAAAAAGAAAGATTATCCATCTAACTAAAGAAGCTGTGTCACTCTCTGATGTGTACAAGGTGTTTTTACATGGGGACATCTGCACATTCTTTTAATAACTTAAAAATAGCAGGTACACAACTTACACTTAACTGGAAATGCCACGAAAAAAAAATCTTTATTGCTGTTGACAATGATAGTTGAGGGAATTGTTCCTCCTTCAGAGGCTCTGTTTGCCTGTTGTGGTGTTGGACTGGAATGTGGAAGAGGAATGCACCCAGAATTAAGGATGAGAATAATGTTAGAAGCACAATGTAAAGCACACAGACACAGAGTGGAAACACATGCATGATCTGCTCTGTCTAGCTGACCAAGCCACACAGACGGACACCTGCACAGTGGCGCCAGTCCTGTACTTCCAGAAATGGTGCATGATAGGAACAATAAAACAAAAACAAAAAAATATATGTATATTGTGCCAGCACGCATAATTATTTGATGTTTGATGCCAATTGTTGTCTCCTTTATTTTGATATTTCATTAGTTTTCAAATGTTTGTGAATATATAAATATGTATTACTGATGATGTGTAGTGGTACAAAGTACTCGCATGAGAATTTTTTTATACACGAGATGTTTCTAATTTTTTGGGTTTTTTTATTCTAGTTGTTCTTATTGGGGGTGGAGGTTGCTGGAACTGCAGTCTCACTGTGTTTCTGCTTCCAATAAAATATGAAAAAATGCTTCATTTCCTTCCTTCTTTGTCAAACTGTACTGAGATATAGCTGAACCTTTGCTATTTCTGACTACACTACTGCCTAATTTTAATTTTTCTAATTTTCTAAAGAAATGATTTTATTCTTTTGAATAAGTCTTTATAACCGCTTATTATTGCCAGAGTCATGGGAGGGTGGTGCCTATCCCAAATGACATTGGGTGAGAGGTGGGGTACAGTCTGCACAGGTCGCCAGTTCAGCACAAGGCCAACACATAAGAAACATACAACCGGTTGGACTGTGGAAGGAAGCCGGAGCACCCAAAAGGGAACCCATGCAGACACGAGGAGAACATGCAAACTCCACAAGTGAGGCCCCAGAACTGTGTGGCTGTGAGGCAACAGTGCTGAACACTGCACCCCTGTGCCACCCCTTTAATCCATTCTTGCTCTTTTAACAGGGGCAGATCTAGCAGGTGTGTTTAGTGTGCGTGTGTGAGGCAAGTTTACTATGTTCCAAAAGGTTTTTTCACTCTAATAAATACACAATGCACAAATAAACTGACGTGTATGTTTTTTTCAGTGATTTACAGATATGTACACTGTAGCAAATTCAATTTCAGTTGGACTTTAATATGATGTAACTTTCAGTTATTCAGTGGAAAAGAGAAACTATCATCTATAGTGTCTGTGAACAGAGTTTTAATCGAGTCAATTTACATACTTGATTCAAGGTAGTTCTTTTCATTCTTTTCTCATCAACTTTAATTCCTGTGTCTATGAATTAAGTCTTTCAATAGAAGCCACTTTCCCTCTGTACAGTGAGAGAGAGCAACCTTCATGAAGTTATCTTCTCCAAGGCTCTGGTGTACAATAACACCTATTCACTGCTTGCTGCTGTCTCACTCATTTACCTCATGATCCATTTATATCCACGCATTTCTTTTTTTGAGAATCCAGCACCATCAAGAGAAATGATTCAACCAGTCCCGTTGCAAGACACTTTAATGAAAAGCAACATGACATTTCATCTTTATTTTTTTTTTCTTTGCATAGACGTGCTTAAACTTAGCCAAAGAGGTGGTGATGTCAATCTTCTCAGGAAAAGGAAAGAAGCATTTTGGATTTTTTTTTACTGCAAAAGCTTATTTCCAGGGGGAATGAATGAGGACTTTTCAATTAATGAGTTTTTATAGTGGTTCGTAAACACCTCATTTATATGGTCTTACATTGGTTTTTACAATGTATTTTTAATATTTTTAATATCTTTAAAATGATCTATTTCTTATATTGTATTTTTCATTGCTCTTACTCTTGTTTTTACTCTTTATACTGTACATATAAAGTTTTTTGAACTGGGCACATTTTGGGTTAATCTAATCAAACTCAAGTGCTTCTGAGCTGCAGTCATATGGGGGAAGATGGAAGGAAAATCGTCCCATTGCAATGAGTTGAGGGACTAAATAAAAAAAGGTGCAGTATTAATCCTTACAAGAGCCAATGCTGTGTCCATCGACAGCCCTGCATCCTGTTTTTAGAGCCAAACGATGCTTTTTCGTTCAAGGTAAATTCCTCTGTCTGCCTGAAGTGGAAAGGTTGCTGTCTGTGGACATTATGGAGAGATTTCCTGAGTATTTTCTGTGTCAACTCTACTGACAGTAAAAGCTTTTTACACTGCCAAATATATCATCCTGTATCAAGGAAAGATGGTAAAGTTGCCATGCATTTTCCACTTATCCATCAAGAACTAAATCAAACTGGGAGAGACAGGGAAGTGCAAACAATGCGTGGCCGGGTCGCAGCCTCGTTTCTTTGTCTCTGTTAGCAGGAGGGCGGATATTGACCCATAAATAGGAGATAAATTAAAAGGTGACACAAAGAGAAAAGATGCACGCTCACTTACTTCTTCTCTTATCACTCATCTCTACCAAAACAGCTCCTCTTAAATGAGATTATTTCCATTGTTCAACAGGTATAATATTTTCCAGACTGTTGAAGTGATCCATCTTCTACACACATTATTCCACACATGGTGATAAAGAAATCCATCCATCCATCCATCCATCCTTCATTTTCTGTAACCATCCTGGGCAGGGTTGCGTCTGTCTGGAGCCTATGCCAGCTGTCAGTGGGCGAGAGATCAGTTCAAAACACCAGCCAGTTTAAGCAGAGCTCTGACTACAGGAGTTTTAAAACACTAAATGATTTTGGAATTGGTTTTTGAACTCTGGGTAGTTTTTTGAAAGAAAAAGATTGCAGATGAAATGACTTTCCTTCATAGGGTGGCTGTGCTCAGCCTTAGAGATAGGGTGAGGAGCTCGGACATCCGGAGGGAGCTCGGAGTAGAGCCCCTGCTCCTTCGTGTCGAAAGGAGTCAGTTTAGGTGGTTCAGGCATTTGACTAAGATGCCTCCAGGGCGCCTCCCTTTGGAGGTTTTCCGGACATGTCCAACTGGGAAGAAACCCTGGGATGAACCCGGAACTCGCTGGAGGGATTATATATCTCATCTGGCCTGGGAACGCCTTGGGATCCCCCAGGAGGAACTGGAAAATGTTGCCAGCAAGAGGAACATTTGGAATACCCTTTGTTGTCTGTCACCACCGTGACCTGACCTTGTATAAGCAGAAGAAAATGGATGGATGGATGGATGGATGTTGCATTATGCACATAAAAAGAAACCTCACAGATTTTCGTATTTCATATATGAACACAAGATGAAAGTAATGGTGCATCACACATTTCCACAATGTGCCTCTCTGGCCCCGCCCCTGGATCTGCTTATGTCTTTTAACCTCACCAGCTAAGTAGCTAAGATGTCAATTTTTAACACTACCTTTGTCCTTCAATAACCTACAGACTAATCTACTGATAATTAACACATTAATTAAACATGTTAGTGCCACGAAACAATATTTGAGAGACAAATTAAGTTTGTAACACCTCCTGGAAGTTGTTTAGATTTCAAATTAAATAAGTTGGGTGTCAAATTAGCCACAAAAAAAAAGAAAAAAAAAGAAATTATAGTATTTACTACTGAAGAGGATAGGCAGCCTGTTCTTTAGGTTCTGCGTAGAAAAGAGATCTTGAGAGAGTCTGGGATGACTAACTGCTTAGCTTGGAGAACGGGAGGTGGCAAGTAGGGAAATGTGACAGGAAACACACGTCTCACATCCAACAGGAGCTGTGGTGGATGGCCGTCAGAGCGGCCTTTGAGAAGCCCCTGCAAGAGCAAAGACAGGAGGCCACTGACAGGAAATACATTATACTTTACACTGATTAACACATAAAACCATGCAGCTGCAGACGGTACCTGGACAGTACGAATGAAATTCAGTGTGACTCTTTCATCGAGGTCACTGTGGGGAGTGTAGAGGGTCAGAATCTTCACAATCTGTTGCACAAAACAGAAACCAGCAGGCAGTTAGACTTAAATTGTGCAACAACAACAAACAACAACAGACAGAGAACCACCTGCTGGGTGGACAGGGCAGTGCAGGTCTGAACCAGTGCCTGTGCGTCCGCCTCAGTCTTTTTCCAGGCCTGCAGCAGCTGAACAGCCTGGATGAGGGGCTCTAGTGTGGCCACAGTGCCTCCTGTCTGCACACCTCGACTCCGCAGCCACTCCTCCAGCAGACTCACATTGTAGCTATAAGTGACACACAGACAGACAGCTGGCTGATTAATAAATAATAAATAATCTAATGTTTACACACACAAAGATGAACACAGGTTCATGCAACATGCACATTTGCTGTACAATGAAGTATTACTTTATATGTACAATTAATCAATTCTGACACTGTTTCAAGGAGGTTTTGATGGCACTACTGTGGTATTCTTGGAGGTTGTGGTCTTGTGTTGCATTAGACTATCAGGAGGTGTATCTTGTATTTTCTCCTCCTAATATAAATGAGTAAAAAAAAAAATTTAATCAGCAACTACTTTAAGTTATATTAAATTTACACTTGAAGAAAAATATTAAATCATTGGACATAACAGGAAAATATTGTGCTAACGAAAAAATCTATAAGATAAATTAAAATTGAATTGAATTTATATAAACTCATTGAAAATAAATAAAATTACATCAAGTAAAATATATTGAATTAAAATAAATCCAATTATTTAACTTAATCAATTGAAATACGTTAAATCTGTTTTCAGTGAATTTAATCAAAATTACTTTAATAGTCTCAGTAATTAATCAATCAAAAATACCAAATATCCACTGATTCCAGCTTCTCTTGTGACTGCTAGAGGCAGAGCTCCCTCAGTATGTTAAAGCACAATTCTGTGTATGTTTCTACCGTATTTGCACGCCACGACTCCAGCAGCACATGTCTTTCCTCAGCAACAGGCTGTTGAGAGCAGAGGCAGAGATGAGGTAGGTGAGCTGATGGAAGGCCTGCTCCATCTGTGTCAGGGGCAGATTCTGACGGGACAAAGCTGCGTGGAGGGCTCCCAGCTCCCTCAGCACCAACGCCATGGTTGGGACATCGCCTCCTACGGTCCTGGGGTCTGAGCCTGCTCGCTTTCTGGACGTTACCAACTTTACTGCAGAACCAGAAAGGCCTGGGATGGTCTCGCTCTCCAACAGAGCAGGGACTGAGAGAGAGAGGGAGCAGGAGGTAAGATGAGATGAGCAGAGGAGGGGACAGCATAAATAGCATCAATGCTGTCTTCATCGTAGTGGTACCTATGATGTTTTGTAGGCGTTTTTCTGTGATGGAGAGGAGCTGCTGATAGGCCTGGATACCGAGGTCATTCAGGGAGCGAATCAAGTAACTCACATCAATGGTCAGTGGGACCAGTTCATCTGAGTCAAGGGTCTGAAAAGTAATCAGTACAGTCATACATTCATAGTTAGCTTATGTCCTATTAATTCTATACATCACTATATATACTAGACTTTGTGTTAATAGCACTATGACTTTTATTTTCCCCTATGTTTTCTAAAGTAACAACAATGCTCCCGGTCAATAGCGTACCTGTTTTGGGGAGTGCTGGGTCAACAGGTCGTGCAACAGACAGGCGTTTTTCAGCCATAGAGCTGTCATATTTACATCATTACAATGTCTCTGCAGGGATACATCAGATTAAAATATTGTCAGATCAACACTGATGTGATGAAATGAAACAACTACTCAGTGCTATTAAATGCATGTGTTGTGTGTGACAGAGAGAGGTGTGTAAGGGCTTTGTGGCGGACACACACACACACACACACACAGGACAAAACAATCACGTTAACAAAAGTATTTAAAAGTCCGTTGTTGATGCTTCTCAGTGCGTGCCGACCTACCCAACCGACTCGACCACAAGGTGCAGATTCAGAGCTGAGGTTACCTTCAGAGCTGCCTTCATAGCTGTGACAGCAGCGCCGCAGAGAGAGCGAGCTTGAGTTTGGTCTCCGCTGCCGTCAGCGTGACGAACACACAGGAAGAGCACGCTGGCAGGCAGACCAGAGGGCAGAGACAGGGCGCTGTCAACACGGAGGTCTAGAGCACAGACAGAGAGCAGCAACAGTGGAGATAACAGAACCTAAAGAATCCTGTTACCACTCTTCACTCAATTTATTGTTTTAAACCACAAACGATGTGTCGATTAATTGACTGACAGAAAATTAATGAGGTAATATTTTGTTAGTACAGTAATTGTTGAAATAATGTTTCATGGAGAAATATCATCATATATATCATATATTGTGATGATTCGCTTTTTGTTTTCTGCTTTTTTCTTTGACAAATGATAATAAATTGATCATCATTAATTAATGATCATTAACGATCATTAATTGATGATTCAACAGGATGTTAGTTGGAGACTTAGTAAAGTTTCCGCTTGTATTCGAGGTGATTGTCAACATGAAACTAATCTAATGGAATACTGGTGTACATGATCTTTACATGCATGATCCTTTCTGATAATTATATCTAGCCACTGAATATAAACTAAAAAAATTATCTGCAAAACTTACAAACTTAGAAATATGGGAAAGTTTCTACTGTGAAACTGATGGAACAAAAGTTTTAATACTTCTAAGCACTGAAACTTGACTTTTGTGTTGGTTATTGTTGATCTACAGGGGAAAACTGTGGTTTCATCGGTTCTTGTGACGTCTTGTGACGTTTGCTGTCAAGAAAACAATAGTACAATCATACATATTCATAATTGAATCAACATGTTGTGTAATTCCCAGGATAAAGAAGGCAGATGAAGACGAGTGAGACTCACCTGTGATGAGGTTCTTGATGAGCTTGGTTTCATCTCTCCTCCTACATTCCAGCAAACCAGTGACTGTCTTTGGTTGGGCTGGACAGGAAGTCGTCTCTGGGTTGAAAGCTGATGGAAGAACTGGAAAGAGAGAGCCTGACAATACAAACGACTGAAACAACAGCAAAAAACTGAAAATGTCATATTTCATGAATATTTTTCCATCCACACGCACTTTATCCTGGAATTCCATAGCAAAACAAAAGATCTGAATCTAAGCTTCAGGTTCAAATGACCAAAAGAATAAAATGACTCACATGACAACAGCAATTTTTCTCCTCTGTGCCTTCATAGAGGATCTGATGGGATCTTACCTTGCGTCAGCAGTCGTCTGAGTGAGGCTGAGTTTTTAACCTCCTTCAGCTCTCTCCTCAATCTGACGCACTCTTGCTCTCTGGCCTCCAGTAGTTCCAGCAAGTCCTTTAAACACAAACACACTTACACTTCAGGTGTCTCGCTTATGGCCAATGCTCTCAACTAAACTGACTTTGAATCGAGATAAAGAACAAGCTTGAGTGGCGTGAGCTGAGGAAAAAGGAAGGATTTTGGGAGCATAATAAGGTCAGGGGGGGAAGAAAAGTTGCATCATCAAAATATGTCTGATTGTGAAACAAAGACTGTTAGGACTCATCAAGCTATTTTTACATGTTCGTACTCGTGTTTGAACAGTAGTCATCATGGACCACAGACGACTGCCTTAATAAGTCATACCTGTTGATCTGCGGAGGAGGAAGAACCAGAGATCGCCTGACTAAGCTGCCTCCTCAGGGCCTCCAGCTCCTCCTCTTGCTGTCTGCGCTGGCCAAGAAGCTGCCTCTCCAGAAACCTGAAGGACAGGAGGAGGGATTCAACCATGATATATATAAATCCCAGCAAGGGAGGCAAGTTGATACACCTATAAGAGGCAAGTTGATACACCAATAAGAGTAAATGAGTGAGACTGACTGACTTGTTGGCTACTCGTACAGCATCATAAGCATGTGCCAGGTCCTCTCCTTTCATCTTCACTGCCTGATCTTTGGCCACATCCATCTTCTCCATCAACTGCTCCTGCCCATGCAAACATTAACACCACTTAACAAGATTATACCGCGAGTCGGAGAATCACTGAGACACACGGTGAGCCTAAACAATCATTTGGGAGAAGAAAATACGCATCGAATGATTTTTTTTGTCTAAAACTGATGCATGTTTTCTCACCATTGGCATTTCAGAGCCCCACACTGAGACTCTCCTCTCGAAGGAGGGAGACGTGACGCTGACCCTGCGGACCTCCTCTGGGAAAGGAAAGGCCGACGAAAAGGGTGACAGGGAGAGTGGGGTGAGTGGGGCGAGTGACTGAGGTGACAGCAGAGTAGGAGAGGGAGGCTCCGAGCTCAGACTCTGTGTGGAGTCCGTCCTTCTGTGGCCCTTGGTGCGCTGTTGTGAGGAGAAAAACAAGATGGAGGTTTACACTGTCAGCAGCAGATGTAAGTGTGTCTGTGCGTGCGGCTGTGAACCTCAGTGAGCAGACTCATCTCCCTGAGGTTGTCGTATCTCTGCTCCAGTCTGGTGAACTCTCTCAGGAGGCCCTGATACTTTCTTCTCTCTTCATCCAGCTCTGCCGTCAAAGCTGCACACGCCTGAGACACAGCCTGAGACACACCCTCTGCACACACAAAGGAAAATAGAAACAAGATGGAAGACTAAGGGTTTACAGATGACATCATTCAAAATGATGATGCTACCTTCTTGTGCTTTTTCTTGCTCGAGCAAGCGTGCAGACAGGTCCTCTCTCTGTCTGCAGTAAGTGTCCTTTTCTTTTTGCAGGGCTTGCAACTCCTTGAAAAAGGAGAGATGGTAAATAAATAAAAATCGAAATTAAATACACTTCCCAAAGCGGGTCAGGGAGGAGAAAATGTTTTTATGAGCCATCTGGTGCTCTCCACTCGTACTAATAAATACACATAAATAAATAAACACCATCAGCAGCACAGATTGACATCTGTAAAGTTATTCTCGGGTTGGTAGACCTACTTGCGTGAGTTGAAGGATCTCCTGGGCGGCCTTCTCCTCAGCTCTCCTCCTTTCCTCCACCTCCTTCTCGCTGATGACGGGGCAGGGCTGAGGCTTCTCGTGTTTTACGATCTCCAGTTTCTGTACCACCGCCCTCAAAGCCTTCAGCTCAGCAGCCGCGGCCTCACGCTCCGCATGAAGGGTCTCTCTCAAAGCTGCGCTCTGCCTGGCCTGGACGCATAAACAGCTTTATCATGAGAATATGGAACAATAACAAGGGACATTTTTTAGAGCTTACAAGGATCACGTTAAAAGATCGAACCCCCATTCACTCACCTCCTGGTCTGCTCTCAGCTGCAGCTGCATCAGTTTGACTTCCATGCCCTTGTTGAGCTCTCTGTACCTCTCCGCTGAGCGGGCCTCAGTCTTTAGTTTCAGCAGCTCTCTCCTGGCAGCTCTGCGCCTCACACAGCACTGCATGAAAACCACCGCCGCGCGCACTTGCCTGTATGCCTGCCTCGCCAGCCACCCACGAACTTTAGCCTGAAGCAACACAGCAGCCCGCTCCGCCACCAACTGAGGAGCAAGAGGTCACATTTTTCATCAATTCAGCTTATGCCTACAAACTTAACTTAGCATTCAAAATTAGTGTCTCTTCAAGACAGCAATTTTTTTTTTAAATGGGCAAGTGGAGGTTGTGTTAAGATCTTCTCAAGCAGTGTATGAGGTGGTGAATGCTGACCAGTCTGTATCTGCGGCGTGCCAGTGTGCCCCTGG
Source organism: Chaunax sp. Z400 (assembly GCA_037577475.1). Lineage (NCBI taxonomy): Eukaryota > Metazoa > Chordata > Actinopteri > Lophiiformes > Chaunacidae > Chaunax > Chaunax sp. Z400. The sequence goes on from CM075188.1 coordinate 12,176,340, forward strand.
TGCAGGCCTGGATGGTGACGGTGGCCCGTCGGATTGTGAGGAACAACTGCCTGACCACCACCATTCGGTAAGTCTTCTGGATTGCTAAAGCAGCCTTGGAGTAGCGCAGCATCAGAGTGAGTCTACAACAAAAAATAACAAAGAGGAAATTCAAGTGCAGAACATTTAAGTCAAAGTTTCTGGCTGACACGTTTTTACAGTTTCCATAGATTTTTGTCTATTATTGTACCTCACATAGTTGCAAAGATAAACCAGGCTTTATTAACTCATCCGAATAAATCATTAACATCTTTAAAGATATACAAAAATACAAACAACTCAATGCGATTTTCTTTCACTGAAGGGTCAATCCTCTTAACTTAGATAAAAACAGTTTCCTGCCATCACCACACATAAACCACAGGTCAGACAGACACGTATATTTTTCTATCCTCACCGTCTGGCCAGAGCTCCTCTGCAGTATCTCTGTATGGTCACAGCTGCCCAGCAGATCCTGGTGTATCTCATCCGTGCTAGCCATCCTCTGACCCGGCTCTGGATGATCACAGCAGCAACACGCAGCCTCTCAGCTCTCAGCCTCTCCAGAAGAGCCACCTGACCGGCCCGGAAAAATACTTTGGTCTTTCCAAAGCAGTACTGGTCTGGGTCTGGGATGAGCTCTGGTAGGGACTGTGTGCACAAGGCCCGGGCCTTCTCCTGACTCTGAGGACCTCGAAGCAGAAGGCGGTACCTGCTGAAGAATTCCTCATACGTCCATCTGGACACAAAGATTTTCAGTAGAAATGCTGGAGAAAACAACTTAATAAAATAAAACATTTTTTTTTAAAAACAGCTTAATAATATAAAATATTTAAAAAATGCTTAATAAAATAAAATATAAAGCCTGATTAAAGAGACATGTTTTGAATTACTCAACATTTACACATCTTTATGCTTTCATAATTTGGTAACACTGTTGTATTACCCATCAGGGATTATTCTGATTTAATAAAGGTGCATTCTTAGACATGTGAGAATGGACTGTTTGTTCATTCCTTGTTGCATGACGACGTTCGCTGCATAAGGATGGGTAACAAATCTACATACTTCATCCTCAAAATCCATGTTTGTTCATTCTTTGTCCTAAAAGACGAAACTGGAAACTTAAATCAAAAACTAAGTCAATGAATAAAGATTAATTGTCGTTGATTATCTATCACAACTAATTTGCAGGGACATAAAACTTGTCCCTGCAAATTAGCTGATGTCTATAGTGATAGTTACCAAACCACTGGTAAGATGAAGTTGCCTTTGGACTTTGAAGAGAAATGGCTAATATCCTATTTTATATATTTTATATTTATTTTCTTTGCATGATTTTGTCTGAGATCAATGTCTCCGAAGTACCTGGATGGATATCCTGCAGCGCTGATGCGAATTGTCTCCAGCACCCCACAGGCTCTCAACTGCTGGACTGTCCTCCTGGGGTCAAACCTAAGAAACAGGGCTGTTAGCTTTCTTGGAGGACATAACAGTGTTGGCGAAAATACAAATCAAACACATAAACGTTTGATTTTGTGAGGACATGCCAAACAAAAACATACATAAAAGGTTCTTTGAGATCGTTGGGTTTAATACAGCGGACATAGTGAGGAGTGGTGCTGTTGAGAGTGTCCATGAGCATCTGTAAGGACTGACGGAACTAACGGAAAACACAAAACATACAGTATTAAAGGCAAAACGAGTACAAAAAAAACAAGTAAATGGTCATAAGAGGTCACCTGGAAGCCCACTGTCAGTTTATGTTCTCTGGTGGCTCTTTTCCCTGAGCGAACACTTCCATTAGCCACAGAGGATTTATTTCCCTGCTGCTGGAACAACTCAGCCACCAGCTCAGACTGACACACGCATGAACACACACAGACACACGTTATAGTGATCTCACGGTTGCATAGAAATGAAAAGAACTTATGAAATTCGATCTGTCGACACACATCTACCTGACTGGCTTTGAGAATGTTAATGAGCTCCTCAAAGACCGTGTCTCGATTCTTGTCTAAAAAGCCATCACATTCATATTGCACCTGATGAAAAAGGAAACCTGTTAATAAAAATCATTACACTGTGGTTACAAAGTGTTATTTTAGTGGCCTCTCTCTGGAAAACTTCATCACTCACCATGTCAGCAAAGTGCAGGATGATGAAGGCGCTATTAGACATGCGAGGTTTCCGAAAGTGAGGGTGGGGCTTGCTGGTCAGGTGTTGATCATACAGTTTCCTCACCCAGCTCTCATCTGAACCTTTGGGCATCTGATGATCACAAAGGCTAGAGCTTAACTCGCTATCATTTAAACAATTAGTTAATTAAAAAGGAAATAAAGATCCAGTTTACGTTCAACTTAGTGAACATAGTGAGACGGAGACAAATCCATCATAAAAAGCAGGTAAGAGAGGGGCATGCAATGATTTACCCTGCACTCTTCATCTAAAAGATCAAACAGGCCCAGTTGTGTCTCTATGAGATTGATGCACTGCTGATTGTCATTGAACTCAATCCTGCTCCAGGCCAGCTCTTCTCGGAGGTACTCCTCCTGCTCCAAGTGGAACACATGCTGCAGGCAAACACAAGATACAAACAGAGAACCTTGAGATTGAGACAAAATGAAAAGAACTAGAAAGCACTCAGAGAGCACAGACCTCCACCAACACCATCAGACAACAATCAGAGAACAGTTTCCAGGCTATGTCAAAACAAAATCCTGAAACAAGTATTTATCGCAGTTAAAAGATTTATGTTATGAAAATAGATTTATTTACATGATAAACACCAACATGTATCGATACAGAAAAGTTCATTTAAAAAGAGAACAGGCTTCAAAATGTTAAACTATGTAATGTTTCTTTACATATGACATTGAATAGACAACAGATTTCCAAACATGAAAAAATATTCACTTGTATCTAAGCAAAAAAAGTTGCAGAACATTTTGAAAGAAAAGCTTTTTTTTTTTTTTTTTTACTTATTTCTACTTTTGAGATTATAAGCATATATATAACATTATAACGTTTATTAAAATATAACCTTCAAAAGCAAATAAGTGAGGAAGCCATCAATTATTGTGTTATTGCACAAGGGCATAGCACAAACTGAGATGATGTCACCATGGTGATGTCACTTTACTCTGATCTCCCTCATGTCACATTAAGTAATAACAACAGATTCATTGACCCTGTAAACCTACTATCAACAGTAGTTTATGAGTTATCAACAAAAATATGATTTTCCATAATGGCAGATCCGGATCTATTTTTCGTCTAGATATAACATCTGACCTTTGACAGACACATGAAATTTGTTTGAATGACTCTGAATCTCTATTATCTCAGCTACATATTGGTGGTGTCATGTCTCTACCCCCCTCTGTTACCGTATTGAGACACAATACAAATTGCATGTACTTGCAAAATGGACATTATGATACTACAGTGATGATAGGGCTGATTCCCTGTAGGGGAGTACAATGACTCTGGCTGTAGAAACACACAGACCACGATACAAAGGGACAGATGGATATGTCCACCTGTCACATGACTTACCCTGTTGAATTGCTGCTGCAGTTTTTCATTTGCATAATTTATACAGAACTGCTCAAAACTGTTCCGGTCAAAGGTCTCAAACCTGCTCCAGCAGAGAAGATATGTCAGATTAACTTTGTAATGACGCCTTTCAGGCTAGAACATAATATTTGATTAAGTACTTAATTAAAAAAACTTTAGACGTATAAATCCACAAAAACTATTCATCACAAAGCTCACTGCTCACCCATAGATGTCTAGCACCCCTATAAAGGATTTGGACGGCCCCCTCTGGGTGCGTAGAGCAGAGTTGAGCCTTTTGACGGTCCAGGTAAACAGCTGACCGTAGATGTGTTTGGCCAGTGCGTCTCTGGCGTCTACAGCCTGCTGACCGGACATGGGTTTGACCAGCATCTCTCCCCCAACAGCCAGTCTGCGATGACACAGCCAGTGGGCCATCTGAGATCCTTCAACACCCAACAGTTTGGAGAAGACGGCCAGAGAACGATCATCTGCCTGAGTAAAACAGAAGACCTGCTACAGTATATCCACTGCTAGGGAATATTAGAGAAATTCATTTAAGAACTAAAGTGCACAAAAGTAGAATTACATCTCTTACATCAATGTAACTCCTGTCAGAACTTCTCCCACTGGCTTGAATGTTGACGTTTCCCAGATGCAGAAGCGCTGCAAGGATCCTGAAGAGCTCCATCTGTTGGTCAGGCTGCACACCTGCACACCAACACTTTCCTTATACTGTATCTTCATAACTAAGTATGATTCATCCATCCATTCATTTTCTATAACGGTCTATCCTGTGCAGGGCTGCGGGGGAGCTGGATTCTGTCCTAGCTGACATTGGGCGAGAGGCAGAGTAAACCCCAGACAAGTCGCCTGTTCATTATGGAGCTGACAAACAACCATTCATGCTCAAATTCATACCTATGAGCAACTCAGAGTCCACAACATAATCTATGTTCCATGTGTTTGGACTGTGGGAGGAAGCTGGAGCAGCTGGAGGGAACCCACACAGACACAGGGAGAACACGAAAACTCCACACAGATAGGCCCCATGTCTGGATTTGAACCCACAACCTTCTTGCTGTGCGGTGACAGTGCTTACCAATGTTGTGATTCAATTAAAAATCTGTGTGTGTGTGTGTGTGTGTGTGTGTGTGTGTGTGTGTGTGTGTGTGTGTGTGTGTGTGTGTGTGTGTGTGTGTGTGTGTGTGTGTGTGTGTGTGTGTGTGTGTGTGTGTGTGTGTGTGTGTGTGTGTGTGTGTGTGTGTGTGTGTGTGTGCGTTTACTCTACCCAGAATGGTGAAAGCATTGCGGGTTCGCTCCAGGTCTGACAAATCATCAGTACCACCGATCTGCATCTCTCCTCCCTGGCTGGTGTAGCGGAAACGTTCAGGTGCATCTTGAGGGGAAAAAACACAGTCAAGACCACATGCTGTGACGAGGACATGATAATATACATTGTGCTGTAGACACAGACAATGGAAAAGAGGTGTAGACATAGTTATATTCTGAGAAGTCTCACCCAGTTTAAAGGATCTCATTTCAGGCAGCTCTCTGGAGGCACACAGCTGGTAGAAGATGTGGTAGTTCCTCTCTGCTGATGCCTGACATGTACATTAACATACAGGGACAATGCTGAGGAACATTTCACCTCTTAGAAAGACACTTTTGTGCAAAATAAAAATGCATTTTCCATCATCCTGGCTAAAAAGCTTACTTGGAAGACAACCCTTGACTTCTCCAGAAGATACGTCCTCATGTTGGCTCCAATGATGTCTCCTTTTCTGCCGAAGCCAATCTCGATATACTTCCCAAAACGACTGCTGTTGTCGTTTCGAGTGGTTTTAGCATTTCCAATCGACTGCAGACAAACGTGTGTGTTGATTTCATTGTTTTAAAAACATGAAAATCCTTATTCCTAAGTAAACAAACATGTCATTCATTACCTCCATTATTGGGTTGGAGGCTAAAACTCTCTCCTCCACACTGGTCTGCTGTGCTGCTCCTCCAACCACAGCAAAGTATCGCATGGTGAATTTGGCTGAGACTGTTTTCCCTGAGCCGGACTCTCCACTAATGATGATAGACTGGTTTTTCTCCTCCCTGTACACACAAATAGCATGATTATAAAATATAGTGAAGATATGCTAAGACCGACCATCTGTGTTCATGGTTTAAGGAACACAGTGTAGGAATCTTTAAGCTGATGTAAGCATTGCTCGTCATAACAACCTTCAGAAGCCTTTGACCTCTGACCTGCTCATGGTGCGGTAGGCTTCCTCAGCCACAGAAAAGATATGTGGTTCCATGTCGGCGCTGTCCTGACCGCTGTAAGCATCGATCACCTCCTCTCCATATATGGGGAGCTGCTCGTACGGGTTGACAGCCACTAGAACAATACCTGGGGGGGACAAGAAAAGATTGAAGATACTGACAGTAATTTTATTCTTCATTTTATAGATGTATGATTTTTGTCTGTATAAAAATAAATGAAATGTGTTTTTAGGGGGAAAAAAGTTAAGAATAGTTCATGTAGTGATTTGAATACACATCTGATTTTCTAAAACACACTATGTCTACTAAGTATGTCAGTCATAATTATCGTGAATATAAAAACACAATCTACCCCACTTCATAGGGATTCAGGATTTAAAAAATTAAGTTAATGAAAAACGACAAAAAAACTACTTCAGAAGTGCTTTTTCTCAAAATTGATACACTGAGTATTAAGGGAAAAAAAAGCATCTTTCACAAATAAGTATTAACATCTTAGGGCAGTGAGGGTTGCCTCCCTGACACAACCTTTGACCCGCTATAATACAGTCGACATTATGAGCTATAATCATGCATACAGAAGCACACAGGAGCTGCCTCTTGCTGCTCCTTATCTCAAAGACCTCGTGTCGGTCGTGGTGTCCCATGTTCAATTGGATGATCATCCTAACCTGCCTCTGCCTGTTCAGTACTCACCACAGTACGTGTAGATGCTGCTGTAGTCCAGGAATCGAACCTGAAGGTTGTGCAAGACAGCAGGTTCATGGAGGAAACTCAGAGCTGTTAGATCATTTTCCCCCTCCAAGATGTCAGGGTTGCCCAGCGGTGGGAGATCAGAGGGGGACACCACTGGGTAAAGGACTTCCTACCAATGTAAAGGGAGGTTAGGGGTTTAGCATGATACTTGACCACTGATTTTTGGATACTGCTTGTGTCACCTTTCCATTAGAGAGCTGCAGCCGCAGATGTTTCTCTCCAGGACTGTAGTCCTGGAGGAGTAGGGCTGACAACCAAACTGCATCGGGGTCAGGAATCCACACACTTGCCCCCTAGCAAAGGAACAGACTGTGAAACTGAAGGTCCTGACTGAATAATAAAGAGAGGAGGAGGTAGTGCAGTTTGAACTTACTCTGCATGTCTAGACCCAGTCTCAGTCAGGGAAAGAATTTTTATTATGATATAATATTGCTTCCCCCCCCCCCCCCAGTTCTAACACTATTCAGGTACACGCAAGACTTCCTGGCCCCACCCAGACAAGACATTTGTCACCCATCAGCATAAAAGGCTCCTAAACGGTGTTAAAAATTAACACTGGTCATCCTCCGCTAAACTGCTTGCTCGGATTAGTCATTATCTACTTTTTACATATCGAATTCTCTTTTTAATCTTTACAGTGTGCGAATTTTGTTTTAATTCATACCGTCACAAATGAATACATCATTTACAACCAAGATTACAGACATAAGGATAGAAAATGTCAGATTGTGTCTCAGCAAATCTGTCATTAACTGACACCTCATCATGGGAAGGTAATCGTCTAACCTGTACAACAGGTTTTTGGATGTCATACAAACAGTATATAATTATCTCTGTCATACAAACACAATACTTTTATCATTAGCAATGTTGTTGCCATGCTGAAATCCCTAGTCCTCTTTAGAGGACCCATTAACATCAGGCCCTGCAGCACAGAATGATAACAGACCATCACTTAATAGAATAAGTGTGTTGTTTTACCTTGCTGTATAGCTCCAGTGAAGCCATCTTTACTACTTAAAAGCCCTCAGGAAGACATCATTAAAAAACAACAACATAAATCTAAACAGGTAACATGTACAGGAGCGGTCTGTATCCTCCACACTGCTGCATAGAGCCAGTGTGCGTCCTGGTGACAGTATTTTGCACTTTGTCCAGGCTCACACAGAGGCATGAGGACTGACAAGTTAACTGTTAATCTGTGGGAGGATGCAGTGATTGGATGGAGAGGTTTCCCATGTGAACGTACAGAGCCAGGCTGGTAGCCCCTTAGAAAAGCTACTTTTTGGAAGGTAGGGGTCAGAAATACAGCTTTAACCACAAATGTAAACAGAGAGAAATAAGCACATTAGCAGAAGAGTTAATTATATACCGACTCATTTTAATAAGTAATACAATCAAATTCATTTCAGCAATCAGTCTGATAGACAGATGTTCATGATTTGGGCTGGATACATTATTCACTTTTAAACCTTGACAAACAAAACACAAAATCTTTACAGATTAATGAAAAGACATTAAAAATAAATCTTCACTGCGATTTGCTGTGTCACCAATTATGTGCGTGGGTATTTGAGGAGGCAGCATGTGTGTGGTAACATTGAGACATTACAAAACAGTGGATTGAAACTGACAGAAACACCTTGGCACTAAACAGCAATGTTTCACAACTTCAGTTAAGCACCGATGATGATGATGAGAGATAAAAATAGTGATAACTGTATAACAAGGAAAGGTTTCAAGTCATCCTCCCCCCCCTCCCCCCATTGTGCTCAATCCTGCCTTTTGTACCTTTTAATTTTCTTGTGTTGTAAACAACAGATATCAGAACCGCTTGCAGTAAAATACAAAGCAGTACGCAAGTAATCCTTCAGCTTCCTATTCAAAATGACATGTCTCCACTTTGATCAATACTTCCTCACAAGAAACCTGACATGATAGACAACGATTCAATGAAATAAGAGCAAGAAAGGTTTGACTCTGCTCCCCTCAAATAGATGTATAAGAGATTCAAATGACATCATCTCCATTAGTAATGGGGATGATGAAACTAGCTTCAACTCGGTATAGTTGCATCTAAACAGGTTCTACAAGAAAACATGGTCTGTGTGTTGTCAGACTCTCCTCATGGAGTGCATCATAAAGACATGTCAAAAATACAGAACATTCATTGCAAATTTGCACAAAAGAGAAGCACCCAGATCGACCTTTAGATGACATAAAATGTTTGGAATTGACAAGATTGTCACAAAAAATACATACCCATTCAAAGCCTTTTAGTAAAAAATACGCTCATCCTTAAAACACGATTTGACAAACTGTAGATAAGTTGTTTTTGTATATTTGCATGTTCATTTGATGTCGTTTGGTTTTTTTTAAAAACAATTTAAAAGATCCTTGTGAAAAACTGACTGAGTTCAGAAATACATCAAGTGATTTTTAATTGGCGTCGAGTCCCATCCAGTGGAGTTAATGAGGACTGGACCCATTTGAGACTCCCAAGTGTTTCCCAGGGGAAACACAATACTTAAGGTTGAACGGGACTGGCATTAAGTCAGGTTAAGGTTTAAGTTGGACACAGATGCTAGGAGACAGTTTCAGGGCTGGACTGCTGTAGGGCTCCTACTGTTCATGGTCGTATGTGTGCTGGCTTTGGACAAACCCATCAAGAGTTCACGGAAACCTGTTGGGAGAAAAGAGCAAACAATTAGAGGAAGCATAAACCACTTTTTTTCCTAAGTGCTCTCAGCATAGCACCCTTAAAAGCAATACATAAATCTGCAAATTTGTTTTGTATTTCTACCACTGACAGAACTCTAAATGTCTGCAGGGTTGTAACCACTTTCTTGGCTTTATTAACTGTTTGCTGCCTATATCGCAGGCTACATTACAGCCAGATTGACAACATACAGATTCCTAACATTTTCCTCTGGTTTGTATTCACCGTCACTTTTCTGCAGCTCGCTCTCTCTCTCTCTCTCTCTCTCTCTCGCTCGCTTAACTGCACACTCACTATGCCCACACACATTTTGTGTTTTATCTTCTCAGTATGTAGTTGTTTATTACAACAAGAGGACAAGCTTTGTTTGACAAAAGGCTGCGTGCAGCAGGACGAAGACTGCAGAAACAAACAGGAGAGTTGGGAAATCCTACATCAGCGAGCAGATGATACAAAATGGTCCCTCAACAGAGGGCTACAGGAAATAAGAGTGTGGAAGACGGAGTGGTTCTGTTGGTGTCATCCACAACTTTTTATGATGGAATCGGTAAAATAACAGTCTAATGTGTAAGGAAATAAACTGAACTGAAATTTGGATCCTACCAACCCCTCAAATTTCAGGCCTATATCAACATGACCTTTTCTGTCCAAGGTGATGGAGAAAGTCTACAGACTTTTTTAACCCGTAATTGTAATTGTGAGGTATTTCATATACCAGTGTAGACTTTCCTGTTATGTATCAGCCTGAGTCTGTTTTTTTTTTTTTTGACTCAACTGTTTTATCTGTTTCTTAAGTGTTTTATTTGATTTTATGTCTTACAAAACATGTTTTTATTTTGTTATCTACTGTGAAGCACTTTGGTCAACTCAGTGTTGTGCTTTAAATGTGCTATACTGTAAAGTGACTTGACTTGAACCAGACTAAATGGTGAAAACAAGGTTATATTCTCTAGCTTTCTGGATTGCTAGGTTGCATATTTAATAATGTGCAAAAAACCACGAACTAAGTGCAAAACTTATTATTTGGCTTTACACTGCAACAAACTAACAAGAACCTTCAATTATTGTTTCCAAATTGACTTTATCATTAAACAACGTGAACAAATCAAGAGTTACTTCGTTTTCTGGGTGCGCTGCAGAGGGGACAGAATTATGAGGTCACGCCTTGTTTAAATTTGCTCAGAGGCTTAAATAGTCACTCTACAAACCTCTGCTATACACTCTCCATATCTTCACTGCTGTTGCCCTCCTCCTTCAGAGCCTCTCCTTCATTGGCAGCCTCCTCGACGTGGGCCAACATATCAGCCATCAGTGCCTCCTCAAGCCTTTTCCTCACACTGTACACCAGCTCCTCCTGTTTCCTACACATGAACACAACAGGAAGCTGTTACACTTGGCAGTTACAGCTGTCTATAACAGCCCCTGAATCAGAACACAACAGATGGTGTTTTTTTTTTTACTTGAGCCTTATGGACTGTGGGATTCCTTAACAATCAACTCTGTTATCTTTGGGTGAATCAATGATGATAAAAAGTGACAAAGAAATCTAGGATGAACATAAAATATAAACCTATATCTAATGAAATGGTAAAACAGATAAAACATGACATTTTCAGACTGCCTGAGTTATTGTGTCACATTTTTAAACACACTGTAAGATCTTGGAAATTTGTGACAACTGTTTCACAGACAAAATCCGTAAACATTTTACTCAAAGGAGGAACAGGGACTGCACTTTAGGTGTGAATCTTTGATATTGGCACAAGCAATTACCAATCAGGATGTAACACTAAAAAAACAAACAGGTGATCCATGTGTGGGGGTGTTCTGTGACTGCTCACCTGATGTCCTCATCGGTGACTATGAAGGCCTTGCATAGAGGCTGAGCCGTGTTGAGCCACACTCCTGGGTTCTTCTCCACGGCCGCTGACAGTTGGCCGGTAATAGGAGCAGCGCTGGTGTGCAGAGCGCTCGCAATGGCCGACAGGAGGGTCTTGTCTGTGCAGCCTGGACCAACACCTGAGGGGCAAACCAGGCGGTTATAAAACACTCTGAAGAAAGCCTCAAATCTCATTCTATATTAGTTGCTTATGAAAAAAAATAAAGATAAAGCCATGTTTTTTTAACATAAACAGAAAATGCCATCATGGAATATAAAATGTTTGTCTAAAGAATCAGTATTTATATTGTGTATATTACCTTGAAGGCCTTTAGGGAGCTCCATTGTTTTAACCAGCTCCTCTGCAATGTCATAAGCATTAAGACCACTGAGTTTCTTCTCCCAAAAAAGCTGTAGGCAAAAAGAAAAAAGAATATTAGCTCCAAGCAGATTTGACAGAAACAAACCCAGAATGTTAACATGCTGCTGCTTCAGTACAGTATCAGATGTCATGGTCTATATGGGGTGATGTTAACACTAATAGCTGCTCACCTGTCTGGGCTGGTCGACGGCTTTCTGAGGATCCGTCTTCACTTTGTTGTTTGGGTGGTTGGTAACCTTGGTAACAGGCTGCTTAAAGATGGAGGCTGTCTGTCTGACAGGAAGCGATGTGTTCAAGTCAGGTTTGCCCTTAAAAAAACAAACAAAGAATGATGGAAAATGAGGAGAGCAGTTTGAAGGAGCAGCAGACGTTATTCCACAGCCATCGATTATAAACACAAGAGGAGAAGCATTTCAGTTCCACAGCTTATAGAGGCCTATGTCTGAATTATAATCAAGTCTGAAAGAAATAACTTTACTGTTGCTGACTTTTATGAACACTGCCACCTGATGTGTTGATGAAACATGTCTGTTAAGTTCAATACAATTAGCATAGTGTTACATGCACTGTTTATAAATCTCCATACAGACACATATTTTACAAATGCAACAATGCCACCTCTGTGCAGTGACACATGTCCCCTGAGTGAAAGTTCCAGCATGAAGGTGACGCCTACTGGACCAATTTAGTGACCTTCAGACTCTTAGCTCTAGAAATGACTCCTACACGTACATTAAAAGAATAATAATCAACAACTGGTATTTCTGGTGAAGACTAGAGAGGACAGCAACGTTTAATCAACAAGTCGACCAATTAAGCAAGTCATATTCAGCTGTTATATACAATCATTTAATAAAAAAACTTTCTATACTGGACTCATTTGAGACTCTATATAGGTCTGTGTGTCGTAAGACTGTATAGCACTGCCTGATATCATGAAATATAAATCTTTTAAACAGAAGATTTTTGTCTGCAGGTAATGTTTGTGAAGATGTTTGATCTATTTACCACTAACTAGTTAGTTTTCCCCAGTCAACGCACAGTTGCCAAGTCTGTTTGTCTCACCTTGTTCTGGTTATTGTTATCATAGCGCAGTCTCTGGCGGTTCTTGTTGAGCTTGCTCATCAGCATCTTCCCTGTGCGGAAATCAAAGGAGCTGAGGTCCATCTGGTTACCAAGGTAACGGGCCAGCTGAGGTTTGCTCCGAAACTTCTTCCCAGATGGACTGGCGAGTAGGCAGAGACACAAGAAACCACAATGCTTATACAATCACTTCAATAAAGCGCCAGTACAAAAGACATCAAGACTGAGAGCTAAACAACGATAACGACAGGGAAACAGAGAGATCACACTTCAAAAATACACACGGCAGACAAAAAATGTACAAACAAGGACCACAACATGCAACAAGTCGAGAGCAAACAGAAGCAGAGCACATTCAAGTACACAATGACGCTGAAATCACATTACAATGTGAAATGAATGCAATCTTTTGATGAATGCTAGCCAGTTTATTATTACAAGCTGCACATATTTCAGTATCTTGTGTACATATGACTATTAGACATACTCAACAACATTGTATACACACCTTAAAACTAACCTGTAACAACACAATGTAAACATGGCAACATTAACGTTGCCAAATGTATCAGAATGGAAACATTGTAACTCCAGTGGTGGGAGCAACAATATCTGTAGCCTGAGCAATGAAGAACTGTGGGTGGATTCGTGCTACTAACTCATGCAAATGTATCTTACATCACATACTACAGTTAACACCACTATAATAGTAGTTAGCCTACCACAGACTATACAACCGACCCGCCTCCCCCCTCTCTTGCCTTTGTTCCTCATCTTGCTCTTCTCCTCTGCTAAATGAAAACAAATCTGGCGTTGTTGATTCACTTCAATTGAAAATAAAGAGTATTAACTGAGAAGACAGTGAGTTTTATACATTTAAGGCCTAGCCAGGCGTGAGCTACTACAACTAGCCTGCACGGTTGCTCAGACTCCTTAACCAAACACTTGTGAGAGGAACTGGCCTGGCTGGCTCCCAAACTTTATAGCGACCACTAAGTCTTTTTGTTCCCGTCTGCAACCTCGGTGTTTTGTTCACCTTTAAAGTTTGGCATGCGTTTAGTACCTAAAATAATAGACATCGCTTTTTCCAGCTGACAAACCCGACTTTCTGGTCACTTCTTCCATTTTCCAGCCCTTGGGGAGAGCCGTACAATCCCACCTTTTCTTCTCCATTTCACACGCGAGTAGCCTATAAATCCACTAAAAGTTAATAACCAGATTGGATTTAATGAAATGTGTCGATTTTTTTAATTGCAAGCCTTTCGCTTTTTACGCTTTTGTTTCGACCATAACACAACATGCGTCCTCAGTAATGGTATCTCCCTACTAACAACATCTCATCTCTTTGTCGTCGGGCATATCGTTCCGCCGCGGACCTGAGCCACATCACTACCTGCCTGTCTTGTCAGGGCACGAGGGCTACATCCGCAAGGATATCACAGGACAGCGTGCGGCTATGTCCATACATTGCGAGGCAGCCAGGACAAGACAGGAAGAAAGTGTTTCTGACTTCAGAATAAAAGCACTAATTTATCACGGAATAATCATAGGTCCGTCAAACATGCGATATCACTTTACTCAGTCTGATCTCAGGTCTCAGTAGGCTTTGGTAAAGCCCCGACATTATTGTGCACTCAAATTTCAAATAATAATTATAAAAATGTATGATTAAAATATCCTATTGTCCTATTCAGCGTCATTTCATATGAATTTGTTTTTAAAACCTTACTGTTGTATTCAATCCTGTGTTTTATTGTGACTTTTATTTTACTGTCACGTCTCCTTTAAAAGATCTCATTCTCAATGGGAAATACCTGTTAATTTAGGACAATATTACAAATAAGGGTCCAACAACCATTTAATAGGCTAAATATGTAGTAGTGTAGCTCACATTTTCTAAATTCCTTATATAATACAATGTTAATATTATGAATCAAAAGAAATTCAAGATCCATAATTCGATTTCAAATGTGCAATAAAATGTGATCAATTCAAATTGAGGGGAGTTTTTTAGAATTGAAATCCAAACAGACCATCGTTGTTACCGTATGTAAGTGGCTAATATTGGAAGAAAAAACACATAGCGTTTTATGTGAGCATACGAAGTGTTTTGATAAAATTTTATTAACTCAGCGTTAACGCAAGAATTAGCATTTAGCATAACAGTACTTAAGCCATGGTCCCCATCTTTAATTAAAATATTTCGGCCAGTCCTTGCCCGGTTCTTGATTGACAGAGACATCAGGTGAAAGTGTTTCTCTTCATGAAAGAAACATTTAGAGGGAGAAGCCTCAAAATACGTTTTGATCGTGTTTTGTTTTGAAATCTCACCAGAAGTATCTC
Organism: Chaunax sp. Z400; assembly: GCA_037577475.1. Taxonomy (NCBI): domain Eukaryota; kingdom Metazoa; phylum Chordata; class Actinopteri; order Lophiiformes; family Chaunacidae; genus Chaunax; species Chaunax sp. Z400. The sequence continues at coordinate 12,191,352 of CM075188.1, forward strand.
TTTCTATTATCTGCAGTTTGACGCTAGTGACTAACACTTGTATCGATATTAACCTATGAGAAACATAAATTAGTCTATTGATACAAACAGGCCATAAATAGTCACGCAGCTGTGGTGACGACAACGATGGTCGTAATAGAATGATTTAAAACCACCAGATGAAGTAAAATACCGCCCTTCACTTGTAGCTTGTTTAAGAATACAAAATGTCAAAGTTTCATGTAAGCTAGCTGCGTGAAATTGGAGAGCCGTTTCAGCACAATGCCTGCCGTTGTCATTCAGACTTAGAGCCGGCGTTTATGAATGAACAAAGTAGATCTTATTTCTTAAACGCAGAATCATTTTAGACGCATGTCATACACTTATGGAGGCGTTGTGTATTGAAAAAAAAACGGTGCAGAAGATATAATCTGCTTTGTTCTATAACAAACAATGTCGAGATATCACACTACCGACGCAGCGTCTCACCGCCTCCATGCTTAATTCAACATTAGCATGCAAATGTCAGGACGACTAAACCATATTACAAAAGACCGACATCCAAGCTCAAGACTACAGCATTGCGATTTGCAAATGCGAGACCACCGAATGCACCTTTCGATCGATGATAAACACTTTCCAAATAAATTATGAAAACGACACATCCCGTATTGAACGTTACAGTTACAATGAATACCCTTCCTGGCGGTTTTAATGCCATTTAAATGATATACTCACTCGTTTTTATCCATCTTGAAGACACTATCTCGTTTTCTCCCTCTCGCTGTGTTAAATCCCTTCTCCCCTCCTTTTTCAGTCCCCTCCCCCTTCGATGGGAGAAATGAAAGACATTATCCACGCAAATTTCGTCTGGCTGATAAAATGAGTGTCATGGCTAGCTGAACCAACTAGGTCCCTTACATCTCGGTATGTGAAAGTAAGCATAAAATATGGGATTTTATATATATAGATATATATATAGATATATATCTATAGATATAGATATTTCTCTATATCTATATATATAATAAATATCTATATATATATCTATATCTATATAATAAATATCTATATATATATCTATATCTATATAATAAATATCTATACATCTATATATAAATATATATAGATATATATTTATATATCTATATATATAATAAATGTGATAAATTATATCCAGTCACTTCAATAAAAACATTTATTTCAATTTTACAGTACAAACTATCATGACCAGTTGGCAAATATCAGATATACAATACCACACTTTTACAATTGCTCAATACAAAAATAATTAATATAAGTCATAGGCAGATCTTGATCAATTTATTGAAAACATGCTGGCCTTGCATATAAAGCAATGAACACAAAATAGATTTAAAAATCTATATCCAAGCAGTTTAAACAAAACATTTCAATGGCTTGAATTTTTGCAGAAGATATGGACACAATTCAGGTTAATTAAAGATTTGCAGTAAATTCAACATTTATTCACAATAAATAATACTCCAAGAGGAAGAGCATTTTTACAGAGTGCATCCCGATGTCCAAACTCTTACGAGACCTCAGAGGATTGCTGAGCCAGCGCATCCCCTTTAAGCTTGCGCTGTTTAAGAAATCCACCCATGTGCCCATTCCTAAGCTCTGGTCCTGTAGGCAGACACACACCCCATTCATTAGCAAAATTAACATAATGGGATAGCACAACCTTCCCGTCCTTGAATTTGGCTTTCTGACAAGATCACAACCAAGTAGGGGTTCGGGAAAGATGAAGGCAGTGGCACAGGGTAGGGAATGTTGTGTGTGTAAACTTAATTAGGGCTTGAAAATATCAATATAATTCCTGTAGTGGGAAATCAGATCAGATGTCTTGGATAAATGTCTGGGATTCAGTTTGCAATTTAAGTATTATAATACCGATATTGCATTTAATCGTTGTAGGAAAGCACAAGTACCAAAAAGGTTGCCACAACATTTGAGTCAAAATTATCTACATTGGTCATTTCAAAATAGTCAAGCTCTTTCCATTACACCAAACAAAAAAAAACATCAAAAAAACATTTCAAAAATTGGAATTCAAACGGATACAGCAAAAACGTGTTGGGTTATTTCTGGTGAATGCATAATGTTTTAAACTTTTGTCATAAAATGACCCACTTTCTATGTTTAAACTAGTCTGACCCCTTTGCAAAGCTTTAGATTAGACTCAAGCATAATGCCTTTTTAATTGCACGTTTGTCACCTAACACCTTTGTTTGTCACCTAACAACCTTACAAGAGCAGTTTGATCTCTGAGGCCATTATTCCCACAGCCTACAGCCTTGGTCAGTGCGCACTGGAGATGTTTTAGAATAAAAGGCATTCATGACCCCATAGTGGGATTGTCTGTGCAGATGCATGACAAACATTCCAACAAACTGCAAATTGTAAACAAGCTGACACCAATTTATCAATACTGAGTGTTTATTTGAATGTTCAGTTTCAAGACCTGTGATGGTCTACACCTGTCTGCTTCTTATCAGGTGCACATGGGTGGGGCTAAAGCTAATGAGTAATCCAACTGAATTTTGCAAACAGAGTGTGTGAATGAATGCAGTCACAAATGTTCATTATGATAACAATACACTCACAATTTAGTTGCACAGGACTTTACTCATCCTCATCCTCGCTGAACTTCCCTTTAATGTATGGCACATAGTCTAGAAATAATCGCCAGTCTGTGAAGTGGATGAGTGCCACTCCCCCAACTGTTCCCCAAGCAACCATATTTGGCACCCTAGTCGGAAGAAATTAGTGAGATTCATAATTGAGACAGACATTTAACATCAATATCAACTGCAATACACATCATGAGCAACTTGGATTATTATACTCCTTAATTCATGTGGCATGACAATTTAGTCAGGCTGACATTCAAGTTTCAGCATGCACACCTGCCAAAGTCAGTGAACAGGCAGCAATAGTGTTTGTGAAATTCACCTTCTGAACATCTGTCAACTACATTTTTTTCAACAGTCTGTGGTTGCAATTTTCAGATTTTCTTTGTTTTTGTGATTAGTGATGACCAGAATCACATTCATTTACCTGAGCACTGCCTTTAGTTCTGCATGTCCAAAAATTGGTGTGCAAATTCAAAAAGAAAAAAAAAGAGCTTTTGATCATTTTTACATTGGTTCTACGTTAGTAGTATTCACTGACTAAATTACTGTTCAGCTTTTGTCCTCTGAGGTTTTTCACTTTGTACTTTGCAAAGCCAATTATTGTATTATACACTAAAAATGCTAACATAAAAACAAACAGCTGACAATTAAATTCTAAGTAGTTGCCACTGTAAGTCAAACCATCATATTTGAAGGAGACAGATCATTGCATTAACGCACGTATTGAACTGAATAATAGTAAATATGTGACCCAGACACTCTTTGATATTTATTTGATTTTGCATAACTATGAGGATTATCAGTCCATAAAATGATGAAATACATAAATAGTGGATTGTGAGATACGGTCTAAGTAGCTGTTAGCAAAGGAATATGAGCAGCTCTGTACTTAGGTACTAAATCAAGGCATTTAAGTTTAAATTTTTTTAAAATTTTGACATTAAGTTGCAATTGAGGCGTCGACATATTTCAGACAAGCTAATGCTAGCAACTCAAAATATTGACAGTGTTGTAATCACTGTCCCTTCACAAGCATAGACAGATGTTAAGATTACGGTAAGTAAGGAGGGAGGAAACAAGCAGGCTAAGCTAAAGTTAGCTAGTAAGCAATACGGGTCACACAGGACACAGTTGTGTCAGCGTTGTTAGCTTAATTTTGAACAAGACGAAAATCATCAGAAACAACTTTATCACTGTTCTACACCTCGGTTATTGGTTTAACTTACCACGTCCTTCCAATTGAAGTATACTTTGCCCCGATGAACTTATTAATTACTTTCTGGAACATCCTGACCTCCGCTCAGCTGTGGTTCTCTACCCTGTGTATCGCTGATAGCAGTGAAGGACCCTGGGCTACCTCTTAATATGCCTGTTGAAAATAACAAACAGGCTGAGTGCAGAAGCTCAGGGTCGTTTCAGGTCACCGTTGCAAAGGTCTGGGCTGTTTTGGGCCTTTGGTAATCATCCAGATATAACTAAAACTACAGACTTGTGCGAACAGATTTCATAAAACCAGCTGGTATTGCAGCTTGAATTTAATGTGGGGTCTTTGTTAAATGATCGTAAAAATGTAAAAAACAAAACAAAAACAAAACAACACATTTGTTCCCATACCATCTCTTGGCAATGGAAAATATAAACAAAGTCATTTTCCGAACTACAATAAACCCTTTATTACAACGTTTTCCTTTATTTTCCTTTTTATGTATACAATATTCAAAAGCCAGACATTGGAAAAGGTATAATCTGTTATTAAAAATGGCACATTTATTGCTACATTACTGTTATATACAGGACAGATCTCCACTATAGATATTTATATATATTTATATATATATATAAACAGAGAGAGAGAGATTGAGTGAGGCACTTTGAGTATCCTGCAGGACTCAACAGTGTCTTCACTCCATGATGTCAGACTCTGTACCTGTGTATGTAATTAACACTTAATAGTCTCTCCCCTTTTAGGTTCAACAAAGATATGAGGAATTTGTTAAAAGCAAGTGTTTTATTACTGCTTTCCCAAACCAAAACATATTCAAGCCCATCAACTGAATATTTTCCATTATAATATTGAATTTCCTGTTGGCATTATGTTATCCTACAGCAGTCGGTGAAATTTCTGCAGATTTCAAACCATGTCTCTGTCAAGATTGTGTGTCAAAGAAATAAGTTGATTATGTAGCTTGTGGACTAATGGGATGTTCACAGAATAATAAATGACAGTCAGATTTTTCCCTTGAAAAAAATCGGCAATATTCAGTACACTTATTGATCTTGTAGTAATAAAAAGCAAAACTTCAAATACAACTCTTTTAAAGAAGTGATCAGAACTTCTCACAAAAAGTCACTGTCAAAGCCATCAATGGCTGGAAGAGTAAAGGATCCGATGTGAAAATTGCCACTGGAGACTACATATACTGAGAGTCACTGCAGCAAAGGGCTTGCACTATGATATACAGAGATTTAATATGCTCCAAGTCAGTAGGGGCCTCCAGCTACTACGGAAAATAAAGCTTACTGCCTACAATGAAATTGAAGCAATACATAAACTGAAACAAGTTAATGTGCATCAACATCAGACAATCTGAGCCAAAAGAATCTCTTGAACCCCACAATGCCAATTGAGTTGGCAACACAGGGCAGATAGAAAGAAAACTCATGACCTGGACCCATGACCTTAACTAACACAGCAGTTCGGACAATATAACCCAGTTGGATAATTGGGAAAAAAAGGAATAAAAACTAAACAAGATCTACGTAACATTTATTTATTTAACTAGATACACTGAAAGAAAATCTCTTTATACCATTTAAACTTCTTCCTGAAAATTGAAAAAAGCATTAGGAGAAGGGAGGGTGGGGGAATGAACAAGTACCACTTTAATCTCCATGATAAATGAAATGATATGGTTCACAAAATAAAACTGTCTTAAATGAAAATACAAGTTCAGGCACTGATAAGGTATCACTCTCCCATCGTGTCATCTTAAGTCTTGAGAATGAAAAGGCCACACTATTGATTTGTATAGGTCTTTTTTTCATCTCTTTTTGTAGAAATTAAACACACAAAATGCTCTACCTCCCATTTGTGATTACATGTTGGTTAAAAACCATTCACAACATGACATGGGAATAACATCACAATAACACTGTTTTGTTCTCCATATTATCCATTACCTTACACCCAAATACCTGTGTCTACCTCCAAAACAAATGTGCAGGTTAATCAAAAGTGAGCTGCACATAGAGAGCCACTTGATTGAGGGCAAACATGGGGAAAAAGGTGAAATGAAAACTAGTATACTGTACTGAAAAAACCCAGAAACACATCTGTGAAAATGAAGGTGATCCACATTTGTTTGGTAGCTACATTCAAAAAACAGTTGCATAATTACTGTTGGAGACAAAAATCCCTTTCCACATATTTCCTCAGTGCCTCACAGCTGAAGTAAGAACTCAACAGGACTGTGGCAGAAACTCTGTACACATACCCCCAAATGGTAAGTAAAAATTCATCTGGGTAGCTGATAAGCCTTACAACTAAAACTGGAATAAACGATATACCAAACGCTATCAACATTTTATTTAAGTCTGTTGTCTGCTGACTTTTGTTCTCTGCGATCCCGGTTTAGTTTTGAATTAAATTTTGAAAAATTTCATTTAAATGTCAAATATCCCCTTATTCAGCTCATCTACAATACACTCTAAACTTCAAACTAATATTGCCATTTATGTAAAAAATCTACAATGTATAGACTAACAAAAAATATATATTTTTATATATATTTAATTTTGAAAAATGAAACGTATCAGAGTAATGCATGAAGTGAATTTACACATCACACTCCTCTCAGCAATAAACATGACAAACTTCTTCAGGAGCAGGGTGAGGGGCTGTAATCCAGTGGGAATGCTCATATAGGAAAAGAAAACCTCCTTTACACAAAGGCTTGTCTGCTTCAAACAACAACGTACTGATGTGATCCCTCCGTCAAAGGAACCCAGATTTTTTTTTTTTGTCTTTTATAGAACATCAATTAAGGGGAAAGACGTGAGTTGTTAATTGTGCTAGCATTGTCAGTAAACCATTTCAAGTAAGTAAGAGCACTAAGTAGCGAGTGTCTCAAATGGCTTTTGTACAAGACTTTCAGGGACTGAAGAGCTCAACAGGCCATCACTTGACTTCCAGCCTGAACCTATACAACTGTGCTTTGTCTTGTTTATCTATGCTTCAGTACATAAAGCAGTACAAACAACCTGAACCTATGACAAGGGAGTCCTGGAGTCAGTCTAGAATTCATGGTCAACAAAAAGAACAATTTTGTAGTTGGCAAACTTTACCGCTTGGCTAAATCATGACCTTCAAGGAAGGAGTCTTTTATTCCAGTCTCCACACGCCTTGTGGGATGAGACCAGGCTTCAGTCAGAGAGTGCCTCTGGGTCAGAGTTCCTGTTTTTCAGAAACTGCTTTGGACTGTCAAAAATTTTTTATTTTCCCTTGTAACCTTTCTGCTGCCTTCCACAAACATTTGCTTATAAGAGGAAATGACATTGAATTTAGAAAATTCAACTTCAGCTATGGGCTTGGTTACATAACATATGTAAGACTGTACCTCATACTGGGAATGACATACATTAAAAAATAATTGCTCATACACATAAGCAATCCCTCACAATAAATGTTCCTTACATGTAAAGCAATTTGCTTAAATGTCAAATAGAAAACATGTATTAATTAGGCACAAATCCTGGATTCAATTTGTGTTTGTTTAAGTCTCCTTTCTTTCACAAGAGCACCTCTCGGCAGTGTGTGAAGTCCAAATTTGTGGCAGGACAAAAAGTACTCCGGTGTTCCATCAACTTGTGGAAACCAAGAAGAAAGAAAATCTTACATGTATAAAACAAAGCAAAAAAAAAAAAAAAAAAAAGTTCTTCACATTTGAGCTTGTAGTCATGGTTGGGAGTGCGACAAACAGGTTGTGTCAGTTTTGGCAGTATGCATGTGTGTACGAGTGTGTGAATGTGCATCTTGAAACTTGAACGGACAATACACAGATGTCCACATATACACACACACACTGAGAATAATGGGTGGAAGAAATCTGTTAAGGCCACATCCTGACAGCCAAGGAAACACCACCATATCTGTAAAAAGGAAAAAGCACAATCAATATGTTATAACATAATAAATACTGAGGTTATTGACTCCAGCAAATTAGTGCATTCCTTATTTTGTTATGATTATGTTATAATCCTTGAGATTTTCACGAAATCAATCCCCGGTTTTGACTGACATTTTGTAATAATGTTTTTATGTGATAGATTTCATTGTTTGTGGCAGAGTCTATTACCGCCATTACAAAACCAAACATGTTCCACAGCCGCTGCTCAACATTAAAAGCATTGAACTGGTGAAAAATGGCGCAGCTTTTACTGTGAAGCTGTTACAGGAACCCTACAGAATTTGTCATTGCTGTTGGTGCTAACTGGGATCATCAAAAAAATGCATTTACAAAACAAGAGATTGGTTATATTACAGGATGTAATGGAGCAAGAAGGCGAAGCCACAGTGCTCTGTGAGCAGAGGAAAGACTGCACTCATCTAACTCCTCATCACGGTATCCACCCAGCAGGTCATAGAGAAGTTGTCCGACTAAGTGCATCATGAAATCAGATTGCAATTGATCATGGCATGATGGAAAAAATCCAATATTTACTTTAGTCCTGATTTAAACACTGAAAGCTTGTTTTGCTGCAATGTCAACAGATTTACTTGAAGCTCTTATGAAGTATTTTTGACAAAACTCGCTAAACTGTTGACCCCAAAATGCTCTGCCTTGTGGTTTAAACCACATTTGCCGTTACCACAAGTAAAACTGGCATTGCCAACTCAATCTTAAGGATTATAAATTAAATATAACTGTGGGTAACATACACCATGAGGGTTACAATCAAAATTGTAATTGTGAACGCTTACCTGGTGTTACATGTGGCTAACTGGATTGTGGCCGTCTCCTCCCATACTAGGATGACCTCCTGAGAGCTGCATGGGTGCTTCACCCACAACCCCAGAAACCTTCTCCTCCTCACGGCGTTTTAAACATGCTGCCTTGGGGTTAAGGTTACGCTCTGACAGAGAAGGGGTAAACAGAAACAGACCCTCTCAGTATAAAACAAGAAGCTATATATTTAATAGAGGTGAACTTAACTGTGCTTCCCATCACGATGTAGTGCAGGCAGACTCACCTCTGACTTGTTGTTCTAAATTGAGGATGACATTGACAGCTTGGTGCAGGATGAGAAGTTTGGTCTGAGGTTTGTCGTGGCTGAGGTGTAGCTGGCACATCCTACCAAGCTCCTTAAATGCCTCATTGATGTCCCGTACTCTGAGACGCTCGCGGGCATTGTTAGCCACTCGCCGTTCTCTCTCACGCTCCATCTTCACCTCAGGGGGAAGGTCCTCATCATCTTCTTCTTCTGGACTATTAACAGATGAACATGACATGATGAAGACACAGGCAGGAGGATATTACCAGACATACCATCTATACTCTATTGTTCATGCTGCCTTATGACTACCATTTAGCTGCTTTAAGTTTAGCTTCAATAGCAGGGACAGTACACCCACAGTTGAGCTTTGTACCGAATGAATGCACTAAAACATGACATGTGAGAAGTTAAACGCACAATACACTCCTGGACAAAAAAACATGTTGTTGTTTTTTTTTTGCTGTGTTGGTGCATTATCTTGTTGAAAAATGGCCTTTTGTCTTTTCACTACACAACTTGTTCAGACTTGGAAACAACCCTTTTTATAGTATCCTTTGTTATTCCTTCACAATAATGGACTTTTTGTATCGCACCAGCTCGCCAACACTAGATGCACAAACACGCCCCATACCTTAATTCACCCTCCACTGCGTCTCTCAGAGGTGGAGAGGCATTCTGGGTAGAATTTTTCACCTGAGCCATGAAGGCAGCATTCTGGAGCATCGTTACACGGCTCAAAACGAGACTCATCCTGCACAAACAGACACACTATTTGTGTCTATGTGTATGCATGTACATCTAATATGACAATTTTACATTATATACATTATTAAATAAATATATTTATTTTTTAAATATTACACCAAAAACAACGGTCAAAACATTTCAATCATGCTTACATAAACACATATGAATTGTTTTTGTATTTTATTGTCGCATATTTTGTCTCTTTTCAATTAAACAAAGAGCACTTGCTCAAAATATGATGAAGAGGTTACCACGTTTTCTTTGCCCAGGAGTGTATATTTAAGTGCATAGTGGAAAAACATTATCCACGAAGCTGAATCTCCCAGTTTAGATGATCATTTGATCAAAATGATATTCCCACAGAAGCTGGGTATGTTCACTATGCTGTATGTGCATTGTTCACTGCTGTGTTCAACATTTTAAGGACGCCTTCTTTAAGAAGAGAAGGGAAGGCATAGCTTCGGCCTGCACCTCTTGGGCATAAAAAAAAACTTTGATTTGCTATGTCATATGGTTTTCAATTGTAGTGTCTCATAAGGAGTTTGGTCTCTCCTTTTCAAATATCAAAACTAATTTGCTGCACATGTACAGAAATGCTGCAAGTCAGTGATGCTTAATAAAATTCACAATGTCATGAAACTTTACTAAAATGTTGATTTTAGACACCAGCTTCACGAACATGTGCTTTGAATGTCTGGCAAGAGCGTACAAAGCACAAGGAATTGATCCTCTATTGAAGAAACTTACTCATCTTTCTGGTCTGAAAGGCTAGAGAGCATCTGGAGGGTCAACGCCTCCTTTCTGAAAACGTGAGATGAAGGGAAGGGGTGATTTCAACATAATTAAATTCCTAAAATAGTTTGGGACACACAGGACAGCCGACATGTGGAACTTCGCAGCAGATCATTTGGGCTGCATTATATTCTCATACTTAGTAATTGCATCAATAAAATCTCCACTTACCTAGGATAAAACAGTTTTCACTCAGGATTTGCATTTTCACCAATAATTTGACAAAACTGTCTTTTTCATACTTTTTTAATGCCAAGACTAAAATCAAGAGTTAGGACCACCTTACCTTGTTCGACTGCGTGCTACCTTGGAGTCCTTCTTTTCATCCTCTGACTTGTCTGCAACAGATGAGTTTTCATCATCATCCTCTTTGTCTTCTCTTTTGATGTCGGAGCTGCTGGAGGAGTGTGTGGAGCGGGCCATGCCACCAGGGAGACCTAGGGACAAACCCATAGTGAGGATTATGCTACAAAGCACTGAAACATCTCTAACCTGGGCATGTAAAACAATTAATAATTGTGGTAAGCTAAAAACTAAACACTGACTACACAAAGTCCAGGGCATGCTATTTCAGGGAATAAGAAATGGAATGATCTACTGTAAACACCACAATATTTAGTCACTTACTAGTAAAGCCTTCTGGTTGGCCAGCTGATGGTGTAGGTCCAGATGCATGATGACCATGAAGAAGAGTGCTGCTAGGTGGAAGGCCTGTGGGCTCCTCGTGTTTCCCTCCCTGCTGGTGAAGGTGGAGAACCATAATGTGAATCTCACTTGGAGAAATACCATAACTACATCGCTATAGCAACAAGCATTCCCTAAACTAAAAAGTTAATTAATAATGTTGCTTATCTAAAAGGTTATGCACCTTATTTGCTCATTTATTTGTAGATTTATTGTTATTTAATTCCCTGCACATGATGCATTATACTGTAAGGTTTACTCTTAACGGCTTGCAATTTTACATTTGACCAGCAGATGGCACATGTGATACTATGGTTGTAATATTTCGGTCATTGAACAAGCAAAGTAAGGCTTATTCTATTACAATTACACCCGAAATGTAATTTCTTCAATTTGTGTGCAGCATAAATTCAATACTGACTGATGATACCCTGTCAGCCTGAAGTTATTTCATACGCACTAAATAAATCAGTGTGTCGTACATGTTATGTGTCATTTATGCCAAGGTACAACCAACACAGGGTACATTTATTTTAACCTTGATACTGACAGTTTCTTCAGCAGATGATGGAATGAGCATGAACTTCCCATAACACATCTCAATCTCTACTATGACAACAGGAAACAAAATACCACAGAGAGGTTTCAGACAAGTTGACAGATGTTATGAATGTGATTAAATTAAACACAAACACTTGTTTGCTTGTTCGACACAATGAAATCTCAGAGTCTCTTTCAAACAATACAAATGAAACGTGATTTGAGCGGAATAGGTGACTCACCATGGCAGGATGTCTGTTGCTAAGGGCAAGGCTGGCATTGGGGAAAGCTGGAGAGAGGCCCCCAAGGCCCCCGTTGTGTACCGAGGACAGCAGGCTGTGCATGTCGGAGTGGGCACCCTCCAAGGCAGGGCCCTGGCCCACAGCATGACTACGAAGTACATGGATGGCCTCCTCCAAACGGTCCTCCATTTTACTCTGCTATATAAATGCAAGTAGCATGCAATCACATCTTAATATGACAAACAAAATAAAAGTCAAGAAACAGCTCGTAAAGAGTTTTTGAGAGACAGTTTTATGATTTAAAGGTGCATTTGTTATATACTGTCCACTCAAAGAAATACAGAAAATAAGCAAACACATGCTAGAACAATATATTAGTGACAGCCTTTGCTTCAAATTAGCTTTAATGTAACAAAGAAATGTTTTAATACCAGTGTGTGTGGTTGCCCTTCATAGTTGGGTGTGGTTGGTCTTTGCCACTGAGACTGAGATCCTGCAGAGGAAGATATTGGTACAGTGTAAAGTGGTAATTAGTAACTTTACAGCAGATGGACCTCAAGTAACGTTTCTGTGTTAAAGATCATTAAGTATGCAGAGTATCATTTTTGCTCCAACAATGTTAACGGATTCATTTTTGTGTGCCAAAAACAAGGTTGCAATCAAACTTAACAAGTCAAATAAATTGAACTAATGTAGGAGGGGACACTGAAACATTATCCAAATCTCTGGTTGCATGAGTGAGAATAAAACACTGGATAAAACCACCTGAACTCACACATTTTTGGGACATTATTGACTTTTACTGCGTTTAAATGCCTCTGTATAACATTTTGACTTTTCATGTATAAGCAGTAGCAATTTGATGCACATATTTATCTCTATGCGACAATTAAACTGTACCTGCAATAGCCTGAGGAGATCCAGGGGTAGATGGAGCTGAGGAAAAGTTGTTACTGTTGTGGTCCGACGGGTAAATCTGAAAGAGTTTTTCAAAAACACCCCAACATTATGGCACACACTAAGAATACATAACACAGATAAATGGTACTTAAATATCATCAAACAGTGCTAGGAAATATGGCAGAAAAAGCCACAATACATTTTTATGATTTAATGTTTTCTATATGGTTAACTTAGATTATTTATGTTGATCAGTCATAGTAATAGAACCATTACTAATAGAGTTAAAGAGTTACAGCAAATTAAACAAGAAATAATTCAGTAGGTAATTATTAATCATTAGAACAATTAAATCTTGTTGGGCAAATTATAATAACTATGAGGTCCTTAAATTTCTCTGTTCTCATTATTAAGATGTTTCTTCAGAATTAATATTAATCTGTTTCAGACCCAAACATGAACAACTAAAATAATGCTAAACCACTGACGGTTCCTGCAAGCGTTATTCGCATACACAGACAGCAAACGGCCTACTATGGCCAGGGCAACGACAAAAATACGATGTCAGGCTGTCCGGTTTAGTTTGTGCAGAAGACTGTTGAATTTATTAACGCTGCTCCAATGTAGATTTGCTGAACCACCACTGTGATTCTTATTCTGTGGTGTTTAATTTGAAAAGTTACACCAGCTACTGCCTTGGCGTACAGACTACAGCGTTTTCAGTCGTGTTTGCGGATCTGTGTGGACGGGGATTGTATCGGAAACAATGCCGTGTAAACCCAGAAGGTTTTAAAAACACAAAGAATACACTTGTCCGGTTTCATCTAAAACGGGGCCTTAGATAATGTGATAGCATTCAGCAAGCAGGAGGAGCATCGGTGTCTAGTGTGACATTTTACATGGGTGTTAAGCTGCGCTTTCAATGGAATAGAAAGGCATGACCATCACAATAATTTACTGTCCCTGATATATGGTGGGTGATATCATTCTCTTCTTTTTCAAGTTAGCAGCAAACTGCTACTCGCTGCTTTTCAAATCTCCTGGTTGTAGGTTGCATAAACAACACATGGTTAAAACATCACACCTCCGTCCTGTCCTGCCACCTCACTCCTTGTATACAGATTCTGAGCTGTTGATACCTCTGCTGCCAGCTCAGAGGCGGAACAATGACCCCTATTCCCCTTTTGTCATTTTCAATGTAACAGTGAGGTGCAATAAAACGGCAACATTACCGCCTTGAACAGGCTGTGTAAAAAGGGGAGACAAAATTGTTTTAATTTTTGTAAAAATAAATGAAGGTCTTGGGGAAATGATTGTATTTTTATTCTTTCTTCATTGTCCACCTCTAATAATGTAAAAAAGAAAACAACAGAAAAATAACTCACTGATGCAAGAGCCTTCCCAATTTCATCTCCTGAACTGCCAGCTGTGGTGCCTCGGTTGGCTGCAGAGAAGAAGAAAAAAAAAATACTCTGAGTGAGATTACCCCTGAATCTGATTTAAGAAAAAAAAAGTCAAAACAAGTGATCGTGAGGATGAATCTGACAGATGCCACCAAGATACTTCAGTGCTAAGTTAAACTTTTAGACTTCTTTACCCATAATGCCATCTCCGTTGATGGTGGGTGTGTGGTTGTAAGTGGTGGGGGCTGAGTGGAAGCCGTTGACTTCGCTGCCGTGCAGAGGATAGTTCTGTGGGGACAGAGGCAGGGGTTGACGCTTCTGGAGAAGGGATACAAGTAACTCCATAAGGCACGAACATCCCTCACAGAAAAATAAAGTGACAAATGTCTTTAGCAAGTTTAAGGTTTCATTAGTCAACTATATGAAGTAAGTATAATATTGATGAATAATTGAATGTATGCATCTTAGATGATGTGGCTTTATTAAAAAAAAAATCAACTGAGACTTTTGAAGAGCGGATATTCAAATCTTTACAATAAATGAAAAGGTATCCTTTCAAATTCATTCCTAACAAGCAACATTAAAAGATATGAGCCCTGATAAACAAAGCAAAAAAGATAGAGATGACTACTACAGGACTGAGACCATTTCTACCCACCATCCTGTCCTGTGGGTTAATTGCAGAGAAGGAGCCGGGCTGTCCGATGTGAGGAGAGTTACCCAGCATAGCGGAGTAGCCGGAAGATGACCAGGGGTCTTCTGAAAAAAGTAGACACACATTTGCTAATATGAAAATACCTTCTCAAACAGGATTGCCGATCAAATAAATTTCAGGGGTATTGCGATAAAGGATACCTTGCATATAGAAAGAGCCAGGGTAGACGGCTCCAGGCTTGACACCGGGATAGCCTCCATTGTCTCTGGTATACTCATCACCAGATGTGGAGGCGTACACCTAAACACACACAGGCAGACAGTGAGCAGTTGGACTGTGACATCTTATATGACGTAGGGACAAGTTTTGAACTAACAGTGCTAAAAAACCCTATGGACAGGTCTCAATGAGTTCCTAAAACATTTCAAGAAATCAGATTTCTAGATAAAAAATTTCTAAAAGTAAATGAGCAAAAATCTCAGTGTGACATTGGTGCAGACAATTAATGTCTATTTTTTTAACAACTTTTATGTTTGTGATTCTTTGTGAAGTATCATTAAAATCACGATTTTCTTAATCAAATGAGACTTTGTGATATTTTAGTATTTTTGTAGCAAAATAGCAAGAATTAGGAGGAAAGGTGTGACGTAGGAACATGGATGAAATATTTACATTATATATAATATACATGCATTATTTATGCGTTGATAGTTTAATAATACTCTTAATTGATATCATATGATATAAATGTCTTTATCAGTTGTGTTTGTCCCCTTTATTTATCAGTGTGCACTGAGCAGTGTGGGGACCAGGGTCATTGAAACCTGGTAAATTCATAAAAACTATCAGGTTTTGAAGGCTAGGCGTTGGGTAGAAAAGTAAATCCTGAGTGTTGTCTGCAAATCAATTTGTAGCCAACATGTAAAACCAAAAAAATCTAAAAATGAAAAGTCTAATGCAAATATCAAAACAGATATTGCAATTTGTTACATGAAAATAAAGAAATAAGGCTTGGCCCTGAAGCTATGACTGGTAAGGTTATGGATATTACAGGATTGTGGAGTGTACTATGTAGCCATGAGCATCAAGGAACTATGTAGTATGCAAGGACTATGTAGTATCAATCTACCCGATCCTTGGTTTTTGAAAACCATTTAATGACTGAAAATTCAATGGCCACAAGATGGCAAGAGGGAGTCTGCTGGCTGTGGAGGTAGGCCCGCTCCTCGCCTGTGGAGGAGAGCACAGCAGCCATGCCATGCTGGGCACAGTGACGGCTTGAATCCCAGTGCACAGTGAGCACTTCCTCTAGCTCCCAGGACCCCAGTGACATTGCACTGCTTGGCCTGCAGCCCCTCCCTATAACACACTTAGTATCCACTCACACACATACCATGCATTCAGTGAGCCAACACATACACACAAACCCATGAACACACCACTAGCCAGACTCTCAAACTAGCACCATCACATTCTATACCACATCAACAGAGGATTGGGTTACAGTACAGAAAACAATAAACTGACAGCTCTGACAAAATTCAACATTTTATATTAGCACCTCAAGGAGTACATTCACACATCCTTTCTACGTATTGCTAACAAAAATGGATGTCAGGCATTCAGAGACACAATTCTGTGTTCCAAAGCCACAGATTGAAGGCGGGCATGTGAAACCCTCAGTTTTCCCCAACACCATCCGCCATCACTCAGTCCGTCTTTTCCGCTCCTCCTCTTTAGTATATGGCAGATAAAGGAAGATAAAAAAAGAGAATGGAGGCTATGCTGCAAAGAATGCTAATCCAGAGACGGGATTTTTTTCTGTAATTTGATTTAACAGGGAGAAGTGGAAAGGGAATGGAGAGATGCACTTCTAATTACAGAGCCATCTGCCTGTTCCTGGACCACATCCAACTCCACAGGCAGCTGGGCTGAGGAGAGGGAGTGAGGAGAGAGGGAGAGAGATGGGGGCTGGGATCCAGTAAGCAAGAGAGAGAGCAAGCAAGAGAGATTTCAGTGGGTAGGGGATGGTGAAGGGGCAAGGGGAAGGATTGAGGGGAAAAAATGGAGGCCCTGATGATTTATGAAATGGGTACAGAGATAAGGGGTGTTGGGGGGGGGGACAGGAGAAGGTAATCTAAATGACTTAAACAAAGCTTGATATGGCCAGGGGAGTGTGAAGGAAACAGGGGATTTAAAATGATCACGGTTAATTCACAGGAAAACATGATGGAGATGGCTTCATTTAACAATAGGCTTTGAGTTGTTCTTTCACGGGGAACAATGTGGAGGGAATCCTGCTGCTCTAGATGGGAACAGAGAACTACACAATGACTGGTGCTGTTAGATAATTGTATTCTCAGGAAGAAAAGGGATTTCTAGGGTAAAATCCTCGACTAATATGGTTTTAATGTAATTCAGGTTATGACCGTGTAAAGGTTTCTACATTAGAAAAACATGGGTTGTCACAAGGGGTGGGGACTAGATGAAGATTAACATCCAACTAACCCCATTTTAACCATTTTAACCCCATTGGTCCACTGGACAGCTAGGGGGCAGAAGAGACGCTCCTCCATGTTGTTTGATTGTTGCAGGTGAGAGGGGTGAAGGTTCAAGGGGTTGGGACAAGGATCTTGTGTGCAGGTATCGTGTGCTACATGAGCCTTTGCACTGCAGCTAGAAGTTATCAGTTTAATTATTTACAGCAACGTGTTTTAAACAACAAATGTAGATAAAGGAAAAAAGAAAAAAAGAGAGTTTATTGAAGGGGTGGTGAGGAGAAAGGAGGGAGTGTAGGAGGAAAAGAAAGACCACAGGGTCATGATCAGTAGTCATTAATCTGGGCTCAGACATGGGCTAAGAGGCCTCGCAAGCACCGCGCCTCACAACTGGGTCACTCACAGGGGGGGAGGCCCACCCAGGCCATCATGTGGCGAAGCGTAGGCAGAGGCCTGAGTGAAAAGGGGGAGGGGGTTTCTCCCACACAGACATATAATCATTCGTCTTAAACCACGTGGCCATGGTTCACACTGTGGGGAGTGACTGCGGTTCAGACAGTAAGAGAGAAGGGGCTTTGGCTCGACAGTCACCCTCAGTCTCTGTGATGTTGTCACTGCAGCGAAGTGTGTCAACACAAGAGGTTTCAGCAGCCACTTCAACACGACAACACCAACAGGTGGAGGACAACACCAATGTCATTTTTTTTTTTTAAATACACATTTTCTACTTTATTTTAACAACAAGGAATCATGACATGATCTAAGCACCAACTTTACCAGGTGATAATTTGATCTTCCTCCGTACTTACTGTCAGTCCATCTGATATGAATGCACCTAATCGACACAATAGATGCATCAGTAGCAACTTTATCTCAAACTAATACAGAGTCAGAACACAACTCTGGTAATACTCCACATCATTTCCTGCCAGATTATGAATCCATCTGACAGTCAGCCATATAAGTCCTTGGAATTTACTTCATGCGTTGAAAAAACATTAGCAGAGGCATGAGTCGATTTCCATTAAGATTTTGGTTTCCAAATATGTGCAACATTTAAAACTTTTGTCTCAAAACTCTATGTTCTGCCTCTGTTCCCCGTATACTGCTTCCAGATGCCGTGCTACACAGTTGCCATTTGAATGAATACACCTGAAGGTTCCAGTGTCTTTTAAATCACTCTCGTCATCTGAGAAAACACAGTATCAGGAGAGGCTTAGAGAAAATGTTTGTTTATTGGCAGTATTTCATATTGATCTACAGGAAGTTCACGCAGTTGGCTCTGATAGCAATGTCCACAAACGGTCAACTACTCCAGTAGTGTCCTTGAAATATCACGTTTCCTATCTTACAAAGCCATGCATGTGTTGGCTGACGAAAAATGAACCTTCATGTATTTGCAGGGGAAAGTATTAATAGTTAGTTTTGTGTTGAAAATCCCATGTGAAATTCAAATTAAGAAAATGCGCTCTGAATCATGTGTGATCTACAGTAGCTGTAACTTTGTAAAAGAACTGGCTGCTAATCATCACACGGGACTCAAATTTCATCAATAGAAATGATCTATAAATGGAATGATGTAGGCAACTGCAGCTTTATTAAAACTCTCTCTCTTTAAACTAACAGCGAGGTTCAAACATGTAATGGTGACTTGTGTTTGCAGCTATGTGTGGATTCCACTTGAACTGCAGGGAATTCTGGGCCTACTGACAAAATGTGACACTTGGTACATAGAGCAAAGCACTATAGGAGACTTCATACTGATAGCATTGTTCAATCCAAAAACCAAAACTCTGCTTCACGATCTGACTTAACCTTTAACAATCTTAAGCAAAAAAAGTTACAATTAACCTAATATTTACGACCTAAAACTCAGAGAACGACGTTGCAAGAAGTGAAACTTTGACCAAACATATTGCATATTTGATGTTTAACCAAAACTACTTCCTGAAAGGTTTCTGTGTTTTCCTTTATTAATGACCTCATTAAGAGGAGTCAAAAGATTTAAAGAGAGACTGTTAAAACACAAGGCTTAATAAATGCAGGTATTTTGTTACCAACTGTAAATGGGAACCAGTCACTAGCACCCAAGCAACTTGAACCGCTCATACAATGGGCCTGCCTGAAACATGAATACATGTATTACCCAAATCTAGGGCCTGTTCTTACAAACGGTATATTTCATTGAGGAAGTAAAGTTATTAGTCCTGACCTCAAAATCATATAAAGTTGCTAATCTACATGACTACAGACCCTGAACGCCACTTGAAACCACTTGACTGGAGTGTAGAGACAACCAGTGATGATGTTTATTGGGGCCTGAGTTGCTGACTGTCAGCTCAGCTAGACTCTGACAGAGCAGAGGGTCTTTATCCCTGTCTGTCACAGAACTGCTCAAGCGAAGTGGGGAGAGCAGTGTGTAAGTGTATCAGTGTGTGTCTGTGTGTGTGTGTGTGTGTGTCTATGTGTAGCCAGTGTGTGTAGTGAGAGAGAGAGAGAGAGAGAGAGAAAGGACAGGCTGTGAGCTGTAAAGGCGAGCAGAAATAAGCTCTCACCGAGGATGGCAGGCCAGGGGGTTTCCGAATCTTCTTTGGCTGGGTGTCTACATACAAGCAGGTGGAGACACAGAAATGACAAAGACACAAATAAGGACTCAGCAAAGACACATTTGCTGCTGTTACATCAGTTGAGGTGTAGTTTCTTTGTGTGCTCCAATTCTAACTGCAGAGCAGAAAAGAGAAACCACTGAACACACTGCAGCATGCGTGTACTTGTGTGTGTGTGTGTGTGTGTGCATGTGTGTCAGAGTGAATGAATGTTGTTGTGCATTCATCTGTATAGACGGAGCAGATTTGTTGAATGTAGACTCAAAAAAAAAATCAAACAGAAACAAAAAAACAAAGACACTACAAGCATTTTGCTCTAGTTCACTCCGATTAATTTCATCTATGCTTAGTTCATAAATTGCAGGAGCATGCCTTAACAGGAGAGCTGAAACAAAGTTAACTAACCACTAAAAAAATATATTATTAATAATAAGATTTTTGTCCTTTCAGTCGGTGCAATTTGTATATTTTCTGTTTTTCTCATTCCACATAATTAATCGCTTTGATTTTGGAACATTGGTCACAAAAAAGAAAATATATTATCAAGAAAGCAAACTACCAACCAACCGACTGACAGAAAGAAGACTGGCCACCACAACATGACCTGTGTCCGTTTATCTTACCTATGCCTCCATCAGGCGGCCTTCTCCTGGGGTTATTGGGGTATGATGGGTAAAACTGGGAGCCAGATTTCAGGCCAGAGGGGGACATGGCATCTGGACTGGGCATCGCTATGTCACTGGGAAGAAAACCAGGCTAGGACAGAAGAGAGAGAAACAATGTTTTACTAATAACACTTGCACCAGTGTGGGAGAGCATAGTATAAACCATTTCTCTTTTAGGAAATGAAGACAGTTCATTTAAAGTGAAATGAAAATGAAAGAAGTGAGAAGACAGAGCTTCCTTTATTCACATTTCATGAATTTAGCTCTGACACAAATAATCTGAGAAGATGGAAGGAATTAACTTAACAGCAACATACCTGGCTTCCAAAGGGGGGGTACGGTGGCCTCTCATTTTTACCTGTAAGATAAACGCGCAAGATTGTTTAAACGTTAACGCCAGTTAAAACCCTGGAATGTCTACACACATTATGGGGCAATGATCTGTGAAAAATCAAATGAAAAGTAGATTTTCTAAAGTACAAAAAGTCCAGAGATGCCCTCCCCTTTTTCAGTACGCTCAGCTGCATAAAGCCGCCTGCCAGACAAAACCCTGGGGAAGGTTTCTGCTCCGCTGCCCTAACATCCCCAACACTCAACGAGTGAATTCAGGCACACACACATGCACATAGAAACATGCACATTTTTGCCTCCTACAAAACAACTGGCCATTAAGTACCCACAACAATCGAATTATCAACATGATTATTTTTAGGAGTGCGATGTGGCAACATTTGCTCTGGCGCCAAGAAGTAAATGTTTACTAATTCCACTTAAGTGCCTAAAAAATTCCTCAAGAAATGTTTTACCGTACAATAAAATAATCATTTGAAAACAGGCATAAAAGAGGATCATACCTGCGACCCCTGAACTGATGAATGGAGATGACAAGCTTTCATGCTCACTGTAGTGGGATCCTTCAGCATAGCCCTGTAGGAATATTAGCAAACACAAACAATATGAGTTAACTTTAAAAAAAAAAAGCTAAAAAAAACACAAACATGCAGGCTCTAACAGTGGACAAACAAACTAACACACCCACAGACCTAAATGACAACCACATCCCCATCTTATTGGTACACCTATATGGGCTTAGTGTTTACCCTCCTCCTGCTTTTCTGTCTAACAGGATCCATGCCAAACAAATCTGCATCAGCTTGCGGGATTCTGACCAGATTTCTTAATTATCAAATTGTGGTAATCAAAGCCTGCTGCATGTATTTCACCCCCTGTTCCTTGTATTTAAACAGAGTTGTGCCAAGACGGTTACAGCGGATGTGAAGCTGCAATTACCCGTGGGCTTCCACAGAGGTTCTGGGCTACCAGAGAGCTTGCCAATGCAGGATACTGAGCCAAGGTTATTAGGTAGAAAGTACAACTACCACTTCAAATCAAACGTGGCACGCAGCATGAAAAAGCACTAAGCTGTGGTAATGGTTGGCGGACAGGGGGAGCTTGTGTTCATCTATGTCAAAGTGATTAAGTGTACATGTGTGAGTGTGTGACAATATCATGGCATCTGTTGGTAATGCTTAGATCTCTAAAACTTTACATCATGAGAAATTTAAGCATGCATGTGTGTGTGTGTGTGTATTTAGATCTTACCCGTCCTTGGCTGAAAGAGGGGCTGTTTTGTTCTGCCGAGCCCCAAGACCCAGAGCCGCTGCGCTCATCTATTGCTGTAAAGAAGATAATTATGCTGTTAATATTTACAGGTAGGGAAACCAGCAATTAGTCTGAGTAAGAGAAGAAAAAATATAACAGGTATGAATACAATGTAAGACAGTCAATGGTGTTAGCAATTCACAAAGTTTATCAAATTATGTTGTGTATTACTGCAGACATGATCAAATCCCTCAAGTTTGGATTAATATCAAGACAACTTGTCAATATGTCCTCCTCTAAATATTCTGTGTCTTCAAGTCACCACAATGGGAGAGAGCATAATTAAATACACCACAATCAAGATGCAATGCAATGCTATACCATTATGGAAAAAAACCCACAGGAAAATCTGCTCAATGTACCCATTAGTGTTATTTACGGTCACTGAATACCATAAAATTAACCATTCATGTCCCTAATGTAATCCAAAAGGATAAAATGTCATTTATGCCACATTTAAATTCCCGTCAGTCAGTCTGACACAGTCAAGCACATAAAATAACACAAAACAAAATCGAAAGTCAGCCCATGAACCACAATGTTTTAGGTAAAGAAATAAAGATCGCATAGCACAAAGGAAAAACACAGCCAAAAGACTGGTGGAGCAGAAAACTCCAAAATACCCCCATCATCCCTTTCTCCCTGTCTTATGCACTAATGCTATCCAGGCTCTCTGGAGACACAAGCCTTAATTGCATGCTGATTTGCATAATTGTGCATATTAATGTGGCTTCCTTATGAATATTCATATTTTGTCTTTGATTTTTTTTCCCCCCTAATTAAAAAAAAATGTGAGTAAGACAGAAAAAGAAAGAGCGAGCGGGTGGAAACAGAAAGCAAGAGGACGAGAGAAAGAGAGAGGGAGGAACAAGAGGGATGGCAGAGTGAGAGGGGTCTGGGCGAGATCAGCAGTCTGGCTGACGAGTGAGAATGAGTGATGATACTAACAGAGCAGTGCAAGCACCTACACATGCTGCGACAGCAGTGATCTATGGGGATGATGCCAGTGGCACAGAGAATCAGAAAAGCGGGAGGAGAGCGGACCTCTGAAAATCAGCCTTGCTCACTGTCAGATCAGCCCTGCTGAAAGGCCACAGCCCTAATAGAGTGCTGCACCACCATCAACCATGTCCAATGGCACAGGACACCGGTGACAGGCTTATCGCTAAATAAAGATGACAGACTTTGTATGAAGACACCACAGCCACAGCCTGGTGCCATGAAAAGTGATGTCAAATTAGCGAGGTAAAAATCCGTTCACATGAGAGATGCCGACAATGAGTTTTGTCTACTCCCAACATTGCAATGAAAACACCTTCCTTCTTCCCCCACTTGAAAAATGCCTCCTCCAAATCGCTGGGCGACACACAAAAGATTATAACCACCCGAAACGTCACACATTTCTGTCAACAACAACCTGCGCCGAGTAGAGAAGCCAAGTTAACCGGCGGAGTCAAGGAGGCAACTTCATAATCTTCACAGCCATCTTCAATAAAAACCGCTCGTCTACCTGTGAAGCCTCCATTTGGTCAGCGGGGGTGCAGAGGATGGAGTGAAAAGCACGGCTGTGCAAGAAAAGTCTGACAACATTGTTTCACACTTACTGGAGTAATTATCTCAGAGGCAATTAAAACAGGGTGGAGAGCTGCTGAGGTGACACTGACGCTCAGCCAGCCTAGGAGAGCCCAGAACAGATCTTTCTATTGTTGTTAATCTCTTGTCATGTGTAACACTGAGAGACAAACATAACCATGAAAATTATGAATTTTTTTTAAATTTATTTTAATGACCAGGATTCACATGCTGTTTGGAACAATAATCGATGAAAGTCACATCATGCAACACTGGCTACTACATTTGAGATTATAAGGTTTAGATCTTGTCCCTGCGTTGCTCTTGAAGAAGCACACAAGCAAGTTTTTTTTTAAAGAGTATCTGCAAAAAAACACAATATGTAAAATTCAAAGTAGGGCAGTGATGTGCTCCTACATCAATTATTGTGGCCAGTAAAAATAGTTTTAGTACTTTGTTTTACACCAACCCTTCACTGGAGACCTAGAAAAATGACTTTAAACACTTTAAGAGTCTGCTCCCTCAATGAAATTTAAAGGACAAACATAGATCTGCCCAGCCCAGGCTTTATTTCAGTTTATCACTCGTCTGGTTGTGGAGTAATGCTGCTGACCAACGCAGAGTTAACATCAAACAAAGATGTCACACCGTAGTTTTCACTGTGCATGCCCTTTAATGTAGCTTATAGTGGCAAATTGTTATCTTAACATGAAGCAGTCAATGTGATACTTGCATATCAGTGCAAACACTGTACCTCCTAATGAATTTTGACAGCGTACACTTTTCTATTTTAACATCAACTTTTAGAGGTTTGACAATCTTTTGGTTACAACATAACTGTTTGGTTTACAAATATCTTTATGACATTATTACAAGTGTTCAGTTGTGATGGCAAATTCAAGAGAAACTGAAAACTTGTTGAAAGCATAAAAAAGATGTTGTGAAAAATGTAAATGTTTAGCATCAATGTGACCTCATCATGCAGTTCATACTAAGAGGACATCCAGGATTATTTGAAGACAGCAAGAGAGTTCTTCATCACTGAATCTCATGCTAACAACAAGCCTGATACCAAAATCTATGCGATCTGCAGACAACGAAACACACTGGAGCTTCATGAAGCTCAAAACGAAGTAACTGACTGATGACCAAACAGGGGGAGAAATATTAAGAGAGAAAATACCCTGAATTATCTACTAAACAGAAATGCACAGAGGAAATGTAAAAAGACACGGGCTGGCATTAAAACAACAGGTTCCCTTCCATCCAGATTTTGGCATGGCTAGTGTGAATGTGTTTCAGTGAAAGTCACATGGCAAGACAAATACTGACTCACAACCAGAACCTAGAAAAATATTTATTTTCTGAGCCACAAAGCCTACTCGCGGCTGCAGGCTCTGAAAACATCTAATTTATTTGAAGAGGGAAGGCACTCTCCTTTGAGATTTCCCTTCTGAGGGCTTGGATTTTACGGCTTAAAAACCCAACAATGCAGTGACATACATGACACAATACTCCGGCCGCATGCAGGTGTACAACCCGGAGTGCAAAAGTCAAACATGCGGCTTGTAACTAAGCTGCTAAAAAAAAAATACCACATGTGTAAATTCAATTTTGTTTGTTGTGATCTATGGGAAGCGAGATTGTCACATTCTGTGTGTTTGTGTGTGACGGGGGTTGGAGAAGTTGCCAGCAGCTGCAGAGGTGACAGAGGGGACGCCTGCCTGAAGGCTTGTGGGCTTGGCCAGCTCCCACCACACACCGTCATACTCTGCCTCCCCTACTTCTTAGACACCCCATACTTCTTGCCAGTCCTCTCCCTTCAACTCCACACTGCCCAACACACCCTACCCCACACAAACACTGGCCACTGAGGAAGGGAGAAGGACGCCTAATGCAATTAGCACCCCTCTGAGCACTTTTGTGTTGATGAATAGAGGTGGTCTGGTGAGCCACTAGGCTGCTTGCTACCGTTCCCGCGCTGCAGGGTCCCAGAATACACAAGCCTCTTAAGTGATGTCATAGATGGACACTGCTCTTTAATAGTAATCATTTCTAAAGTAAGTAGGTTTCCTGGCCTATAGTCATGTCATATTTTGAAATAATAAGCAATCTTTTGGACAGAGTTTCAAATGGGGGGGTCTTGTTGACAAATGCAGCCAATTACACAAAAGAAGAAATAATGACGACTAAATCTTACTTTTCCTCATAAACACAGTCAGTCTATATGAGTTTTCCTCTCCATATTGACAGACTCTGTTCTCTGTACCACGTCTGTTATAACATGACACATAGCTGATAAATTTGTGGCCTTAAATTTGCAAGTGTTTGACTCGCAAGTGCTGTTAAAGGGTATGTGCAGATCGCACAAAAGTTAAACGAGACAGCTTGAAGTATGGCATTAAAATAGGTGTCAATGACCAAGCGCCACACTTTAGGACATGAGGAGGGGGGAAGGAATTAACTCCTCACTGCTTAGTAATTGCCTGCTGTAATAGAAACAAACAGAATCCTGCCTTCCACAGTCTGATCCCTCTATTCAACAAGCTCTCTCTTCCACTCTGGACACTCACTGCATGCTGGGCCAGTTTAAGAGGCTGCGAGCTGGGGGTGAGGGACATTGTCTCGGATTCAAGCCATTTCCTGCAGATCAGTGGGGGTAAGAGCCCTGTGCCATGTTGGGGGAGGAGTGTTTTACACTTCAGGGTGGGGGAGTCGTTTCAAGTCCATAAGCCCCCTTCTTGCCTTTGTTCCTCAGTGGCCAAGTTCTCACTCTGGGGAACACTGGGGAGTGTGACTCGATTTCACACACCAGGTTGACAGGGTGAAAGAGGAACGAAAGTAACTTGACTTACTAATAACATTCAGGAAGAGAGAAAAGCTCACTCAAAGGCTTCAGGTGCCTGGGGAGGGGTGGTTTTCACTGCAGATACTTTGCACTTTAAAATAGTTGAAGACTATCTAAAAAAGATGTTGTGCCATTAATAAATCTGCAGGCCGTCACACAAAGAATATATCAGGTCTGCAAATATATAAGCTACAATCCACAATTTTCTATTACTCAAACAAGTGTCAATGCTATATTGAAGTTAGGAGGCTGAGGTTGTCGTCTAAACAGATTTTTTTTTTTTTTATACACGAGAATCAAGGGACAAAATCAAACAAGCACTGAGCAGGCTGTAAATTCACTCACACTATTAAATTCATTCTATTACAAATAGTAGAATAAATAAATACAAACACAACGCTTCATTCATTTTTTCATTGTTAGAACTATTCTAATGAAATGGGTTCACAGCAAAGTCTGTAGATCGACCCACGCTTGTTTCTGAACGTTTGTGCAGCTGTTCAAGATTTTTCAAACGCAATTTTGTCAACCTTTAAGCCCCACAAATAAAATTCACCTCTACAGTTCCTTCTGAGGCAGTAGTGAGATCTCAAAACCTTGGTAAATAACAGGAACTATCTGGATGCCACAAAGGTTACAATGGGAAAATTCATTATTGTGATTTGGGTGGGCTGACTTTCAAAGTACAGTACTTGCTATTCCCCATCAGCTGCACATTGTGAGGACATACCGATTTATTGCGTTTGCTGCTATTATTAACAGTCCTCAAGGTTAAATGAGTTTATTGCTTTGCAAAACTTGTATGCAGCCACAGTAATGTCAGTTAAAAATAAATAAATAAATAAAATAAATAAACTATAGAATTTTCCAGATGCCCCCACTACTGGAAGAAAAACTTGAATTTGAGCAAACTGAGATGTAAATAGTTTAATTTAAGTTTAAATTGTCTATAAATTTTTTTTTTTAAATAAACAAATTAAAGAACCCAATAATGAGATGCACACCTTTAGGGCCCCTGTAAGGCATGCATGACATTTCATTGAATTCTGTCCAGCTGTTTTTGAGGAGATGTGAATGGACTATTCACTGTTACTTGCTGACGTACAGACGAGGGAAACCCTACATGCACCCTCTGACGGACGCTTAAAAACCACAGAGAAACGTGTTTGTGAACATGAACAAACCGACACACAAAAGAAAACCAACGTTTACAAAGACATAGATTACACATCAAGCATAAATGTAGTTCAGGTTTCTGTATCAAGCTTAGAAGCTTACCTGAGCCACCAAACTGACTGCTGCCGAGTGTAATTGTCCTGTTCTTCCCATTGGCTACTGGAGGTGCGAACATCTACAAAAGAGGAAAGATAACATAACTAACAAAGCAAGTGACAGCACACTTCACACTTCCTATTTCCACTAATTAAATGACATCACATACATATGTCGTTCAGTTGTTAAGTTGTTGTTTTTTTCCCCTTACAGGCTTTAAAGTTTCAGATCAGTCTGAAGGGATACATAAACTATTTAAAAACAAACAATTCCACAAATGACTAAATTACTTCCATCATAACAATAAAACATGCAAATAAAAGATCCAAAGAAGTTATTAACATTCTTAAGGTCTTTATTTGCAAAATACCAATAACTAATCTTTCTATTTTATAAAAAAAAAAGAATCTGAGATAAGATTTTCCAAAATCAAAAGCAGCATTTTGAAATTAAATGTTCCAGATATATTTTCATATTCAGTACAACATTTTAACCCAGTTTTTTCAGCCAATTGTCAATGTCATACTCATATGGAACATCTGCTGATACAACTGGCAGCTGATCAATCTGAGCTTTTCTAATACAATCTACCCACAAACCCCTTTCACAACAAGTGTTTTTCTGTCGTGGGCTAAAGTTTTGTTTAAATGCAGATGGTGTGGCAGAGAATAGGACTACATTAACAAAGCAGTTGACTCAATCAGAACTCGTTATATGAAGCTCCATCAACAATATCCATGCTCAACAATGTTGTTTTATAAAACTAAAAAGATAAAGCCAGTCCTGCTGATCCCCAGTGTTGCGCGTCAAAAACTGTCAAAGACTCCTGCAATGGTATAAACACTTCAGTATTAACCAACTGTACTTTGATTATACTGTCAAAAGAAATCTCATGGGACATTATGTTTGATGGCAAATATTCATTCGGACTCAGTTTGGAAATACCTGTTGAAGCTCATATATAATAATTATCCAGGGCTGGCAATTTAGCCTTAGCAGCTATTAAATTTATTCAGGAGAAAAAACAAACACAGCTCCAGAGGGCCTATGGGATGTTTATGTCAGCATAAAGCTCAACAAAGGCTTCACAACAAAATGAAACACAGGTAAATAAAAGCTGAACAGAATACCTCTATCCACTTTGTAGATCTGTCTGGAGGATACCTCTGAAAGCATCTTTGTGAAAATGTCTTTCTAAAAGACTAATAATATGACAAGCAGAAATGCAGAGGCTGTCTGCACAACCCAGTTCATATGCAACATTATTCCCCCCCTCAGATTCTATTAATAAAATGAACAGTGGTAAAATTATTTCCATTTTCCTGCAGTTGCTCCTAATTCACTATTTACATTTTACAGTGGGTACCAGTTTAGTGTCATTAGGATCCATTTTCCTTGCTTCTGCATCGCCTACATAAGTGTATAACCTATATTTAAAACTTGAATTCATTTTCACAAGTCACCCTGAGGTTCAGCAATATTTTACTTTGATGTAATCAGCACTACCTCTGCCTGCCAAAAATGAAGGATGAAAATATCTTCAGCTGACACAACCTATTGTTAAAAAAAGAATCCAAAATATCTGTTGCATATTTTTCGCACACACTTTCTTTACTTCTCCCTTTACCCACTTCTCATTAATCCAGCTTTCCTCTGCCCATACCCAAACCTGTATCGCACTGTCTTCAGCTATACTTCCCAATGCCACCCGGAACCACCCAGACTGCTCTCCCACTCTCTTACCGCACTGAAATCCAGGAGGTCGCTGAGTTCCTTGTCAGTTCCCACTGCAGCCATTCTTTGCTGCTGTTCGCTCATACCCTTCAGTTTCTAATAAACCCTATGAGAGAAATTAGCAGATAAAAGGACTTTAATGTCACTAGTAAGCACAAAGATAAGTTACATATAGCTTTTAAAAACATAGGCTAATAGTTGATGATTGAATGTTTCAAACTACTCTCTACCTTTGCTATATCACAACCATGGAGATGATTCATATTGGCAAGTTGTTAATCTCCCATACGATACCAATGTAGGGCTATGTCACAATTTGTCTTGGGGGGAAAAAAAACTCTTATTGCTAACACATCAAATGTGTGTTTATAAGTTTCAGCATTAGATTCAAAACTCCTGCAACTGAGGAGTTCAATCAAATACTACCCATACAGTCGCAGCTGGCCAAAACGTACAGCTAAAATTCTTACTACACTGAAATACAGGCCGACGAGGGAAAACAGACAACATTTAGCTATGTAACCCTTGACAGTTAAGTCAGGTCTTCTTAAAAAAAATGCTAATTTCAGTCAGGCACTGCCTTAGCATCCACACTGAAGAGACAATGAAATGATGAATACTCTGCCCTTAGTCAAAATGATGACTTAAATGACTTTAAAAAATGTCTTTCATTTTACACAAGCCTGGCAAATCACATGTCGATCATCACTACATGAAAGAGAATGTAATACATTTACAATTACAGACATAATTGGGACTATTGTTAGCCCAAGGAAATGGGGGTGAAAGGCAGAGCTAATGACTGTATGCAAACACATCATTACCAAATTACCATATGTCAACTCAGAAAGAACCTTGTCAAATGACACAGTGAGCATGAATACTGGATTTACCCTGTGTTTTGCATTCCAACGCGAGCCTGAGGCCGCTCTCTGATGCTGCAAGCCTCACTGGGAACTAGTGGTAAGGGGAGCGAGTGGAGGAATAGAGGCACACGAACACCAACAGGTGGTGTGCTTTTACAGCCTCTTTTGTAATACAGCACTAGCATAAATGGATGCAACCAAAAACAAAAAATATGGATGGTTTAGAGGAAATGCAAGTTGCAAAATGTTAACAAGGAGAACAGTAAATGTAAAAAAAGAAAAAAAAGAAAAAGTATGTCAACTAATAAAAACAAAAAAAACAGGAACAACCTTGAAGCGAAACAAACTAATAAACATTTTTCCATATTTATGAAAATCACTTCAGTGCAGACCATAATAGTGAACTCAGACTAACAGAAGTAATGCAACCTTGAGACAAGTAATGACCCTAAAGTAAAGAGACCAGGACCATGGCTGTCATTGTTTTTCCAAACTTTTGGATAAGATGGCCAATTTGGAACAAAATAGGTCATACACACGTCTAAGATAAATGCAACACACGCAAATATTGTTTAACCACTGAGATTAATGGAGTAGAGCACATGGAGGAGCTTAATGTAACAAAATGGCATCTACAGCTACTGCTGGATCAATATTTGAAGCAAGCAGATTAGGGGTCTTTGTCACCCCACACAAGGCAGAGAAGGCAGGTCATTCTCCACAAAAGAGCCTGGAAATCCAGACAAACAAACCACCGAACTGAACGGACACTTCACAACAAAAACTTGTTTAGAGCAAAGACCACTTAAATCTTTTATTGTTGTTGTTTTGACCTTTCATTCGTGCACAAAAAATGGCCAAATTCCAAAATATATATATATATATGTATGATTTTAAAAATGTGTCATTTAAAAGCACAGCTCTGTCCGGATAGGGTGTGCATGTCTTGGTGTTATTAATCCGGTTAAATGCAAAAAAGAAAAGCAAAGGTAAGTAACTATAACATGTGTTTATGTCAATGCTATTACTACGGGAACAACAAGGGTCGCCGTACTGAGCAGAAAAGCTAATTCAACTGTTGATTCAAATACTGTCTTGTGCCATAAACATGTTATAAAAATAACATGAATCCATTACTTTATAACGATGGCAGTAAACATCTAGGGCACACCAGGATGTAGGCTGTACATTATTTGATCATCTCCGCTAGGCCACATCCAGGGCCAGGGTACAGCTAACAACTAACCCATCCACCATTTATTTTGATCTATGTTGACATCTTCCTCAAGACTAAAAGAAGCATAATATCCACTTGCGTCTCCACAGTAGGTGCAAATTATGTGTCAAACTAGCGCATCAGCCGTAATCCTGAAAAATAAAAACAATGCTCCAAACTTCAGGCTACAAATACGGAGGTCTTTCTTCACATATTAGGGTTCAAGTCGTGCACTATGAGGGGAGTTCAGAGGAGGAGACGGTGGGGGTGGGAGCATGAGGAATTTCCTGCCAAATGTGCAATAAAATAAAGTCTAGCTGGTGGCCAGACACTTCCATAAAGGAATGTTTAAAGGGCTACAAAAGGGGGGTTTATGGAAAGTTTGTTTCTGGTTTGTATGGAAAATGCATGCAGACCCACAAAGTTAGCTAAAATGCTCACCAACATTACACAACATCCAGATTTCGTACGGAACGCTACACACATCAGCTAACTATTAGCGTAGACATAAACAAAATGAGTCTTGTAAGGCAATACTAACATATAATGTTAGTCGAATCTTTTTCACAGAACAAAGGAGTAATTTCCTCCTCTCCGTGGTCGATGCGGAGACCACCTCACACTTGGCTTGCCACCTCAAACCAGACAAAAACTTACATCCCCCGCTTTAACCACACATACCGAAAAACTTTTCAAAATCCTTGGCGTCAAAAGGGGTGTCAGTGAAACCCAACGAATTCATGCAACTTTCACCGAAACACGAAGTGTAATAATGTGTTTTTACCTCTCCTGTGCAAATATCCGATATCCAACAATAAAAAGAAAAGCGGAGACTCGCAAGGGGAAAAACATAAAACTTCAAGAGAATTTCGACCTCAGTGCATGAAACGCATTGGAGCACCGTAGATGTCTTCCTTTTGTCCTGGTAAGCCTGTTTTTCGCACAGCGCCCACGTGTTTCCTACAATGTAACAAGTCTGTATGCAAACAAATCTATTATAGTAACTAATCTCGCGTCTTCCTTTTTTGTTGTTACAACTGAGATGATTTCATTCTTCTCGTAGACATCTTCACCACCTCCGTCCACATTGTCAGACGCAACACCGTATCCCTCCGCACAAAAGTGAGGGCCTCAATGGCAGCGGTGTCCGATTTCAAACGCCTTTGAGAGATGGGGTATTTTTACAAAGAAAAACGAAGTTTTAATGTATTCAGATGACCAAAATGACAAAATGATCTTGTAATGGAGCTTAAGTTTGTGTACTATATATATAACCCTGAAAAATGCGGGTGCGCTGCGAGCACTAGGTCGTTCAGCGGAAGGCTATCGTAAGAAAGTTACCTGCGATTACACAGCAGCTTGACGAGATGGCACGATAAATGCGAAAGAACTCAGCCAATAGGAAAGCGTGTGATATTGATTGGCAACAACGGAAGCCAGCGAACGGCTGGAAATCTAACTTGAACCGCCTTCTTCTTGATGCTCACTTTCCCTATGTGCTCTGGGAGGCTGACTGAAGGGGGGCTCCAACATGCCCGCTGACATCATTTTATTACTGTGGTTGGCGTGTACGCTTTCGTTTTTTCCTTTCTTTTTTTAAATGTTGCAATTATAATAATACCAGCATATGTAAACTAAAATATAAATGCAGTTGTCACTGTAAAATTTTGTTCTAATATTTAAAAGATGTTCCATGTATGATTACCACTAGGCTACATACAACTATTTAATTTCCATATTAATACATCTGTATGACATAAGATGAACGTTTATTTG
The DNA here is from genome assembly GCA_037577475.1 of Chaunax sp. Z400. Taxonomy (NCBI): domain Eukaryota; kingdom Metazoa; phylum Chordata; class Actinopteri; order Lophiiformes; family Chaunacidae; genus Chaunax; species Chaunax sp. Z400. Next base: position 12,224,939 of record CM075188.1, read on the forward strand.
AAATGCATAATATTGATTTTGTGATGTATGGGCTGTTGGGAAGAGATAATACTTACATTCTTTTTTTAATCTAGCACTTACATGTGATGCTAAAATTAATATCTTAAACTGGTTCCAAAATAATATTTGTCCAGATGACTATACTTATTCATTAAAGATTATTTTCACTAATGCTGCAACTCACAATGTTTATTTTCAATTGATTCGCTGCTTATTTCTTAAATTAAACATTTCATAATTTTCTTAATGAAATGCCAAAACAAAAGAAAATGTCCACTGTAATTTACCAAACCCAAAGGGAAAGTACTCAAACTGCTTGTTTTATGTGATCAGCTCTCCAAACTCAAAAATATTCAGTTTGCTCTCATATATGACAAAGAAAACCATCACATCCTCACAATATAGAAGCTGGGGTAATCAAGCATTAGACAATTTTCATCTAGCCAATCTTTTTGTGGAGGATCTGATAAACATAAGACCAACACACCCCTGGTAGCTGCTGCTCCAGAGCAGAGTGGAGAAGAGGGAGAGCTGTGAGTACAGGATCACTGTGTTTAAACAGTTTAAACAGGTAGGGTATACCGGATCAAGGTAAATGTGTCTGTAATGTAAAAATGCTACTTCTGCAAGACAAGCAGATCAATATTCAGATTAACTGCATTTCAGTCCCCATGATGATCTCAAACAACTTATAATGGAAAAAGATGAGATGACCCTGATATGTAACTAATGTATATTCTGCCTTTATTCAATAGCTGCACAACATACCTGACCTTGAAAAAAACAACAACACAATAACCACTGTTGTACATATATAGTAAAGTACAATAGATGTCAGACAGTTGCTAACCTGAGGGCAAACCTTGTCAAAGAAGAGGAAAGTTAAAATAACCCCTCTTTGTTTCTAATCTACCTCCAAAACCATAATCTTATATAGACAGAGATTCAAAATATATCATAACTGAGAAGGGAGAAAAAACGTCAGATACAGAAGGACCTTATAAACATCTAAGTGCACTAATATCACAATCAACCACGACAAAAGCCATGGTGACCAGTATGTCCATGTCCTGGGTTTGACTGTATAACAAATGAAGACATAGCAAATCCATATTCTATATAGCTGCCTAGTGTTGTTGTGGACCCAAACTGTCTAATTGCTCAGAGGTTACCAATGGGAAGGAGAATTTGCTGTCAATAGGACATATAGGCAAATAATCCAATGGGTGTCCCCTGGGTACAGGAAAAGCCTCTGCACAGAACATTAATTAGTCTCGTGGACCGTCTTAGGAATGTAATGGGTTCCTGCTCAGAGCAAATGCACATATGGGCCATAAATACCTTCACAAACATACCATGCACACATTCACACTTGGTCACACATACACACGCAGGTACTCTCACACATTCACAAAAAATAAGACAAAGCAGCCCTGGCATCAGAAAATGATAGCTATTAACAGCTATAAAAGAAAGGGCAGCTTGAGTTATTTATCTATTTGGAATCCTTTCACTGAGGAATATATTAATCAAAAAGATTAGATTCGAACAGATGGAAACATCTGTTTGGGGAAATGAATTTTTTGTGGAGGCAAAGAAAATCTCTCATTTTCCCACTTTTTCCAGAAGACGTTAGGCCTTGAGTAAGAATAGTGCTGTTGTCAGTATTAGCAATGAGGCTTGTAAGCCCTCCAAGTAGTTTGTAGTAACAGCTGGGTCTGACATGGAGAGCATGTACAAGGGCAGCCGGGCTGAAGAGAGGGAGGGGGTGCAGAAAAAGAATAATAAGAGACAGATATTGTGAGGATCTTCACCTTAATGAACAGAGTGCATCTAACGGTGACATGAGGTTCTACAGAAATCATTTGTATAAACAGAAGCCAAATACAGAAGTCACATATCTAAAGACATATCCTCTCTTCTTATATATATTGTCGTTATCTTTTTTTTAGAGTGGCCATAGGGCTATAGCTACTTTAATGTTAATGTTTAATGTTAGTGCAATTAACACAGTTCAAATAAAACAAACTGACCTCTAAAAGCTCAAATTTTATCCCACAATTATGTTTCATTATCCACAGCAACGATGGATAATCTACCGCATAGTAACCTAAAATCTTACAGCATCATTATATGAGTGACCAAAACAAAAGCACAAACACATCATCTATAATCTCAAAATACATTCACAGCACAATGGACATGTCACCGGCAGAATAGGGAGGGACGCTGTCACACATGCCCTCATTGATTCCTTAAAGTCATTCCCAGCATCATATCTGTAATTAACGACAGATGCACATGGGAAATTTGCATATATTCGGCACATTTGTGTTACTATATTTGTTTGTATTAATGACATCTATAGATGTACAAATAATTTGAAACACATAAATGTGTACAGGAAATAACAGTGTGTAACAATGTGTTCTTAATACCTCATTCTCTTTGGATATTTTAATCTATAATGTCTTGTAGGGAACAAGTGAAGGGGGCAATCCTGCATCATAGTATAGACAACACAGTATGTCACCTGTGATTCCTGCTGCTTAAGCATCCATTCGGAAAGCAATGTGTTCTTACCACAGACTCATAGCTGTGTGCTATAGCTACCTGCCTCAACACTCCCATGATATTTGTACACATTGTGCCCTCCTTGCCATCCTGCTCTGCTCATAGGAAGCCACTCATGCAAGCCAAACCACATCACCGGGTTATATCACACGAAACGATAAGCCTGTAAACATACAGTATAGGCAAGCACACGTAACGCACACAGAGTTCGGTGGCGAGGCAAGCTGCTCATTTTGCTCCATACTGAGCCCCTCACAGCCTGTAATAGTAGAGGCTTAGGTCTGGGTGGGGGAAGGGCAGAGGTGCACAGGTTTCTGATCAGACAAGAAAACTAGGCCAAGACCAGCAATGCCTCTCCCCGAACAGCCTTACCCCACCTACAGGATACAACTTTGTTACAGCATTGTGACAATCACTCGCTTTTTGTCATTAATGGCAATGCAACAGAGTAATTTTGAGTCAAAACAAGTGTATTTAGAGGCATAACAGCTTCTCATAGCCAGGCTATGATTCATGCTTCCTTGCCCCTTTGCTGTCCTCCAATAAGAGTCAGAGGCTGGGGGTAGGAGCGGATAGATTGATAGTGTTGGCTGAGTGCCCATGCTCTGAGTCTATCTGTGCTGAAGGGGAGGAGACAGGGGGAATCTATCTGTTGTGCTCTCTGTGCTCATGATAAACTGACTCCCGTCAAGCTTCTTTCCCCTATTACAGCTCGCCTGGCAGAAAACACGCAAACTCACACTGATTTGCAACATGTTAAACAACTATAAAATATGGGGAGAGTGGAATGAATTATTTAAACAATAATCTACAAGGTTATGCTATCCCCTTTCAGCGATAGTTGGAAAATGTAAGCAGAGCAGAGCAGTTGTTTTGGGACAAGTGAGGACAGCGTATCTTCTTGGATTCAAACAAGTATTCAAAACAGCCAAACTCAAAGGGACAAAATGAACCCAGAGTTCACCTCATCACAAATAGGACCATCTCCACTAGAGAATGCAATATCGCTCAATCTTATCCTGAAACGGTAATTCCCACAGAGCTCCACAGTGAGACAGAAAATGAGTTTGAGGGATTGTCCATGACATTAATCCCCCCAAACACTACAGTTCGAAATCCAATACAGACAAACACAAAGCAAATCAACGATTTATTTACGAAGGGAAAAAAATCAATCAATCATCCTTTTGACTTCTCCCTGCTCCCATTTGCCAATGACTTTCCTGGATGCTGTTCTCCTCTGTTCTCTCTGGTGGTTTTATGGGACCTCTCCCTGTCATCTTGGATTCCCATTATTGTGCAGTCGTATGGGTGCCCCTGTTCTGCCACCCACGCTTCAGGTACAGGGAACTGAGCGCCAGCTTCCTGTTAACAAAGCTGGCCAAACGAGAGACCCGTCACCAGACTGTACAGTTAAGGAAAAGAGCAGATAGGAGACTGCAGTGGTGGTTGTTTTTTTTAGAGAGATGAAGGATGGGAAGGTGAGAGATAGGGCCAGAGTGTAGCGAGCAGACAGAGAAAGCACTATGTAGAGAATAACTTTTCCTATCTGAGCCGAAAAGATCTCTACGCCAATCTGAAAATAATACAGTAGTCATATATTGAGGGGGAGGTGTGCAAAAAGTCACATGATAACCATCGGATCAGAAGCTGAATTGACTCTAAATCAATTGAAGTAGGCATGTCAGGGCTGCCTAGGACAGGAGGGGGAAGAGAGGAGTGAAAGGGAGATAGATGTGAGCCCGTGTGGGGGAGGGAAGCAGAGATTGTTGGTGTCGTGGGAGCACTGCAACAACAATAACAGCAGTGTGTGTGTGTGTGTGTGTGTGTGTGTGTGTGTGTGTGTGTGTGTGTGTGTGTGTGTGTGTGTGTGTGTGTGTGTGTGTGTGTGTGTGTGTGAGTGACACAGTGAATGAGTTAGTGGAAGTGAAGATGTGTTATGGCTCACACAAGTGATGAAATGACATCTCCTTTACTTCAGCACACAGCTGCTATTGCAGCAAAGAACACACTGTTGAGATTATCTGACCTTCTATTTTCTTATAGCCGCTCGTCAGAAGTGTCAGCTCGCCTGTCATGTTCTCATCCAATTAGCTATATCTACACAATGACCCCACTGTGTTCATTGAAACACAGGTTTCTCTCACCATTAACACAATCTGCTTCGGAATACAGGGCTTCTTATTTTACGTGTGTTTACAGAGTAATACAACGATCACCTAATCTGATATAAATATGATATAAATTTGTTTGCTCATTATACATTTATATTGCCCTAAATACCCCTGTGCTGTATACCTATTATCAAATAACTGTCTCAAATAACTAGGCTAATAATGTACATTGAAGCTTCCAGGTAAGAGCAAATCTGATATGAAAACTTATGGACATGACAAATTTTTCGGGTTGAGGCTTCTCTCTTTCGTTGTTTTCTCTGTTTCTTTCATCTCTTTTTCTCCTCCCCTCCCCCCTTTCTTTGCAGATTAGAATTCATTAGCAATCAAAGAGCCTCCAGAGAGCGCCAGCTCTTAATTACCTACTCATTTGCATTTTTGCATATTAATGACTGCAGGGTTTTGGTTGGGTTTCTGCCGCAGTGGTTTAAAGGCACCTCAGTCCTCTGTTCTCTGGGGAAGAGCAGAGATGGCCAGCGGCAAGGCTCCAAGCCTGTCCAATCCCCTCTCTATCCATCCTGGTGGGAGCTGGACACAGCAAGGAGAGGGGGTGTGTTGGCTCAGGGCATATGGGACGGGTGGGTGTGGTGGTGGGGGGACTACAGGGGTACACAGGTTAAAGGTCAATGTCCCTTATCAACATAAGAAAGAACACATGCCTTCAGCATTGCCTAATTATTGTCATATTGAGCAGTTTAAACACCTGATCTGAACAAAATATACCCTAAGAGAAACTGGAAATCTATACTGCAGAGATTAATCACGTGGGTTTTTATTGAGGACGGCTGCTAGTTTGGATGAAACTCATGTCCCACAGTGTGCAGAGGCAGGGGCATTGTATATCCCTGGAGAAAGGTGTGTACTAGTGAAAATGAGGCTAGTGTGTGTGTGTGTCACTGTTTCCCTTTACATCACAGCCTGTCTTCCAGTGTTCACGGTGAGGGCAGTAAGATGCTCATTTACCGAGAGGCTTAATGAAGACGGTGTCCCTGCACCTGTACACAAGCAAGTAAGATAATAAAGCAACACCTTGCACGTAAGCACATAGACAAACATGTAAACAGAAACGGTTACAGGCGCGTCTGTACACACATGCATGCTCATGGACAAAGTGAGGGAATAATATGACTGGAGATGCCAGACAACAGCTCGCAGGCATCTCCTCGCCCCTGAAGTGCTGCTGTACCTCTTATCCAATATGTTTTGACTGCAACTATGATGTCTGAACATGGAAAATAACACCATATCCCACTGTGTTTTTAGGTACCTTACAAACCTAACAATTAATGACTTGGAGCCCCGAGACATCTGGCCAGCAGGTTCAGCGTGACTGAATAAAACATGTCATCTGCTAATATATTTACTCAGTGTGCAATGATATTATAGTAAATGTTAAAAAGAGATTTTATTTTAAAATGAACATGGATTATGGAATTTGACATATTAATAAGGGAAAATGTGAGCACGCTACATGTATGAGGACTAGCAGAAAGATATGTCGGTGCAGTGATACTACATAGGACATGGAAGACACATACATGTATACGTCTCATTCTGCATCCCTGAAAACATAGTGCTTACAGAGTGGGCTTAAGTCGACTTAACTGCTATTAGTGGAGCATTATAAAATGTGTGTGTGGAGCCAGGGCCTGAGGACTGCAGCAATGTGTGGCCTGTTGGGGTGGGGTTAATGAGCTGTTCTATGACCTCTGTCACCCCACAGGATTGCCTCAGGGAGACAGAGTGAGACAAACAGGAAGACATGGTGACAACCAGCCCATAGTTGCAGTCTGCTGCTGCTGGACTTCTGGGACAAATCAGATTTAAAACACTACAGGTAGCCTAACCTCCACAGTCATATTCTAAAACAATACCTTAGCCTCCATTAGTAAATATAATTTGGAACCAAACTATTAAACCAGTACTCTTGATGTAGGCCAAGCCAAATCAAGCTGGGTATATGCTGAAGATTTATTTAGAATTTGAGTATAAGTATGGCTGTATGCGTTTCCATGTTTATGCACTGGACATAATGTTGAAACTAACTTGATCTGTTCCTTCGTGGTCAGTAAAGACGAGTGAGCAAGGAAAAGAATGAATGCAAGAGAGAGAGAGAGAGAGAGAGATACAAAAACACAGGAGTGAAGAGTGGCTGCACTGAGGCTCACTGCGTCCTCAAGTGATAAAAACAGTGATATTACTGCCACCTTGTGGTTGGTTTAGAGAGCTGACTTGTAAGAGGTTGCAACATGCAGTGTCACGAAGAAAGCAATATAAACAGATGCCCATGTAATGAAGCCTTTACAGACTTCCTGCTATTATACATGTAGGACTACATATACCAGTAAAGCTAATCATGGTTGATTTTTGTTGCGATTTGACAAATAGGTGTTAATGTAACTGTTATTTTGACCATCACTCTACAAATAAACAAATCACAAAAGTGACATAATATAACTTACTAAAATACAGTGTAATTGCTAGACTTTCCTAATTGCACATAGGCCTAACACAGCCTACAGAAAGGGAAGACTATTTTATTACTATAACAAACTAAGGTATTATGTTTGATAAATAGAGACACAATTATCAACGCAATATTTTTCAACCATTGCTTTTAATAGAAAGATTTTATATTCTTTAAACCAGACAGCCAGATGCCAGACATTTATGGATATATTTAAAAAAGAACAGAACAAAAAAAATGACACAAAATGGAATTATATGGTTTAGACTGTGTAGATTTAGTGGTCTCATATACAACACAATTTTTTTTTCATCGCCAAAAAGTGCAAAATCTTCAAAAATCACCCAATTACCCCCCTGCAGCTTCCAACAGATACGGACTGACAGACTGCTATGCTAAGAAAAAAACGTTGAGGAGGAAGCAGTTGTTTATAAAGTAAATCCACAGTGAATCACAAAAAAAAGACAAGGGCTGCTGCAGGCTGCAGGTTAACACGTTCAATGAGATTGCGATTTTTTTTTTAGGGCCACACACCAGTTCAATTAGTGATGTCACAGCAGGAAGTCTGCCTTTAGGTATACAGTTGTTATGATAAACAGTAGGGCGTGGTCAGATGTGCAACAAGGGGGAAAGTTTTAACACACAGATGTGGAGCAGCAGTTTTCTGCCTAATGTGACTCAGTGTGCATTTACAATTAATATCCAGGTTTGAAAACTGGGACGTACTCTGCCATTTTAAATTTACGGCAGAGGAAAAACTGGAGAGGATCATCATAATAATCACAGTTACAAATCAATTTATTATAAATAGCATATTTTTTCCCTCCCAAGTTAAACTGTTTACTTAACTGTGGATTTATTAAGTGTTTATTATGATCAGTATTTTTCTTTCCACTCTACTGCAATTATGTTGATTCGACATAGATATTAAGGCCAATAGATTTTTCTGTAATGATTTGCAAAAGTGCATTATGGTCATTTGGCCATTTCATATGTCTTACATAATCACTTACACTCTATATGGATACCAGATCCAGCCTTTACATACAGAGACAGGGCGTTAATGCAGATAAAGAGATTCTGCAGTGGATACAACACTGCGTGTTTAACATTCAGCACGTATAGCCTTCTCAGAAAGCTTTGCAACTGTTATACAGGTTTCTTTTTCAAGAAAAGGAGTCTCCCAAAATGAGATCAAATGACCTTTCTCCCAACAAGATCTGAGACAGTGAGCAGAGAGCAAGTAGGGGGAGCTCTGTCTTGTAACCCCCATACCTGTGTGACTGTGCAATAAGCTGCATATAGCAAGTATGGTGGTAGTTTAACAGAGATGTGTTTGTTTTTGTCCAGATGAGGTGGCAGCTCTAACCACCTTCAATCCAGATGCCAAGTATTCAAGTGTCTTCTTCTTCTTTTTTTCTCTTTTTTTTTCTTCCAATTTCATCGTATTGTTTTGTTTCATTTAAATAATCATCTGCACTGAGAAAATAAAACAAAATTATCAACAGGAACAACAAAATAATAACAAGTCAATAACTATAAAATAAAAGCACACAAAATTCAGGATGGCCTTTCGCAAAGTGCTTTTGTTACAATCGCAGAAGCTGAAAAAAGGCAGTCTGATAGCGGTACATTGGGGGCCGTTTGAACTGTCTGCATACATGTCTGTCTGTCACACAGTGGAAGGAGAGTGACGCTAGACTAACTGACTGAAACAGCCAACTGGAAAATGTTGACCATTTCCCTCTGCTGTCTAAAAACTCACAGCCTTTACACCTGCCAAAAACCCCAAAGTGGGAATCACAACAGAAGTTATGGAATGTATCCTAAATTGCTGTCAGCGACTGAAAACTGAAGCTATCTCTTCCTCCATACTTCATCCAGTTCTCCTCTTCCTCCTTACTCTCCTGTCGATTCCCCTGCTGAGGATGTGTGATCTTTAATCAAAGGCCGGTCGACAGCAAAGATGTGGACTCGGAGTCCGGAGAGAGGACAAACAATGGGAGAGGAAAGCGAGAGAACGCGCACCCTCCCCTGTGCTCTTCCAAACCCATCTCCTTTCAGAAATGTTACAGTCCGACTAATAAGACAGAATCTCCAGTGGCTTCCTTCCCTCCGACAAACAATTCACTGGATCAATATGACACGGAGATATAGGCTGGTTACATCTACTTTACGACGAGGGAACTGTTTCTGCTTTTATCTTTCTGGGAACTTATGTTAGATATTGGTGTGATGAAGAAAGGCAAAGATAGACAAGTAACCTGGATGGTGATTGGACATACCATAAACTTAACAGACATTGAAACCCAATGCATAGCAGTGTATTTTCCACCTGAGTAGTACTTGGATAGAAACAAGAGATCAGCAACATTCTCCTTGTTGCAGTTACCCAATGTGAAATCTGTGGTGACCTCCTTTGTATTACAACTCTTATCATATTGTGGCCATACAATTCCTACCAGCTTAGAGAACTAACGCTGAACCTTTGCTGAGCAAATAAGTCACCTGGGCTTTCTAACCTCAACCCTGAAAACAACACCCAGGCTCCCCCTACCACCCTATTCAGTCCTCCCTGTATGCCAACCTTTTTATCCCCAGAGAAGGAGAAAGACTCCAAGTGCAAACTGTCCCCACTTGGCTGGGAGCAGACAACAAGACAGCAGCCTGCCTCTCTGAAGGACCCAGGGCTGTCTGTGTAAGTGCCAGAGCCACGCTGCGCATTGTGCCGTACTGCATATGCTGCGTTCAGCTTGCTGTACATCAAGAGCCTGATGGAAACCACACAAATTAATCCAGGGAAATGACAAAGCAAAGCAAATAGCCTCCCTTCAAATCTCCAGAATCTCAATATGTCACTTTGTCCTGCTTTGTTGGATTATTTACAGTTATAATTGTTATCATAATTGTTGGTAAATTTTTTTTTTGTATGGCCTTTTCAGATAGATTCATCAAAAATCTTTAACAACAGCAGATTTAAAAAAAACAAAAAAACATATCAAGGTCAATTTGGAAAAACACTTTCAAGTGTTCTGAAACTGTCTCAGTGCAGCTTGTGTCAGAGTAGCCTTGGTCTGGGGCTGAGGCCGGGGACACACCAGTTGTGGATCCATAGAGACTGAGACAGCCCTAAAGTCGTGGCTAGAACAGAGAGTATAAATGGAATCAGTAAAGGTTTAAACAGCTAAATGACTAATTTGGTAGTGATTGATTTGGTAAATTAATTTAGCAAACAAATCAGCATTTATAATGTGTGTTTAAAATATGAGAAAAACATGTTCATGGTTAAAAATAATAAGAGGTTATGAATTTCGTCAGTCCCTGTTCACATAAGGTACACTATGGTCCACCTGGTGGGGGTTAGCCTCAGCCCCACACACAAGATAACTGTCTGGAAACATTAAAAAAAAATTTAGTACAGCTCAGATCAAGCCACCAAGTCCCAGTCTGCTCCAACTAGAGAACTTTTCATTTAATTTCAACCTTTAAAAGGAAACTGAAATTGTACAATTCAACAATGATCAAAATAACAGCGTTACAAATTTTTCATCATCATTTCTTATCATTATTCAGCTGATTGAACATGAGACAAATGTTGATAAAATCCTATCTCTGAAATTGAAAAGATAATGGGGTAAAGTATTTCTGGCACCTGTACACAGTACATCTCAGCCATCAGATCAGGAGAAACTCAAATGTTCTTTGTGACGTTCTCAGTGCCTAAATGTTGAATATTTTGAATATTTCTCAATATAAAGTACAATTATGCTTTATGTCATTACATCACTTATAGTTTCCATCTTAAGTTATTGAACATCCAGAATATATTCAACAGTCTTCAGATTCACCTCGATTAATCCAACATTAGATTGGTAGCTTAAAATGTCCAATGACTTGAATGCAAGCCATTTTTTCTCCTTTGGTATTTGTTGTTGTTGGACGTCGGTATATTTCTTAATATACTTTGCAGGATTATTTCTATGAAGGGGTTGGATGGACTTTTTATGAGACCATTTAGTATTAACCACACTGCTCTGTGCTCATGGAAACTCACAGGACTTTCTGAGATCTCCTGCCCTTCTCCCATAAGCAGGACAAGGGCATTTAACATTAGTGCAAACTTTTGCTCTCTCAGCTAAAGCACCACTTCCAGTGCTATCAGGCTTTATATCCTTAACCCCACCCAAGCACCCATTTACCCCACCCTCCTGGCACAGCAACCCAAAACCATGACCCCAACCCACACATACACATACAGCCATGTACAATTGCAGCAAAACATGCTATTTTAAGAAGAAAGTAGCATAGACGGACAGAAAAACAAACAAAACATCCTTAAACCTCTGATTCTATAGTCCACAAAGCACACTGAGCAAGTTAACGTGAACTCAAGTAAATATCTGTATGATTCCACACACTTTTCTGCATCTGCTGCACATGTATTCAAGAGGAGGCCATCTGCGTGTGGCTAAGTCATGGAGGCCCAGTCTGGATAAATTACAGACATACTTTCAATATCTCTAGTCTACAGTAGACTATGATTGAGGGTAAAAAGCTTTGGTTAATCAACAAAAAACATAAAACATTTGGGGAAATATTAACATCCAAAAAAAACATATGTTTAAGATGGCTTACTTTTGCTACATTGAGTGAAAATGGGTTTAAGCAGTCCATACCAAGTACCACCACACAAAGATCACAAAGCAGGTAGACATACCAAGCTTACATTGGCCTGCCAGTCGGAGTCAAACTGTGCATTAATAAAGCCCATCTTTATCATAACAGAGAAGCAAAAATAGAAAGTAAAACTCTCATGACCTTGGAAACCCCTGACAATGACCAACAAGAGTAAACAAATAGTTATGCAAATCACCACCAAGAGAGCCATGAAGTAAACAAGCAACTGTCCAATGAGTTGTTTTACAATATGGTATTTTTGCATCAGTGGTACCGTGGACTTTTTATCACCGTGGTGGAGAACATGTATTGTTATGGGAGTAGCTGGTGAACAGATGGGTTAGACACTAGCTTTGTACATCCAAGCTTGTCCTGAGACCCTCCAGCCTGCTAGCCAGCAAAACATGCTTGTGCACATGCATGCAAAAATATGTATGCATACATACATACATACATACACACAGTGCCGTTTCTTCTTCATCTCCTCCTTCTACCCCCTTTCCTTTACATTAAGACATTACGACAACTCACTAGATTGCCATTGACAAGTAACTTCAAGTGCATTGATTAATTTAGACTTCCCAGGTCCCAAAAACCGACTTGTTTATATCTGATCCCACCCGGTCTCTTTTAAAGATCTGAACTTGGATACGGTGTTAAGGGTTTTTTGTTTTGGCAGCCTGTCGTTAAAACCTGAACACAACCAGTGAAGGAGCTCAACCTCACCACCGCGGACACACGAAATGAATGATCTCATTTGCAACTGGTTTGTTTCAAAGTACCCGTTTTTTTTGTTTGTTTGTTTTTTTGCAAAAGTGCTCTCCTCAGTAACAAAGTGCATTCATCAACTGCATCATTCCAATTAAGGTGCAAAGGACAGACAGTTGAACTGCAGTGCTACTGCAGAAATAATGGGGTGGGGTTGGGGGCTCTAAATCACACAGATGTTCTGTTCTTGACTCATAGACTCGATGTACTGGTTTGGAAAATAACACCGGATTTGGAGCACAATAACACAACTTGGATATTTTAAGACTAACAAATCCAGATGTGTGAAGTCACCGACAATATTCAAACAGATATGTCAACTCTGGTGGTTTCCCCTTCTCTACAGGATACCTGGGCCCAGTGAGTGTGTGTGTGTGCGAGACAGAGAAAGTGCATTGGGGCTGGCAGCACAGGGTGCATGTTTGAACAGGCTGTGGCTGACTCACACAGAAATGATGTGGCCAGAGCGACCCTGGCTGCCATGCACACACGTGTTCACAAAACACACCAACATGTAAACACACTCACACACTTAACTGGCAGCACGAGGCATCCTACCCACACTAACACCAGGCTCTAATATAATAATATGCCCTCGACGCTGGTTTTGGGGGCATTAGAGGACTATGAAGGGAGAGAAAAGGCCCGATTTGATCCCCTTCTGCCTGGAAACGTGGCTGAGCTGGGGGAGATTATTTTTTGGAATGCAACAGACATTGTGAGATCCCCCTCCCCTTCCCTTGTTCCCCTCCCCCATCAGCCAGCTGCAGCTGCGCTCTGATTTGGCCTCCCAACTTGGACAGGTATTTATTGCTCTCTTCATCATACAGGTTGCCTCATGGTTGTGTGGTCCCCAGGGCAAAAAGATTGGAATAAGCATGGTATCTCCTCTCACTCCCTCCCCAACACCAGTCCACTTCCTTTAAATATATCCCTCTCTTGCTCTGTTGGATATCTTTAGTAAAGCTGTGCAAACATGTATAAAAGGTGCTCGTCTATCTTTTTTTCCATACTCTTTGTCACTCTCACGCTCTGTCCCTGCCATTCCTTAAACCTGCTATTGGTTAAATGCTACCCGCGCCTTGTCACACAAGGACATATTCGGAAAAACTGCACAAAATTAAGCACATTCATTCATTCGACCTCCTCATCCTTTGGGCAGAAACTATACATGTCAAGTGTTGAGTTTAGGACTAACGGGTGACTCGATGTGTTTTTTTTTTTCTTTTTCATCAAACATTCGTACAGTTCGTTTCGTTCACCCACAAGCCTCACTCCGCGAAAAATATGACATCAAGCCTAAGAGGAAAAAACCCAATAAGTACACCTCAGCATTAAGAGGGGTCAAATGTCCCCACCTGCTGTATATACATGTATACAATTATAAAGTGTCAAGTACCCGAAGCAGTCAACAAAAAGGAACAACAACAAAATTAAGACAAATTCATGATGGAAAACAAAAAATGCTGAAATTGCAGGGTTGTGAGGGACAAGAGGCAATGTAGTCAAGCCAAAAGATACATTGACAAAGGTAGTGCTTTAAAAACACAGACCCTCCACCCCTCATATTCTAAAGTCCTGCAGTTGACGAGCCCCCATTAAAGTGGATTTGACTCTACATCAATTTGTTTGTAATAAGACAAACCATAGATTCTTAAAATAATTTTGAAGAGAAAGCAACACTTCAATTAAACCCTTATCTGATTCTTTCTGGAACATTCAGAGACACAAAAAAAACAACTAACTGTTGCATGAAAATTATGGTGACTTTTCTTTGCATATGCCATGTTGAGGCAATTTTGTTTCTATGGTAACTGTACATTTCAGACCTGCAAAAGAATAGAAAAAGACTTGTTTTTTACAGGGAGGATTTGTCCTCGCTTCACCCGTACAGCAGCCAGAAGGCGCTTGATAGACACCTTGCTTCGAGCTTGAAGGCTGTGAGGACATAAGAAATAAAAATCTAAATCAACTGCATAGTTGCTCAGAGTTTCTTTCTATCTATCGTACATTTGCCTACGCACATATGCCAATGTATAAAACCCTAAAATCTTAAAGAAATGGCCCAGAAAGTGGACGTCATGGGTGCATGAATTGAAGCGTTCTTTGCTCTTTAACAGATAAACAGACTTAAGTGCTTGCAAATCTACTCCATTTCCTTACGCAAAAGGAGAAAGAAATATAAAGATTCGATTTTAGTGACACCCTGATTTGGTTTATAGAGGAATAGTTAGTTGTTTTGTATTTTTTTTTTAAAAGTTTGCCTTTGCATGTTTTTCTCCTCTCTATTCACTGGCCTGTCTCACAGGCAGTGCAGAGTTGACTATGGTGTCCAGCAGTCTCTCCTTGTCGCCCCTGCAGTCTCAGGGTCCTGTCTCTCCAGCAAACTCGTGCAGCTGAGGACTTTGTGCATGAGCCCCCACAGCCCCATCCATATCTGCTGCTGAGGATGCCTCAGAGCGCCGCCGTCCCCTGATAGAATGAGACTCAGCACCTGTGTCGGAGCCCAGACTCAGCAAAGCCAGGGGAGCATCAAGGACGCCAGGCTCTCGCACCCGAGGCTTTCGGCCTCGACGAGAGGGGATGCCATTGCAGCCGTCCTTCTTGAGGTGGCGGTGCAGGTGATCCGAGCGCACAAAAGTCTTAAAGCAGCTTGAGCACTGGTAAGGGCGCAGGCCGGTGTGTACGCGCATGTGGTTCTTCAGGTCGTAGTTGTGAGCAAAGGCGGCTCCACATTGCGTACATAGGTAAGGCTTCTCTCCTGTATGCTTCCGCATATGAACCTTGAGCTTGTCCTGCCTGTGAGGGAGAAGAATAAACAAGATTACAAGACAAAACACCGACTAAAAATTTAAATGTACAAAAGGAACAGCTCACAGCGATTTGAATATATTCAGGGCACACAGCCAGCTTAGGGTTTTTCTTTTCAGCTATGTAATTATATATACAGGGTACATGTGGTTTTTCAAAAGTATTAAAGTATCGATACTTTTTTCAATACCATTTGTTTAAAACAATGTTATTCAAAATTTGATAGTATCTAAAGTACCAAGGTATAAATAGGGAGATCTCTGATCAGATTTTCAACCCATGTCTGCAAAGATGTGATTAGTAACTTTATCTGATCCAGCACTTTGCACAGGTTGTTGATAAAAAAACAGAAAATCAAATGATCCCATTTCATATGAATAGGACTTTGTTTTCTTTTAGCCATGGTATTGAGGGAGGTGTAATGTATCTGAATTCTGACAACTTTACAATATACTATAATGTACAAAACTATAATTAAATCAAAATAAATGATTGATTATCACATGCACAGTGGTCACATTAATATGCTTTAGATAGTTTTATTTCCTACCACACAGCCATTTTTTGGATTTCCTCCAATGTGATTATTTCATGAGGGGAACTGGGCCAAATGAGGAGAAGCCATAAACTTAACATCTTTATCTGTGTAATTGCACTCAAGAGCAAAACTGTGGACTGACGAGAAAGCTCAATGTTCACTTTGTTACTTGGCACATTGAAACGTTTCTTTGAGGAAGACACCCTAACAACTGACAGATCTAAGAACTGCATGCATTTTGTGAGTAGAAAATGAAGACTTTAATGTCCTCTGCACCCGAACAACAACAAAACAACCATTTTTGAATACTTGAACATTGAATAATACTGAATTATAGACGAGTCTGTAAAATGTGATTTGTTTTGCAGCCTAGTTCTATCCCCACAAATTGTAATTTCATTGAATTTTTATTTATCAAATTATTTTTTCATTTATTTTATTGTGTCACTTCCAAGCAAATCAAGAAACTGACATGAAAGACTTACTTTTAAATAATTAGTGGGTTTAACAACAATTACACTCTGGTCAAAACAAGACAGAAGTATGGCTTGATTTCTGTAAGTCATCATGATATATCCTGGAATATGTTTTACTTGGCGATGATGCACCACCCACTAAACGTTATCAGGCTGCCTTGGCCTTCACTGACTCTTGTCCCTCCCTCCCCTTTAGCCATTACTATCTCTCAAGCTCTTTAATCATCTAACCCTTCTGCATTGGGGGCAGAGGGCTCCGACACAAACAAGCATAGTTAAGGCAGCTCTATCTGAACATACATACATGCGCACACAAATGTTGTCATACTAGCAAACATATAACCCCACAGCAACCCTTGCAGGTCTGTACAAACTGTGCCCCAAATCTAAAAATTAACTCAGAAACATGTACATGGGTGAAGAGAAACCAACACATGTGCACAGGCCAAACCCTTGGAACAAAGTCGCACACTGACAGGTGAATTATTTAAAGGACAGTGATTTATTACCATGCTACGGTAGGCACACTCTTAACCCTGATCAAACAGGATTAAGATTACAATACCCCCTTCCCACTGTAGGTCGAATTTAGCTAGAAGGCAAATCCAGATTGTTCTTCCCTACCTGCCATGCCAGCAGAGGTTCTGGGTATTTCTAGCCTACTGATCTATTTCCAACACAAGTCCACTGATTAATTAATTAAAGGAATGATTCCAAGGAAAGGCAGGGCTCCTTAATACAGGGAAACCACGTGCACTCAAGTCCCTTGCAGTAGACTAGCTACATTTACGGCAAATTTCATTGGAGAGGTACAGGAGTGACACAGACAGGAGGGGGTGGTGTAACTACTCTGCCATGGGCAATCATCAACATAACCAAAGATCAAAAGTTCAAATTACAGCATTGGAGCACATAGAGCACCACCCAGGGCCTGTAATCCCCTCTGTATCAGAACACAGTGCTTTATAGCAACCCTCCACTAGATAACACTACCGTGGCCTTCTTTTATAGGACCCCTATGGGAAATTCCAGGACTTTGCTATGAAGGTTGTCACAATAAAACAGATCTTTATAACCATCTGACCCCTCTCTCAGAGCTGGAATATTCTACATGCCATTTTGATTAGCGTTTGGTTACAATGTGACATTGAAAAAAAGCTGGTTAGGGATACTAAGTCAATCCAAATGTCACAAACTGAGCTGCTTCCTTGATGCAAAGCTAAGTTGGTTAGTCCTAATACTCCTGCTCTTGGCTTTGTAGCGTTTCCCCACTGCTGGGCAGTTTGTCTACACTGCCAAGTCTAAGACTATTAGTACATGTGACATGGGGTAGACACTTCATTAATTGGGCTTACCTGGTAAAGCGCACTTTGCAGATGGCGCATTCATAGGGTTTCTCTCCCGTGTGTGTTCGGATGTGGCGGGGTAGTTTCCCTGCTCCTTGTATGACCTTGGAACATATGGGGCATTTCTGGAAGGCCTTAGAGCGCATCTTCCTCTCTCCTCCACCTCCCCCAACCCCACTGCCTCGCTCTCCAATCCCCCTCTCTCCTCCCCTTACTCTTTCTTGGCCTGTTCTGCCCCGTGATAGCCAGAGCGGCGGCACTCCCTGTGTCACAGCAGCAGAAGTTGTATCTTCATGTTGCGAGCTGTTAAAATAATTCAAGTAAAATTCCATGTCTGGGTCGTCCCCATCTCCCTGTTCCTCCCCGGTTGATACGCGCTCCTTCTGCCTCTCGATGGAGTCCATCATCTGTTGCAGGAGGGCACTGGCAGAACCCCTCTCCCTCGCAATTACCTCCCTATCTCCGTCCTCCATCTCTGTCTCCTGCCCCAGCCTAGACTCAGGGGGGAGGTAGAAATGCCCATTTTGGGATGGAGGATAGTAAGATGAACCCAGGCTTGCTCCATTGCCCTGCACTGCCTCCCCGTCCTCATCTTCCTCTTCATCCTCATCCTCTTCCTCTGCCTCCTGTGTAGTGGCCTGGGCCAAGGCGAGGGCCAGGGGGGAATAGTACTCACCGGGGCCAGCAGGAGCCCCATTGCTGGGGGCCCCCCTATTACCGTGGTTAAAGTGCAGGTGTAGAGGCAGGTCCCTGAGCTCTGGAGTGCTGCAGCTGCTGCTCCAGTGCACCCCTCTTTGGAAGTACTCCAGGTACTCCTGGGCTCGCACCTGGTTCCCCTTCTCCCTGCCTCCTTTGCCATTCCCCTCCTCAGCTTCACCTTCATCTCTTTGAGCACTGCCCACCTAGTGAAACATGACAGGGAACAAAGAGATTGAGAGAAATCTAAAAATCAAAGAAGGTTTGCACACAAAAAAAAGAAAGAATTTCAGATAAAAGGATGAAGTAGTAGAGTAGCAAATTGGAAAAAAAAAGATTCTATACAGCACACCAGGTAATGTGAAGGCTGATTAGGAGGACCTAAATCTACAACTGTAAGGCCTTTCAACATGAGCAGATCACTATGTAGGTATCCTGGATGTTCACCTAGGTGCTCAAAATGCCCATGAGCACATGCATGTGGAATGAAGACATAGAATCTAATTAAAAAAAACACCGCTAACTGCTGTTGTAATAAAGCAGCGCAGTGCCCTGAATACTGCATGTTTTGGCAAATGGGGCATTTCTTAAAGTGTCAGAGTTGAAATCTCTGAGTTGTGAAGAGAAAAAAAATAGTTTTGCCACAAAATGCATTGCTACAGGTTAGGACTCTTTGAAATCAAACACACCAATGACGGATTACGTGATCGTCACAGTGAGGTGTAGCTGTGACTATCACACGATGTGGCACATTGTGTATTCAGAGACAGCAAATAACAGCTACATTTGATGATGTTGAGGTGTAGCTGTGATATGCTGTGTCTGTGGTCTGTGAAGGAGCATGCTGTCCTTCCACACATGCTATTGGCTCAGAATGAGTAAGTGTTGAACCAACCCAAAGGCCGTGGGCGTGTGTTTGGCATGGTGAGGGAGAGTGATAAAGGCCATGATAAAAGCTCGACTATGCTACCTATTTAATAAGGGGATGCACGATGACCTAAGAGAGCTACTTTTTGAATGGGTTAGAATCAGAATCAGTTCTGCATAGCTGTACTGTAGGTTAGAAGGTCTGCGCTTTGCTATAATGGTTTCATCATGATCTCACGAACTCAATAAAGCAGAGTAGATCAAATCCAACCTCTGAGCTTAAATTTGCCTTTAACATATGTCACTTCTAGTTCTATAAAGGTCTTGTACCGGCGGGGAGAGCACTTTGGTGTCCAGCAGGTGTGAACAGACATCTTGGACAGGTGGGATTTCCAGGAGACGTGCAGCGGCAAGGATGTCAGCCACACTGCTGTGGCTGACTGTCAATGTGGCTGTGTAAGCAAAGTCCAGCAATGCTCCAAGAGCCTCCGCCTCCACAAAGTCGATGCTGTAGATGTTCTGTTGGTCGGCGGCAGCCCCTGAAGTGAAGAGCTTGTGGAAGTAGGAGCTGCAGGATGCCAGGACGGAACGGTGAGCTGGGAACTCCTGGTCCTGGGTGACCAGAAGCACGTCACACAGCAGGCCGCTGAGCCGTTGCTTGTTCAGGCTGCTGAGGATGTCCGCGCTGTGCTCAGGGAAAGGGATCCCCACGGGCCCTTCCTCTGCCTCTCCAGCCCCTCCTCTCCCTCCTCCACCACTGCTGCTTGCTGTCCCCCTGAGCCGCCTTCCGCCCCTCCCACCGGCTCCTGACGACATCTTCCACCAGCCTGCCGCCGAGCCGCCTAGCACAGCCCCCACCCGTGTATCCGTCCTGCCGTCTGTCCGTCTGCCTGTCTGAGGGTATAGAAGAGTTGAATAGAGGGATGGGATGGAGAGGAAAGACAAAGATGAAAATAAAAGATCGCTTCATGACATTTTTATGTGGATAAAAAGAGAGGACTATGACACTACTTGATTCAACGATCACAAATATGCACAAGAATGCTTCAGAACATAACCCAGTCCACACAAAGTAATCACAGAAGCGGCAGTTTTACAATTTGAAATATTAAGTACAAGGTATTCATTCACAGTTCATAACATACAGGGAATAGGCAAAATACACTCATACGAACATTGACATATCTTTGAAAAATCTACAAAGTGGAGTCATGTCAGGTTACATGCCAATTAGAATCGTTATCAGCTATAAAACAGGTTTGGTAACCAGCATGTTGATATATGAGCATTCAAAGGAAGATGTGACAATTAGTGAAAAAAGGTGAGAAATGACTCTTAACAAGTAGGAACTGCTGTACAGTACAGAGGTAGTTGATTAATTATGACAACTAATTGGTAATTAATAATTTATTACCCTTTAAAAAATGGTGAAAGATTTATAATAGTTTTGTCCATCCAACTATATTCTTATGACCTTCATTAAGGTAAACTGTGTACTGATTTTTCATAATCCAAATAAAATCTAAAATGATTCACTCTCACAAGTCATCTTTTTTTTAAATTAATGTGTTCATATCAGATTTGTCATTGATATTTGCATGTAAATGTGAATCGATCAAAACCTTCCTCCATGAAGTGATCCATATATCTAAAAACAGCTTACATTTGCTTCATTCAGTATGTTGTCACTGTTTCTCTGGCCACATGACTAACTCGAGTAATAAGATCACAAAAACAGTCAATTCAAACATTTCAGTCCTTCTCTGGACCAGTGTCCCACTGGTGTTTACAGAGCAAATCTACTGGCACAACAGGTGCACTTGCAGATTAACTTCAAAACCATACAACAACAGTGTTACGATGTGCAGTAAATGAGTTTCAGATGCCACTGAATAAACAGGGACTCACAAGTACTTTGAATGCATTGATCCTGCAGAAACACCGAGTGTGGGAAAGACTACGCGAAGATGTTAAAGAACTATGGAGGATAAATGCGTGCAGGTGGCTGTTCGCCTTGTCCTAGTATACATGTCTATATCTGTGTGTGTGTGCATGCATTCATGCAAGAAATCAAGTAAGAGGTCGTGGAGGACAGATAGGCAGACGGCAGTGGCAATCAGAGAGCATGCTGGGAGCCGGGCTGTGTTGCTTATACACTCTGTGTCAGTCAAGGAGGAGAGCAAGAGAGGTGGAGAAAAAAAGGGGGGCTGCCGGAGCAGACCCTGTGGAAAAACTGCACAGGAGGAGGAAGAGGACACGCAACAAGCTGCGAGAGAACAGTATTAAAAAGAGAGGTTGTCAATCCGGTCTGAGCTGGTTACCCCACCCTGTACTGTGTGCCAAGTTTCAGGAAAGGCTGTCCCCTTGCTCACGTGTGTGTGTGTGGGGGGGGGATTAAAATGATCGACTGAAGCCTGCGCAGTGGGATGGGGGGTTTCAACAGAACAGGCCATCCTCGATTTCTCTATTAACACACTCACATACACACAAGAAAATACTGTAACATCACAGAAGCATCAATAATGTTCTTAACAGGAACGCACATAAACACACATATAGGGCATCCAGCCTCCTCCCTCTTTCTCCATCTGCCAGGGAGACCCAGCAGGGGGTGAGGCCAGGGGGTTGTTGGAGGATGCCTTGAGTGTGCTGCTCTCTACAATGGCAAGGCATTCAAATGACATTCCTTCAGATCAGACCTCCTGGTATGTTTGTACACTACACCCCACTACCAAACCTGCCTAACCTGGCTGCCTCACCTCTTTCTAACCGTGCTCACCTTTTCGCTACAGCTTGAGATCTGGCAACATGCGAGTCTACGCACAGGTCAGTGTTAGGTAAAGCCTTCATAAAAAGACCTCTGTAGAGGGGTAAGCGGGAGGAAGAGAGCAGATGTTTGTTTAAAGTTGTCACGATAATCTAAATGAGTCAATAATTGTAAACAATCGAATATGAGACAACAGTCAAACAGAGGTTTGTGCAGCCAAATAACACGTCATATTTTTTACGTATTGAGACTTTGTTTGATTAAATGGTAAACTCTGCCAAAGTCTTTCACAAAGCGCTGTTGAAAATAACAATCAGACCTGGCATGAGAAAATTTTATCACCCAGTACCTCATCTAAATATGCTGAGCGAGGGCAGGGAGGTAAGCACAAAGACAAAGAGAGATGGCAGAGGAAGGAGGGAGGAGGGAGGAAGGGAAGAAGAGAGGGCAGAGTGATATGGAAATGGAAGAAAGAGCAAGGGAGAGGGCAACCACATGGCTACCGGTCACGTCCTTCACAGGTGGAAATAGATCCCTTTGAGCCCATCCAGACCCAAAACCAACCAGCTTTTCTCTAACACACACACACACACACACACACACACACAGACACACACACACACACACACACAGACACACACACACACACACACAGACACACACACACACAGACACACACACACACACACACACACACACACACACACACACACACACACACACACACACACACACACACACACACACACACACACACACACACACACACACACACACAGCACCTGCACTACACCTAGCCTTGCTGCAAGCTTGCATAGCGCTTTATCCCCCCCCCCTGTACATACACAGCTGACCCTGGGTCACGGCTTTGTAGGGTAAAGACGCTGAGCTGAGGAGATAAAACACACAAACACAGACATGCACAATCTCAATTCAGTGACAATGACACATGGAGGGACTACTGTGTGTGCAGGAGCTACCAATACCAAATAAGGGGCATTAAAGAAGAGGAAACAGAGCAACAAACCTGATCCTGACACCTCCTCATGGTTTGAAACATTCCTTATCACTAATTCATGCATGTGGGTGACAAGGCCTGCAGCCCGGCACAAAGCAACGCAGCAACTGTCCTGGTGTTCCACTTCCAGCATAGGGCCTTCTCTCAATGCCCAGTTTGTGAGCACCCAGGCCTGCTTTGCAAGTCAAACAACCACTTTAACACAGGACGCACCCATCCCATACCAGCTCTCATCACCTCTGTCTCATCCCAAACGTCCCACAACCCCTCCCATGCATTTACACACTGCATGGACATATGTCAAAATTATGCTCCAGGGATGAAACAACCAACCACAGTCTCCTGTAAAGCAGTTTCTGTTTTCCAGTTACCTCTGTTGACTGTGCTCTGTGTGCGTGTGTGTAATATCTATGCCAAGGTAGTCACACCCAATTGACTTGTCATTCACTGACAAATACACTGACATCAGGCTACGGTTGAAGTTAGCTAAAGTGGTGTTATTTTGCCTAATATGTTATCATCTATCGACTACAGAATTTCTACTCCCAATGTATCCCTGTCTTTGGCTGATTCATACCAATCATTCCTAGAGACAAAGGAACAAATTGTTAACCCTGTGTGACCTCAAATGTTTCTAAGATAGACAAGCAAATAAATAGCTTGCTTGAACTTATTGAGAGCAGCACACAACTATGTTTTTAAGGTTTTGCTGAACGAAAGAAAAAGGAAAGGGTTACAGTAAAGTTATTTGCTATGAGACCGTTAAAAGTGAAAGAAAAAAAGTTATTTTAGTAGGTATTGCACTTAATAGTTCCATTTTAGATAACCTTTTGGCCTAACGCTGAATATTAAATAAAACATCCACTAATTTTCTATCCCAGCCTAGACTGAGTGATTTCTAAAATTTGGTTGACTAATGAACAACTGAAATCTACTTGGTAATTCAACTTTAAGGGGAAGCAATCAGTACTGTACTAAAATACAGAGCAGTTGTTAATTTGATAAATTACAGCTTGTTAAGTGTTATTAGATTATTGCTTTTACAAGAGAGCAATTCTGTCCGGTTACTCTCAAGTGACTTTGGGGATGACTTAATGCATTCAGTAACTCACTTGCTATCAGAACAATTCACATTTTAACCATCATAAGCATCTATATTAAAACTAGAGTGTAACAAACATACAGCAGCACAGCCAAGACCATAAAAAACAACAACTGAAATATCTGGATTTCAAACAAAATTCAAAGAACTTGCTTGCCTCTCATTTCCCTAATCATTTCTTCCCTCCAGTGTCCTTAATTCACAGACTATAATATCTTAACTGGGCTCTGTGGCAACAACCCTGCCTAGCCTCTTCTGCTGCAAGGGAATCACTTCACTCAGGTCAAGAGGATTCAAGGTTGGACCATGATAATGCAAATAATCAGAATTAGGAGGGGGTTGCAGTTCCTTGGAAAAGTGACTTCTGAACAAGTGTCAGCCAAGTGACTCAATACTGCCAGTAGTGGAAGGAAACCTGTTATATTGCGAGCAAAGCAGGAAGAGGGCAAGCGACTGATAAAACTCGAGTTGCAAGGGCTGGTTTTAGTCTGGCAGTTTGTACTAGAAACTAACCAGGAAACACAGGCACAGAGCCAGAGAAAAGGTAGTGAGCGAGGCAGGGCATTAAACTCACTCATAACTCCTGAGCGTACTGTAGTGTAGGAATCCAACTCAGATGTCAATGATAAACTCAGATCTCATTAAGTTATCTGGTGTAATCGGTTTCATTAAGAGGAAAGGTAACCACCCACAACTTGGGCAAAGTTTATAGCGAGGAAGCAAGCAGGGGATTTTATGATATCCTCATAAAGGTCTGTGTTTTGTTCTTGCAAACAGCAAAGGACCTTGAAAAGTGAAAACTGTAGCTGCTGCTTACTGAGCTCTTGTACAGTTGTCAATGTATCTATTTTTGTTTTCTTGATCTGCAAATGCAAAGTGCCTGAAATAATCAAAAAAACAAATTGCAATTCAATTCAGTAAGACAGCTGTGTATTACTACTTTTTTCAAAAATATTTTTTTTAATTGTTTTGTCACAATAACAGAAAAAATGGTGATTAAAGTCAATGGTTTGAGTTTGTAGTTTGTGGTGATGGACTGCATTGCACTGCAATACTATAGTTTGTTCCTCCATATATTAATGAAGCAGACTAGAAACATTATAAATATGATTCAGTTCAATGCAACTTCAGAAGTGCAGCATCAAAAACTACTAAGTTGAGACAACATACAAACAAATAAAATTGTCTCAGAAAAATCTGATCATTTAAAAATAAGGTAGTATGTCAGGCACGGCTTTCATTTAACATTGGGCAAGAATCTTTACTTATGTAGTCACTCCATACAGGTAAACACAAACGTGTAGTGTCACTGCCAAATTAATTCATTAAAATATTTTATGTTAGCTACTGCTAAGTAAAGATTATTTTATCAATGGTAACAATAAACTAAAACATCCTTTACTTTCATGCCAGATATAATATTTTCTATTGGTCAAGATGTCATTGTGATGCCATGCCTCCTATGACACGTCTTGTGACAGTAATCTTTCAAAAGTTGCACTGTAATAAAACCACATCCACTGTTGGAGTTCCTTTGCGACTGCTCTGACACTGCCATGCGGCCAACCAGGAAGTATAACAAAATCCAGTACGGTCTTCAGAAACAAGCACTACACCCCAACACAGTGCCGTCCAGCAGGTTCAGCACTGTCCCGTTGGTCAGTCCGCAGGCTCAATGTGCTCTGGTTGTGCTACTTTATGCATACGCAGCCCAACAGGGGAGGACTTCATGTGAGTCTGTGGCAAGCGTGTAACAGAACCCGCTCTGTTATCAGATGACCAGCTCTCTGCTTGCTCGCTCTCTCTGTCCCTACTGTTTGACCCTCTCTCTCGTCCTCTCATCTGTCGCTCTCATCTCATCATTGCTCCATCTCTGTCTCAGACTCTGCACTGCACAGTACCCACCACATCACCCACTTCCCCTTTCCACTGCTGAGGAGGCAAAGCAGCACCAACCCACCCGCCTTCCTGTATTTCCCTGTCCTTTAATGCAACACACCCATCTTCTATCCTGTTTCATCCCAAACCAATTCACTAAATCAGCAGACTGTCAGATTGGTCCCATATCCCCTTTCTGATCAGTTAGCCTCTCTGTTTAATTAAAAGGAGGTTCTGCTATATCTGTACCAGTATATCTCTGTGCTACAATCGTAAATATCAATAAAACAGCATTCTACTGATAACAAAGGTCTACTGGCTTTAACTGATTCATGCATTTGCAGTATACTGACAAAGTCCAATGAACATATCCAAAAAATACACACTTGAACTGAAAAAGTGTGAAAATTCAAGACTCCACTCTGAAAACATCCCAGCCTCTTCCTCTCCCAGTCTAATTTGATCAGGTTGAGTTGGCCTCTCCATAATAAATGTCCCAGAGGAGAACAGAAGTAGCCCCTTTACTCCCCCTAGACTTCAGCACAACAACAGAAAAACAACAGAGAGGGGTCTGTCTATCTGCCTAGCCACGATGGAAGCTGTGGTATACTGAGTAGCTGACCAGGGGAACCTAGCATTAGGGGGGAAGTGAAGCTGCATTCACCAAGGAAGAGGCAGATGAAAGTATTTAAAGTGTGGTTAAACTTATGCAAACAAACACATAGATAGAAAAGCAGCATAAAAATAATGCTGTTTGGTAAAAACAATCTGATTTGGACTCCTCCACCACCGGCTACAAGACATAGTCTGACCACACAAACAAAACTTGGAGCAAACATAGTGACTAATACACGGAGTGCATTATACTCCATACAGCCAATATTTCAGTATAAAATAAAGCCTCAAACTGCCACAGCAACATCACGCAAACTGTCTTTTCAGTCTGTCAGAACCTGCTACTTTCAGACCATAGTGGTGCAGGCACAAACATACAGGAATATCAAACTGTATTCAGCCTCACCGCCAAATTGATGGGTGGTGTCTTGGACCTGCCCACAGCCACTGAAGTCCCCTGCAATTCCCCTGGAGTCTATTGTTGGTAACACGGACGCACACAAGCACACACTCGGCGTCCTAGTTTAACCTCGAACTGGAATTTACTTCAACTAAATATACCTTTCTTGTGTAGTACAACCTAGGAAGTAGCCTAGAGCGGAGCGTGTAACTAATTATTTTCTGTGGCATTTAAACTGAATAAGAAATGTCATCAACCTTGTTTGCCGTCGTCTTCTTAGAAGCATTCCAAACCCTTCCCCAGCAATTGGGCGTCTTCATTTACTTTGCCTCTTGAACCCTCTCCATGCCCACATGTTCAAAAAACGGGTTCAACAAGTATGCAAAGCCAAAAAATATAGATCTGGTTATCGGGCAAGGTAGTCAGGGTTTCTGTTTAATCTTCAGACCATGTGCCACAAGCAAGCAGGACATGACTGGCAAGATTAGAATCTGTTTTTAACAAGATACTGGTGAGGAAGGGGGGGTGAGAGGAATGGGAGAAAAAATGTCATGAGATTGACCATGGTGTGAGTAGCTGAAAAAATCTGAAATCAGTAAGACAGTACACAAGTTCTCCCCCATAGCACAAGTTACCAGGCCTTTAGTTTGACTTTAATATTGTACAAAGCAGCTTACTTTACCAGTGAAATCAAATTGTCACACGATGTGTCACATACTGTCCCCCTTTTGCGAGAAGAGATGTCACTTATTGAGGTTTCTCAGACAAACTATTACTCAACACCCCACCTGTGCTCTGTCAGATATCAACATGGTCTCTCTGCCAAAGTCAAGCACACATTTAATGCTGTGGGTTTCGTGGAAATACTTGTAACACAACTGAAGAAGCAGCAGTATGGGATGTGTATCAGTCTTCATCTTTTCGCCCCACTAATAATAGCAGCAGTGCCAATGTAATCACAGCAGTAGATAAAAACATGAAAAGGGTATTGTGCCATAATAAGCCTGACTGCTGTGGTTGAAATCTTTCAAACAAAAATGATTTCTCTGACCAGCGTTCTGTGTAGCACCTTACATTCAGCACTGACCTATTTGCTATTCCCTCCTTTATCTGCAAGTGGGTCAAGAACTCTGAACTTTATCAAACCCATCTTTGTCACTCTTCTTCACAAACAACACGCTGTGGTATGTATTCCTCTTCTTGCCTCTCTTCACCTTTCAGTCACTGTCTAAAGACACAGTGTATGTGAATGTTTTTGGAGTGCTTACCAAAGAGGCAGAAAATGTTTCCAAGGCCCTATGTGCCTTCCCTGCCTGTCGGTCAGCTCTGCTACCTCCGTCTCTGGGCAGGGCTAGAGCTTTACCAGACAGGAAACTTGCGAGTGGCCCTAGTCATACAAGCAAGCCCTTGCCTGATCCCACACAAACAGACACCTACTCCCCCAACCACCACCACCACCCCACCCCCCTCTGTTTTCAGCCCACAACTGGGCTCCGCATCCCCTGCTCTCATTGGTTTGACGGCTGCTCACTCACCACACCTCCTTGTCAGGATAGGCTGGTGGCTGTTCCCTTTCCTGGATGGCCAAGGGCAAGGCACTCTGGGATAGAGAGTTCTGAAGCCCCATTCATGCTGCTTTGCTGTGGATTACGGTGGACTACGAGTCCCATCTCTCTCTGCCCTCACCACCCCCTCTATCTCCAAGCCTGCTCTAACGTAAGCAGTCAGGGCTGAATTATACACTACAGTATGTTGCTAGTGGGCTGCCAGGTATTACAGTGCAGACCAACCATCAAACAGAGCCGAGCTTTGTATGGAAAAAACAAACAAAAAAAACAACACAATTTCAGACCCAACTGTCAGAGCAGTAACAAAACATCAATGGTGGATTCTTTCATCAGCTCTCAGTGTGGTGACATTTCAGACATGGTTAAAACTCCTGACCTAAATTATGACTAATTTCTATTCCAAGCAGTCTAATGCCACTACAACATGCTCTACGCACACAGGATACCACTTGCCCCACACTGAGCGTTTCAATCACGGCTGTCCCAAAAAGTTTTTGCCATTGCTTATACCTTGTCCAATAGAAATATTTTTGGTTCCTCCTTCCATTTGCTCCGTACCCCCCACCCTCCCCCGAGATTCCCCATCCCCTTCCTCCTCCTCCTTCTCTAAGTGCTTCCACCTGCCAGAAAAGTTAATGGCTTGAACACATCCTATAAACTTTATCTCAGGACTCCCAGGGGTAAACAGCAAAACAGAGGAAGTACTTAAAGAGGATTTAAAAAACAGGAACCTTGATTAGGGACTACTGCTGCGACCCACCTCTATTCTCCGGCCGACCCCCCCACCCTGCTCTCCATTCTGTCCCCCTCCCTCATTCCTCCCTCTCTCCTCTCCTCCTCTGCCCTGCTCCCCCTTGGTCGACAGGCCCAGGGCAAACAGTGGGGGGATTGCAGGGTGTCTTTAGCTCACCTGCGATGGCCGTGGTGAAGCTTGTAGAGGGTTAGCTCAGCCCTGTCCTCTCCTCCTCTCCCTCTCACTGTTGTGCAGCTTAAAGCCCCGTATGCGCTAACCAAGCAGCAGCAGATCAACTCAATTCCCTTCCTGGTTTCTGGAGGGCAAAGAGGTCCCTCCCTTTCTCTCTCTCTCTCTCACTCACACTCTCTCTCCCTCTCTCTTAAAGAAACAGCATTCCCCCTCAGTTTCCTCTCACTCCTCCCTCTGCGAAGCAAAAGTAAAATGGAAATTTCTTTGCACATAAAAGTGTACAGTTGTCAAAGTCATGCAGTCAATCAGAGATGACACAAATCATTAACCCATGCCTTCCCAGTCTGGGGTTTCACAGTGAATGTCAGCTGATGTTTCCCTCAATGGACACTCAAATACTTGGTTTAAATGACTTGTAACTCTTGTTAATTTTCGTCTACCTCATCTTTCGATACTACTTTCCTTTTCTACGTGAGTCGAGTCACACCCTACTGCCTGAGGTCATGGTGTCCCACCCCAATAGCAAGCCTTGGCACATTCCAGCACATACAGTAGGGGCTGCCAGCAACCCCCTTGATATAATTTCTGTCCCTGCCAGGTTTCTCTACACAATACCTTCCAAACTCCCAACAGGTGAGGCATCCAAGGAGTAATTATTAAGTCTAGTGTCTTATCCATTGGAGAAAATGTTCCCATGTCTGAACTTACAGATATTGCACTTGATGTTGCGTCACTTCCATCCACCCACCTGTACACCCCGTCGCTGAGTATAAGCTAGTTATTGTGCCATAGAGAGGAATGGAGCCCAGGATGTGTTGAATGATTTTCTTGAACCATAAACCATTTCATCTCACTTCTGAAAACACTTTAAGGTCGTAGATTTCATAGAAACACTTGACAGTATATACCTTTTACATTGTTGTTGCCTATAAACAGTTGCCTTTTGGATCCAGTTTTACACGAGTCGTGTTCCACAATGTATTGCTTGATACTGGCATGCCACTGCATAAATGAAGTAGTGTCACACCCTCTGTCTAGAGGGCGCTGCTCAACACTGTCTCCACATAAGCAGCTTTCATACTTCAGAAACATGCATGAACTGCAGTATTTTGACGTCTGGTATCGTTGCTTGCTATAATTTCCAAAGCCTAGTGAAGAAGACGCAGATGGTTTGCAGCCTACAAGAAATTGGAAAGACAGTGTATACACTTCCATATAAGTGTTAGGCAAGTTGCCCTCTATTCAGATTTGCCCTGACTATCCACTGTCAAAGTTAAGGCTCACCCATACTCCATTTATTGATGAAAATAGATACTTTCATTTCAAACGGTGAATCCGTCAACGGCCACATACTTCCACACATCCTTTTACGATGACATCGATACAACCACAAGATGGCAGTAGAGAGTAAAAGGTTTCGACAACAACAAAAATCGTGACAGTAGAAGACATTGTGATAGTGTACCTAGTCAATTAAAAAGTGGCAAAAGCAAAGGCAATGATGTACTTGACGGAGGTCTGTCAGACCATTAAATACAGTACATAACCTTGGGTGGATGGAGAGTATTTTACTTTTTTTTTTATTTCACTTTCTTCTTCTTCCTTGTGTCCATAGATATTTGTTGTGTCTTGCTTGAATTATGGATACACTGCCCCCAAAGATTTCCAGTGGTACTACTCCATTTCATCCATATCCATAAGCACTTTGAAAATGTGCACAAATGCATACAAAATGAACGCAGAGTATATAGGGAAGGCTCCGTCCATATCCATCTTTAACGATGAGAATAAACAAGCCTTTAGTTGTTTTCAGGACATAGTATTCTGAGATTATGTCAGACATGTCTCTGGTATTGTTGCTTTTCAGTTATGTCTTCTCAAATTTGAAATACCCAAGATAAAATCTGTGTTAGTAATTACTTTTGATTAAATCTAACCAACAAAGGAGGCAGTTAACAAACATCCCAGGAAACAGATTGCTGCTTGACCCAACAAAACAATTAGGTAGGTGGTTGCAGGCCTTAGCTTAGCTTAGCTGGTGTCAGTAGGAAAAAGTGTGGCTAGGTAATACTCACTTTATAAGTAGGTTTTAACATCAAGTTTAAGGCTCTGGCATATTAAATTGGCAAGGTACAAATTCTCCCTGAAAGCTGCACTACTTTTGTTGAACATTTCATGTAACATTAAGCTTCTTTCCTCGTTAGCTTAAGTTAATTAATACTAAGTTACCCGTCTAGTTCGGCTAAATGATGGCGCTTAAGTAAAAAACAATTATTTATTAAAAATATGTAACGAAATAATTCAAAATAAATAAAGGAGCACTTACCATTTAAAAATGACAGACAGTGTGTAAACAAATCGTCATTCATGTCTTAAAATACGTGTAGTCAGTCTAATGTAAATGCTAAGTGCCAGTGGTAGTATTGTTATGGAGGGCGTCACTTTGCGCACAAATGCCTCCAACTCCAAGCCAATCAGAAACGAGTACCTTGACGTTTATGCTATAGCCTATTGAATGAGTTTGGAAAAGTCAAGTCGTCCACGTCCCTATGAATACAAGTCTGAATGATAACATTTCCGGAAAAGACAATTAATACACACTGCAGGTGGGGTGTTGGTCCAAGTCCAGGCTGGCAGCACCCACCAAAAATTTTGACCCAACTCTAACAAGTCTCTAAATCTTTTCTATGTAAACTGTTCGTATTCAATTTATTCTGCTAAATGTTTGTAAAAATGTATGTCAATTTTATTTCCCTAAATGCTGTTTAAAAAACTTTTTCACATTCTCGAGAAAAAAAAAGTTTTGGGTAATTAAGTATAGGTACTTTTTATTTATATTTCATTGCACTGATGCAAAATTAGGCCAATTTACTCAAAAAATATTGTAATCACCGTGTAAAATACCACAGAATACTCGACATAATCAATCATATCAATCTATAATGATTGTGAAAAATAAAAAAATTTCATTTGTAGTTCATATTGTTGAAAGGGAGTAAATACATTTACTCGTGTTATTTTCTGGTAAATGTGTTTTTACAGATTTAGACTTACTATAAATGAATAGTAATTTTAGTGTATCAATGCCTATTACAAATCAATAAACACAATACATTCACAAATAAGTTTTATTTCAATCTTTTTATACATTATAACCATATCCAACACGTTTTTATATTATAATAAAATGACTCTTCTCCCTTGTCTTTTACATAAATCAAAACTTTGAATATTAAGACTGCAAAATAGTACTCCTGTATTTTTTGTATATAGCTTTTTACACATACAAGTGACGATGCATTCATTGTGCTCTGAATGAATGCACATTTTGGGGAATAATAAAGGTCAGCCATAAGCAGAGAGAATACAAGTGCTCTAGCAAGACGGCAGGCTAGCAAGTAACACCACCACCACCATGTGACCAACACTGACCTGGGTTAAAATGTTCAGTCAAACCCGTTGTACTACTTTGTACTTTTACCACAATTAACGGGGTTAGATCAAAGGGCAAACATTTTCAATTGTATTTCAACCCAAGTATTTTCCAAAAGCACAACTCTAGGCTGGTTGTGTCCCAAGAGAAAGCTTGGAGCGCCACACGTAGCAGTACAGTAAAAATATAACCAAATACATTTCAGGGGAATGAACAGACAAACTACAAAAAGAAACAAAAAGTCAAATTAGTCAGCATGATTGAAATTTCATTAACATTGTAGAGATTCAGGCTTTTGCTAAAATCACAAGCTAATCATCCCCATCCATGATCTTGGGAAATAAAATACACACAGTATTAGAAAGATAGTCAACCATGCGATATCATCCCATGAATACATTATGATCATTGTTTTCCCAATGTCATTCTGACATATTAGGGCTCCACAGCATAGGTCTCCCCCACTGTGAAAGGGACAGTGTGGGATGTTGAAATGTATGTTCAGGAAACAATGTCAACATGATCAGAGTGTAGATCACTGAATACAAGAAATCAAAACATTCAGAGTAAATTGATATTCTGTTGCATGAATGTGCATACAAAAAAAACAACTGATAAAGCACTGAAAAACCTAAGTAGTCATGAGTACCCTCTTTGGTTTGTGACATTGTTCACAAAATCATCTTTTGAGTTTGTTCACAAAACCAAGTTTACTTACCAACTCTGTATTCAGAAATTTGATAATTATATTGGAAGTAAGTGCACGGTTTCTTCCCGATAGCATTTTTAGTTTGGCAAGATGACTTTAAATCAACCTTCTTTCACCTTCAGTAAAAGCAATTTTGAATTTGCAACTAGATAATATGTTTGGATTTCTCTCGGCTTGGAATTCTCCACAGTAGGTAATTTATTAAAATACAGCTCCACAAGTTGTTAACTGTTGCCATAAAAAAGATTAATACAGTATATTCAACAATACAAAAGAAGGTTGTTAACTGATATAAATTCAGCTGACACACTGCAGCCATTCAGTGCTTTACATCCTCTGTAGCATTGTGGAAAAGTGATCTGTGGCTACTCTTGACACTTGTATGGTGAAACTGTGGTCTTACAGTAAAATGACTCAAAGGGCACTGCTGCTGGTAGAGAAAAAAATGAGGGGGAAGCCAAAATATTTTTACCCAAGAGCAAGATGAAAAAAGGGCCAATGTGTGATGACGTGTGTGTGTGTGTGTGTGTAAGTGCTGTATATTTATGTGTATGCAAGCAAGACCCAAAGGAATGCCAGGGCAGTAAGGGGTTTTCACTCAGTGCCACGCGTGGGAGTGCTGGGCTGGTTGAGGCCCATAGTTTTGCACAACCAGCCGGCAAAGTCCACTTCCTCCACTTCTGATCGTTTGATGAACGTATGACTCTGAGAGAAAACCAAATAAAAACAATTATCTGAAATGTCATTGACACAATAATAGTAATTCAGTAATCAAACTATCAGATGAATAAAAAAAAGTCTAGGTACCCACCATCAGTTTCTTCAGATCTGCTCTCTCGGCTGGGTTTTTGATCAAACTGCATACACAAATGATACCAAAAAGGTTATGGACAAGATAACCTAAATAAGTGCTTCTATCAATGAAGGGTTTAGTTGGATTATTCTTAACAATCTCAGATCTCACAAAAAGACTTCCTGTAACCGCCTAGCCAGAGAACCAGATGAAGCTGCAAGATCTTGTTTTATTTGTCATGGCAGATGCACTTGGCACCCTTACATTCAGTTAGATTTCCATCCGTCCCATTGTGTGTTGGGCCACTCACAACGGTTTATCTAATATGGGACAGGTTTATTATGTAACAACCAAGATGGCAGTGAGTGGGAGGTTGGACAACAGAGCAAAAACAACATTTGGAGCCAGAATATTTTCACATCTAGTTTGATGAATTAAGGTTTTACTTCAACCAAACCAGAGTTGGATGACTCTTGGAACACTGGAAAGACCTACCAAGACAATTCTGTTTTGTTTTATTGTATTTTGTGTCGTCAAGTTTGAATGAATTGACTTTTACAAGATAAAACTAAGACTTTGAGGAAAACGAAAGCCTTTTTTGGTAAAATAACAACAAATCTGACTCTTAAGCAAAAAGGTCTATAGTTTCAATAATATTGTGAGACACTAAAAATAACAATCTGAGCACTTTTAGTGGACACAGACATATCGATGCTAGACCATCATGACTCACCTCAAACTCCACTGTAGTCTGTAATAAATTTTCCATCACTCAGTGCTATGCCAGATGTTTCATTACTTTGGTTGGTTGTAGGTCTATCCAGTTGCTTCTAGAGGTATTCTGGGCTGCACCCATTGATAACTCCCCTTACAAATCAAAAATCGACTCCAATGCCATGCTAGCAATCGCCTCGAACATGTGGCAACTTATTCATTTCAGTAAACAACAACCGTTTTCTTCATGACACATGATATCAAATACAACAGGAGGAAAATTCTCTGTACTCTACTTTCTTATTCATTTTTGTGTAAAAGCAGATTAGAGTTCATTAGGCTTGACTTCTCACCATTTTGTCACAAAGTCCTGGAAGTCATTGGTGAAGACTCCAAGTGGCAGTTTAGGGGGCGGCTGAGGAGGAAAGAAGAATAAACGGTCAAAAACAGAATAACTGAAGCGAACATCCGGTGTGTGTTTGTGTGTAGTGAGATAGAAATGTGTTTGTGTTTAATAGAATATGTTGTACAAATCAGTGCTTTCTCAGACCTCATTCACAATGTAGTCCAAAAGTTCAAAGATGGCCATGGCAGGTCTACTGTCTACTATCCCATGTCCTGCAGAAAAATATACAATGGACACAATTAGAATTCTTTCCCTCCAGAAACAAATGAATTGAAATCATATCTTAAGTTTTAACATTTTCATTCAACAAAATAACATTTTTTCTCCTGACAACATGAGCAAAAATGCTGTCACTGCTTGTGCAAATCTATATACAGTGCTGTGAAAAAGTATGGCATCCCCACCTGGTTTCTTCTATTTTTGTGTGCATCTCTTCAAACAAAATTTAACATTAAACAAAGCCAAATGCAAGTTTTAAATGATAATTTCATTTAATAAGGCTAAGTGGTTATCCAAAACCTAAATCACCAGCATGAAAACGTTTTTGACGTCCTGACCATAATAGCTAGTTGTGCCACCTTTGGCAGCAACAACTGTTACCAAACACTTCTGAAAACTGGACATCAGTCTCTGTGGTGGAATTTTGTTTTTTGATTTAAGCCACAAGTAACAGGACCTTTGTCTTCAACAACAACAGTTCATCTTTTACTTTCGACTCATCAGTCCATAGAATATTCTCCCAAAGCTCAAAGGGTCATCAAGGTGTGTTGTGGCAAAATTCAGATGAGCTTCAATGTTTTTCTGGGTTAACAGTGGCTTCCGCCTCTCCACTCTCCTATGGATGCTATTTTTGCCCAGTTTCTTTCAAATAATGGAACCATTTTGTGTTTACTCAGGTTGCCTTAGTTTTATGTTAAATTTCGTTTGAAGATCTGACACAATTTAGTAATAGATACACACAAAAATAGAAAAAAAAACCAGGAGGGGGTCTAATACTTTTTCACAGCACTGCATATATTTGTAAATGTTTTAGAGCTTCCTACCACTGATGGGCCTGCCTGGTGGTCTGGGCCTCTGCATGTTGGTATGAGGCTCTCCCTCGGCCCCATCCATAACAGCCCGTCCGAAGATACCTTCCAATTCTTTGGCGTCTGGTGGGGGGATGGGGTAGCGGCCAATCGCCAGCTCCACAAGAGACAGGCCCATGCTCCATACGTCAGACTGAACTGAGTAGTGAGTGCCCTGCAGTCTCTCCGGCTGTTGAGAAACACACAATCTACGTCAGAGGGAGCAGGAAGGACCAAGATGCCAGGCAAGGGAGAAGAAGTGCTGGGCAGAGGGATGGGTGGGGAATGCAGAGGAAATGGACGAGAGGATAATCAAAGTGGAAGAGGAGGAAGGGGCATTATGGCAAGGAGAGTTGGGGTGTGGTGAGGACAAGAGGACAGGATGGGAGGGTTTGGCAGGAGGTGAGGAGTAGCTCACGAGTGTTGCACTGTAAGCAAGGACAGGTGTGTTATGAGATTTATGAAAGGGTAAGTATCTCTTTTCCATTGGTGGAAGGGATGGGAAAAAGGATGGGACAGGCAAGCAACTTACAACACTACACCCACCAGGTGTCTAAGAGTGAGGGGAAAGAAGGACGAGAAAGAGTGAGCACAGTAGTGGTGCTCTTTGCCAAAGAGCCCTTTCCTGAGCGCAGTCCTCTGTACTTGGCAGGAGAGTGAGGGACAGCCAGAGGAAGGGGAGGCAGAAGGCAGGGCCAGTTAACAAGAGCAATGTGAGAAAAGAGGGGAGGGAAAGTGGGGACAGGGCCAGAGGAAAAGGGGTGAGGGCGCAAGCACTGAGAGCTGACTCACCGACATGTAGGAACGTGTTCCAACAAAGGAGTTGGCCATGGAATCTATGAGCTGGCCGCTCACACCAAAGTCGCACAGCTTGATCTCCCCACGAGAGTTGACCAGGATGTTAGAGGGCTTGACATCTATGTGGCAGAGGGGACATGGACAAATGTACATTGTTTTTCGTGAGACTCATCATACTACACTATTGATAATGAGCTATATAATTTTTGTGGATTAGAGAAGACTGCTTACAGTCCCTTCTCATCATGACTGAAAAAACTAAAATAAGGCCACAGCTGCTACACGGCTGTGTTAATATATACATATGTGGGCATCTCTATACGTAAGGGCTTAAATGTATATAGACTCTGTCTACCATAAGTACTGCTTATATCTATGTTTTTCATGCGAGACACCAAAATGTGAGGCGTTGAAAACAAACTTCTACCCTGGGACAGCAAATCTATTCATCTACCCAAATACACTTGCTTTCTGATAGATAGATTATATCTGTAGTGTATCAAAAAAATCTCTCTTGCATCATAGACTGACTTTAGAGACACATCTTAAGACCAGGACTACAGTTTGGCTTGAGAGCCGCAGAGGTATGCACAGCACCACCCCCAGCTTTGTCTGTGGTGCTGCGTTCATCAAGAAAGAAAGAAGATGGCTGAGCCCCTGTAGTAAACAAGCCTGCTCCTCCACATTTCCCGCTCGACACTGCAAAAATAATGGGGTAAAACTGAGCCCTGCAATCTATCCTCTGTGGTGGATCTATCCTCGCCAGCATGTGAGGAGTGATTGAGAAAAAGGTAGAATGAAAGAGTGGGAGTAAGATTGAGGGAGACACAGAA
Organism: Chaunax sp. Z400; assembly: GCA_037577475.1. Taxonomy (NCBI): domain Eukaryota; kingdom Metazoa; phylum Chordata; class Actinopteri; order Lophiiformes; family Chaunacidae; genus Chaunax; species Chaunax sp. Z400. The sequence goes on from CM075188.1 coordinate 12,263,359, forward strand.
GGAGTGGTCAACAAGGCGTGGCAGTATAATGACAATGAGGCTGCAATTACTGCCTGAGCTCACATACAACTGCACTATTACTGCCCGACTGCTGCCTTCACCAGTATTTTTCATAACACGCACATGGTTCCTCATTGGTGTGCTGTGGTAACGCCTCTGCTAGTTGTGATATTCCAAAAATAATACCTTGCCTTTGCTTGCTAAAGCTCTTAAGATATTGATGCAATGCATATGGAGAAAAAACATGAAGATAAATAAATATAATTCTTAATGGGCAAAGGGGATGACTGGAGCCATTCTAGCTAATGTGGCCACATGTAAAGTGGTTACACTAACACAGAAGTCCAAAGACATTTGGAAGTCATACCTAAATGCTTTTTGTTTGTATGTTTGAGCCTGTTTGAGAGAAGCAAAGCTAATGTCAGTGGAAAATCAATAAAAGTGATGTTTAGAATGTACCATTTGCACGGTCTAAATATCTGCTGGTTGCCTCACAAGCATCAGCTAAATTTTGCCACCGCTAATGATGAAGGGATGGGAATCATATTACCCACAACAAACAACCATAAAAAAAATCTACATTGTATTATTTCTAAATGAGGATGACTGTCTTGTAATCTGGAAAATGGGTTACTAATAGATCACATCTATACATTTTATTGCCATGAACAGATTAAGCAGACAAAACATTTAAGAATTATCTTTCTTTAATTACCTTGTGGCCAAATAACCTTATGTCCAACCAAAGTAAGACTTAGAAATTAAATGAGTATAATATATTTAAGCTTAACACCACATATTAGTTTACTGCTGCAGTACAAGAAGTTGATGTGTTCATTACTCTTTTGCAATGAAAGTTCAATCCTTGAGAATTTGACTGGTTAACATTGCAAGCTTAAAAATATTGCTCTATAAAATCAAGATACTGTCGTGAAAACCTGAATTTGAGTCACTATGCCATGAAGTGTAATGACGAGTGCATGTATCAAAAAATGTAAGTTAAGTCAAAGACTCTTCAGGTTGAAACCAGCACTCTGGCTTTAGTGTTATTCATTCTAAAGGTCATCTAGAGGAAATAAGTGAAAACGTGATTGAGTGATGAACACTTCAATCATTGATATGCAAAATAAATAATAGTGTTACTGTTAAAAAAATGTACACACCACTCCACTCCTTTAAGTAAAAATAATCATCATCATCAGTCCAATAATGATATCAGTCAATCACTGTTATTAGAGTCTGTAAACTACACACTTTGTATGTCTTTGACTGCAGTGATTTGAAAATGCAACAGAGGGGATTTTGAGATCAATGGAATTTATGGCAACTAGACAACACCCTTACCTCTGTGCATGATCTGGTGTTTCTCCCGCAGGTAGGCCAATCCTCTCAATACCTGTAAACCAGAGAAAAAAAACAATTGAGATAAAACGAAATTACACAAACATCCCCAAAAAATCGCAGACAAGTCTATATAGACTCACATGAAAACTAGAGAATTTGTGTCTAGGGACACAAAGGCCCCTGTGGTTGGAAAATCTCAATTTGTGCCGATGTGGATAGACCATAAACTCTATCATTACACACACTGTACTCTTTAGTGACCATTCTCAAAAGGGAAGTACTTAGACCACTCCCTCATCATAGCACAATTATAGAAGTATGACATTAAATTTACCAAACTTCAAAAGTACACAAAAAACATAAAAATTAGCAAAATTATTAAGAAACCACTTGCGAGATGCACATCTTTAGGATCCCTACAAAGCGTACATGAAATGCTGTTGGATTCAGCCAATCGGTTTTTAAGGAGATGTGGATAGACCATACCCACTGACAGGGCTGGGTGATCTATATATTAATATCACAACTGTTTAAAACTCACCTTGAATAGGATTAATGGATGATTAATTTGAATTTTTTTTTTTACACTGAGCATATAAAGTTTATAATGAACCCAAACAATAGCAGATTTCAGATATTACTATTAACAGAATGTCTTACCCTAGAACTATATTTTACGTTTCAATTGTAGCAGAACACGTTTAGCGTTGGGAACAAAAATAACATTGAAAACAGAACTTGAGAAATACATACAGCTATGCTGACTTTGCCCAGGATTTCTTCTGGGATTCTTCCGGCTTCTTTCAGAACTTGGTCCAAAGATCCTCCATCCTGTAGACACAAGTTGCACTATTAAAATCCGACATTCCATTTTCCTGGTATCCAAACAAATAAATCTTGTCTTAATTGGATGTAGGCACTACAAACAGTGTTTGTCTCTCACCATGTGCTCCATACAGATGCTGATCTCCCCATCACTGTAAAAGGCCCCATAGAAGCCCACAATGTAGGGGGAGTTGCATTCATGCAGCACCTGCAGCTCTCTGATAATCTGGTTTCTGATGGCAGGCTTGATTTCTAGGTGGATTAACTGAGGGAGAAAAATGTGAAACCATAAATGACTTTTATCATTTACTGACCTTAGATCTCAAGAAAACATATTTCAGAGGTGGCGGTTGAGATAACTTCAATACATTCCAGTTTGTGTTTTCTGCTGCTAATCTCAAGATTTCGCTGTAGATTTCTCATTTAAAATGTATTTCAGCATTTGTTATTATTTGAGATGACTTTAGGGTTAACCCCATTTCATCTGTGTTACGACACTGGTTCACTACACGGTTCATTACCATGGTAACGTCTGGTGCATATCTAACCCGCTCCAGAGCAGGTCAGTGATCAATCACTTCTCTGGAAAATGACATTATCGTTCATCGAGGATCCCTTGGAGCTCAGTGTGTGGATTGTGAGAGGTGCACTCGTGTGTAAGAGGCCCTCCTCCTGCTCTCTTTTTATTCTTTATTGGCTGTAAGCACTGTCAAAACCATTTCATTGTGGTTTTGTATTTGTATACAGATATCCTACAACAGAGACTGAGTGAAACGCTGAACTTGTTTTACCTATAAAATATCAAAGTTCCACTTTGAATTTATTTTCATTTGCTCTCAAGCCATTTCGACACCACCGGGGTTTACAGCTGAAAGAATGAGGCCAAAACTGTAAAACACATGCCATTAGAATACATCGAAAGAAACACATGCTGCTGATAGATAAGTTACTCTATGCATTCAGATGATTTGGCAGGTGCAGCTGTCTTGGTTTTAGCTTGGATTATGTGTTAAACTTCTTCATAGATAGGCCACAGGGCAGTCTATAAACACAGAATGTCTGAGAATTTGCACTTGCTTCTTAATAATAACAATAACAAGCTTCCATATTTCCAAATCATTTCTCATTTGTACAATATTCTGAAGAAATTCCCTTGGTATGTTAACACACACACCACCTTGGCAGCCTGCAAGCCTGTGCTTGTTTTGAGTTGCTGCAGCAGAGTCTCTACAATAACTGTCTCATTGTACACACTGTATTAGGATAAAAATATAGAGAAATTAGACTAACCTGCATGCCGTACACATACACTATTTGTGATGAGCTTGAAGTGCCCAGCCAAGATACACAGATTATTTATTATTATATACATTGGTAAATGAATATGGTTTGTTTTTACATAAACCCATAAAATAGAGAACATTTTGATTAAGATCTCTTAAGATTTTGTACAAATGTTTGAGCCTCATATGTACTGAGGCATACTTTCCACTAACATACACTTGGCAGTCCTCTCTAATAGACCAATATGTGATTGAGGCACTGTTTGTAAATATCTTATATATATTTGGCACTTTTTACCTTGCAAATATTTATTACTTGATGATGTAGATGCACAAATTATTTATCTGAGATACCCTAATAGTGGCCCAGATGATAATCCAATTTGGTGTGGAACTCGCCATACCATGCTCACATTTGACAATATTGAACTCTCCAAACTAGACACTGCTGCCACAATTCCATCATGTGGACATATTCAACATTTGGGGCTGAATGTATAAACAATGTGTATGTAGAAAAAACGTGTAAGCATTTTCTTACACATAAGCTGATTTTGATAAAAGACGAATACACATATTCCAGGAGAAGGCCTGGTTGTAGCTGGTTACTCCCTCTGTATGCATTGGTCCGGGACGAGACTGTACTGTATTTACAGTTTAGACATTGTTCTGTTACAAGTCACTCAAAGGTGCATTTATAAACTTAACTTTACATGATTTATGAATGACGAATTGTATTTCTATTCTATTTATCTACTTTGAAGTGATGTATTGCCTGCTAATGATCTTTTCATTTGATCCTGAAATGTAAAGCAATCTGTAAAGCCTGTTTTGCACTACTTATTTGCAATTCTTAACATTGACAGGTCTAATGAGTCATGGAGAGGGCAAGTATCAATATGCAGATGGACATTTAAGGGCGTTTCTACATCCCTTTATGGATAATTGTGGGAGTAGAATGAAGCTTATGCACATGTGCCCATTACCAGAATGAGTTAGATTTATAAAACAGAATTAGATGTACACGCAACTTTTTAATCTGCAAAAAAAGACTGCTATCCATATTTCCGTATTCACAAACTCATCTTTGCCATAAGGTGATGACAAATATCAATGCTTATAGACATTGTCATTAGACATTGACTCTTTGTGTTCTTTTCCTCTCTGGTGCTTCTGAGCAGAGGCTGGCTTTGCCCCATATTTACTGGAGGAGAAGGAACTTTCTTTCAGACAAAATAGCTTCTGACCATCTTAGATTTTTTTCTTTTTCTGGTTTAGTTCATGCATCTCTGATATTTTAAGGGAAGAAGCTTTGCGACCTATGGCCCATTGTGTTGACAGACACCTTCAAGATTCCCTCCATTCTGTACTTCTTTATGGCAAGGCCTCCAGGCTAAGATAAATTTTGCTTTACAAAGTGATTTTTGATATGGTGTCCTCTCTATATGTTGATGGTGACAAGGTTAAGCATTATGTTTATTTTGTTGTGGCTTTAAAATATTAAATTATTTGGTTACTCATCCAGGATGCTTTTCTCCACAACACAAGTCAGTGTGGCTCCGTGCAGAAGTGGTTGCAGCAAACAAAGCAAACACTGGTTCTATAGTGCAATGATAAGATTTAAACTCAAAATTGAAATCTTAAAAGCACACCATGTGTTTTAATTTAGCACCCAGCAACTGTCACACTTGCAGAAATTTCAACAAATCTTCATCTTCACCTTGCGAGCCATGACCAGACTGGATGGTTTGTGGCGAACCTTGTTGACCACTCCTCCGTTTCCAGCTCCCAACTCACATATAGGGTCAAAATCTTCATCCTTTAGCTCCCCAACCTGAGCTTTCTGGGTAAGAAAGGCTTCCAGTCGTTTCCTCTGTTGTTCGTCCAGGTCCAACTCACCCAGTTTCTTTTGTAATGCCTCAAGGTTGGCTCTGCGATGATAAGACAGTTGGTTTTGCAGGGGTTAACACAGAGAGAAATTACAGGAACATTTAACACCCATATGTAAATAGGGGTACAAAGGACTGATGTCATACAGTGCTGTTAAATATAGATAACTTATACTTTGAGACACCCTCTCTTTAACACTGATACATTGCATTTTAGGTCATAATTTGGCTACTCACTCAGACGCAGCATCAATGGTGTTGGAGGTGGCCTGTCCTTCCCCAATAGGCTTTATGTTCAGGGGAACGGGTTTTCTTTTGGGACCCATTTCAATAACTACAAACGAGCTTGTCAAATAATGCACTAACCTGCAGTGAGCTACGAGGGTGCGATTCTAATGGTAAATATTAACTTGGTCGAAACTCAGCCAGAAAAAGCAACAGGATCAGCTCTAGATGGCTAGTAACTTGGCTAGCAAACGTTAGCAAAGTTAGTATACTTTCGGTAACATGTCAGTGAGATATTTTGATAAATACTGTCATGCCTAACTATTTATTAAGTCACCTCGTTTTCCGGTGCATCTATAGTTCTTGTAGCAAACACATATCTTGTTTTCTGCTTCCTCTATGTTATCTACCTGCTGCTACTAGCCTCTAGCCGCCTAGCTGTTCCTTGCTAGTATCAGCCCCTGTAAAAATCGTGCCCTGCGTCTCTCGGTCCTAACGCGCAGACTCTCGCTTCTCAGTTTTCACAAGACAACGGGCCGCCACAGTTTTCCTGGCAGCTGTACAGGGACACCGACTCGCCTGGCTTCCTTCCACAGGACGGCCGCGTTCGAGCAACGAATCTTCCGTGTTTCGGTTCGGGGTTTAACGCTCTGAGGCTAAGTGGGCTTTGACTATGGCTGTCGGTTGTTCAATACAGGAAGCAGCAGCTGCAGCATAAGACCTGTGTGACACCCACAGGGAGAGCCCCTCACAAATAGCGCGAGAGTTAGGCAGTTTTACAAATTGATACACAAGTTGAAGAAATGACATAAGAGATGTACTACAGCCCCAGGAATATCTCTGGTGTTATCACAAATTGAAGATGACGTACATTCAGAGATATTCTGAGAGTAAAGAAATATGACATTCTCAGTACTTCCGGGTATATAGGGGGCGCTCGCGAGGTAATCCAAAATGAATGGGGCTCGCTGGAGCCGAAGCCCCAAAATGTTAAGTTTATGGGGAAATAAATCCCACCAACTTTCAGTATGTTTTCGATAAAATGTGTAGACATTGCACACATTATTCCATTAGATCATTTTTTACCACTTCAATTGTTGTGAAATACCTTTATTTAAATAGTTGTAACGTCACGCACAACAAGACACTTTATGGCAATATACTTCACGGCATTAATAGTCGGTGGGCTAATAGAGGTGTTTTTTTTTTCTTCATCTCTATGGGTGGGCTGTGATGGGATATCTCTGCTATTACATGTGCCAGATCTACATTTGCCTGGGTCCTCTTTATCCTCCTCTAGACATTCATTCGATTTCATTTATTAAACGTCTGTAGACTCCGAGCGATTCGATGAAGGGTGTCGGGTTGCGATCAGTCGTAAATCATTAACTGACCAATCAGCATTCATTAGCAGAATGCAGGCGTGTTTTTGGGCAAAATGGCCTTCCTTGTAAGAAAAACGAAATTACATTAGTATGTTTTCATTTCACTTCTGATATGTAATCGATACTATATTTGCACAAACTGAAATAAAATTGGCATTTTTAGTCAAGAAGTAGGTGAGAGTAATTGTCGTTTAGCTCCATTCACTTCCATGCATTTAGGACGCCTTCGCGAGCGCTCCCTAAGTGAATTGCAACCAATTTTGGTATAATGGAATTAATAGGGAGTGAACACGTGGTATGTCGAAGGGCTGCGATAACACCTCGTGTATGTTGACTATGATGGAGTATACTATTGGAATATCTCTGGTTTCACCATATCTTACCCACCCCTGCTACTTTCTTATGTGTTTAATGTCGGATAATATAAAAACTGCAAAGTACATTACTGCCACCCAGTGGTAAAAGGTGGAACTGAATATTTACAATACAGTCGTTTATTATCATCTTTGAAGATTATGTAGAACAAAGAAATCCAGTATATATTTGAGTTTAGAAAAATCAACATCTGTCAAGAATTAAGGAAAAGTCCTTAAAGTACTGAAATGATTGACTCAGCTACTAATTTTGCGATCATAATTAATTAATTTAATCACTTTCCTATCAATCCCGATTCCATAAAAGCAGGGATTAAAGAGCCAGATGAGGTATATAGAAAATATGAAATCCAGTGAGTTATGATAACTTCAACCATAATTCTAAAGCCTGAACTTAAAAATAGCAAAAATAAATATAGATAATACATAAAAAAACAAACAAAAGAAAAACACACACAAGCGACTCAGATTGTCTGTGTTAGAGTCAACTTTGGTAACCATCACACCAAAATAAGTTAACCAGCTAGAATAACAAGTTGTATTATACCATCAATGTGTGCAGCCCTGGTCCTGATGAACGAACTGGTGTGAGTGTGAAAAATCTTATCTATCAAGGGTGCCAGAACCCTGTTGCGGCCCACTTTAACCCCTTAAATGTAGGAAACACAGATACAATTTAATTGATAATATATGATTGACATTGTCTTGTTGAAATAAGCAGGGGTGTCCCTGAAAAAGATGGCAGCATATGTCATTCCAAACCTTCACAGATGTGCAAGTTACCCATTCCATGGGCACTAACACATCCCTATACCATCACAGATGTTAGCTATTGAATTTTGAGCTGGCAGCAATCTGGTCCTTTTCCTCTTCAGCCCAGAGGAAACAATTTGTGGAATTTGTGGATTCAGCAGACAAAAAGACACTTTCCCACTTTGCGTCAGTCCATGTCAGATGAGCTCAATAGTTCATTATTTTTATTTTACCTTTATTTGACCAGGAAGTCTTGTTGAGATTAAAAATCTAGGTAGCAGGCAATCACACCTATTAAAATTCAACAAATACATGTTAAACAAAAATCCACAATAAAACATCATAGACGGTCACTATAGTATACTTATATGCAATATATAAATTCACATATATAAGTTGATCAAGTGGCCTCACACAAATTGTGGTTAGCAAGTTTTTTTTTTTTTTTTAAGAGCAGTTTCCACTGACCTCAATACGTTTCTCTCTTGAGAACTGGCAACACTGATTTCAACTCCACAGAGATGATAACTTTGAGTTGACCCACAAAAACTAAAGACAATTAGTTGAAATTGTCCACATGGCACCCATCCTGTCTAGCCAAACACAGTTTTCCAGAATAAAACAATGGCAGACATGTTTTTAAGAACCGATTTTAATTAATTCCACACGTCAATAACAGCCGTTAGAATACGAGTATTTCAAATTTTACAGTTTTAACCTCAACAGGCATCAAATGTGTCCCCAGATCTGAGAATTTGGTACAGGACATAATCTCTACCTGAGCCAGTCCTCCTAGTACTTTGTGGCATCAGCTTCAGGTGCTGCTGCTGCTGCCCTCAACAGTCTTCCATTTGCCTACAGGAACAACTGGAGGCGATTCACGGCTTAATAAAATATTATTTAAATTTTATTGTCTTTTAATATGAACATATAAAAAAACACAACAAACAAAAACATTTACATCATGAATTGTAAGCCTCTGCCCATGCTACCTTATGCATTATGAGACGAAGAAAATGCCACTACAAAAAGACCAGACCCTTCGCTCTCCTGCTCCTAAACCTCATCTGGCTCAGTTCCACAGAAGCAACCTGTACCACCACACATCTTTAACCACAAGGCAAAGAAACGCTTAGGAGATCTGTTCAAATAATGACATTCTATACCCTATACCTAGCAACAAATGAAACTCATTTTTATATGTATAGTAGTTAATTACAAATTGCCAAGTTCAAGACAGGTATTAGAGTACTTTACATAATTTTGCTTCAAAACACCTTATACAGAAGATCTGTTTCAGGGACAGACTGATGTATTACAGGCAAAGTGCAATCAATAAATTTTGCGTGGATTATCAAAACCTTTTATCAATGTATTGATTTGTTGCAAGGAGGAGAAAAATGGAAGACCAGATCTGACTCAACCCACTTTTTCAATCATCAACCCCATCAGGGTGCACTTTCAACAGTGAGGCCCCAGATCAATCTGTGAATGTCCATTTCTCTGCATTTGAGCGAGGTAAAAGAAAACCAGTCTGTGCTGATTAAACAGCAACAAAGGGATGATGAGAGAGGGGAATCTGAGTCATCTGAGTCACTATTTTTTTTGTCCTGCTCCAAGCATGTCACAGTGGAGTGGGACCTCTCTTTTTTCTGATTCCCACACTTTTGGTTTGAGGATAACTGATCACAATATTCAGGGATCATTGCTTAATACTCCATAAATGCTGGCTTTAAAGATAAGTACGAAAAAGCCAAAAACATGGGATGAAATGTCAGATCAAAGTGATAACAGTTCTATCAACATGGCAACAACCTTTTCTTCATTTTGGAGCAAACGCTGATGACATTCCTGCAGACAAAACCTACAGCCTGCACATGCAGTCCAAGGATCCTTATCTGAAGAGCAGCCATCACATACTGACAACACTTGTGCAGATGCAGCAGAATATTAGTTGTAAGGCCACAGCATGTAGCAATTAAAGTCCAATTCTATTCCAGCAAATAGATGTGACCTTATCTACACTGAAAGGCGGCCAAGGGGGATTGTTGGTTGGAGCAGCTCCACTTGTTTCAGACAGGACCATTTGTAATCCAATCAATGGCTCTAAGCTTGGTGGGGTTGCACTTATCGACACTTCATTAAGTTTTGTTGTGTCAGACATGTTGAACCCACTGCAGCAAAGCACTGGATTCATTCAGAGGAAAAGAAAAGAAGCGTAGACTAATTATAACTCAACACTCAAACCACAGCAGAGGTTTCAAACGTTCTGCAGCTAATAGCTCCAATCTGTACAGAACTACAGCCAAAAATGATGCAGACTTAATAAGAACAACTGTTAAGAGAATGTGAAGCATTTAAATAAATATGGTACGTCCACCAAAATGTGGGGAAAAAAGATGACAGCACTTCCATTCAATAACTGTCCTTGACCACAGATTTGATTCTGCTTCTCTGTTCATTTCTTCTACTGAAAAGAAAGAAAACAAAACGCATCCAAGAAAGAATCAAACACTTTCTCAGACTGGGGTCTTGTCTGCTGGCCAGCGCAGCTAGCCATGAAACAATCGGCTCCAATCTTCAATACTCAACAAAATAAAAAGGCACCAAACTCTCATAACCATATCCTGTAAGTGAATTCATAAAATGCATTTGCTTGGGCAAAGCTGCCATACAGTGATTTTGATGTGTTACTTCCATGTGCAATGCTGATATATCACCACTAAAAAATCCTGTTATAGTGAGATGACTGCAGTAATGTTTTACAGAGTGGCAAAGCTCCACCCACTACTATTTGTTTCACTGACACCTGTAGTTGGATTGGTTACCCACAAACTAACTCTCCATTAAAAACTTAATTGCTGCAAAGAGAACAGAGCTGCATGGAACGATGGCATTAAAAACATAATACAAAAAAAAACAAAAAACCATAGGAAAACAAAATCTCCAGTGTAAAATTGGCTTCAGAAAGTCTCAAATTCCTCCATCTTTTGCTTATTTCTAAAACTAGTCTCTGGTCAGTCTGCTAAGTTTTTATGACTGAGGTAGGTTCTCTTTATCTAAGGACAAAATAAAAATGGAAAGCATCACACAGAGAGGCCAGTATTGAGTTCTGTCCTTTCATAATTAAGAGGATAAATTCCTGAAAACATTTCAAGCATTTAATTAATTCTCTGAACAAAGAAATAACAACATAATGTGAGAGGTTTAATTTTGCATCATACTCCAGATATTTCTGCTTCGTTCTCCTGAAAATGATATATGCTCTTTTCCATTAGTTGTTTTTGACCTTCTACCAAAAACTACTGAGGAGCCTCCATTTTTAAACTTGCCCGTTTGTCACTCATGTGACAAAAACCTTTGCTGCGCAACCATTGAACACCCATGGTGAAATAAGCCTGTAGGTCAGAGTCAAATACAAAGAGATGAGATTCAAGACAGGGAATGGTCTGGAGAAAGAGGAGGAAGGGTGGTGGTGGGGTACTCGATCCATTCGGTCTCTTTAGTATAGGCAGGATGGTACAGATATTCACTGTAAGGTGACAGCTGGCCAAAAATATTTAAAGTTGCTTCCAGTGGTGTACAGTACAAAGAGGAATCCTACTCACTCTCAATTGCAGATTCATCAACAGTATCTGTTTGAGTGTGTGTTTTTGTCTGGATATAAACCAGAGCTGCAGAAAGGCTCTGATGTTTGGGCATACAGGAGGGTTGTTGCATCTAGTGATTACGGTGTTCCTGTCCTCAATGTTTTAACCCACTGCCTCTCTGTGTCAGTCTTTGAGGGGACAGAGCTGTGCTGTCAGTAGGCAGTGACCAGGTCCTTGTCATAGTTGTATCGCCCCCTCTTCGGGGCAGGACTTTCATCGCTCTCCTCGCTGTCCTCACTGTCTCCTCTTGCCCCGCCCCCTTCCTCCTCAGAGGAGGAGTCAAGAGTCAGATCTACCACTGCTCCTCCTCCTGGGGCCACAGCAATCCCTCCTGTGACTCCCACCATCCCCACGGAACTGTTTCCAGATTTGGCCGTCAGGCTAGTGCTGCTGTGGGCCGGTGAATGGCCGTTTACTTCAGGAATGCCTGCAGACATTAAAAACGGATTACAAAAAGAATCCACCCATTGACAACAAGATGTTAAACTGACACCTACATATATCAACAACAGGATACTCTGGTGTGTTGCTGCGCTCCCTTTCCCTGTCCCTCTCCTTGTCATCTTTGATGGGTCGCCAGGAGCCGTCAGTTAAGTACTCAATCTCCTCGATGTCCTCACTCGTTTCTTTCAAAATCTCAGATAGCAGTCTGAAATACACACTGTTTGTTAGAGTCACCACACAACATGCATGTCACACCGGAAAAGGAACAGAATGCTCAAGTAAAACTGAACCCAATTACAGGTTTGCATGGGTTGAAATTCTTAGTTTTTGTTGTTTCCGTTTTTTTTCTCTGTAGATCACGTCTGTCATTCAGCATACTCAAATTACTTTGCTACCATGTTGACCATATCTCTACAATCTTGAAAAATTGAAACTTGAAAATCTGTCTGTCTGTCTCTCTCTGTCTGCCTATGCCTCTCTCTCTCTCTGTGTGTCTGTCTGTGTCTGTCTCTCTCTCTCTCTGTGTGTCTGTCTGTGTCTGTCTCTCTCTCTCTCTCTGTCTGTCTGTGTCTCTCTCTCTCTCTCTGTGTGTCTGTCTATGCCCCTCTCTCTCTCTGTTTGTCTCTCTCTCTCTGTCTGTCTGCCTGTCTGTCTATGCCTCTCTCTCTCTCTCTGTGTCTGTCTGTGTCTGTCTCTCTCTCTCTCTGTCTGTCTATGCCCCTCTCTCTCTCTCTCTCTGTTTGTCTGTCTATGCCCCTCTCTCTCTCTCTCTGTCTGTCTGTGTCTGTCTCTCTCTCTCTCTCTCTCTGTGTGTCTGTCTCTCTGTTTGTCTGTCTATGCCTCTCTCTCTCTGTGTGTGTCCGTCTTTCTCTGTTTGTCTCTCTCTCTCTGTCTGTCTGTCTCATTTTGTTATTAGGTTGTTGACAATAAAACTAGAGTAATAACTTAAAAGAAGGGACTTTCATATCAACCCAATTTAAGGAATGCACATATACCGCAAAGCCAAACTTGTGTCATGCTTTCAGTCTGTGAAAGTAAGGGAGTGCCTGTGAGAGTTGCTTAGAATTTACAGGAAACTACATGTCCAAAGGGTTGGGGATGAAAATATTTTAAGTCTTTGTAAAAATGACTGCAGGCTCATCTGCATCATACAGAATTAACAATTTGCTATTAACTTGGTGACAAAATACCAGCAAGACAGTGTCTTAAAATCAAGTCCTCATTACTACACACATTGCTGACTGATTATTAAATGTATTTTGTACATATACCCTGATAAAGCACTTTAGAGAGCAATATACATTACAATATACAATATATTATATCTGTCACATCAAACACATCCATAGGCCGTTCAAAAGGATCAAATATTTTGCAATACAAACAGAGAGCAGGTTTAGAAATACAAAACAACAGATAAATACTCTAATGTCATGCAAAGCATTCAAACAATGACATGAAATGAATTTAACAGTGAATTCATATACAGTTCAAATTGTATCAATAGTTCTCAAATGCTCCAACATCTTGTGCAGCTTGACTCTCCAAAGCTGGAGAGTCAACACACACATACCTGAATACCACAAAGTGTATATATTTAAACTAATTTTTTTTTTTTTGAAGGAACACGGTGCTGCAGTGTTAAGATGAGTCACAGCATTCTTTTGAGTACTTACCCATCGATGGTGAGCAGCTCAAAAGGAGCAGGTTTGTCACAGACAGGACAAGTCCACGTGGGCTTCTTCTCATTCATCTGCAGGAAGAAGACGGCGTCGAAACACTGAAGATGGGCACAAGTTAAAACTCGACAGGGCACACCGAGACGCATCTTCACCAACTGGGAAGTGGGAGAGGAAGAAGCACGCTAAAGTAATCAAGTTTTACAGTAGAACAACATTTTTTTTTTGTTGATATTGTAGAACAACTGAAACAGAAAATATGTAGAACAGTGAGAACTGACCTATCCACCTCTAAGCATGCTGGGTATTATCATGAAGGTGTACTCACTGGACAGATGAGAGAAACCCGAAGGCCTGTGGTTGCAATTTCACTCTCTGGGTCAAATCGTAGTTTGTCTTGGACTATCGATAAAACATAGAAAAAAGATCCTGACTTAAAATTAGTTCAGTCAATTTATTGCGAAATTAAACACAATTCAGTCCAACCAAAACAGAATTTACAAAAAGTTCAAGTCAATGACTTCTAGAGGCAAAATTGCCAAGACAGTCATCCCTGACTCCAGTAAAATATATCCTAAAGGACACTATCTCCCCTGTTGTTCACTGGCTATCTGAGCATAACCCTGTCCCTTCATGCAAGGCAAGAGACAGGCAGAGATACAGCAAGGCAGCACACTAACTAGTTGTTGTCAGGTTTATGTCTGCTGTGTGCAGGCTGTTTGTTCTATCCACAGGGGAACAATGTCCAAATCATCGTTCTAAACATAAATCTTTCATGGATCCCCTTTTTTGATCCTTTCGTCGCCCAGCCCTATGGATGTAAATAACACTTACTGCGTTCACGACATCGCTCTGCACTCTCAACAGAGCATAGCTTGAGTTGGCTGAAGAGGTCTGCTGCAGTGAATACCCTCACTAAATACACAGCCACAGAGTAGCGCTGAAAACACAAACAGGTTGTGAGCACTTCTTTCAAAAGGCTACCAATCTATAATAGAGTACATACACAAAATGAACATCATGGCCACTTTAAAAAAAACAACTTAGAACAGGATTTATTATGGTAAGAAAACAATTCTAAACTTGTTAGGAGAAGAATTTAAGGCAAATCTGCCCATTAGAGCCCCGCTGATTATACAACTAATTAATGCAAAATATCCTCTTTAATATATGGGCCAGTTACGAAAGTCCCACTTTGTGAAAACACAGTAAATTATATCTATTAAAGAATGTTAACTATCTCCTGGATATTTCTTATAACCCTCTGAACACTAGATTACATCAAAACAAAAGATTTTGGTGGACTAAAATGGCCACAACCCTCCCCCTTTATGCACTGATTAAGATGAGTAATTGTTTAAATTGCAGTATTTTAATCATTCATTGATAAAAGGAGGCTGTTGAAATACTGTTCAAACCTTATGGCAAGAGCAGATTTGCAGTGGCACGCCTCTCTTGCCTTGGACATTATACCAAATACTACTGGTCACTGTACAAAATAGTATACAAACTACAAAACTTGTGTCCAAGGACACAGCCTGCTACTGGAAAAACTCCATTTGTCCTGATGTGGATAGACCATAACTCCATCATAGGTGAACATGAGCAAACTGACATGAAAATCGCTTATCGTTCGAAATGTAACCATAAGCAAATTGAAGAAAGCAATTATGAGATGGACACCTTTGGGGCCCATACAAAGCATGTGTGAAATCTCACTGAATTCTGTCCATCAGGTTTTGAGAGTCATTCAGCTATAGCCATTAATGTAGGCTTACAGTAGGCTATCGCGATCAAGACATACAAACTTTAAACTATGGAAACACCATTACACACCAAGCAAACTGCATTCAGAAACAGTTTCCTATTGTGTTTACTTTCAGCTTTCATGTTGCTCATGCCAAACTAGTTTACAGCTCTAAACAAGAGGGTGCTGACAATACTGACAGCATTTTCATCATCCCACCAGCTGCTTATCTGGATCAGAACTGTGGAGACAGTCAACAAGATAATTAAAGTGGTTCAGCTCTTGGCCCGGAGGAACTTGCTTTTTTTAGTTGTACCATACACAGATGAGTGGGACCCACAAAACACTCAGAACTACATATTCCAGGTTGCCCTGGTGCACGATGAAAGACTGAGTTGCCAAGTGAAAGACATTGGTGCAGTTTTGTTGGCCCTTTTGTCACCACAGCTCTAAGCTACACCAAAGGATGAGCTTCAGCATCAGACCCTGACCTTGCCAAAGTTTCCCCAGGTGATGGTGACTCGGTTGGTGGCATTGGAGAGATGCAACCAGGGAGTGATGTTCACAGGACGACAAGGACGACGGGGCTCAACACCGGGCTTATTCGAGGGGTAATAGCCCTGTAAACACACAGACACACACAAATGCAAAATAATTGTTAATTACGCAATAGAACGGGCAAATAAAAATTTGTTAAAATGACGAGCATCAATCCCTCTGCAGGACAGATAGTTTTAAAACAAATTAACTGTTGGGCCCGTTCAGAATGTCTGATTTCTCTGTTAGTGTGGATGAATCTTTAATAATGCAGGCAAGTCATTTGATTTAACATCCCCATAAGAGGATTTTATGACTTAAGATTTTTTTTAGGATCATTTAAATTACTGGTAGTCTTAGACAAGTAGAAATCAGATTTAGCCTTTCTAATCAGAAAGCTACATTGATTTCTGAGCTGTCTAAAGGTCAACCAGTCAGCCTGAGACTTAGATTTCCTGGCCTGAGCCCAGGTAATATCCCTTTCTTTCATTAGACTGGATAGCTGAGGAGAAAACTAGGGATTGTTTCGGTCTTTAACTCTAAATATGCGGAAGGGGGCATTTTTATTTATATTTTCATAAAACATACACACACATATATATAGTTGTAAATATAAATAACCATTGCTTATTGTAACTTACTCGTACCCGTCTCATCCTTATGTTGCGTTCCCAGCACTAGACTTGAGCGTAAAAGTTGTGCAGTCTTTTTTTTTTGCACTTAGGCAGATTAAGTTACACATGAATGTACTCCTGTGGATTATCTTTAAGTAAAAAAAAGTTGGTACAAAGAAGCCTTTAATATTAATACTTAACTGTACACCATACATAACACATTTCATCTTTAGAAACAGTCTCATTTCCACATCGCCAAATACTGATGGTTTGAGTTGGTGATCCCTGTACAACTGAAGCTGATCAATCAACCAGAATTGCTTATTGTACCTTCAAGTTAGACTTATGACAACTGCACCAACTTGGCAAAGCTATTTTATCCTGGGCCCAAGTTAAAAGGTGACTTTGGTTTTATTAAGAAATTTCTCCGTTAACTTATGAAAAGTTGTTGTGAATCATATTACAATTACAATTCTAATAGAGTGGGACCGCTGCCTAAAATGTAAATAGAAATAGAAACCAATTACATGTATTTTCAAATCCTTTTTTGACCTATATTCCTTTCTTTTAACGACACTCCGTGTTTAAGATCTGAGGGCAATATTTGTTTAAGTATTGAAATTTTTTTCCCCTGTTCTTGCTGGATAAACAAGTTCAGCTGCTCAACAGCCCGGGTTCTCAGTTGTTGCATTTTGCACTTCATAATGTGGCACACATTTTCAAAAGGGACACAGGTCTAGATTTCAGGCAGGCCAGTCTTGGACCTGGACTCTTAATGTGATGCCAAATATTGTAACATAATATGGTTTGACAGTGTCTTTCTATAATATTTGTATTATAGTTTATGGACAAAGGGACTTTATACAGCACTTCATAACTTGTCTGTAGATTTCAACTATCAGTACAGCATCCAGCTGCAGGAATGTAAATGACATTTCAAGCAGTGAGGATAAATGGGGAAACACAACCAACCAAATATTCCAAATGAAGTATAAATTCTTTCCATCTCATCATTTTTCATTTTCAGAAGGAATGTCTGCCTTCCCATCTACTGACTCTCTGAAGCCACCTCTATTGTAGGTGGGTCAGTCTGTAAGCATTTATAACTGATTGCTTTTTTAATGCAGCTACAGCCAATATTTCCAGGAGTATCTATCATTTCCTGATATTCCCCCTAGCAGATGGAAATGATTATATGCATGTCGATGGGATCTGTTGGCCAAGAATATTCTGCATAATTCTCCAAACTTTTGACAGCTCCAAAAAAATGTCGCCATCATTCTCTCAATTTCCCCAACATGTATGGTATATCAATTTTAGATCATTTTCATTTTAAGAAATGAAAAAACAAATAAGATTCTTCGAACAGAACTCACACCAATACACAATGGAAGAATAATTTAAAAAGGTTCACACATGTTCCGCCATTGTGGACTGATTAGTTTATCATTTAATTCTTCCATCTCTCCTTGATACAGGCCGTGACACTTCCCTACTCTTTGAAATTCCCTGGTTAAGTTTTAAATAATGATATACAACTACCAGCCTTTACCATTAATTTTATCACTTTTATCAGATCAAATCTTTTCAGATCATTTTTTAAAATGTATTTATTTACACATACACCTTCATTTAGAAAGTTGTCCCCCACCCATTTCCCCTTTGCTTTGCAAAATATTTCTCTCCATTTTTACAGTAAAATGTGATACCTTTATCAGAAATTGTTTCTTATAGCATGATACCCTTGCATTCTCTTCTTCCATTTTGCTTCATATTTACTGTCACAACATAGAATTGTAGATTTTAATTAGGCAGAATGGTAATCCATAAATTAGGGAGAGACATACCACCTCTCTTTTTGCTGATAATATTACTATATTTAATCATTGGCTTCCATTCATTCGAACAAAACTGAGATTTGATTTTCCTATTCGTGAAATGGGAACTTGGGGACTAACTGGTTGTAACATAACAGTTACAGTCTAGGTAAGAGACATATTTTTATGATAATTCTTGCACTAAAATTCAGTGTGGGTGTTGACCACTTAGAAAAATTCTCATTTTTTTCCTTATTTTTATAGTTTTTCTTTACATACATGTCACAACAACAATGGGATAACCAAACTCCCAGGCATTTGGTTGCTTTTTAACCCCAGCCAATGTAGATTCTCCGATTAAGTTGAGGCAATGGCTTTTAATGTTATTAACTGTGCTTTTTTAAAATGTTTAGCTTATATCCTGAATAAGTGCCAAATTTGTAAATATCTAAAATGGTAGGAAGGAAGACATCTCAAAGACTCACTCACACACAATTAATTAACATTGTGTTTAACTTGTGTAGAAAGGCAAAATACCCC
This sequence comes from Chaunax sp. Z400, assembly GCA_037577475.1. Lineage (NCBI taxonomy): Eukaryota > Metazoa > Chordata > Actinopteri > Lophiiformes > Chaunacidae > Chaunax > Chaunax sp. Z400. The sequence goes on from CM075188.1 coordinate 12,282,465, forward strand.
CCAAACAAAAACAAAGCAAAAGGCAAGTAAAAAAGCTTACGTACATTATGATGCTAGTTTGCGTGTGACGAGTAAATGAGTTTGCACAGGCTCAAATCAGTGACTCGCTGACTGTATTTGAAAACAAATGGCTTACAGTAATGACTGCAGAAATTCTTTGACAAAAACAGAAGAAGAGAAGAAGAAGCAGTCCAGCTTTAGTCATGTTTGTATTTTGAGGATATGGCTTTTCTCAGAAAAGTGAAGCAACTCACCGGCACATGACAATAGGATTGGTTGACTTTCACAGCAATATTGGGAGGATACTGGTCCTCCTGAACACCAATTGAGTCCGTGTAACAGATTCTGCAACAGAGAGTTATACACAAGAGAGAAAGGTTAGCATCATAAGAATTTCTAACCATTCAGCACAACAGAATGTGTATCTGTCAAGTCTTTGATTATTTCAGAAAAGACAGTACATACAAATGAATGAAATACTACATATACTGCTTAAAGTCTATTATGGGGCAGATTTGCAAATGCATGGTAAAACTATTTTCATTTTTCCCGCAGATCATTCCAGGCAAAAGAATTGAGAAAAATATATTAAGTCTCCACTGGATTTAGGAACTTACCTAAGAACCACTTGGATTGACCTAATTCCTGGACGAAGTTCACTAAGAATGTAAAAGGTCACAAATCAAAATGAACATTAGTTACAGACTTTGAATATCAAGCTAATGTTAACAGTGCAATTATGGGAGAAACCTTTCGTTTTCTGACCTTGCGTTTCTGATCTGGTCTGCTTGGTTCGGTGTTAACTCAAATATGCATTGACTGTCCTGCAGTTTCTCATTTGTGTGGGCAACTGTAAATATGTGTAGAGGAAAGCCATGATAAAAACAGCACAATATGTGGTCGAATCATTTAGTGAAATACATAATATTTTTATGAAACAAGTGGTTTAAATACATCAAAGTACACACTCACTTAGCTCTGTTGGTGGCAACAATGTTTCCAAAGTTTGGTAAAAGGGAAGTGGCACCAACTTGACCTCTGGAGCAGGTGTGGGGATCTGTTTGGAAATGCCATTGAGGTAGTCTGCGCCCTGAGAGGTGGCAGTGGGGGAGGAGCTGAGGGATGAGTAAGCAACTGAGATGCCCTCTGGACGCCGTGCTGCAAGCCAGCCAGGGGTTTTGGGGAAGCGCGACTCATAGAGCTGTCTGACGTTCTTTAGAAGCTCTGGGCTGTATTCAGTCTGCACTAGCCTCAGCGCACGCCCCACCAGGTCCTGTTTCAGTCCACTTTTGCTGCGACCCATTGAGGCCAGCAGTGTCTGCAGGTCTGAGACCCGGAAACTTTTGACCATGTTCTAGAAGGAGGACAAGACAAAAACATGAAAAACAACACAGAATAATGATGTCTATAAACAGAGAAAGTCCCAGTTTAAGGTGCATTGATACTTGATTGAAATGCAAAGACATGTTCTACCACATTGATAATGGCTTTGGTTTTCATCCCCTATTCTGACTTAAAGCACTTCACAACTTAAAATAAATGTTTGGTTTTTTTACTTTCCTAAACTGTTGAAGCTACTTTAAAAGCCATTCACACAGATTTACTACTGCATCATCAGCTGTGAGGAAAAAAAAATCACTGTCTACCTGTGTGATCCAAGTTGGAAAATATAGTTCAGTACATTATAGTCGGTGAATTTAACTAGAAAATGTATCAAGTTCTTAAATTAGCTCTATCTGATAAGAAGAAACAAAAAATGTCAAAATGAATCCAGTGATTCAATTATGGCAATCCTTGCATTAACACACCAACTCAGTTTGCCTGTGACAGGCTTCACACAGTTATCTTCAATTTTTATGAAGCATTTAGCATTACATAGCAGTGCCTTTAAACTACAGAGGCTTGAACCTTGAAATTAGTCTGTTATGGTAAGAAGTCACACTGCTCTTGATTCTTTAATTATGGGCTATTCATTTTCATCATCACATTCTTAAATTAACTGTGATAATATAAAGCAAATTTTAGAAACCTGAATCTGCAGTAGCAGTTAAAATATATGAATATGTTGATTGCACCAGTGCCTTTCATTGTACTACATAAACACTTTGGCTTGTGTTTAATTCAAGGTTTTAAAGATCATCCAAGGACGGAACCCAAAAAGTTTAAAAACAATCCTAAACGAGAGGCATCAGGACATGGCATACAACCCCCAGCCCCTGCAAATTCGTAAAAGGAACAGTAGTAGTAGCGAAAGAAAACCTAATTAAATCTAAAGTAGAAACTGATTTTCAATTTTTAGAAATTTCAAAATGTGAAAAGGCAGCTCTTTAGTACATGGGTGAGGTGTGCTCAGGTTTTTTAAAAAAAAGAAAAAGAAAAAGATTTTTTGAGATATGATCCAGAAGACTAAGTTTCGTTAAAATATATTGAATACTGCTCCAGAAATTAAAGGACTACGGCTGGTTGAAGAGACATGCTGACTGCTATATTCTCCACTTAAGATGGTGGGGGGATAAAAATGTGTAACTTTTAGTTCAGACCTTTATTTGGACAGAAACCAGTATAGCTGGCCTTATGCAATGTTTCCATGTGTACCAAAATTTCCCATTAGACACAATACACCTTAAATGTAAACTTAAGAAATTTCTGCAAAATGCACCTTAATTTCAACGTGTCTGTCCCATTACTGAAGCTCACCATGTTTACGAATCAATTTCCAAAGATTCACTGTTAAAAGTCATGTCATATGAACTCATTGAACTGAAAATAAATCATATCAAGCACATTCGTTAAGCTTAGAAATACACGGTATGAAAGTTAAGTTAGCGCAATTTGAGGTTTAGTGTCACACTAATCTAAATATGTGAATAATGGGTTCACATCTAGATGAGCTGCGCTTTATTTGTAAACAGTACCTATAGAGTATTGTACAGTCGGTGACCACACGAAGAGACACATGTCAAAAGATCCAGCCTGCGGGTAAGCACTGGATAGGCGTTTTAGGCTAATTTAGCAGGATTGCTAACAGGTTAAGATCTCTATTTAACGAGCAGCAGCAACACAGAGTCTGCAAACTAGAGTATCTGTAAAGTAACTAATGTCAAAGCACAGAATGTTGTTGGACTCGTCTAGTATGCTTTAGCTTTGTCTGACATTGTTGGGTTGGACATCAGTACCATAAATGCATAATGTCAACATGACATTTTCTCAATAGCGCGGCTCTTAATGGGGTTCGGATGGGCAAAAATGCAGCCTTTAGGTCAGCAACATTGCAGTTTCTTTAGCCTCATCTAAATAACATCGATGATGCCTGTGCTAACCGGCTGGCTAGCTTCTCTACAGACTGGGCTGTCGGTATTCAATCATGGCAAATGGACATTTTGACAGGTGCACAGTTCCATAAACTACACGGCCAACTACAGGCAAATAGAATTATAAGTCCAATAACATCAAAACGTTACACACCGGAAATATGTTATTTATAAACCCCAAAGTGTTTTATGTTCACATCATATGTATTCGGTATCTTCCCTTAGAGCCAGCGTGATGCTAGCTAAACCATCGCACTTGCTTAGTTAACATTGCCTAGCGGGCTAGCTTCATTAGCTGCATAAGCTAGTTCGTCTCGTAGTGAATTTAATACACCCCATTTGGAAGAATGTAAACTCTTTACTATGTTCACACAAAGCCCCCAAGTCCCCCACGACCGTGCCCAGTTTTAAGTCCAAATCCCAGGCCCGTCTCCCACCAAACGAAAGCAAGCCAAGCTCTACTTGCCATCGCTTCCACCAGTTCGGCCGCCATCTTCGTACAGCAGTACCGCGAGAGTCAGAGACGACTACTAGTCTTTCACCAATGAAACGCATAGCCTGCTTTGATAGACGGGTACCCTCGGCTAATAAAAACGCTGTATTAACCATGGCCATAAACACTACATATCAAATGGGCGGGACCTTCATAGTTAAAGTTACAGTGCAACTTTTTTTAAATACTAAGAGACAGGTCTCATTTCCAAAATAGGCCTCATTGTTCATAAATGATACCACGTGTGACAGTATTTTGATACCCATGATGTTTCTGTTTTATAGTATTGAGGTATTTTGAATGTGCGCCTTAAAAACTGTTTAAATCAAACGTGTATGTAAAGTATGGTGGGTCAATTGGACCAAGTCGCATGGGCTGTTCAATTCCAATCCGAGGAAAATATTCCGTTTCACGTTATTCACCCAGCCGTGAGACGTAGAGATAATGCTTTGTCGAAGGTATTTTCCTTATTGAATTAAAATGAGCGATTGACGAAATGCACATACATGCCAAGAACAGAACAGTCATATCCTATTCAAAACACAAATCTCATGTTATGTCACATTAAGTGAATAAGTGAAATAAGTTTCCTAAGGACACATCACCCTGTGGTGATCCAGCCCTGCTTTTACAAATGCTTCTCTTACATGACTAATAATATATGGAATACAAAAATCAACTGAAGGAATTGCAGTATCATGTAATAATAATAAGATGTTTTGGTCTGGCATAACATGAATGTGGAATGTCAATAAAACAAAGCTATATATTGAAAAGAACAGCTGTAGCTGCTACTCTGCTGCTTAATAGAAAATTTTTATCTGTAATTAATGAATTAAATAGTGTTCACATACTACAGCTTTGTATGTCATGTACAATAGAGGTTTTTTTTATTGTTACAGTTTCATTATTGGTTCATACTTGCTTAATTGATAGAACATAAGCCTGTATTTAAATTAATACAGCTAATGACAATACAAGAGCTTGTTGTTATACAGGCAATATAGTACCCTCCTCAGTGTATGTGTAACATGTTCTTTTATTTAAACTGAGTTGCTTGACCTGACTGTCATTTAATTCATTCTCTAGCTAAAACTGATAGAACAAAGCACAAACCAGATCTCTCCAGATACTAAATTACCTTTACATAGATATTAATATAAATGTTACATTACTATGGCTGTATGTGTGTGTGTGTGTGTATTAAAACTGTTTCAGATCCCAGAGACTTTAAAGTCATGAAACATGGAAATAAGGGATCTTGATAATTTTCCATTTAATTTAACAACTGTGAAAATGGTTTCTTGGATTTGTCATACTCATAAAGTGTGACTCAAGTACACTGAAGTGTTATAAGGAGATACAGAATACATTTGCAATGTAATGTGTGCAAATTGTTTTATATGACTCTGATTTTACTTCTGTCAACAATTAGATGTGAATTTTGGGCATGTGTGGATTCACATGATTAAATAACACATTAAGATGGATTAAGTGGTTTAGTAAAGATCATAAAAGCACTTAAAAAACGTAAAGGCATTTGGCTTGTCTTCATTGTAAGATTCACTTCTCAGTACAAACTTTAATTATTCAAATGTTATTTGTATCAACTCTAAAGATAAAATCCACAATTTATGTCAACATGTACATGTATAATTAACATGAATCCCATATCTGAGCCATCTATCGTAACTTAAACATTAAAGGCTACTGTATTTTAACTAAAATCATAGGGGGAAAAAACAGTTACCTCATTGTTGACATTAAAAAAATCATAATCAAAGTACAAAATAATTTAGAAGTAACGTTTAATCAGTGATAAATCAATAGAGGAGTCATGTACACCTTTAGAGAACACTACACAACTACCTTATAAAAAAATTAATTAATCATCAGCCAGTAAAATGTTCACTAAACAGTTCAGAAAATAATATAATACAACACAGTGTAGTAATGTAAAGGCATTTCACTTTTGACCTCTGAGATGGATCTTAAATGATCATCTAAGATTATAATTGTTGAACCCTGTCACAAGCATAAAAACTGTATCACTTATATTTGCATTCTGTTTTGTATAAGAAATGCTTTTCCTGTGGCTATTAACACAGAAATCTCTTTATTATAGTTGATGAGAGTTGAAAAAAAACCTCACAGGGGACACAAATTAAAAAGTTAACAACAAGGGAATGAATTAATTATATTTTCAGTCATATGCTTTACTGTTCTGTTATTTTGTGACTATCAATACATTCATGCTCTTAACAAAGGAGACTCAACTGAATGTATTTTGTCTCCAAAACATTGAACACGATCCATTAATTACTGCTCTTTGGTAATCGAAGTAATTCCTCACACAGCATCCACAAGGAGAAACCCACATGAACAGGATAACACTGGTATCTAAAAGGACTTTGATTCTTCAACATCATCCACTACACAACATGTCTTACTAAATCTTGAGTGTTTAATCTCCCGTAATTACAAAGATTTGCTTGGGTTAATAAAAATAATCCGACTCAATTGAGACCCCCTACCTAGACCTCCCCTGTGCCTTCTTTGCCCCTTTCTGTGAGGGATAAATTCACAGTCATATAAATACAGTCACCTTCACAATCGTGAAGCACAACTCTTTGATTCAGGAGCAAAAGGCTGCTAGATACTGAGAAAGTATTTTTGATCTTCAGGACCATCAGAGAGATGGAGATATTTAATTAATATTAGTTGCTAAACAAAGTATCCGTATTTAGTCTTAAAGACTGACGTCATTTAAACAGGCCGAGACTGTGTCACTCGTGAGCGCATCAAGGTTAACAACAGTTGAGAGGCTCATCTTTATCTGTGATCTTGTCAACAGTAAGACTTCGACAGAAGAAGCGAGGGGCACTGAAGCGTTCAGTTTATGAAGGGTCTTGCACTTTAAAAAGAAATCAGCCATGCTGTGAAATTCAGACAAATTTTTTTGAAAAGACTCTTGAAGACACGTAATTTATCAGCTGAAAATTTTTCAACAACTTGTTTGGAACTAATAAAACCTCTGTAATGAGTCTGAGATATCTTAATTCAGAGATGACAATGGAGGACAGAAGCAGCTGCACCAGTGGGAGAGAAAGACTTGGACTGAGCTTCACTATTGACTACCTTCTGTTCAATAAAGGAGTCAAAGGTTCTAAAGAAGAAGCGACAGGAAGTCGTGCAGCAGAGCAGACAGTGAACAAAGTGCTAAATCATCAGAATCCTAAACACAAAGAGGTGGGGATTGGCTCTGAGATACAGGAGACATGGATACAGAGGTCAGAGGTAGAGACTGAAGAGAGGAAAGTCAAAGAAAAGGAGGAGGATGAAGTGCAACAAGAGAAGGGGGAGGAGGAAGTGACGACCACCACATCTACCATCAGCAGTCCAGAGAAGTCTGTGGACAAACCCAACCAGTCGTACATCGCACTCATTTCCAAGGCCATCCTGGCATCAGAGCAGAAGAAACTGCTGCTATGTGACATCTACCAGTGGATCATGCACCACTACCCGTACTTCAAGAGTAAGGTATGTTCATGTTTCCTTGTGTTATGCTATGTACCTGGAAGACAGAGGGCACAATACAGTATATTGCACTGTGAGAAAACAACAGTTGTAGGTGTGGAGGAATGCATAATGTCAAACTGGGTGATAATGAATAATGAAGTAAATACACACTATCTCTGTCTGTGACATTATTTTCAAATGAATCTTGCAGTATAGCTTTGTGAACTTGTCACAATAGTGGTTAAGCAATCAAGAGACAGTTAACGAGACACCACGTTTGCCCAAAGTCTTTGGCGTGTGTCGTTCAGTCACAAATTAAGTGATCTGCTTGGCATAGGTAATCTGTCTGAGTGGTTAGGCAGTTAGGTGCTCACAGGGACACTAGATGATCTTCTTGTTGGCAAATTCACAAATAAAGTAATCCTGTTGCTAGGTTGCAAACTGCCTCTGCCTTAATCAGGTGCAACAACAGATTGGACCTGGCCTAATCGTCACAACATGCTAAAAAGGTAACTCAAGGTGTTGTGTCTTACTGTGATCATATACGGTCTTGACACTTCCTGCCAACAGCAGGACAAGGTGACATCCTGAGGAGGATCAGCACCTAACAGCCACCTATTTAATTTTTAGCCCTTAACTTAGTTCTAAGGTTTTAACCATCTTCTTTTCTTCACTTGCTTTTACAGGACAAAAATTGGAGGAACAGTGTGCGCCACAACTTGTCCCTGAATGATTGCTTCATCAAAGCAGGCCGCAGTGAGAATGGTAAAGGCCATTTCTGGGCAATTCACCCGTCAAACTACAAGGACTTTTCTAACGGGGACTACCATTTCCGGAGGGCGCGGCGTAGGGTACGCAGGGTGGCAGGACAGATACCCCTTTCCACCCTGAGCTCCCCATACCACCCTACCCTTGCCCAGCACCACAGATCAGCCTGTTGGTGCTGTCCTGAATTCCAAGCACTGCCTCTGTCCTGCTTTGCACCCAGACTCTACTGGCCGTGGTCCAGTGTGCCACCACAAGTGGGGCTCCATCTCGGCCTGCGTGCCTTTGTACCTTGAGAGTGAATAGCTTGTATTTTTTAGGCATACTATATATTTGTGACTTAATATGTCATTAGGTGATGTTGCAATGTAAGTGCACTTGTGGATAATATTACATTTTATTCTGCAAAGTAAAGGCAAAGCAATTTTAGGATGTTCAATGATTAAATAAAATGTAAGAGTATTATCAAGCTGCACATCTTTCATTTGTATTTGCAATGTTTTTAGAATAACAAAAACACAATATTATCTTGTAATCTCATTAAATCTTATTGAATTCAACACCTTGCAATGTTTTTAATAAGATGCCTCAGTTGTTTCATGCATGTCTGTGTGTGTGCACTTGCTTCTGTGTGCAGATAGTGCTAAAAGTGAGCCCAATGCTAAAATACCCCCTGGTGTTAGATGCTAATTAGTCAAATTTGTCAGGATGCAAAATCTTCTACCATAAGAGACTAAAATCGAGCTTTCCAAAGCCGACTCCCAAGGACATGAGGCTTGATAATCTGAGCAATCCCAAATAGTTTCAAGAGATGGGAAGCTTATCACACACTGTAATCTGTAATCGCTGCTGCAGAAAGAGGGGGACCATGAGAAGTTAAGGATGGAGGAAGCAGATAAAAGGAAGGGAAAGAGAGAGAGAGGTGGAATGGAAGAAGAACAAGAATCAGTCAGTGCAAAATCCATACAACAACTGAACTAATGAATGATAAAGATAATGTGAAGGCAAAAGTCACTGTCAAAATGAATACAATATATATCTAATTATAAAGATCTCTGTGATTTTTTCAAATGACAAAATCCATCATAAAGAGACTCCATAAAAATGATCTCCAAAGCAGGAATAATTCAGTTATAAGATGACATCAAAATATTGCCATGATAAGAATCAAGTCAATTTTTACCTGTCTGACTCACATCAATAGTGACATTCCTCTCTGACTTGCAAAGGTTGCCATTTACATCCACAGTGCTCCAGCCTAAGAGGATTAGGTCATACATTGACTTTCTGAAGTTTGTTTGTCTCAGCTCATGTGGGCTTCTTATTTGCAAATTATTGAATATTTGAATAAGACAATATTTGACATCAAATTAGATTCTAAACAGACAATAATATGTCAGAGGGATAAAGCTTAAGAGGTAGAGAGCATGGGCTATTTACCCCAGCTACTTTCTGGCAATGCTCATTAGAACAATGACAAATCCATCTAATTAATTTTTGCTCACCAAATCTTCCTATTCAATGCCAGCAGCTAATTGGAGGCCTAATTTGTTTAATTCCCATGAATTCCTCTCTGCATCAAATCCCCTTCAATTCACCAGCTTTAAGGCTTTAATTTGGTTGCAGTACACACACACACACACACACACACACACACAAAACAAATTGAAAAGCAGGATTTTACATTTCAAACACATATAACTCAAAAACTCTTGCAAAAACAAGGTTTGTACATGCAGTTGTTCAAATAACAAAACTGTTCGTATGAAGCTTATGAACTAATGATGTTGATGATGATGAAGATAATTTTTCTGTAGAAATTTGAGATAATGTATCAGTAAATTAAATAAACAATTTTTTGAATCATACACACACAAAAACGTGAAAATACTGTAAACATCATCAGTAATTTTCAACATACAAAATCAGAATTAACTACCTCTCTAGAAGAATGAGATTGAGGTCATGAGCTCTGTGTGTGGTATTGTGTATGTTCATATGTGCATGTCATTTTGTTAATCTAATGAGATGGGCGGAAGGGTGCGGGGGGCCGTAGATTAAGGCACAAAGATTTGTTCGTGATTAGCAGAGAGTGAGGTAAGAAGATCAGTCCTGCTGAGATGGCGATGAAACATTATGGCCGTGTTTTAATACAGTACATTGAAAGCAGCATTCCAAAGCTGATTCGCATAAGCTTACATATATCTCATTGGTTTGACTATAGACTGAACATACAGGGTTCACACAACATAGAATGAAGCTTGAATATGTGTGGTGAAGAATCAAAGACATGCAGGAAAAAATTAAAGGTTGTTGTGGTTTTCATTATGCAACTTATATTGTGTGTACTATTTGTAATGTATTACCAGCACTGTGGAAATTATTTAACCCAACACCTTTTAAAATAAAATCAATTAAGTAACATACTGTAATAATATAATTTATAGCATATCTTTTGTTTTCACTCAGGGACACTTGAAAAATATGTCCTTTTAGTTTTCATTTTAATTTATAGCCTCAATTACCTGATATATATAGTCAACCTGAATACTTGAAGAACTGCATTTGAGAAGAATTTAAATAAATGTTTAATTGTCTTTGATTGATTTGACAGTTTTTTTGTGTGGTCTTAATATTAAAATAAGTTGAATTGAATAACTAAATGTTTTGAACCCCACAATCCTTTAAGACAGTTGCTGTCTAAAAGCTGTTCTTTAGACCAAAGAACAGTCAGAGTTGCAAAGCTTTAAAATTATAAATCATGTTTGAATATAGTCAGTTCTTAAGACTTACTGGACCTACTGTTCAACTGTTTTTTAAAACTCAGAAAGGGTTCAGGACAACCCCTGGTTTGATTTTTGGTTGTGGTCCTGCACCAATAAGTGTCTATGCCATTCTTTCCTTTTTACTTATGAATGCTGCACTATTTTACTTATAAATACTAAATATAAAGAGAAACACATCTGTCCTGTATTCTGTGAATGATTATTAAAATAGCTTTGTAATAAAACAAAACAAAACATGTAGACCCAGAGGATGAAGGAAAAGACATCCAATTATACACGAAGTAGACAATCTGAAATGTAAATAATGGACAAACAAATTTGTTTGGTCTATTTTTTTATTTTTTTTTACGCAATTTTTTTCATCATTGTGCCACATGCAACTGTGCTCTAAAAAGACCCAAAGCCTGGAGAAGTCTAAATTGCAAGTCTATTAGAGAGCATGATTGCTTAGAAGTAAGTAGTATTTAAGGCTTAGGAAGCGCTATAGTTGGACCAAAACCAGCTGCTATTTTCTGGTTGTGTCCTACTATGAACAATGGCCCGGCGTTACCTCCTCTTCAAAGGCTCCATAATAGTCAATCGATCAGAATGCGAGGCGCTATTCTGCAGATTACTGTTAACAATAATTTGCCTCCTAGTGCACCGTTGCCATCTTTGAAGCAATGTTTTATTGCCTTTTTTTTCCATCTGCATCTGTCATCCCCGAGGTCCACTGTTTGATCTCACCCCACCAGTGTCTGCCTCCCCGGGGTCGCGTTGACCTGTTGATTGGCAGCTGTGATCAGACATATGGTGGGACGAGGCATCGACCGGAGCTCCCCGGAGACAAAAACAGACTAGTGGGTTTTTCCCCCTGTTTGGCCGCGCCGAGGAGCCGAGCAGGAGCACTAAGGATGAAGTCTGATCCGACCACTAGATGACGCAAGGTGCAAGCGAATATATCAAGCACTGTTTTTGATCATTTAATGTAAGTGGATATGACAAAGTTTTCTTCTATTCTGTCTTCTTTTATTCAGCCCTGCGTCATATTACGACCTGGCAGTTAAGCGTTGCCTTATTTATCCTTAATTATATTAGTCTATTTTTGAATATCTATAGCTATAAATATTTTTCTCACTGTTGGTATTCTGTGATATTTCTACTCTTTTCCGTTCTAGTGACACTTTTACCCTTAGAGTGAAACAAAATGGATGCGTTGTGCAGCCACATCTTCAGATAAATATGGCCTCTTGCAGGATATCACTCACCTATGGGGGAGACCAGTTTGAGGTAGTTTGACTCCCAGTAGAAAAAAAACACAAATGTGATGCTCAGGATGATATGTGTTTGTGTTTGTAAGTGTGTGTTTGTGTAATTCTGTGTGTATGATTTCAGCATACAGAACACAAAACACCCCCATCTCTCCTCCTATAGTGAGCAGAGCGTTGCCATGGCAATGCATCCCTGGCTGGGGTCTTGCAGTGATCCACACCGACCCTGGTAGGTGACCTCTGACTTTTAGGCCATGACCAGGGTCAGAAGGTCAGCAGTGACCGGAGGGCAACAAGAGCACTTCCATGATTGGCACTCTGACATGCGCACTGCCCCCTGCATCTGCAGCACTCATCTCCCTCCCAGTTTTGCACCTCTCATTTGCATTTGTTACCGAGCATCATTGTGGTGTTTTGCATTGCACCTTACCAGGTAGCCATGCTCACAGCAAGCCAAGGCTCAATGTTTGTAGAATTTGCATTCAATACTGCTGCACGTTCTAGGTTTCTCTACTTCAGTTTTGTGTAAGTGATGGTAAAATGCGATCTCAAGCAGGCTAATGTCCTGTATCATGACAGTTATGATAGCAGTAATGATCATCAATATTCCCTTGGCCCTTGCAATACACTGTATGTGAGGATATTTATAGTTCTTCATATAATCATATGTGTATGTGGGTGCATGTTTGTTCATTTCTGGGAGAGGGGGAGGGATGCACCACAGTGTGGTTCTTCTCATGGGGAATAATTACACAAACTTAGGTACTAAAAGTCATGTGACCTTAGCCTTCTGCACCCAAATAATTTATCCCCCTGGCTGATAGCTTGTCAATATCAATTTATTAATTCAACAGTTCTGGACTAATAAAAGGTAGTGTGCACAGTTAGCCCAGTAAAAATGGGGAATAAGGATGAATTTTACAGTGCACTGGTGTGAGGGAAGGGAAAATGGAGAGACTGGAGGACAAATCTAGGGGGAGAAACAGCACAGGAATGATCAATGGCAACATAAAGGAGAGAGATGCATATTTGCCGTGCAAAATGGAACACCATCACTCATATTCCAAGACTATTGAATGAAAGTTAGGAAAATTAATACACTTATTATCACCATATTAAAAATTAAGATTGAAGACAGCATACTCATTGTATTGATGTTCAAATGTCTCCAATATATTGATCAGCACAACCCAGTTTTTCCACTAAGTTCTTTTGGGTGAGCCTTTGCAACAGTCTTAGATGAAAAAATATGTTTTACACGAAGAGCTTCTGAAAAATTCAATTAGCAACACAAAGAAAATCCTTTTTCTCTCACTACATAAGCTGAGAACCCTTCAAGGCGTTATTTAAGATGATAGTTTCCTGGAAGATGCGTCCTCCAAAACAAAGATAATCCCGATAAACACATGTTTGTGACCTCTTGCATGTGACCTGTCTTGACCTCCCAGCACTTCCTTTGCATCCTGATTTTTTTAAAAGGGTAATGAATATACATCTGGCATAAAGCAGAACACATATATCATCTGTTGTCCACCGCAAAACAGCCAACCTGGAAGCTAACCTATTCCCAGAGCCATTACATAATATCCCTGAAGGAGGCTAAAAGGTATTTTAACAAGACCCACTGCTCTATGACCTTTGACCTCTTCTCAGCTGACCCTGGGCTCCTGACCCCACTTACACAAGCTAGTGACAGTGGTGGACACAGATCCTGTACATTTCCTGGTGTGAAATTACAAAGATGGAGAGATTAATTTGAATTGATGCATGTGAGGATTCAGTATTTTCTGTAAAGACAGGTTTGTTCAGTTTGTTGATCTATCACACTCTCTTCTTGCTCTTTCATCCATCCAGAAATGCCAAGGATAGAAACCAAACAACCACTAAATCCACTTACATCTTTTTCCTCAGTATGTCAGTGCATTATATAATCCTTTCTTCTCTGCAGGCTCCGAGGCTCCCCTAACACCGACAATCACTGTAGTGGATTCTCCTCGGGTCTTTGGAGAGCTGCGGGGTAGCGAGTGTCAATAGAAGTGGAGTGTGTGAGTGTGAGAGATGATAGACTGAGGTTAAGAGGTGTCAACACAGAAAGAGAGAGGGCTCGAGGACTCTTCACCGGAGCCAACCTGACACTCTGACACTCTCCTCAACCTCTTCTCTGATTAACCACTCTAAAGAGACACGGATGCTTCACGCAGAAACATACATGCAGACTGACACACACTTCTGTGTGAGGTTACATTTCATCTGTGTGTGTCAGACACACATCCACTCTGAGGTGTGGAAACCCGGAGATGTGTTGTTCACAGGCACAGAAACCCTCTGAAAGGTTCTGGCAGTCATGAATGGATTTGTTACACCTCTGATGTGGTGTCTATATCCAGCCAAGTGTAAGATTCAACATTGCCATCCCACAGGGCTTCGAATCTGTCAGGGGCTGTAATACAACATACATATGACAGAACACACACTGGCATACATTGTCATGCACACACACTAAAACACTGCCTCAGTGAGGCTTTCTCTTTCTATATGACCATCGGGCCGGGACACATCATCCTTGATTATGTTGTGTACATTAGAGTTTTGTGATTTCTTCTAGTTGTTAGTTTTTCTTCCTTTAGAGCCTCACACATCTTCCTGATTGACTTTGGGCTTTAGAAGACACATTTTTTCAAATGTGTACATTTTCTACAACAATACAAGATTGATACATGGGCATCCTATTGATTCTGAAGTCCTTTGTGGTTTTAATTTGCTATGTGAGCTCTGTTGGCTTTGATTTTACTTAGTCTTATGAGATGTGTTTGGTTGGTTTAGGGGAGCTTTAAAGGGTTGGTTCATATTTAAAAAAAAAAAAAGATTTCCTACTCAGCACAACTGGGATCGAGCTGTGCTTTCATTTTAAGATATTCACCTCTGATAATTTGACTGCTCAAATACATGAGGGTGTGAATGAAATTAAGTTTGTGGTGTTGACTGCATGGGAAAATTACAATTCTCAAGAATCTAAATGAAAAATCAATGTTTAATACAGTAATTTGGCAGACTCTTTTATAGAAAGTGACTTACGGTCAGTGAGGAATTTGGTGCCCATGGAGGTGTGCCTTGTAGCAGCTGGGAAGAGAAACACAACATCTTTAAGTAATGCCAGCTAATGCTTGGTTTTGCATGGATGGCTCTTTGAACTGCACTGAGGTTGAAACCAATCAGACAACCTTTCCCCTCATGCCAGGAGTTGAATCTGGGCCACGAGGGTGAAAACACAGCTACATGGGAATGATTGAAAAGAACACAGGTTTAGAGGGATGATTCCTTTGACAGTGAGCAGCAGATATCTCCACAGCTACATAAGACCACAGTGTAGTAAGAAAAGATGCTTTTATTGATGTAACCACCACTTTAATATACAATATGCTACCTACAGACTTTCTATATTTTATGGCTATAATATTGTATGTGAAAGTCTTACCAGGCTGTGCGTTTACTATAATGGATGTGCATTGTACATTTTGATGGAAGTGAACAACTGTTGTGTTGTGTTGGTTTTGTCTTGACTTTGTTTGGTTTTGCAAATTGATTTTGTTTGTGTTTTATTATTTAGGGGAAGGAATGTTCCAAATATATGCTGGATACTTCCTCCGAACACTTTTTACTACATTACTACTAACTGCCTTAGAATGTGGTTTTAGAATTTATTGTGCATAACTCAAAACCTGTTTAGAGTTTGTGTAATTTGTAGTATGGTATGGCTAATATGGCTTTGGGCCACATAAACACTTTAAAAAACTAATTGGGAATATATTTCCTTGTATTACTCCTTTGCTTCTACATACTGGTCATATGAATATTACAAAGACATTACAAAGACTAATGTGATTACATTTGGTGCAGCCAGACTCACTCCTTCTGTTTTTTTTGAATTTCTATTCCTCTTATTGTTTAACATTATGCCAAGCAGCTAAAGAGATCCCTGCGACGTTGTCTCCCCTTTCCATCATGCTTTAGCATAAAGCAAATGGCAGTTCTCAACTGACCAGACAAAACTGTTCAGAAATAGAGATATACTACACATACTGTGTAGGCTATGGATTGCAGAATGTGAAAACACTGCATGAGTCAATATCTAAATGAAGAAAGATGCTGATGGGAGCATAGGTGTATGACTCATATCTGTAAGAGTTGACATGCTGGCAGGCAGGTTCATGAATCTTAATAATCAGAGATGAGAAGCAAGTAAGCTGAATGGTATTTACCAATGACGTGAAGTTTTTATACCAATAGTCCAGCTGACAGCGATGGAGATAAGACCCAACCAACTGGTGTCAAACCACTGCTTTTCTCTCCCATCCCCTTTGTTTCCTCCTCAAACCCTGTGAGGTAGAAAATAGGCAGAAATGAGAGGTGAGGTCGGAAGGAGATAAGCTGAGGTGGAGATAGAGACAGGTGAAAGAGGTTAGGGTCATAGCAAATGCTCCTGTCGGCCTTCTCTCTCCAATGTTGTTTTATTAGCCCTGTCAGATTGTAATTTGCCCAACGGTAAACATACAGAACAGGCTTAATTAAGAATTTTTGAACGGGGATACGGTCAAGTCCGGAAACATTAGAGAGATGCAACTGGGTGTCGTAAAGATTGATTGAGACGAGGATGGAAGTACATGGTTAGAAACAGAGGATGGAAGGAGGAGGGGTGGGAGTGGTGTGTATGTTACAACCGAGGGGTATTCTTGTGTTGCTCGGGGAAGTAGGGAGAGATAAGTTTGGAAAGATAGGGACAAACGATTTTTAATGCATTAACAACCAGACTGTGCTGGGCAATAACATGGACAAAATCAGCGCTAAAATGTTTGACATCCTGCTTTGAGATCAATGCGTCCCGGACAGGGCACACAGATGTAGGCCGCATGTGCACCTCGACTACCGGCACAGATAACACACACACACACATATGCACACACCAACCTTAATAGTGCACAGAGCATGTGGGTGGGTGCATGGGTTTACAGCCTTCAATCCTCAGGGCTGTGTGTAGAAAATAAAAAACAATACCAGTATATCCATAACAATATCCGCAGGTAAAAGCATCTTTAAATCAAAACAGGGAGGGAGCATCTGGAGTTGATTGTTGAGAGCTGTGCAGACTATGTAAAAGCCCAGCAAACTAAAAAAGTAATGAGCCTATCCAAGTCTCCCTGTGGACCTTAAGTTTGCATTCAATACATTATTTACAGCTGAATTTTTACTGAGGTATAGGTTCCTCTCAGGGGTGTTTACAGACTAGTGCTCTAACTGCTTTCCATTGCCTGCAGTTGAGTTGAACAATCTTCAGAGGTAATGCTTCTAGCTTGTTTCCCCCTCTTTACAAGCCTGTATACATGATGTGTTTAACATGTATACATTTAAGTAGTGCTGTCAAGATGTTCTTGTGAATCAAAGAAGTATTTTGCAAATAAGAAAAATTATATATATATATAAAATTGATTCTGGTCTCCTATGTAAGGAGGTTACATGAGAGTGAAACATATTTCTAGACATACTGATTAAAAATGTATGTTTTTTTTCTAGTAATTTTTCTTTTACTGCCGTTTTTAATTTTTGCTTCTGGTACAAATTAAGCAACTGTTGACACTGTGTTCCTGGGATATTAAAAAAAAAAAGTCTGAAGACATAGCTGTGAGTGACTTCAAATGATCTAGATTGATGTCTGTTAAGTGAGGAAACAACCTCATGCTATCCCAGAAAAGATGACAAACTTCATTTCCAGCTTGTATTCAGACTGCTGATTAGGAAATTTAAAGGATGACTGCATGTATAGACCTGCAATATGTTTATACACTACAGTAAAAGATGAAATATAGATTAAATAACATATTTCATATTTATCACATGAACAGAAAAGTTATGTGGGAGAAATGTATATTTTTGGATCCTTTCAATGAAATACCTACTGTGTCTAAATTTACCAACTACGATTTTTAAAGTTTTCAAGATTTACATACTGTAGATTACATACTGTACTGTATTGAGCCACTTGAGTGTCTAAAGAGAGAGTGAAGAGGGCTGGTAGAGTCCCATTGCATGGCCCTATACAAGCAGTTCACTCTCCAGCTTAAAGGCTAATTCTTGTTCTCGCTAACCCTCATTGCAGAAAGTGATTTGACTGTGGCTGCAGTCAGGCTTATGTCTGAGGTTTATGTGAGTGCCTTTGAGTTTTTCAGCCAGGATTTTGATATGTCGGTGTCACGCTTGGTATTAAGACAAGGCCAAAATAATCAAATATTGGTAAGAATTCAGAACTGAGGAAGTTCCTTGTAAAATTGATGATCTTGGTAAATAGCTATCTTGAGCAAAGGTATTATGAGGTTAAATGTTATGTCAGATGCAGGTTTCATGTACAAATTATTTGTCTGTTTACCACATTTAAACCATTGTTGTTGTTTTTTATTTGACAGATTTCTTGTAAACCCCTCCCCCCCAGCCAGTATACACACTACTGTAGCCTGAGAAGTCCCTGCTCCCTTTGTAGTTCAGCAGCTCTCGTCCAAAATACTGCAACTTCTGGGATACAGGGAGGTCTCAGCTCTCTGCTCAGCGAGCAAAACAAGCAGAGACTCTTTCTCCCTCTCTTTATGACGCTTTCCCTCTCTCTTTGTCTCTCTTTTCAAATAGACTATTTGTCATGTCTGAAATAGCGCATTTTAAAAATTCAACCTGGAGCCAACCCCCACCCTAACTCCCCTCTATTCTCACTCTCAATTCCCCAGACTCTGGGCAGCTACGATCAATAGCCTATTGATCAACTCTCTCCATTCCCATTACACACCAGTGCCAAAAGAGCCAACCATTTTCCCTGAAAAGCTGATCTGGAACATATTTGCAATGGTGAGGTTTCTCTAATTTCAGAGGGTTATTATGAAGTGTGTACATGTGTGAAGTGCTTTGGTGCGCTATGAAGTTAAGAAGTGAAAGTGTTTGAGAGAGAACCACAGTAAATACGGTCACCTTTTAATTGAAAGGTATTGCAGTGAAATAGAGGTATTGCAGTGAAATAGAGTAAGGTTTTTCACTGAAGTGAAACAGGAAAGGTGAGAACATTTCAACATACGGAGATATTAATCCTTTTTCCAGTTGTTTCTACTTCATTTCTCTCCCCCGCCCTCTGTCTTTCTCCTCTCTCTCTCTCTCCATAGACAATGCTACGGGCAAAATCAATACTGGAAAGAAAAAAAAGAAGGCATATTTTTAGCCTGTTATTATATGAGCTGGATGAGGAAAACAGTGTTTGTGGGAAAGACAGAAATGCCAAGGTGCTGATAAGAGAAAGATGTGGTGTGAGAGATACAAAAGAAGTGAAAGAGTGAGAATGATGGTGGAGGGTTGTATAAGGGAGAGTCTAATGGAGATGGATCCAACGAAGGTGGAGATAAGATGGGGTAACTGTGAGAAAATGGCTGATCTCTTGACCAGGATGTATATCTGTGGAGCTGGCAGGAAGATGGCTGCACTATGGCGTGCTGATGAGGCTTTTGGGGATGTTTAATCTGTGAAATCAAGACCAGATTTATGTTGTCTAAACTCTCATTTTAATGTTATTTTACACCTATGCTGAGTTTTATTAGTATCTGTCTGCTTTTCACATTTGCAAATGAGCACACTCCCTGCACAACAACAAAATAATGTTATTTGACCTTTTTACACAGCTTTGCTCCCCTCTGTGCATGTTTGTCTATGGATTGCTTTATACTTTGGCCACATCACAGCCCTCACTTTCACTTCTGCTGCCAATGGCTTTCTGATGGACTCCCTCTTCCTAACCTCTTTTCAGGCTCACCTCTGCACTGCTGTCAGTCAACCTCCAACGCTCCTCCTATTTGGTAGAGATGCTCTGTTGATCAAATGGCGGGGCAGTCCAATTGGCCTGAGAGCTCAGGGGGGAAGGAAGGAATTGATTTATCTGTGGTATTAGGGGATCAATTAATCCCCATTGTGTGTGCCAGCACAGATAGTTCAATGTGTCTTATTTGGTATGGCTTGTTTCTGCTCGGCCAAGATAAGAGTCTCTCCCATCACTTCGCTCTATGACCAACAAATCAAATCAAATCGAATGGAATGACGGCACGCAGAGGGTTTCCTCCCCAGGTTGTGGCTGGCTGTTCACAATAAGGAACGGCCATCAATATGAAAAGTAGTCTGTGTAGAATAAATGCCACTCATTTTGTCTGTTGCCATGACAATCAAAGGTGAGGATATAAACACACCTCGAGTTGTCTCATGATCACATTTACAAGTGACAAATGACATTTAATTATAACAACACAGAAATACAGTGTGCGTGCTGATGCAGCAGCAATGATTAGATGATAGGTTAAGTCTTTTCTTATATGTGCCCATATGAAATCAATACATTCTGATTTAGGACAGTTAAGAGCTGAAGCTTTGTGATACAGTAGCTTTGGCTAAACTTCCTGATGCATTTCTACACAAAATTAGTATTGCTAATTTTGTACCTCATCACATTACTGTGTTAGAGACTGATTTCAACTCTTTCAACAAATACGGCTAAGAGATTATTTCTTGCAGATAAACTTAATTAAAGGTGAACCTATTTTTCAATCAATTTGACGGGCAAATGTCTGCTTCCAGCTTCCAAAAAAGAGTTTTGCTGCTTTTCTTAATCTATGATTGTAAATTGTAAATTGTAAATTGAAAATTGAAGATCGTTGCTTTTGGGTCTATTGGTCAGACAAACATTGGGCTTAAGATTGGTATTCTTCACTATTATCTGACAATTTATAACTGCAAAATATAAATGAAAGCAGTCCTAAGTTGCATCCCCACATACAACATCTTAATCATGCATGATGCACATAAAGAAATGGCCTTACATGCAGAGAAACTGGGAGAAATGCATGTAAACATACTGTACTGCATATTTCTTAGTGGGAAAGCATTCATAGCCTGTGGAGAAAGGAAGATGGGCCAATGAACTGATACTTGCCGATAGTCTCGCTGAGATGACAGTGAAGAGAAAAGGTAAGAGAGACTAGGATAGAAGTGGTGCTAATTCCTACTTTTCAGTTTAAATAAAGATTGGAGCTGGATAAAAGCCATTAAGGGAGAAATCAGACAGGGCATGCTATGTAGGACAAGAGCTGACTGCAGGGAGGTGAGTGGTGGGATCGATACTCAGTCGATGCGCTCAACACCCAGCTCAACACACACACAGAGGGGCATGTGGTATTGTCGGGCATCTGCATGTTTGTGTGTATGTGTGTGTGTGTGTGTTTCTTTTTGTGTGTGTGCTGCAGTGACTAATTGAGAAAGAGAGGGAGCCCAAAGAGAAAGAGTGCATGCAATATACAATTAACTCTCTTTTGAGTGAGGGAATATTAAGCACAGGCTGCTTGTGTGGACTGTAATTTGTAGTGATAAAAGTATTAAAGTAAAGCACTTGGACAAGGATGGATGGATGGGGGGGCAGCTGCAGAGATGGATATATTCTCAGAGGCACGATACAGTTAACCAAGACAGATGTTTCCAAAGACCATCTTCAGTCTGAACTGGAGCCTCAATACGACTGCAATCACTCTACATTCTGTCCTCCCCTCTTCTCCTCCTCTTCTTCTCCTTCTCTCCCTCTTTATTTTGCCTCCTCCCTTCCCTCTCTCCCCTCTCTCCCCCTGCCTCCCTTCCTCTCTCCCTCACTCTCTGTAGAATTGATCGACTATGTCTCCTCAATCCATCTCTCCCTCTGTCGCTTAGCAACGGGTGCTCTATCGGGTGTGGAGGGTGGGAGTTTCACTAGGGGAGGGGTGGTTGGGTGGGAGGAAGTGGGGTAGGATGGAATGGGGGGGATATGTGTGGGTGATGGTTGGGGGGGTTAAGCAAAAGCCAATTGTACTTGATTCCACATTTATTCTGACTGATCCATGTTTCCCTTTCATACTCTACTACTTTTCTGGTGAGTAAAAAACGATTTACAGGACAACAAAACGTTACAGTCAGAGGGATTTTTCACCATTTATTCCATCTAAAAAAAGTGTAGCATGCCAAAGAATGTTTGATATTGGAGCCAGGATGACTAGTAGTAGGTCACTGGTTCTGTTTTATGTATCTGAATGTTACAAATCTGACTTAGTGGTCCTGCTCTCTCCCTGAAGCTGTGTCACTGTTTCATACAGCGAGCAGTCTCTCTAAAAATACAAAGCACATGAGCCCACACTTTAAATGTATTCACGCCTGCGTTTTTCTGTCTCCACAAAACAGAGAAAAAACAAGAGAGAGAAAAAAACCCTTCTAGGTTATATTAGTTCATAAACACAATATTCATACAGTTTTACCATCTGCAGTTTTACGACACTGTCACTTTGAAAAGGTGTTGTTCGGTCTGTAATAAACACTTTTTTGTGTTACATTAAATCAAAACATTTCACTATAAAATTAATACAAGTGCAAGGTAATATAATAAAAACCTTGGTGGCCATGAGAATTATTGTTATACACATATGTTTGAATAATACTCAAAGAAAAAGAAATTTAAAGTTGTCCATGTACAATTCATTGATTAACATGGGGGAATAAGAATAAGCGTTGTGCAAGAAGCATTGTTCTGTTTTTAAACCTTATCCTTTTGATCTACACTTAATGTCTGATCCCCTTTGAGGAAGATGTGCAGGCTATTCTTTAAGCCTAATAAATCCAGTGTTAGCAGTGCTTAAGAAGGGAAAAAGCTGTGTGGTTTAAAACCAGGAGGGCAGCGGGAGAAGAACTATGAATAATGCTCTTAACCAGCTTGTGAGATAATACATACACATTACAATCTATAATCATTCTAATCTACAATCTATGAAGCATATTACATGTATAGATAGGAGGGCCTCAGCTCAGAGATGGAATCATATACATCCACATAACGTGTGTGTGTGTGTGTGTGTGTGTGTGTGTGTGTGTGTGTGTGTGTGTGTGTGTGCAGAATGCAAAATTTTATATGGTAAAAGATACAATTATATATTTGCATTATTTGTACTGAGAGTTATTTTAATGTGTCACGGCTTTCACAGGCACACAAGACGCACACCCACCCACCCACCCACCCCCCCCCCCCACCCACCCCCCCCCCCCCCCCCCCACACACACACACACACACACTCACACAAACTTAGCCTTTACCTGTAGCCCATGACACTTACACTGTCAGTCAACAACCAAAATTTTAATTGATGGATTGTAAACACATCATAAACCATTAAAAATATATGTATGTATGTATCTATCTATCTATCTATCTATCTGTTTCAATCTTCTAAAGCGAAACATGCATAAAGGCCATTATAAAACTACAATGGGAAATAACAGTAATACAATAGTATGGTATACACACACACACACACACACACACACACACACACACACACACACACACACACATAAAGTTCTCTAAAAGTTTAGTTTGATGTTGTTTATAATTTTTTTCCTCTTGTCACTTTTAAAAGCTCCATCAAAATAAATAAAATAAAATAAAATAACTATCTGATTTTAATATGTATATAAACCCGTGGCTTTAGAGGTCGGATTCTCAACTCTTATTTATCTTGTTAGTCATTTTTTCTGTCAACTCAAAAATGTCCTACCGTCTCATTAGCACTTTGAGGCCTCGCCAGCGGAAGTTGGAGGTGGCCGACAGAAAGTGAAAAGGCGAATTAATCCGTATGGCATTTAGTAATCCAGTCCAATCGGATCGATAGTCTATTGAATGTGTTTGTGATTAGTAGCGCCATTGATTGCAGGGACATCATGTGAACACACCTGAGTGATGGTTATTTCGCTAACAGCTTGTCAGAATCTAAATAAATCTGTAAAGTTTCAATCATCCTTTATTTCTTTAGGCTAATAATAATATGCATGTTAAAATTGCGGTGTTTCAAATTGCGTTTTTATCGATAAATCAGAGGAAGCAGATTATCTGAAAATTTCTTATTTAACAAAATAAACAATGGTGAAATTATAAACGACACAGAACAACACAGAAATTCGTTTATATAATAAACTAAGAAAAAAAAAGCTGTGACATTTAACCTTATTTTTTCAGTCCTGCCTTTTTGTTTTAGTAAGAAACACTGTATTTTGGATTCCTCCAAAGAGATCTTTTTAACCTGCCTGTATTTCAAAATGTATAATATGAGTAATATATATATAAATCAAGAAAGATCTCACCTTGCTGATTATTGATCCTCAGGGGCCTGTGCCAGGCTTCTTTGGCACCTGTTGTCCTAAATATTTTTGGAGGCCTGCGGTGATAAAACGCGTCCATTTTTGCATAAGTTAACTTTAATTTTGAGTGAAAACAAGAGCAGAGGAGAGATGAGCGTCCAATTCTTTCTGCTAATCGATCAAACTGCGGATAGATCGATATGGCACCAGGGCTATTGATCACTACAGTCCTCTATTGCTGGGCGCTTTCAAATGCAAATATACCTAAATAATAATCCGTGGCAACGCACTAATTCCTTAACAAACTGCAGGCAAACGCTTTACAATCAACGATTGGATGAGAAAGTGGATCTTTTTTGAACATTTGGGCCTTTTTAATGTGCAGAGCTCTGACTGTGAAACAAAGTAAGCTGCCGTTTAAGGATTTAAGACGACAAACAGGTAGCATTCAAAAATGCAGAATGACATTGATTTGGCCGCTATAGCCTTTTGAAACTTTGAAAATGTTTGAAGGCAAAACGATAAGTTAAAGGTGTACTAACAGTAAGAAAAATAACTTGATAATATTTAGGCCTAGTCCCTTCCAGAAAGAAGAAAAAAAAAACACAACAAATGGGACCTGTACAGCAAAAGAGTTCATGCTTCAGTTTGGTCGTAACTTCTATAAGATATATTCATTCACTTATTAGACATTTTAGCTGTTGAAAATAGTGTCACACATCTCTCTCTCTCTCTCTCTCTCTCACACACACACAGTTACTTAAAGTAGAGCCATAGGCAAACAAGGCAGATGTGAGTTTTTCCCCAGCAAGGCCATATTAGTGTGCGTGTGTGTTAATGTGTGTGTGTGCGTGTGTGTGTTGGGATGAGAGCAGCAGCGCCCTGTCCCGCTGACTCGCTCAGAGGCCTGATCAATGCGACATTACTAAACACTGCTACTTAACTTTTGCCAATAGCCAGATTCAAGTAAATATACTTTAGAATACATTAAGCGTGATGCATCAGCCACGGAGTCATTCAAGAAGCCATGAAAAGATTAGTCTGTCTCTGTCGAGTGATTCCTGGGAAAATAGACAAGCTTCTACGGTAGAGTTGGCCCAGAAACACCCATCATTAACTCACAGTGTTTCATATGAATATTACGAAACCTAGAGGAGTTTGGGGGGAAGTGAAAATTATATTTGGGTGACTGCTGCGTAAAAAATATTTTACTACATAAAATAAAAACGTATTTATTCCTTATAAAATACACATAAACACTTTAATAATGATGATAATAATAAATAATAATAATAATAATAATAATAATAATAATAATAATAATAATAATAATAATAATAATAACAGAATGCTCTGTGTGCTTTACATTGAGAGTCTGCATCACTCAGCCAAATGAAAAGCTAATGTTAAAGTCACCAGTTGAGTGTTTTGTGGTCATTTCCTACAATGAACCTGCATGTTGGGAAAGGTCCAACACATAACAGGACTAATACCATTTTAACAGAAAGCATTTTTGACTCTATCGATCCTTCAGAAACGCATTGAGCGAAGCTTCGGGTTCACCATTGATTAGATGATCAGAAAATGACGGCGACGCTTTAAGATAAAAACAAAAATGATTTGGGCCTCATGCAAGACTTAAATGGTGAGACTCAGTGACTGAAACTAATTGTACTGAATTATCAAATTCCTTTGTGAAATGTTAGAAAATACTACGTTTTTTAAAATTATATTTTACATTATTAACAAATAAATTAAAACGCACCAAAAGATGCTGCACAATCACTGCAGTGTGTATATGCATATTTGTGTTTATGAGTGTGTGTACAGTCGATGCCAACGTGGTGCTGAGACCACCGCATCACTCGCTGTTATTAATATGAAATAAATCACCTAGTCTCTGCGGCATCGCCCCAGTCACACCGCAGATATCGATACAGTTAATATTTCATATTGTATTTGACATAGGGTATTCTTATTTAAGTATTGGAAAACACTACATTAAAATACAAATTAAAACTGAGCTTTAGGCGGATAAATGGATTTTTTTCGGGTGGGGGGTGGGGGGGAAGCTATAGCTGGGTTTACTTTGAATTCAGATTATATTTTGGATTTGAATGAATATTTTTACAAAGCTGTAAAATAATCATAAAATAGAAGAAAACAACAACTGGTCGAAAATGTGAAACCGTGCTTTTTTATTTATCATTATCGTGACAATGTATGGAGCAGAGGGGCCAGTAAAATAGAAGGAAGAATTGAGAGAGGAACTGATATTGAGTTTGCGACTCCTTGTTGAAAGTATGAAACTTTCCAGCGTGTTGTTTTGGGTTGTAAACCCATGTGAATTAGGAGCAGGGAGCCGGCAATGAAAGTTAACATCTATCACCACCGCGACCAATAAGCTGCTCTGGCCGGCTGGCTGAGCACAGATGACGGATTTGCTGCTGTGCGGGCTTCGGTAATTCATTTTCGATAGCAGTGGTTGCTGGGATCAATACGGGGACATTAACCCAAGCAGACACTGCTGTTCTCCTGATGGCACAAGCCAAAAGCCACCATCCCCCGTTGGCAATCGGCAAGGACACACTTTTTAGGGTCATTATTTTGGGAGGAGAGGAGTAGTGTGCCAAGGCCACTGATATCACTATTCATCAGTGGAGTTATGGATGGCCTTGACCTAACTGTTGGTAAACACTGGTCAGGGAAATTATTTCATGCAATTTACAAATGATTAGTGATGCCACTTCTCAGAATGTGGGTTGTTTTTCCCCCAAACGAATTCTTAATGGTCTCATTTTACATATCGGTGTAAATGCCAGGGCTCCTCACTTAACAGTGTTCACATATAGTTTACAGAGCAACTGAGGGCCGTCACAGGGCCACACACACACACACACACACACACACACACACACACACACACACACACACACACACACACACACACACACACACACACACACACACACACACACACTCACGTATGCAGAGACACATCAGACAGTTCAAACATGTCTAAAACATGTTCCAGAAGTCTTGATCTTGTGATTTTTTTTAGTATTCCAGCTCCATGTGTCACTCATCACCTTACATGAAAGCCAAATGCACCAAAAAATAACATAATACAGTAAAGCAACCCTGTAATAAATGTTATATGTTTGTGAAACTTATCGTTTTAATTAGACATGTCAGGTAGGTGCTGATTGAATTCTGGGGTCATTTTGTGCCCATATAGGAACAAAATAACACAAAGTATCTCAGATTATAAGGCAAATCAAATATATCACCACAAACTATAGTACACTGAATTAAAGGCTGTGTATTGCAACAGTATCAATTATAACAAACTCAATACAATAAAAGAATAAAAGTTGGACTTGCTGGTGCTCATGACATTGCATCCACCCCATAATACCAAACAATACTTGGAATAAGCTAAATAAAGCCGTATTTACTCGGTGTTTACAGCATACAGAAAAGTCATTTTGACAACTTACTGCAGCTTTATACACTCAGTTTCCACCCAAAACGCCATGACTTAATCGTTAGACCTTTACTGAAACTAATCTTTCGCTCTCAACGTGCTGCTATATCACATCCATATTGCGGGCCCCTGCAATAGGCACCAACCTATCGATACATCTCCTGATCCATACATAGTTTGACATTGATGGATTGCTGACCTGGATTGACGTCAGCCAGCAGTAAGTTTCAAACCGAAGTTTAAGGGGCACGAATCATTCGAGTTTCTGTAAAGGGATTTGATTTTCATGGCCTGAAACTACGAGAAGCAAAGATGCCAAAGGGGTCAAAGCCTAGAGGCTGATGAAATGTATCTCGGCAGATTAAGTTAGATTTGCTGAAAAAATAACTTCAAGAAAAAGTTTGGAATGGCTACTTAACGGCAAAACCCAGAAATATTTGACCGTTTACTTTTTACATTGTTAAATAACACATTTTACAAGTGTCATTTCGTTTGGAAGCTGGTAATTATTTAAACGTGTTAAAGGTCAAACCACGCAGTCCGAAGCTGAATCTTTTAAAATCTTTTTTGTTCACAAACACTTATTCTATAGGCATCAAAAGCAACTCAAATGTATAAATAAAGCCTGGTTGTGTAAGATATAGCGTCTTCAAGAGAAGCTGTGGTTTTCCATCACACTCGGGGCCAAATGTGACATGTCAATTAATATTTAACCTTCAAGAGAGGTATCACGTGTGCTGCTGGCGCCTTGTCAAACCGTTTTATCAGAGAAACAAGGCGCGACTCCTTCTTATCCATCTGAGTGTAAATGGTGCGTATACTGCAGAGGATAGCAGTTTTGTGTTTTATCTTAACAAGTGTCTAATGCAATCTTTTTCAGGTATTTGAGGTTCAGTGTGCAACAACCCATGACATAGGGGCCAGTGACGTCAGCTCGGCCCCAGACAGAGTGCGCGAGTGCGAGGATACACCAGGCGCGCACATGCGCACAGGCTCGGTCTCATCTTAACATGAGCGCGGGCGCGTCAATATACACACAGAAAGCAGAGTAGCGCTTTGGGTATAGTGGAAGGTGCTCTACAGCGAGAGAAATCCAGGCAGGCGCACCTTCACACACACTGAGCAGAGCAGAGGTTTGCGTTGCAGATTGTGTGGCGGCCGGGACCCAATCTTTTAAAATCATGCTGGATTGACTGCAGAGCGGCAACTACAATCAATGGCTTGGGTTTGAAATCGTTCAAAATTTATTGGAAAGGAGTGTGAGATAGAGCGACAGTGAGAGAGGGGGAGCAGTGAGGGAGAGAGCGAGAGAGTGGCGAGAGGGGTGGAAATAAAGATCCTTTCAACGATGGAGCTTACAATGGAAAACATTGGAAATCTGCACGGTGTATCTCACTCCCATCAAACGAGCGACTTAATGAACTCTCCACACGCGCGCCAGTCGTCGGCGTCGCATCGGAACTTAGTGTCGCATGGACGGTCAGCCATGGTGTCCAGCATGGCTTCGATACTGGAGGGCGCAGGGGACTACCGCACAGACCACGCTTTGTCTGGCCCCCTGCATCCGGCAATGACCATGTCGTGCGACTCCGGGATGAGCCTGAGCAGCACCTACACCACGCTGACACCACTGCAGCACCTGCCTCCCATATCCACTGTCTCGGAGAAATTTCACCATCCGCACCCACATGCTCACCATCATCCGGCGCACCAGCGACTCGCAGCTGGGAATGTCAGCGGTAGCTTCACCCTGATGAGGGACGACCGAAGCCTCGCCTCCATGGGTAACCTCTACGGCCACTACCCCAAAGACATGTCCGGAATGGGGCAGCCTCTGTCCCCTTTGTCCAACGGTCTGGGGCCTTTGCACAGCTCTCAGCAGACTCTCAGCGCCTATGGTCCCGGAGCTCACCTCTCAAACGACAAGATGATCTCCTCGGGGGGCTTCGAGTCCCACGCAGCTATGCTGTCCCGGGGCGATGAGCACCTGGGCCGTGGTCTCGGGGGCCACGGGGCCGGGCTCATGGCATCCTTGAACGGCATACACCATCACAGCCATCCGCATTCTCAGGCAAACGGGTCCATGCTGTCAGACCGGGACAGGCAGACAGTTGTGGGAGGCGGGCAGGGAGCTGGGTCAGGGCAAGTTGAGGAGATAAACACCAAGGAGGTGGCACAGCGAATAACAGCAGAGCTCAAGCGCTACAGCATCCCCCAGGCCATCTTTGCTCAGAGGATCTTGTGCCGGTCCCAGGGTACACTGTCTGACCTGCTGCGGAATCCTAAACCATGGAGTAAACTCAAGTCTGGCCGAGAGACGTTCAGGAGGATGTGGAAGTGGCTCCAGGAGCCAGAGTTTCAGCGGATGTCGGCCCTCAGGCTTGCAGGTGAGTGAGGAGACAGCTCCCAATCTGAGTGATGTCGAGGGATCAATTAGAAGTCAATGTGGCGAGACTGTCAATAGCTGCTCAAACAGACATTACTAGAAGTTATTAGTCGATTATATCGAGTAAAACTTCATCATGACAGTTGGGGTGTTAAATGTTGGGGGAAATCTATATTTTGATTGATGCTACCATCCATGATAGTATAAATAGACGCTGTGCAACACTGGATGTGATATAAACATTGAGAAGAAGCATTTCACAAAAGCAGAAAAGGTGCAAACACATTCAGCATGGATGTGGTTGTTTTTACGCACATATAGAGGTTTTACGCACGGGCAGAGCATGGATACATACATCCCTCTCCCACTCTCTCTCTCTCTCTCTCTCTCTCTCACACACACACACACCCACACACACACACACACACACACACACACACACACACACACACACGCACACACGCGCACACACACACACACACACACACACACACACACACACACACACACACACACACACACACACACACACACACACACACACACACACACACACACACACGAACAAAAACACACAGGGAACGAGAGCGAACAAAGGAAATCAAAGCAGGATATGACCAAAATTGATTACATCATCTATTACCTTAAAGGTAAAACAAATGACACTTTTGTACCTAAAATCCTCACTTTCACTTTGAACTTCGTCGAATCAAACAAACTTGATGTAATATTCTGTTGCTTCCCCTGTCAAATAAGCGCAAACAAGGATCGTCTGAGGCCTGGTCAAAGAGTCGGAGGAGCATGACCTCCTATGGATCAATATTTCAGGTCCAGGCGTCCTCTTTCAGAGTAGCACACTGATAAATGATCGATTTGGACCTGAAAGACAGAGACACAAACAGATGCGTCTTTCTCTGGCCTGTGTTGTCTCTGGAATATCTTGGCACCAAAGTTGGTGACGGCCTGTTTCTGAGACTGAGAAGCTATGATTATTGTGGTTTGTGAGGATATCTGTGTGGACACGATAACAGAAAGGACTGATTAGCCAGAGAAAAACTGTGGCACAAACCCAAATGGCCTCAATTTTGCCATTGTGAGTGGTTCATCTATATTTCATTCATCGTTTTTGCGCGCTGTGATATGGACCTACATTCCCACCCTTTAACACTCACCACCTGATAAACAGAACGCAAAAACGTGAGACATTGGCGTTTAACAGAGAAGTGGGTGAGCGGTCACCCCCTCATTGATGTTTGTGTAAAAGCCCTGTTTAGACGTGCTGCGCTCCAAAACGTCAATCAGCTCTTCTGTGTCGTATTTCAGCGAACAGTTCAATTAAGCAGATATAGTGGCATATTTTAGTTCCAGTCAATGCCCTATTGAAAAGCACTTAATGGCATGTAAATTGTTCCTTTGCGCATTTAGTGAGGTTCTGGTAAATAAAGATTTAAACACTCCACAATTGTCTCTTTAAGTGCCACTGCTGTTAAAGCTAATTGGGCTGTGGGGTTTTATATCTTCCACACTCGGCATCAGGATAACCCCCGCCCCAATCCAATTGACATGTTGGAGTGGCACAGTCCTGTTCAGTGCACACCTACTGCATATTTAAATGTTGGTTAGGCCCAGGGCAGCCTATAGCTGCAAGGTGTGTGTGTGTATGTGTGTGTGTAGCCTACGAATGTGCGGGCGTATTTGGTTGTAGAATGTAAATACGGGCTGCATCTTAATTTGATCCAGCGGTGATAAATTATATTAATTGTTTTATTTTGAAATACATTTATTAAACATATCCGTTATATGTTTACGTCTCCCGCTTAAATCATAGACTCTGAGCTTATTTTGTGTTGTGCATTAACCTGCTGCCATGCACAATAGGTCTCAGAGAAAAAGCCAGATGGGTAAAATGACAAATGACTTGTATGCAAATGAACGGAGCAAGGTTTTAGTTATTGCATTTAAAATCACCATTATGCTCTGTGCGCATGTGGGCTGGGAGTGGGAGTTGAAGGGGGTGCTGAAAGTGAGGCTGGGCCATACTCGCTCGGCCACGTCAATCAATAAATTCAAATTACTATTCCAAATTCATCACAGTCACACAAATCAATGCAGCTGCCCTGCTTAGCTAATGTGAAAACGCCAGTGTCTGCACACACACATGACAATCCACCCCTGGAAGGAAAAACAGAGCAGAGATAGGCCCGTTTTGGGGGGAACGTGTGCCCTTCACGCTTAACATCTCCTAATGCAAAGAGGGCAAAGACCCACAGGCTTCCCCACCCATTATATTCTGAGTATGCAGACACATAACACGCAGGGCCTGCAGAAAACCTTCCTATACATTTTGTCATCATCTTAATGCATACGTCGGCAACAGTAATAAAAATATAAATAAATGGACAAGAAAGACGCGGGCAAAGTGAGGTTTGGAAGGCATTTAAAGATCGCACTAACGATGAAAACAATTCGTCTTTGCATCTGTGTTGAATTCCACACTCCATCTCAATGTATTTGGTCGGGTCAATACAGCCCTGATCGATAAGGATAGCCAGTGCATCTATCAATTATCCCGCCTCAGCACTCTCTCCCATTGGTCTCTCCCCTGGAGCAGAGGGGGGAAGCGGGAGCCGGAAAGGGAGGGGGTGGGGGTAGGACAGCTGTTATTTAAAAAACGCAATTGCACACCTTTTACTTTGCTGTAATCATGTTCTATTTGATGATTGTGATTCACTCTCAGTCATTTGCTTGTGGGGCATTTGATTATACAGTCAGTTTAAGATTCACCCCTGGCACTATATTTCCAGACAGAAGCTGGACAAGTTTTCAATTTCACCACTAAACATCTGGTATATCCACACAAATGGAACAGTAACATCAAGCACACGCTCCTGTTTGTCATTGAGGTACCAGATGAAATTTCCTGCGCCTTCATCCTTCCATGTGACAGTGATGAGATGCCTATAGCATTCCTTAAAAAAAGCGCACTTGGTTTATTACCATTTTAATGGCCGGGACACGTGCCTGCCATGGTGTGCAGGTCAAGACCCACAGGACTAGGAGGAAGAAAACGTTTTTGAGAATGTGGTAGAGAGGCCTCTATTCATGTTTCAATGGACTACACACCGTTTACACAGGCCTAATCCTGGAGCAATACTCCTCCCCATCCACCATCCCCCAACCTTCATGCTGCGCCCTCGCCACTCCGTACGTGCAGCACTGCCATGCCTACATTCATGCTCTTTGGTAAATATAACTATATTTATTGAGTTGATCAATTGCCTTACATATAGAGACTTACGGTGTTTATGCTGTAGTTAGTAAAATCGAAATAAATTCAGACTTTTTTTATCATCATTTGTTGCACCAAACTGCTAAAAGTAGAATATTTTATACGGTTCAAATCATCATAGATTTATCTTCATATGTATGAAGGTTACAAGCGCCTTTTTTTTCCTCCATGAAGAAGCGCATCGTTCCTGTAGGTCAGCTCCAGAGCGCTGTCCAGAGTGCTGAAATATGCATCCACACTGACCTACAGCATCTTCTCTCTGTTTCGAGGACAGTTCAAGGTGGTGAACTGGAGTTTTACTAACACAGAGTTAATAGCATTCTTCTAGGCCCTAAACACCATTATTTCATCCAACAGCTTCCATCGATCAATATTACAATCCACAATCGCGTCAATCACACCATCCTACCCCCTGCTTTCGAGTCCTACACAAAGCCAACCGGGGATTCCATTTAAATGACATCTTTACCTTTTTTGGAGGCTTCAGAATATAAACCGGAGGTCCTTTTTATTTTTGATGCTCCCCAAAATATCCTAGAGCAACAAAAATAGGAGTCCTGCTAATATTTTTGTCTTCTAAGCAGGTTTTGGCGGAGGCATTAAGATGTGATTGACGCGGGTTAATCTTAAACAGGATTTTTTTTTTCTTATGGAGATGGCTTGATGTTAGCCTGCGAAATGATCGATTGCTACTTTAATAATTGATGTGTGAGGGGAAGATAGAGGGCAGCTGTGGTTTCTCGTTGTTCGTTAAGCAGAGCAGCACCGTGTGCTGTAAGTACTGAGACAAGCATGTACAAGCATCGCCTTTGAAATCCTCTGGTGGGGGAGCAACAGTCATTTTTACCTCGAGGCTATTTTGTTTAAATCCCGGCTTCAGTGTAGCTTATTCCATATGAAATGACATTTCACGCTTTGCATCATTATCTGCAACCCAGCAATGAAGAGCCTGGCTGAATGGTGGAGGGCATTGTCAACTCTAAATTTGCATAAATCATGTTGCAGGCCGATAACAGGGATGCATCATGAGAAGTTGTAGAGAGATACTGGCAGCCTCTAAGAAAAAGACTACACGTGCACCCTTAAATATTAATTTGTTCATGTACAAGACTAAAATCAGAGGTTGCAGACTTCTTCCTTTCCACCACTGCATGACTGCGTAACACAGGACAACATCGGAGCACGAGCCCGCATACGTGTCGCTTTCTCTCCTGTGTATATGTGATCGGGATGTAGATTGCGTCTGCGCCACATTCTTAAGACCGATCTGGCGAGCTCTGAATCTGTATCGATTTCCATTCCCCGGCTTCTGCTCTCCATCTCTGGAGTTGCGCCATGCACCCATGCAACCCCCCCATCTCCACCATGCAACACCAATTTCTCCCATTAACAGCTCACCCTTCAAAACAC
The DNA here is from genome assembly GCA_037577475.1 of Chaunax sp. Z400. NCBI lineage: Eukaryota > Metazoa > Chordata > Actinopteri > Lophiiformes > Chaunacidae > Chaunax > Chaunax sp. Z400. The sequence goes on from CM075188.1 coordinate 12,317,374, forward strand.
ACAACAGAATGACTAATAAACGCATGCTCTGGCGCTGGCTTGTTGCACAGCTCGCCGCGTGCTTTAGTCAAAACAGTCAAATGCTGACTGTAAAAAATTTGGGAGGTTATTTCTGTGATGGAGACGGATTAGCAGCATGAAATGGCTTAAAAGTTCACAGACGGTTAACCTCTTTTCGCTCATTATACATCCCAACCCACCCACACTGTTCCGTCCTGCACACACTGCTCTGACCAAGTCGACCTTACTATTCAAAATAATGTGTTTTTAATAGAAATCAGATTAGCGACAGAAGAAGCAGCCTGCACCGTCTTCCACATCCTCACCCACTGCTCTTCCTCACACACACAACTCGTTCCAATTCACACGGGGGGCGTGCTCAGCAATTATAAATGCAGTAGAGGTCTGGACTCTGTACAGTCTCGAATACCGTCTCTTCTATTTTAGATGATCAATTCCTACGCTACTCCGTCGCCCCCTCGCCAAACCGGATCGATAGGAGAGAATGACCTTTAAATCAAATTGCTGGCAGAGCCGACTGAATGCACGCGGCTAGCATCAAACGGTTAATATCCCCATCACCACCGTGCAGGAAAAAATATTCGAAAGGGGCTTAATTTCAGATAATCATAATTAAATGTCATTATTCGTTTATGCGCTCTGCAGTCAAATGGCTGCACAAAAGGGTTTATATGTGTTTGTGTGTGAAGATGCCTGATGAACAAACAAATCATACTGTGGTGACTTTTGACCCGCCACAATCTGCAGTGGTTGACATAAGAGCGGACGGTTCCAAAGAGCAGCCTGTTGTGCAATTAAAATGTTGACCAGAGCATTCAGCATCAGCATTGTGTTCAGTTCAGTTCAGTCCGCTCTTACGTAACACCAGGGTGGGCCCCAAAAATTTGGTGCGTGCGCCCTGCGCATCTCCCTGTAATGAATTACAGTGAGCATTTGTACTGTTACAAAATAGCCAAAAGAGCTCGTTTAAATGAACATCACCTAGCGTAGTTTTATGCATACCTGCGATGTCAGGGACTGTGTCAGAGTTGGGAGCCTATGGGATTAGCTTTTGGCCAGATCGGTTATCAATCTGTGTCCAGCGGAACTGAAACAACGGTGTGTGCAGCGCACTGCTGCTTATCTGACGCCCGGGCAGGCCATCGGTTATTAAAGGCCCGATAATGGCTTGTTTAATGCGCATTCCAAGAATACAAGGCAAGGACATTGTTCCCGCAATTAAAGAGAAAGAACGAATCCAATTGAACTCTGTAAGGTTTCTAAATCAGCAAGAAGACTTTTAATCTCCTGTTAGATGTTAGATCTCTTACATCAAGACGAGTATTTCTGAATGTGGATGCAGAATATTCCACTTTTTTCCATTTTTTAAGTTTCAATTTTGAAAGAAGACGCAATATTTCAAGGGTGACAAAACAAAATATTTAAGTTTATTTCATTCGTTGAATAAAAAAAATCATGGGAGCCTATATATGATTAAGTGAGATATAAATTGGTACATTATTTTAGTCTCTTTTTTGAGGTAATGATTGACCTCCACCTGAGTCATGTAAAAATTGTTAAGTGCTCGCCGGGCCTTTTTGAAATGAGAGTCTACAAATGGTTTGTACAGGACCTCTGTAAGTCTTTCAACTGGGTCGATCACAACAAAACCGCAAACACACAAGCACACACACACACACACACACACACACACACACACACACACACACACACACACACATGCAACCCGAAACTCCGGTTGGGTAACCCCACACAGATCAACAAAGGAGCAAAACGACTGTGAAATCAATTGATGAATGAATCGATGTCAACACAAACAGCTTTTATATTACATGATATTAAATATAACGAACAGGCTGCGTGTTATTCTACAATTAGTCAAATAATTTGTGTAATTTGTTGCTTTACTGAGCCGATATGAAAACGCTGACTGTTGTTTCTTCGGTTATTTATTCAGGATTTCTGAATGTTTAGAAAAACCTTAAGGTGTGAGGTGCGTGTGTTTGTTTGCGTGAGTTGATTTTTCTCTTGAAAGACAAAAGAACATTAGAATGCAGTCTAACTGTAATAATTTGATTTAAAAATATCAAATATAATTCTAACAATATCATGTCTATTTGATTTATTTTTCTTATTTTACATCTTATTGTCCAACAGATATAGGACTGTCATACACAAACAAACAAAAAATAAATAAATAAATAAATAAATAAATACTCAGATGAATTAGACCCTTTTTTTTTGCAACAGTTTGATTTACAAAATGCAACAAATGCCGCTTACAGACAATAAATCCTAATAAAATATGCCCTGAAGTAAAATAGACTATCGCGTTACGGAATAATAAACACTCGTCGTGTATTTCAGTCTAATATGATTTATTTAGCATCAGGGAAAATAAACCATATAAAGCAATTAAGTCACAGTAATAAGTGTTGTCTAGAAATATTTCTGTTGACTCTCTTCGCATGATTGAGTGAGAACTGTATTGAATTGAACCTCGAAAATTCCTGCATATTGAAAAACTGTCTGTCTCGCCGTGGAGAGTACACAGTATCACCAGACTGCCGATCACGAGCCGATCCTCCTGCGACAAATAAGAAATTAGCAGAGAAGTGACATCTGACATTTGAAGATTATGAGAATATTTCGACAAAATCATTTAAAAATCTTCACACATCAACATTAATGAAATAAATAGGCCTACAGAAAAAAAGCCAACTTTAACCTAAGTTACCTCTCGATATTCAGTCAAGATAAGAAATTGGTGGTAATTGTGAGACATTCTCACAAGACAAATAAAAAGTCAACGGCTTCCTTTTCATTTTCCTCCTCCAGTCTGTCTGTTTTCTTTGTATTTTGCTATAAATGGGCCTCTTGCAGATTTGCACAGCTTTAAAAAGTGAGTAAAATCTATTCAGCACATGAAAAGGAGCTTAGAGGGAGTTTGAGTTCTGCCACCGGTTTCACATCCGCATGATCCCCAGACATGCGGGACTATTGACCGGCCACAGAGCCTCTTCATCCACCGCTCACCTACACCAGATCCTAAAGAGACCACCACAGAGGCAGAGGTTACCTCTTCAAATGCTAATTGTAAATAAGGTTCATGAGGTAAATTGAATTTTAAAGCAGTTAAAGAGTTTATTTATTGACCATTTTAAAATACGCTCCTGATAAATTCATAAATGAGCCTGTCACTTATTAATTTATCAAGAGGGGGCGCACACCTGTTGTCTGTGGGAAGTGACACCCACGCCTGTCTCTACAAAATAAAGCTTCATGATGATTACCGCTATATCACGCATAGCTGGTCAATGCAATTATGAATGAAATCAATGATAATCGCAGATGAGAGTATCATTCTGTGGAGGCACTCATACAAATAAGTGACACATGCAGACCAAGGCTATTAAACTGCCCAAAAAAAAAAGCATGCTAAAATTCAGTCATATGGTTCTCTCAATGGCTCAGTGCATTTAATTATCTAAAACCTCATAAGGAGCGTGATCATCACAGGCAGCAGCCTTTACTGGTTATTGATTTTCTTTTTTAGCACCATACAATTTCTTAGGTTTACCACATGGGTTACTAATAACACGTTAGTGTGAAAACAGAACTGAATAAAATTGCATTTATCAGGTGCATCTTGTGCATTTCAAACTAACTGAAAGCACGTGTTTGTTCTTTGATGGCCCGTTGTTTTTTTTAAATTCCAAGGTATTCGTGTCTAAAGTAAAAAAAAAAAAAAAATGTTGTTGGCAGTTGAGATGAGATGTGGTTGAACTGGATCAGGGTGTAACTGAGTTCAGGTTATTGAAGTGCTGCAGAAGAAATGCCTCGCAGCTGAGTCGCGGAAGAGGCAAACAAACAAATTGTGCTGCTTTATCAGTATATTAACACCAATTCTCACTCATTACATTAAGGAGTATTGAGTTGGAAGTGTTTTGGCCTGGCGAGAGAGGGAGAGAGATGGGGAAAGGAAGGGGAGCTTGGCATTGCCCTGCAGCCTGAATGAAATTAATGCCACAATATGGAGACATGGGCGTGTGATATACACTCCGCTATCAATCTTCAGGGCAACAACCCATGAGAAACAGCAGAGACGTTACTTAATAAATAGACTTGAAGCCTAGATATCAAATTGCGCAATGATGCGTCTTACAATCTGGAGAAGAGAGCATCTACAAGCAAACACGCTTCGCATAGATTATTAGTGAGGAGAGGAGTGTTTCCAACAAGAAGCGGTTTCTCTCTCTCTCTGTGTGTGTGTGTGTGTGTGTGTGTGAGAGAGAGAGAGAGAGTGTGTGTGTGTGTGTGTGTGTAACGCACCGAACCGCAACAGTTAAACATGTTTATTGGTAAATTAATTAAATGAGTAGACGCTGACCCCCTTCCACTTTACAAACAGGGCTGCGGGAGTGCTTCTCACACCGAGAGGAGTGTTTGGAAACCGAGGAGCAGGAATAATTTCAGATGCAGATGTGTAATCATGGTTTTATAAACCACTACAGGCCGTTTGACTTTCTCATTATGTGCAGGAAGGGCAGTGATGATCAATAAATGATTAGTGCTCGAGATGGACTCAAATTCAGCGACAGGAGAGGCCTGACACAGCTGTACAGAAGAAACAGGTGATCATTCACTTATTTTCCTCTTCAAGCCCTCCCTCAGATTTTTAGCACGCCTAAAGAAAGCCGGGTCATCAGGCTTACATCCTGGTGTGTTTTTGCGTTTCCACCCCACAATGAACCCCTCCCTCCAAGGCATAATTAATTGGATGAACTGAATTTCACACACGAATTATTCACGAATCTATCGATCAATATTGAACACCCAGGGCCTTTCTCTTAACCTCGCTTGGTTTGTCGTGAGGCAAAGAATATTAATGTCATCAGTGGAAGAGAAATAGGCACAGGTTACCGTTTCAAGCAAAAAGGATAAGTCGAAAAAATCACTCATTAAAGAATTTAATAGTTGAAGAGAAAAAGACTGCGTGGCCCTTAAATTCGATTCAGGGGCTCTTGAAATGATATTCATGGAGATTAAGCGGGTGCCTGCTTTGCATTCATGGGGAGTAACCTCAAGATTAAATAAAAATGTAAAATAAAGACTAAAACGTCAGGATGGACATGGTTAATCAGTCTTTGTATGTTTGTGAGGGAGCCATTTAAAATAGGGCAGCTCCTGTTCACAGCTCCATACAGCCAGCAATAAAAATCACATTTCTCTGTGTCGGTGCAGCAGCAGAAAATACCAAAACAGGATTGTCCGGTTGCTCTTTGTGCATGAGTTTATGTCCGTCACTCTGTTCGGTGCCTACTGTAGCTCTAAAAGCTGCAATGATCGATTTTTTTCTTTTCTACGCTGAGCTTGGTTCAGTAATCAGGGCCCCCTTCCTCACCGATCGATCGATATTGATTGCTAAATCCAACGCCTGTAGCAAAGGCAGCGCTCTGTGGCGCCCCGTGCAGCCGGGCCACAGCGAGAGCGACACCTGCCGACGGAAGCCGAACAAAGCAAGCGGTCGATGAGGCGGCAGGACGTGACTCCTCGGTGGAGAGAGGTGCATGGCGAGAGAAGCTGGGACAGTCGGAGCTTGTTGTGAAGGGACTGGTTTTGGTTAACTTTTTATGTGCTTCTTGTACAAAAAAAGGCATCACTTGTGGCTGTAAAGTCAGAGATTTCTCCCTTTGAGCATCATTTCTGGAGATTTGAGGGAATAATTTTGATTTGTAATCAAAATACCGACCAAGCTGTTAGTTTCTCAAGCATTTACACCAAAGATTTCTTGTTACCTTGAAAATAAACGCATTCATAGATTTTGGAAGAATCTCCCTTCTGTAAATAGATAGGCCATAGACCCATGTTGATTTACTGCATGCCCAAAAATACACACAATGAGAGTAAATGTGAGATGTAAAGTGTTCTCTACCAAGAGGAAAGTAGAAACCAAGTAAAATAAATCAAAATATGGCTGCTTTAAAAGCTCATTTTATTCATTTTCATGACCAGAGAAAAAAAAGTGTATTGTGCAAAATCAAAATCTTGACATTTCTAGTCAGATGACCAGTGTGTGCGTGTGTGTGTGTGTGTGTGTGTTTGTGTGTGTGTGATTACCTACCTGTCCAAGGTTACACTTCACAAATCACAGACAACAAAGGCCACACACTAGAGAGAAGGCATTCTGGCCAACCTGAAGCTGCATAAAAGGAATGGAAATCAGAGTGGACTCAAGAATAAATCTATATTAATATTAGCTGTATGGCTCCATCAAGAAAAACAAGGGTTTTTCTTTCTGAAAGCAGTGTCTGATGTAGTAATGCTGTTGTATCAGTTATTGTACATTAATACACATTATTAACAAGTTATGTTTAATATTACCTGTTAATTAGATGTGTCAAAAGGGCCAGAAAGGTAACCTGTATAAAAATCTTAAATATGTCAAATATCTAGTATTTTTACCTTTTACAATAATCACAGAGAATTTACAATATTGCGACATGGTTTTACAGCGTACCAGAGACTGTGTGTTGATGTTTTGAGTGTGTTGAGGTCTGGTGATGCAGTGTGAGCGCTACACTGCTCCTCCTCGGTCTTCAAACAGGCCTTCACTGCATGTGCGGGCTCATCGTCCTGCTGGGAAACAAATCCTCTCCCACACAACTTAAAGCCAGAAGTCTTTGCTGAATAGATGTGATAGCTTCTGTGGTCAGTGGGGAGCTGATGCAGTGCAAGTCCGCCAAATGTGGAATGAGCAGAGCGTCTTCACATGAGGACATTTTTAAAAATTGCTCCTGTAAGCTTTGTGTTTGCAAACGTAAAGTCACTTATCAACAATAATTTTCTGAATTTGTAGTTTTGTTTGGTAAATGTTAAACGTTAGACTCACTTTGTTGTTGAGGAAATCGTTTGAAAACTGCTATTTCTCCATCATGGCTTACAAACATGTGACAACTGAGTTTTACAAACTAAACTATGTTTTATTTGGTCCGTTGTTTTTGTTTGTGGACATTATTGTTGTTCTGTTTTCATAAAGACCAAACCAACTAGAATGTATATTAATTTTCCTTTGAGATACACAAACATTCTATGACGTGTTTAAACTTTTATTATACAGTATGGTATATTTATATGTTACATGGTAAAACACAATAATGTACCGACTGAATATGTTAAATATATAAATTTATACCCAGTGTCTGAATATAGATGATCTGAACAATTCAATCTATATCTTTGAGGAGCTCACATGTGGATGTTTGATGTCAACTATTTAGGAAAACCTCCGCAAAAGATGTGAAGGTCACAAATCTAATTTTCAAAAAGCTTTAATCAACTAATGCATGCTTGAATAAGTATTATCTGATTAACTGTATTTTTTCAAATACTCTAACAAACATCTTTTAGTGGTGGACCAGCATGTGTTTTCAAAGATGCTGTTTTCATATTGATGAATTGTTTCTCCAATAAATCCATCATAAGAATCAGCCCGCCAACATTTGTCCCCGGAAACGCTGGAAAATATCCTCCTTAGTATGTTGTTGAAAGGATTGCGTCAGATGAGTTTGTTGAAGAAGTGTTTGTTTTGTAACCACATTTTAAGCAACTTCATTAAAGAGGAAGATGATAAATGCAAGAAATTATCTCGCATTTATTATATAGAAATTAAATTTCCTAACTAAGACTTTGACGGTGTCTCCTGAAGAATCTGACCTACTGAGATTTTACTCACTTTGGCAATGTGAATAAAGTCCAAATGATAAAGAGACATCATAGTCCTCTTATTCCAAGTCATCATGACTACCCTTGATCCTACAATAAATAAAAGCACATATGTACAATTATATACACTGTATGTAAAAGCATGCATTTGGACAAATTTGTATGTGGCATATTATTACCGTGTGTGCGCTTGTGTGACATACTACATATAGCTGCAGTGTTGATTTGAAATATGAAAATGATGGATGGACCCGTTTGCAGGTTAGACATCTGTAGTAAACAGATTGGACTGCAATGGCTGATCAATGGGCTCTGTTCCACTGTAATTAGACACACAGCACCACTGCTTGGCTCCAGCCACTTCAGCATAATCACAACCTCCCCCCAAACACACACATTCACACACTCATGCACACACAAATAGAACATAAAAAGTCTGTCCTTAAATGCAACAAGACACACACACACACACACAGTGTGAGAGTGAGACATTATTGACGTCTAGTATGAAAGTATCAAACAGTACCAACAGCAGCAGGTAGAGACCCCACAGGGACGACATCTTTCTCTTTCTTTCTCTTTCCAATTTGCTCCCGTTTTATTGAGACAGTAGGGAAGCTGAGAGGGACACACAGTCTGTTCTGGCAGGATTTCGATCCTCAGCCAGCAGGGGAACATGTGGCTGCAGAAGTGGTGCCTTAACCTTACACACACACATACACACACACACACACACACACACACACACACACACACACACACACACACACACACACACACACACACACACACACACACACACACACACACACACACGACTTCTGCTACATCATCTCTCTGGGCGTCGTTTCTGCCTTTTTCATGCTGCACATGTCTGCTGCTCTCTACCCGTCTCCCACAAATACTTTGAGTTACAACACACTTACCCACAATACAACATTCCATTAACTATTAATTTCTGTGTTCGGCGTCTACAACATCACCAACCCCTCAAACCCCCTCCTAAATCCAAGAGTGCACTCGCTGTGCTTTCTTTTGAAAATTGCTCTGCGTATGGGAAAAGGGCTCGTAGCAGCCAGTGCATGCACCTCTCCAGTGTTTGTGTTGGAGGAGGGGGGCCAGTGGGTTATAAATACCCTCTCAGAGCTCAATAGAGTGGGCTCCAGTGTGTTATGTTTGAAGTAGCAGACTGTAGACCTGCTGGGGGGGATTCTGACCTCAGTCCCAACAGAGAACCCCCCAATTCCTACAGCAAAGTCAGTCAATATCTCTCTTTCTCCTTCACTCGCGGCCCCTCCCTTCTCTTCTCAGCTCCACTCTTCGGCTCTTACAGACACACACAAGTGCACACACTTTGTCTCACTCCTCCACCTTTTCTGTTCTTTTCTACCCAACCTTTTCTTTCCCTGCATCCGTCTCTCCTCTACCTCTCGTTTCCACACACACTCACACGCACAAAATGCTTACTTTTGTGCAACAGTCACTCAGTCCCCCATTGCGACTCAAACTGCATTAATATTGAATCAAACAGCAGTGTCTCCAGCTAGCAGGCAACAGCCGGCCCCCCTTCCTCACCCCATCTCCCTCTCACCGCGGGCTGGGTCCCTGTCTGCACTCTGCAGGATGGAAGGAATATTCCCACTGGGCAGGAGGCATGGATTAGCTTTAAATCAACTTTAATATGGCAATAGAGATGGAGCTATAGAATCTCTGCTGGTGTATAAACTTGTTTTTATGTGTCTAAGTATTGGCTAAAGATACATTTACTTACTTTACTTCCCTACACCGTCTGTTGTTATTTAATCATGAATATATGTAACTTTCGTATATTTACCTGGCTTTGTGTTTTCTTTCCCCTCTTTGCCTCCCACTCATATCCCCATCCCTCCCACTGCTGCCATCCACACCAAGCCTGCAAGCGCAAAGAACAGGAGCAACACAAGGACCGCAACACGGCACCCAAGAAACAGCGCCTGGTCTTCACTGACCTGCAGCGCCGCACACTTATCGCCATCTTCAAGGAGAACAAGCGTCCATCCAAGGAAATGCAGATCACCATCTCCCAGCAGCTTGGCCTGGAGCTCAGCACTGTAAGCAACTTCTTCATGAATGCGCGGCGCAGGTGTGTGGACCGCTGGCATGATGACCATGGGGCCAGCCCCGGGCAACCGGGCACATCCGCCACCACCTTCTCCAAGGCCTGAGAGAAGGAGAGGACCTTCAGAGAGCCAGGGAACCAGGTTGGAACAACAGGCAACATGGAAAATTCGGTGTAAAACCTGTCTATGACAACCATACCTTTCCTGGACTCTCTGAATGTGTCCTCTGCCCAAGAAAATTCTTTGTGCCATGCAATCATCTTTTTTGTCAGTCAAAATTTCAAACGCTCACCTGAAACAAGCATAATCTAAAGGTGAATTGTGAAGTCAGGTCCACTCTGCATTTCTCACACAAGGACAATCATTGATTCTGTCTTTTTTAAAAGAAAATCATTTTTATGGCATCTGACAAAGTAAAGAGACACCAAAGAGTTGATGTTTTTGTTGGATGGTACCAGACGTATATGCTGGCCTCCTGCACCAACCAAGTAGCCACTGATTCTGCTTTGTCTCCCAACTCACCTCCTTTGTGTTGCCTCTTGAGTCTCTCGCTCATCTCCTCTACGCCGGCACACGGAAGCAACAAGGGCGAAAAGAACTGCAATAAATCTGATAACCGAACAGCACACAGCCTTATTATCGAAGCCCCAACCTGCACACGGAAGGAGTCATAAAGACAACAACGCAGCCTATGAAATAAACAACAAGGCTTTCCAACTCTCCGCCTCTACCTCCCCCTCCTCCTGTAGTCTCCTTCATTCCTTGGCCAAAGGTATTCCCTGATGGCCAGCCATTTCAGAGAGCAGCTCAGCCTGATCATACGGCAAACTAATGAATTGAAAAATGAATCGATGGATGCAGACAGAGAGAGCAGGGCCTTGACCCATCCTGAAGGTGAAACTCAAGACGCTCAGCAGTAGATACTCAGGTCTTCCAGGCCCAGGTCTATATTTTTTGCACAGATGTTGGAGGCCTGTAGGGAGACGTGTCATTGTTACTCTGAGCCTGAGCCGAGAGTCTGTGTTTCTCTGACCAACAGGAGAGGCGGGTAAGATGTCTGGACATGCTCTTTGTTCTGCTGGGAGCTTTTTCTCTGATCGATAACTGAGAACCAAGCGACAACAACACACTAGGGCATCCAGCCAACTACATTACAGCTGCATATGAAAAGCAGAATGTAAGAGGAGCACATGGAACCCACTGGAGGTGGGGACACAAAGGCCTCATGACAGCAGCAGCAACAGCAGCAGCATTCCTCTCCCTCCCCAGTCCTGCCTGTGCTGGCAGAACAGCAGTGCCCCCTGCTGTTGAGAGTAGAGACAATATACAGCAGAGCAATGGGGCTCAGAGTGGAGGAGAGGAAGGGAACAGCCACTAGATGCAGAGGAGAAGTCATGGCACAACATGTTCAGGCCCTCACAGCTCTTTGAAGGCAGATCAATAGCTAGCCATTATCCTATTGTTGTTCCTCATCCAACCAGCACTGGTGAAGCCGGAGGAGGGGGATGGTTAAACTGAATGCTGAAAATGCAGGGGTTTAGCAAAGGCAGGGATTTATTTATGAATCCAACATAAATTACATAAATCACACACATCGGGAATAGAGAAGTACAACAGAGTAAAAAGTAACAGAAAGGCTTATTGAGACAGACACAATTGAGGAGTGATGGAAGTTTAATTTTCATCTTTTTCAGGAGGCTTTATATTTTGTAAAAACATTCTTCCATCCCATCTATTTGCAAAAAAAAAAAAAAAAAATCCTCTCAACAGATGTGATGTAAACCAAATCTCCTGGTTATTCCCACACAAGGTCTATCAGTAGCTAACCCAAAGCTAACCACCACACTTCAAATGCTACAATAATTTGTGCCAACGCTTACTGCCTTAATGCGAATCAATGAATATGGTACTATGGTTCACACACAGCTACAGTGCACTCCACTGGCAAGGGGCAGTGTATACCAAAGCATCCAACAATCAGCTTTTAACTGAATTAAAATATACTTTTATAGTGAAACATGAATAAAAATCTGATTTTAAGGCATACAAAAAACAAACCTCAAATGACAAATATACCATACATACAGTATGTGTTAAAAAATACAAGAGAAATGTCTCCAACACGTAGCTGGACACATTTTGAAAAGGAAAAATCTCTCATTCTACCTTTGGTTCTCTACCTCCTCTATCCCTCTAACCCCATTGCCCCCTGTCTTTCTCTCTTCCTCTATATATTGATGCGGGTATTTAATTAGTACCATAGACACAAAGTTTCTATTTCTTGTTACTATTGTGCTCTGTTGTGCATATGTAAGGCACCTTGTTGATGAATCAAAAACAAAAAGGAAGGACTTTTTAAAAGGAAAAAAGAGGAATGCAAGGACCAAGGCCAATGTAGGATGTTTTTTCTTTTGTCTTTTTTGCATTCTGTGTGAATATAGACTCGGAAGAGACATTTACCACGAGAAAGAAAAAAACAAAAACAGGGAGCTGCTGAGGAGAAGAATATATGAAGGACATCTCTCTCACTTTTGGCATTTCCAGTCAGAACTGTGGCACTCTCAGCCCTCTTTAAGCTGAGCCCCAAGGATGGGGTAAAACGGAGGGGGACAAAACATGACCTCTAAATGTCCTGGCTGATTCCATGTGTTTTATTAGAGACTGGGTGGGGGTAAAGCTCGGGACTCAATGGTTATCTGAATGGTCTTAAGATGCAACTGTAGCATTTCCAACAATGTAGTCAGATTAGTGGTGCAGATTAGATGAGAGATGGTCATTGTGGAGGAGTTGATTGAGAGGTGCTGACTAACTTCACGTTGCTGTAAGCAGTGAGTTAACGTCGCCAAAGGATGATGAGCTAAAATTGATTTGTGGTATACAGTTAAGTGAGCATAGATAAATAGCTAGATTCAGCTCTAGATATTAGGCTGACAAAATGACATTTGTTTATAGTGAGAACCAATATGGCTACCTCACTAGGCTGAGTGGTTTGTGAAACCGCCACTAATACCAAAGATACTGCAGCCTACCGGTCCCAAACTGCCTAGGGGGACACACAACAAAAAAGAAAAGAAAAAAAAATAGAACCCCCCCCCCGCCCTTTGTCCACAACTGTCACAGACAGACTGACAACATCACGCACACACACACACATGCTCATACTGACAGCGCAGTCGGACTGCATCGTGCCACACAGGAGGAGGTGGCCGCCTTGCAGACAGAGTTGAGTGCCTTTTCCCTTCAACCACGGGTGGGACTGCACTGGACACACACACACACACACACACACACACACACACACACACACACACACACACACACACACACACACACACACACACACACACACACACACACACACACACACAGCCGTGCAGGTGCATAAATATAGCTGCAAACCCATTTACCCATTTAAACATTCACACACATTCAGACAATGCATCCATAATTGGATGGACAGAAAGGGGGGCCAAAGAGAGGGACACAGAGTGGAGGCTGTGTCAGCATTTTCTCCCATATTGACTTGCCATCTTGATACACTAGAATACAAGCACTTTATCATGTAGAAAGTCTATAAAGCATTTTCTATACTCTATTTATTTGAAACAAAATTCTATGTTATTCCTTAATTTGTCAGTCTTTGTTACTTTATCATTGATATCATAGTAGCTCATAGCCTTTTGTGTTTGTATTTTTTTCTCTGCTCGGTGTGCTTAGACTCTCAGCCATTTTACCTCTCTCACATCAGAGATATTTTTGTGTAACAGAGAAAGAGGGGGTTAGAAAGGCTGAGGCTCCAAGCGCTCGGAGGGCTAGTTTTAAAATCTTGCCACTACTGTATGTCTCTCTCTCTTTCTCTCCACTGCGTGCAAGCACAGAGGCTGCACTAGAAAAGTGTGGAAGACTCACTGACAGTTTGTAGACACAAATTCTCTCCTCCCTCCACCTTGTCTGTCCAGTCGACCTCTCCCCCTGGCTAGTGCTAAGACTCGGTAGGCGTGTGTTGACAATTAATTCTGAAATACCTCAAAAACCTTTCATGTAAACTTTATGTAATTTAGACTGAAAATAATACTGCTAATGATAACAATGATTATGAAACTATGATACTATGATAGTTAGTTTTGGAACTTGTGACTTGAAGCTTTATACTGTTAAATTCCTTTTATTTGTTTGCTCATTTTTCTTGTACGTTCTCTTGTTTGTTTTTGCTACGGCATGTACTTACTGTTTTCACAAAGGAAAAGACATTGTGAATGTTTCTGTGGAGGGTTATGTGAGAAAAGAAGGGACAGAAGAGAAGGCTAGACTAGAGAGAGGAGCAAGAACTACTCACCTCAGATGTTTAGTTCGAGGCTCTCTCCAAGGCGGGTACATTTAAAGGATAAAAACAAAACAAAAAAAGAAAGAGAGAAATCACAAAAATATAATTTGGGCTTAATTTTAATCCCAAAAATTTGATGTTAGACCAAAGGAGGAAAAATCTTTTCTCATCGTTAGCTTTCTTCTGCCTTTAAGTTGTCTTTTCTCTGAAAAAACAAAAATTTCACAGTTACTTTGAAGGTTCCTGGGTGTGTTCAAGTGCTCCTGATGTTCTTAGAATATTAAAGACCAGCACCTCCTATTGAAAAGAAGGTGCGCTTTTTTCTTTTGTGCATGGATATTGTATAACTGTATAGAAACCAACAGGAATGACCTGTGATTTTGTGGGGGAGAGGAGGAGGATGGAAAGACTTGGGAGAGGGTGGAGCAGGGGTGGGGGATATTTTAGTTTATCAAAAAACTTTTTAAAAAAAGGGTGTGGGAGGATTTGGGTTTTAGGCGTTGGAGGGGTCCTTGTTTTTAGAATTTCCGTCACTGTTGGATTCACTGGTTGTGTGCATGTGTTGTTGCAACCCTTCCCCTTTCCCTTTGTTTCGTTGATGTATATAAATCCAGACAGTAGGGGGCAGTGTGTGCTGGGGGAGGTCAAACTCCTCTCCTCCCAATCAATACCATTCAATCTTCATTCCTCAGCTTGTGGTCCACATTCGGGTCCTGAAATGTGTGTCTTGCTTTTCCAAAGACGGGCTGTTTACTTGGAGTTAATCAGAGGGACACACACAGGCCTGAGTGACCTTGAATATACCTGTATGTCTGTCTACATGCTTTTCATCAATCTGTGTATGTGTGCTCATTTGTAACTATGTAGAAGACAACGTGTTTTTTCTTTTTTATGTTCCTTTACTATGGGTTGCAATATTTGTCATGCTAAAATTTGAAACCACTTATTACTGACTGTCTGACCAACCAATTGCAGAACCATTTGGCAACTGATATTCCAACCGGAAATGTCGTCAGCATTTACTGTCAAACAGTACGGGTGTGTCATTTCACTATGGGATCGAAGGTTGCCAATGGGACTGATGTAGACACCCCCAGTCACACTGTGCTCTCCCTCTTCTGTTACCTGTTAATCAATCAGAACCAAGTGTCTTTGTGATGGTAGAAGACAATCAGTTTCAAAACAAGAAAAAAGGTAGAGAGAGGGCAGGCCAGTGGGGAGGAGGAAGGGGATGATGGAAGAACAAAAACAAGGGAAAAGAGGCTCTCTGATTTCTGACTAACTGTAGTGCCCGACTGCCAAACGACTGCCCCACCAGCCCTCCACTCTCCAAAACATCCATCTGCCATCCCATCAGGGCCAAACCTGCAACTACTACTGCAGCTTTCAAGCTTGATATGACTCAGCTACACTCCAAACCAAAACCGATCACACATTTTAAATTTCCACCCTCCTGCATTCCTACTGCCACAATGTAGTGAACTGCAGGGGTACACAACTGTGGTGCAAAGACCATTTTTCCCATCACCCACAGCAATTTCATGCTAATCTAATGATGATGTAACCAGCCGCGAGGAATGAAAAATGGCTCCGGTTGGTGGCTTTTGCACAAAGAACTATGCAAACACCTGACCCCCTCAATCTTAATCGTTGCTGCTGGGTCAGAGTGTACAACCCTCAACAGCCCCTCCCTCCCCTTGACATTTAAACACCCCCTCTCACATTTCCATGACCTTTTCCCCTTCATCCCTCATTCCCTGACCCCGGAGTGGGCCGGGTAACACCCCAGTCACTCAGGGTACAGTAGAGAGTGGCTGGGGAGAGAAGAGCACTACAGCGCCCCATGCCTCACGAGACTGATGTCGTACAGCTTTACATGAATGCCCCAAACTGCCATTGACATCAAAATGGAGTCCATGTTGGTGTTTGCAAGCAGATCCTCCCCATACATGGCTCCAATATAATATAATGTTTGATCGTCTTTGTCCCCAGCGCCAAGGAAGGGCCACAATCAATGCAAAGACGCTTACATTGTATTAACTTAAGTTTACAAAGTAGTCTGGAGATGGTGGCTTATATTGCACTCGTACTGACAGATGGACACACAAACACACACAGGCACATGCTGGAGAGGGTGAGTCTGCCATTTAAGGGTGTTTGCTGGAACCAAAGATGAAATCAGAGGTATGACAATCTGGCTACCAAACCTAGAGGACAATGTTCAGCTCTCTGGGCTGCTCTACGGGTCCTGTGATTTCACGACCATGTGGACATTCCACCTATTGCACTTAAACATACACACATATACATACATATAAACAACCTGGCGTAAACTCCTACACACAAACACACCCACACCTCCACCCATAGAGAAACAAGGGATAAACCTCACTCACGACGTCTGATCAGAAAGCCTCTTTTCCCTCCTCCCACTGCAGAAGCCGGAGAGCCTGTGGAGGACTTTTAGTTTCACTCTAGTTGAGACTTTTGAGAAGGAAAAAAATCTGAGTAATAACTGTTACAGAAAAATAAAAACTTAAAAGGATAATATGGGTAAAATTGCGTGTTTTGAAATAAATTAACAAATAAAACAATTGTAAAACAAAGCTGTGCTGTCGGTTTATTGAGTTTGGTTTTATCTTCAAACGAAATCCCCTTTGGTCCCAAATTGACTTTTACCCATAAAGTTCTCAAACAACCAAGATCAGACATTCATGCAAGAGGCAAATGGTCTATGTAAAGCAATATTTGTACATACTTTTCATGGAAAAGTGCAGACTCTAGTAAGAGTGGTGAACAAAAAGTTGTAGTAATTTGAAATACAGACATAAAATGAATCATATTTATATTTTCCCACATCAAAGCTTTAGTCATTATTCATGTGCCTCTTAGGGCATCACTGTTGTTCTTCATCTGAATTTGGCTTTTAGTCAGAGGAGGAGTTGCAGTCACGTTCTTTTCCACCAGCAGCGCTGTGTTACGCATGGAGATAAGTGAAGAGATGAGGCGTCCAGGCCCTGCTCCCTGAGAGAGGGCGTAAGAGGAATGGCGAAGAGATGTTCTTCTTCTCAGCTGTGAATTCAGCTCCACTGACGGAGGGGGTGTATTGTAGACCTACGTCACAGCCAGGTGAGAGTCACGTCAGTGATGGTTTACCATTACATTGTTCATGCTTTTGTTTTTAGGCTTAGTACTCAAGCTCAGCCTCCAAAGAAACATAGAATGGCGACCAAATTCAGCATCATACTGAGTTGGTTCTCATGTCAAATATTCATGTTTTTGATTTGCCAATAGCAGCAATCACATTTTCCTGTCAGAACCCAGCAGGATGCACACAACAAAAGAATCCTCACTGAGAAAAACGCTGAAATATTCCATAACTGGTAGACTTTTTCTTCTTGCCTGAGTGAGATGGCTGCAGGTTGATTGCAGACATTTTATGAAACCGTAAACATCTTGAATAGTTTGGAAAGAAAGGCTGAAATGGATGTGCTGAAGCTGACTTGCTGTGTGCTTAATCGCCCCTCAAATATTACCTGAATTTGTTTGCTAACATTTAGCTTTGTACAAAATGTACATTTTCAGTTTTAGCTGTGAACTATCCCTTTGTAAATCAATACTACACCTATTCTTCGTCAGCTCAGTTATCATTTCGTTTTACTTGTCCATGAAAATGCCTCACCTTGTTTCTGGCATGGACCGTGAGAATGACGCTGAGAGCATGGACAGTCACGGATGGCAAAACAGCTGTCCAGGCTGTAAGCAGAGCTGTGAGCCAAACAACTGGATTGACAAAGGCCTGATTATATACACCTGATGAAAAACACACACAGAGCAATCAAACCTGTTCAGATGCATGATGGCACATCAACAGATCAATAGAAAACGGACATTGCATGTTTGGTTGTATGAGTTCATATACGCGTATGTTGCTATTATTTGTCTCCACATGAGTCAAATCCAGCAGTTCCTGCAGTAACGGATATCGAATTGGTCACAGCCAGCAGCAACATCACTGAAGTGAATCTGAAATGAGTAGAAGTGTACCAATAAAGTTAAAGTCGCTGGGTGAGCTCTGAAATAGGACTGTGCCTTGGGTGATCCCGGCACAGATGAAGAAAAGCGCCACAGAGATGCACACAGCTGCTATGTTGAACTTTGTCCAGTGTCGGGTCACCAGCACAATCTGAGAGGCAAACAGACACAGAAGAAATGTACATCTGGTTATAAAGTACAGCAGCTATCAGCGAGGAAACAATACAGTTGATTTGTTTTACAAAATAAGATGCAATTAAATGAGGGTAATTAAATATATTCTTTAAATGAGGCTGGATGATGTCTTTCATGTCAGATCAAAAAGATTTTGACAGCACAGGTCAGATGGACTCTACTATTTTGTTGAGTCTCTCTATAGAGGGTATGCACTGATGTCACTTTCCCACTGAGCAGCAAAATATCCTGCATCATGGCGATTTTTAGTGGAGCAAACTGGAAAATCAGGAGTACAACAAACTATTATCTTTGTAGATTAAAAACTCTACACTGATTCTTAAAAGTTACAAAAGCACCAGTGATCCATGGATGGCCAGGAATCAAGTTTCCTGACATTTATATGTTTATCTGATAGTGACACCAGGGGGATACACAAACATAGCCTGAAGATAGAGAAAAGCCTTGACACTTGGTTGTACATCAGGGCAGAATTTGTTGGAGAAATTAAAGTGATGAGGGCACCGATGGATATTCTGGTTGTATGTGGACAGGTTTGTACAAATATTTCATTACAACTTGGAGAGACATGTTCGCGTGCAGCAGCGTGATGACAAACAGTGACATCACTACCTTATCCTACACCATTGGGACAACTGTATGAAGCTGATAGCATTGAACTGACCTACAATGAACGTCTTGATAAATATGATAACATCTTTAAGGATTTGTTGATCACAGATGCTAAACCACAGATGCACATTTGTGCCTGGATTACAGTTGTTGTTTGCATTAGCTTCTCTTTTCTGTAGCTTTCATCAGTCTGTTAAAAAAAAAGCTCAATTCCTTGTTGATTTTTGTTTTCTGCACTCAAGCTGAACGGTAATGCTGCAGCTCAGCAAAAGCTTTCTGCCACGCTATGGGTGTAACCTAACTACAGTGACTTCCATTTACTCTGATGTAACATGCGTACCCTCTGTAGGCTTTCACCAGCAACTCTAAAAACCGGCAGACTGAGGTCAGGCTCACACTACAGGAGTCTCAAAATCCTAAAAGATTGGTAAATCAGGTTTCAACTCACACATAAAGAGAATCTCCACAGATTATGTTCTCTTTAATCTCAAACATGCACACACTACAAGATTAAAAAAATAGCAGGGCATCACACTGCGCTATTGATAAAATATTTACTGTTGCTTGGCAGCACCTTCAGCTGCTCCAGGATGTCTCTCTCATTGTTTAATGTGATCTCGCTCAGAAAGTTCGGATGTAGTCATCCAGATGTACACTCCTGAAGTGTTTGAAAGTTATCAGGGAGACTCCGATGTATCCACGAGCAGATCGGGAGGTGTAAGACTTGATTTGTAAATGCCTCACACTACCAGATAATCTGGGCCAAACATGGGACCCATCAAAGTTCCAGACCCTGATTGTCGGGAGGGGTGAATCGGAGTGAAATCAGCCCAATTCCCTTGCAGTGTGAGCCCAGCCGACCACAACACAGGTAAATATTTGTTTTCAACACACCATACAAGACTAGAATGAAAGACAGTAAAGCAGATCAAGCAGAAAAGCACAGCACAAAACAGAAGAGAGATCAACAGCAGACAATACAATGGAAACATTCACATCATATTTATATTGCATTTATTTTTGACTTGCAATCACTGAATTAGTCTTGTATCTATATAAAACGTGCAATCCTGACCTCAATGTTAGCAGTGAATATGGCTGACATGGCCACAGTGACAGCCATGGTCTGGTAGTCAAAGGCTGTGTTGTAGAAGACTCCATATGGGATGAAGAAGAGAACAAGTGATGCGTAGACGGCATGCAGGAGTGGCAAGGACAGCATGAGAGGGCTGGAGAGCTCCTGCCTCAGTCCTGACATGTACAGCTCTGGCCATTTGAGACTGCTTTCAGCACTCACATCCTACAAAACAAATGAAGATGAGCTGATGTGAGTGCTGATGATCAGATATCAATATATGTCTATTGAGTTCATAATAGCGTATTTCTCTTAAACCGTGTCACCTGTTCAAAGAAGGCCACAAGCATAATTGGCAACATTGTGTAGAAGACAGTGTAGAGAGGGATGAACCATGTCTCATACAGCAACTGCAAGACAGATACAGTGATATAAATGCAGGATATTTTCTCCATGTTTAACCTCACCGAGTGAAGCCTTTATGTCATTGAATTTCATCCACGTATGTCTAACCTGAGCACTGAAGCCATTGAAGACACCAAACCATATATGCACGAGAGAAAAGGCACAGGTTTTAAACAGGAAGTAGCGTAAGAAGAGGGAAATGCGCATGTAGGACCAGCGCCCATGGACCAGCAGCAGCCTCTGTAGAAATCTGAACTGGGACAAGGCGTAGTCTGCATTCTGCACTGCCTGACCTCCTTCCACTCCTTCTATTCCCACACCAACATGAGCCGCTGGTGTTCCAAGATTAAGAAAAGACATGGATTGAAAACAAAAAAAACAAAAACGAGAACATGAGAGCAGAAAGCGAAGTACACTGATTAGTAATTTTTACAATTTAGTGATACAAACACACATTTTCTCTTCATCTTCCGATTTAACCTGACTTACTCTTGATCATGTTTACATCATTGGCACCATCACCGATGCACATGGTGACGGAGCTGGTGTGTTTCCGGACCAACTTGACAATGTCAGCCTTCTGTCCAGGTGTAAGACGACAGCATAGCACCGACTGACACTGTTCTGCCAGGCTCATGAACACAGCGCCCCATTCTGGTCTCTGTTCAAACTCTACCTGAAATACAACACCACCAAGCAGGTCAGTTTTGGTCATATTCATACAAAATGGCCCTCACACCTGATGAACTTTAGGAGAGTCTTTGCCTTTGCTTTGTCTCTGTCGACAGCTTGGACATCTCAGAGAATCTAAATCTTGTTTTAAAGCATTTTAGTTCAGTTTATATGTTTAAAGCTGCTATAATTAATATGTTTATGTTTATAAGACTAACCCATAGACAACTGTCATGCAGATTTCTGCAGATCTACAGATCTGTGCTATATATAGAGGTGAACCCGACTGTATCTATACTGCTCCACCTCCTGCGCCATCTCCAGTTCCTCTCCTGCCAGAGAGGTGAGATTTCACATCCCTTGGTACCAGTCTGTGACGCTAGGAGTCAGTGAGTCTATAGGTCTCCGCCTTAGCTTGTCACCCAGGATACAATGCACCCAACCCCACTGCCTATCCCTGTGTGGTGGGTCCAAGGGCAGGCATCTCCATGTAGTTTTTTTGGGCTGTGTCCAACCTAGCACCATGGACGGATGCTTAGCCAGCAGCTCCCCCCCCAGGTCTGGCCCCAGAAGGATGCCCAGTTTCCCTATTCCAGGAGAGGGAGAGGTGCTACAGCTCTTTTTTGGTTGATTGTTGTCTGAAAAAATTATAGTGACTAACACCCAATTATATAATAAACAGTTGCAGAGCCAGGGTTTCATAATATGACTTGATGTACAAACTATATTACAAAAGCTATTCAGCCGTTTGAAAACGATATAGTTTTCAGAGTTAGAGTTAGAGTAAACCTTCCTGTATGCTCAGTGTTTACCAGCTCAGGCCCAGTAAGGACGATAGCAGTCTTTGCTCCAGCCCTCTTCTTGTCTACAGCCCACACCTCTGTCTGTGTGGCCTTGAAGAATCCGACACATGGGTCCGGGGACTGGAGTATCTGTCTGCCGGGGCAATCACACAAAGATCAATCCAATGGCATGAATGTAAGCATGTGAGTCTTTGTGTATTTTTATCATTGCTAACCTCAGCTCCTGCCATTCCAGTAATGTGGTATCAGGATCCAGTAGTTTGCAAGAGTATCCAATATTGACTGCAGTCTCTCCATGGATTAAGAACAAGGGAACAGGAAAGACAAGGAAGGAGGAAGAGACAAAAACAATATTGACACTTTGTTTTCATGTGCACAACATTCAAAAGGGTACTATTCCCATGTCCTGCTACAGTATGTCACAATACCTTTTTTGTCCCCAGTCAGGACCCATACTTTAATTCCAGCCTGTTGAAGCAGAGATATTGTCTCAGGAACACCCGCCTGAAGCCGGTCCTCTATTGCGGTCACTCCCAGAAGCTACAAAATATGAACGTTTACCTTTATTTTTAGCATTCCTACAAAATATTGGATTTATTAGCAATATTGTGAGAAGGAAACAAAGAGATGATGTGAGGTTCAACTTCATAACATGCCTCATAAAAAAGCACAGGATCTATTTAAAGAGTGTTTATTTAAAGAGTCATTTGTATTGGCTCAGCTATATTACTTTAAAGAGAGGCCTGACAATAAACATGTTACAATCACATTGAGGAAGAGCCAACCTGCAGCTCTCTCTCCATCTGATCATATAGCTTTTCCAGCAGTGCATCGCGGTCACAAGTCACCATGGCAGCAGACTGAGCCAGAGTTCTCCTCCATTGCTCCCATGATGCCTCAGGAACAAATCGAACTGCAACACATAAAGTCCGCAGACAGGCCTGGGCAAACAACTGATGAAAGACAAGTTGACACATTATTTGATAGTCTACATCTTATTTACTAAGTGATCGTTTGTTTACCTCAGAACTACCTCAGAAGGACTTATCAAGGAGATCAGTGGGTCTGATCCTTCTTGAAACCTCTGTTGATCATTGAACAAGATCTTTCTCAGTGTGTATATAGATTTTTAGATTGATCATTTGAAAACATAGCACGCTTGGAGCAATGTTATTTTGTCAGTCAGTCCACTTTGGGCCAAACGGAATGTTGGTAGTGGAGATCACATGACTGCTTGATTGGGGAGGACAATAAAACACTCCCTGGAGGAAGGCACAGGTGTAAACAAGACACTGAGCTCATTTACTGTCTGTACCTTGGCTTATCTGGTTCCTTTTGTCCCCAGGTGCCTTTAAAAATAAAACTGCTCAAATTAACCTTATTCTAATAGAAGGCAAGGCTTTTCCTTCTGTGCTCATATCAGTGAAGTAAAGTCCAAAGCATTACTGTAAAACACAGACATATCTTAGCAGATATTAGATTTGTTCAGACATTATGATCCCCAGAAGATGAATCATATTGACTTTGGTGATCCCTGACTTTCCCCCTAGCATCACAATAAGTTTGACATGTTAGGCTTTTAGTGAAACGTCTTAATGGATTGCCATTAAATTTGGCACATTAATGTCTTCCTGAGTATTAATAATTTTTATTCCATGACCTTTCCTCTAGTGCCATCATCAGGTCAAATTTCAATAAGGTATTTAAAAATGTGACATTTGAAAGTGGACCTGTGTTTGCACTAGGTCTAGTGATGCACACAGGTACCAGGTTGTCTTTAATCTTACTGTCTGAATGATGCGACCTTTATATAGCACTAAAAATGTTGCAAGATTTTATTGGTGAATGGCGTCATCACTATAGCAATGAGGCAGCAAAGCAGCGGACCACACCTCATTTTAAGCACAACAATCCCATGGGCACCAGTATGTGTACAACATAGGAACTGGGCGTGACAATAATAACTGTGTTGGTCAGAAACTAGCAATGACACTTACATTGCGCTTTGGCACTGAGCCCTTAGTCTTTTTAGTTCATCACAACCCAGCAATGGAGCAATGGAATATGTGAATTGAATTTAACATGAATAATCATCAATATTAGTTAGAGTTTTTCACATGACAAATGTGACTTTGAACTGCTCGTTACAGATATAGACACCAAAGAATACTAAGAGAGAGTCATATAAATTGTAGACTCAATTACAGCACACACTAATGTTTCAGTAGAAACTCCATTTCACCTCCAAGGCTCTTTCAATGCTTTCCTGATGTGGACAGTCCTTCTGCAGTCTCTGCAGGATCACCATGTCCGCCCCTTTGCAGTACAGCTTTAACCCGCCCTCCGGCTCCCGCACTGAAAGAAAAAACAAACCAGTATCGATAATCTATCCAGAAAAGTAGTTGACATGGGAGAATTTATTATGAGTGCAAAAAGAGGCTAGTGAGTGCAAGAGATTGTAAGATTGAATGAATACAGGTTGTATGTGTATGTAGCTACTCTCACCCAGTACAGACATGCGTCTTCTCTGGCTGGTAAAGTCCAGCAGGGCAAGTAGCTGATATTGTCGAGTGACTCCCAGCTCAGAAACAGTGATGAAGTCTCTTGTCCTGGAAAGGAAGACCCAGCCCAGCTCCCTGGCTGCACCAACAAGAGCCTCCTCATCTGGGGATGCAACCTGGTAAACTGGAGCCTCTGGAGGAATGTAGTCAACACACAAGTTGGAGGTAAACATGCCATCCTCCTGGAATGGTCTATTATGCCAATCAGTAAATTCATCAATTTATGTCATTACATTAGATCCAGGCCACTGATTTAGGGGTTGGAAAATAACAAAAATGCATCATGCTTTAAGGTTTTGACAACATTAGACAAGAACAGTATGTGAAAGTACATATACAAGCTATTTGACCTTTAAATGTAGCACATCCATCAGGTCAATTAGCATAATACAAAAGCAGGATAATTGAATTAAAAACAAACCAATGTTCTAAATACAACCTGGGATTCATCATTTTTATCAGATGGTCAATAAAAGCTGAACTACAGTCATCTGAATCATACAATAAATACAATACAACCACACATAAAGACACAACCTTTCTTCCACTCTACCATTACAGTGTGGCAGAGAGACAGCGCTGTGAGGAACTGTCTGCTGAGTGGACACTGCTGCTTTCTGAGCTTCTCCACTAGGCTGGGAGCCGACATGAACAGACCACCGCAGGAGAATGGATTCCAGCTCAAGTCCATAGGCTGCCCACATACAGGAGAATAGATAGTATACCAGTTATTACTGTGAGATAAAATCATACAGTTTTACAACTATGAACAATGTGAATTCAGCTTATTGCAGGTGGCAGCAGAAATTAGGACATTAAAACAGCTGCATAGACAAAAAGACAGGTTAAAAATGTTGATTTGATAGTAATTATATGGTACCTCTGTGTCTTCTGCTCTAACTGTTGCATCACCTGTGAAAGAAGAGAAATTCTTATATTTAATTACTTTAAAAGTATGTGAAATGGAGGTAAAAGAAAGAAAGAAAGAAAGAAAGATATTTGGGGTGAACAGGAAGTGGCTCAGACATACAACATATGGTTTATGTCATTCTGACAAGGTTTCAGTTACAGTCTCTAATTCAGGGGCAGCCCTGGTGTTAAATATTTAGAGGATGGACTGGTAGCTGTTGGATATGAGCATGTTAAAAGTCTCCGGGTGTCTCTTTATGTGAGGTTGCCTCCCCAGAGGGATCTTTGTTCCACTGTTATCCAGCAACAAATTGTTGCTCTCTGTTAATTAGCAGTCTCTGTTACATCAATTAATATTTAAAGGTGCAAATTACTGTGTTGACTGTACAGGATGCTGTCTTGTAATTTCACACATTCTTGGACTCAGACTGAATTGTTGGACAATCAGGTGCCAAACAAAGACTCTATAGTGAACACAGATATGGAAAATGTGTTCAAGTGTTTATCTGTGATAATAATATATAAAAGTGGTATATAGTTTTTGTTTATGTATGGATTATATGTCGTGTAGAAATTTAAAGTGTTAATATTGCATCAAGCAAAGTGGAAAAAATTTGTTTCTGTTGCCTACAGTTTGCACACCTTAGATAACATTAGTAATGTATGGCTCTGCATATTTACATATATACATATTCCCTCATCTGATGATCTGCATCACTCATAGAGAATATCATCAGGAAAAGAGTGAGAGGGCGGCGCTGGCTTTAGCTGATTTAAATCCAAAACTCTGGCCATGACCTCCCCTGGACCAGTTTAGGAGTATAACATAAGTTACAATGGTGAATCAAGCCTGGTTAAAAGAGAACAACCTTCGTAATATTGAAAAGCCTGGCTTTAGGCTTAACATATCAAGCTAAACCATTAATCTCACTGACTTCACCCCTCTGGTCGCTACCTTTTTATGAGGTGGTGGTCTTACACCCTGCACACTGTTTTTGGCTTAGGGCTACACACCCACTGCCAAAAGGCCGATAGCCAGAAACATCCCAGACACAGCAATAAACTAAGAAAATAAAGCAGATACATATATGGCAACATACATTGGATTTCAAATGATTCTATAGATTTGTGTTTTGTGCCATAGTATGGCTTTAATGTGATTAATTTGAGGATTTTAAAAAATGTGAAGAAAAAGAATTATAGGCCCTATTATTTGTCGTCATTTTATATAGTCAACATGAATTGTCAATTTCAGCTACATGCATAGTGTGACGTCAGATAATTGTATTCTAATAACTACTAAGGATGGCATCGGGTTGCTGTTTATTTTTTAATTAAAATAGCACATTTAAATGTAACTTTTTGATATAAGTAGTAATTCACCAGGTAGGACATTGCTATATGTTTTCAGGTTATTTTTTACCATAGATCTCCCCAGCTATGCAGCATTGTCTGATGAGCAGACGGTTCTGGGTTAGCGTCCCAGTTTTGTCACTCAGCAGGTATGCAACTTGGCCGAGCTCCTCACTCAGGGAGGTATTCTTGACTTTGGCTGGTCTGTCTGACTGCTGACAATACATGTCCAAATCCCAGCCAATAAACAGGCTCTGGACCGTGTGGATGGACTCAAACCTGTCGACACAGACATGGAGGACACATTCACAGTAAGATGGCATACACACAAACACAGGTGTGTTTCCACCGTCCTGTCTTCGCTCAAGTAAATGTAGTGTTGTAGCTGGAACTAACGTGATGTAGAGGAGTATGGGCAGGGATGGGCTGAGCAGGATGATGTAGCTCCAGTAGCTGAGGAACCCTGTGTAGACAGGGTTGCCATTAACCACCAGCGGAGACAGAAATCCTGTGTGGCTCATGTCCCAACTCGAAAACACGGCACTCCCAATGGCAAGAAGCAGAGCTACCATTAGCAAAGACAGGAATATCTACAGATCCAGAATATAGAAACACATAGTTTATAATAACGCCACAGGATGTGTCATGGGTGTCATCCCCCTGCCCTTTACCCACTCACCCCAATCACCACTTTGTTAAAAACTTTTTCTGTCCGAGTTGTCTTCACCCGTAGCTTTCCGCAGTTCCTCAGGATCTTAGTGTCTGCGCCTACAGAACAGACAACTATTAAATGCTATCGATATGGCGGCCTGGTCTAGTGGAGTTGGGAGTCCATCCTGCAGCCAGAGGGTGAAAGTTCAAGCCCTGATGTCAGTAAGTATCTACTGAAGTGCCCTTGAGCAAGACACTGAATTTCTACCAGTTCCAGGGGTGTTTGACCCCGCAGCTGAGAGGTCAGTGGGAAGAGAGAATTTCCCTTGGAGGGATCAATAAAGTTTCACATTATGTTTTCCAGTGATGTTATCTCATTCTCACATAAACTGCCGAAACACATTAAGCTGCATGTGTGAGAGTGACAAATACTGAGACTGTGCGGCATATCTTCAAATTCAAGAACAGAAACTGATCCTATCTTAGTCTTACTATAACAACAATATGTCAATGTCGATCCTGGATAATTCAAAGTAGGCTGTGTCAGGAGAGTTGGAGTTATAATTAGGCTGAACTGGGGTCACACCAATAGACAGTCGAACTATGAACGATATAAAACCTGTCTCTGGAAGAATTTGATCTATTGATCTGCTTTACCAGAACTGAAAGGGTTAGAGCAGTAATATCCGATCAATGATCACTTAAAAGACAGGAGGAGCCTGTAATCTGCCAGATGTTAACAGACCCACATTTAAGAATGGAAGAGCAGCTGCAAGAGTTAAGTACTGTCCATAATTAGCAGTATAATGCATTCCACATAATAAAATTTGTCATTGAAACAGGTGGAGGCCACAGTAGAAGGTGACATGAGGATAAGTGGACACAAAAACATGATCCAGTAGTTTTATCTCTGTTATCATCCACCTCTCTGGGGCATTATATCCTAAATCAGAGATTCCCTTCATACGGCTGATGTCATTTTTAGACTCAACAGACCAGTTTCACGATGTCTAACACTTTTGTTTTTAATAAAAACAGTTTCATTCTGCCCCTCAATAACATTTCACAGCCATAGCAATTCCATATAAATCAATGTTGATATCCTGTCTTCTAAACTGTAGACATTCTACTGCTTATACCAGTGTATATGGTCAAGGCATAGGCAAACTCTGTGTTGCGTAGGACTGTTCCCCTCAGGAGGATGTGCTCATTGTCCAGCAGGAGACATTCTCCTCTCCAGTGCAGCTGGCCTCTAAAGATGTGCAGGCGATTGTTGGGCTCCTCACAGAGCACAACACCTGGAAAAGGAAAGGTTACATTTGGCCTTATTTAGGAAAAATATCTAATTCTGTTTAAAAGTTGCCTTGTGTATTTTTTAGCATTGAAATAGCATTTTAAAACATCATGTAAACATTTATTCACCATCAAAGGCTGCAAGCGCTTCCTCTGAGGGGTGAGAGGTCAGTTCACTGTGTGTAGCACTGAGCGCCTGCCGGTACTTGAGGTTAGTCTCTCTGTATGGAGAGAAAAAAAAAATCACATTTACAAGTTGTATCAACATTTAACAGATTGTGATTAATTTCTCAGAATGAATGAGAAGTCAAGGCAGCGTGAAGTTAGTGTGAATACGGAGAGTTAAAATGCAATATTAATATCTTTGGATGAGGTTCACAGAGATAGTTTAATTAATTGATTAATTTTTTTCTTTCTTTCTAACATGTAGACCCATTAAAAGTTCTTTACTCTAATAAAACACACGACACTTTGACCTCTCTAACTGGTTATAGCTGGTTTAGAAAAGACAAAATCACATTGCACAGACTAATTGTTCTTTCATTGATCCCAGCCGTAAAATATCTGACCCAAAATGTATAATGCAAATTTTACCCTTCTGCTAGTCACTGCAAAGCCTCATATGCACAGAGAGGGCCCCTCTGGCTGTCGCAGAGTGTATAAATGATCTTAGACCTTTAAAGGTGACTATGAGTTTTCATAGTCAATGCACCATTGTTACAGAACCACCTGAGGAGCTCAGGCCTCCAAAATAAATATCACCTTAAAATTACATCTTTAAACTCCTTACTATCTGTATTATTTTTTTACTATGATAGATTTTACACTACATTCAAGTTTTAATATGTTGCAGTACTGGTTTTATTAACTGCTTTTTCTTTTTGAATATATTCCATGCACTGCTACTACTACCCTTACTAATACAATCATCATAAAGGTAAAGCATACAAAAATGTGCATGGTGATTATATGATGAATTTTTATTGAGCAATTCAACAGAATGAGACTGAATGTGTTTCTTACCCGTCGATATCCTTTGTCTCCACGTAACACAGGCTGTGAGGCTCTGAACTACACAAGAGGAGAAGGTCAGCCTGTCAAGAGAGAGAGAGAGAAAATAAGCAACCAGAGAGAGGGCTAAATCAGAAGTAAATGGAAATACAAACAGATGTACAGAGCATTTATTCAAATATCCCAAACTATAGCTACTGTATGCTGAATTGCAGAAATCTTCCACTTTTTGAAAACAGGTCAACAAATAATCAACACAATCTTTTTCTACCTGTGGAGCAATCATCAGTCAAACACTTTGTTTCTATATTGTTATTCTTTTTTATTTTTTTGTTTTTCTTAAATATTTAAAATCTCACAGGGATGACTTGGTCTTTGCGGATCCGCAGCACATCTCCAACAAGCAGATCCCTCCACTGTGCTGTGATGAATCTGGACAGACAAGGAGGAAGAATAATTAGATGCTTTCATACACTGAAATTTCATTAAAAAATTGCGGGTCACAAAGCTCCTAAGTAATGTCATACATACAAACACAACTTTGTTATTAATATTTACTGAGTGATATTTAGATTTCATATTGAAGACACAGAGATCAATAATGCAAATGTAAACAAAATCAGATTTTAGGACTGGAATTTCCCAAAATGATTGCCTTTACAATGAAAGGTGGTTGATGATAGTTGAGTCCCATTCCCAGGTCATCAAATACTGACTTTTTGGGTTGTTATTGTTGTTATGGCTCTGTCCGAGCCACGAATCACAGAAATTATTTGATGATTGAGACTTATCAACTATCTTTCTCCAGACTCACCCCACCATGTATTTAGAAATATTAACTTTGTGAGTCTTTATATATAACCAAAGCATTAATTTACAGTAAAGCAACAAATGTCTGGGTGGGCCTTTAACTAAAAAGAGATCTCTTAGTGCTAAAAAAGAATGAACTTTTCGTGTTTCTTTATTGCATTTCTCATGCAGTTACCACAGTTTGGAGAACAGTGTTCAAAATGATAATGAACATGAAACAATAAGTTGTCTATTAGTCCACAGAGGTGCAGCGTATCATCTGGAATATAATAGTCTCAGACACAGACTGAGGCAAAAGCATCTCTGACCACAGGAGGATATTATTGTTGGTCATAGTTCTTCATAGTTCTCATAGTGCTCTGATTCACTCATTCACATTTCATTACAGCTTCATTAGAGGGCTCGTCTCAAACTGCCTCTGAGTCCTGAGAAAATAACCCACTGTCTTTGTCCTCACCTCTGGGAGATGAGCATGTCACAGGGCCGGGAGTTAATCTGAGAGTCATTGCGTCTCCTTGCCTAGACCAGAGATACAGGCCAAAAAAGAGAAAAATGGAGAAGACAGATTTGATAAGAGTGACATGGATGGAGAAAAAGAGTGATAGACAGGGAGCATGTGAGAGGGAATGAGGTTGGCCATGAAAGGTTGAACAGGAGAAAGGAGAAACGCCATTATGGGACTCTACAGTGACACAAGCGGGGAGATTTACACCCTCCACTAAATGATTAGTCAATAGAGAGGGGTCAAGCAAGCGTTTCACCCAGAGCTGTTAACGACCGTAACTCAGTGATGCACTTAACCAGAGAATTATCCATGCAAAACATCACGCCTGCATTTAAAAGGAAAAGCTTTAATGATAGGAGTGAAAATTAATGCTACTGGGATGACTGGTTCTGTCAGTGAGGAGAGGACAAAGAGTCAATAAGGACAATGAAGGAGAGAAAAGAGCACGTACCGGCTTAAGTGTACGGTCCATAAGTGCATGCTTGAGGCCTGTCTTATATTTGTGTTTAAGCTCATGCATTTGTGGGTAAGTGGGAGCATTTGCTGTAGAGGGGTCTTCCTCCCCCCAAAGACTCCCCTAGATTGGGAGAGGGGAGGTAACTACAGTGACTGTGGTCTCACCATGTCGGCGGAAAGGTCTTTCAGGCCTCTCAAAGAGAGTACAAAGAGCAGTGGCATACTGGTGATGTACCAGGGTATGGATGCGATGATGGGGACCAACTGTAAACCACATGCAAAGATGGAGAGATGACGCATACTGAGTAAACCATACACACACACATTAAGTGCTAGAAAAGACATACATGCATACCTAGCACCTAACGGACTGGGTTCTTCTGGACTTAACTACACCCCACTCCCATCCCTCTTAAGGTCTCTGTCTCTCAGAAAGTGTATCATGGTCCACCATTCTCTATTATTTTGACCAGCCATGTACCACAGTGCAGTAATATATGTGAAATATTTCAGTAAGCTGTCTCTTTTTAGTCCAGACTGCCTATGTTCAGTCTTTAGAGTGTATTTTTCATTTATGATATTTTTTTTAACCGCTTCTCTTTTGACTCTATGAGCAATGCACAAGAAATTACATGTTACTCTACTGTCCTATATCTGTGCAAATGGAAATAATGTCAAATAATCATCCAAATCTATTCAATATGCTTTTTTTTCATCGACACCTTACTTATTGAGAAATTCACGAAATAAAAATCTAGATCTGAAGGGGATCCAGACCTACCTGTAAATCAAATCAACTTTTCATATGTCCTAGGCCCATCCCTCAATAATCCATCCCTCCGTAATCCATCTCTCATTTGATCAAAATCCATTGATAACTTTTTGAGATATCTTGTACACCGACAGACAGACAGACAGACAGACAGACAGACATGGCCGATTATACAGTCTCCACCCAAATATGTTGGCGAAGGTAATAAATACACACACACACACACACACACACACACACACACACACACACACACACACACACACACACACACACACACACACACACACACACACGCACACACACACACACACACACACGCACACACACACAAAATGGACAAACAGTCACAAGCTATGGAAAGGATGGCAGAAGAGGGTTTGGTGATGTCAGGGTTAAATGATTCTATAGTAATGTGGCCATTACATCCTGTTTAGACATTTTTACATAAGGGTTACCATTTGTTTCTTAAAGAAGTTTACCCAAGGTTGGCATCTGAGTTAGTGTCTCATAAGATAAGCAACTATTTCTTACCAAGCCTCCTTTGCATTTAGGGCTGCCACAAATTTATTGATTAATTGATAGAAAGAAAATGAGTTATTTTGACAACCGATCCTTCATTTCAGTCATTTCTCAGGCAAGAAATGTCAAACATTTGCTGAATCCAGCTTGTTAAATGCAAGGCTCTGCTGCTTTTCTTCCTTTATAATCATAAACAGAGAGTCTTCTTTCATTTTTACTGTTAGTAGGACAAAAGAAGGATTTTGAATCTGTCACTTTACGATGAGAAATTGTGATGAGAATTTCTCACAATTTGTTCACATTTTAATAGACTAAAATATTATTTGTTAAAATAATCTGCCGATTCATTGATGATTAAAATAATCATTGTGGCAGCTGCATGTAGAGGAAACACTGGTATATTTATAGTCACTAGATGTCCCAGATGTTCTGACACAACAGAACTGGACAACACTACACTTTGTAGATCACAGTGTAAAGACCATATTTCCACAATTAACATGACTTCATACATTCTGCATTCAAAATAATTTATCCAGACACCTTTGCATCTTTGGATGCTGTAAACACGATAAAGTGAAGCTAAGACTCTTCGTCAGATCGTCAGATCTTGCAGAGTCAAAGCATGAGCGGACACCATGAGAAAGAGCAGCAGAGCACTCATCTGACCTGCAACACCATCATGAGGAGGAAGTAGAGATTGGCAGCTCGGTGGAACTGTTCAAACAGTGTAATAGGCAGGAAGGTCAGGGGGGAGTACCTATGACTGCGCAACAAATTGTCCTGGCAACCAAACAACAGAGAGAGAGGCACAATAGAGATACAGTAGGCATATCAACACATTCAATTCACAAGGCATCAGCATGCTAACAAGCGTTAGGTTTCAAATGGAGGGAAGGAAGCACTGTCTCACCGCATATCGGCCCCAGCGGAAGCACAGGAAGGATTTCTTCTGTTTCTGTTGATGGTAGTGCTGACTGTTGGCCCTGACCTCCCATGTGAGTTCTGTCAGACATAAGGCTGACTCTTAGCTCTCAGAGACCATTAATACACAGTCATTTAATGTTCTATTTGCACCAGCTGACAACAGATAGATACTGCTGTTAACCATATCTCAAAGGGGTTCTTGCATCACCCATTCAGAGCCTTTTGAAGGCAAAACAGACTCTAAGAGAAACTTGATCCCCTACAGGAGAAAATGTCTGTATAGCTAAAAGATCACTTGCATTATACTGTCTGAATGTTGTAGTATATTTCAAATGAATTCCAAATCAAAAACTCTCACCTCTGAACGCATCTCAGTAAACACAGTGAAATAAAGAGACAGTGATAGGCAGGTGAAAATTAAAAAAGAGACGTACCAGATTCAACATTTTCCTTGGCCATGATGTTTGTAGATTGTAGTTATGCTACACAAAGGAGACAACAGAGTGAAATTGCTATTTATGTCCCCTCTCTGAGATTCATTTATCCGTCTTGTAACTCATTACACTGTGTTACCATGCCTACAGCACAGCAGACAAAATATTATAAATCACTGCTGCAGATCTGAACAGACTTCGCTTCCAGTTGTAGCTATATAAAAGACAATCATCAACCGTTAACCACATGATTACATGAACAAAATTTTACAGATTTTAATTGAAGGCAAATCTAGGCTTGTTTTCCATTTGAGGAAATGCTGAAAAATGTACCAACTCTTCTTGAAGAGTCTCAGATGGAATCTGTATGAACAATCCTTGTGAGAGAGACTGCTCCAATCGGACCATGTGCAACAATCCTGCAGGGTTCATGTGCATATTAATCAGCACAAGAACTGTGTTTTTACCTCTTGCTGAGTAATTTGTACCCAGGCAACATTTTTCAACAAATACAGAGCAAAGCTGAGAGAACATTCTGCTTGGAATATTAATCAGTCATACTGTATTTATACTTCTGTTGTGAAAGCAGCATAAAAACAACCAACACAATTCAGAAAAGATAATTTACCTGCATTGTTTGCCAGTGCTGTCCTCAAGCATTGTATAGCACCTACCACCAAGTGAAATATCTGAGCCATTAGTTATGACGCTCTACTAATTGCTGCCAGTGATTAACATGTTTTTATAAAATATCTATTCTCCAGCTGCTAATCGTAACCTATTTCCTCCATTCCCTCCTTTGTCTCCTTCTGTTTATCTTGTGCAAAGTGTTCCCAGCTACACCTTCCTGTCACTCCCAGGTGAGGGCTCCAGTATCACAGACGATACTCCCTGTGCACCTTACCTGAGAGGAGGAAAAGGAATGGAGTAGGGGCAACAAGGACAGTGGAGTGTCAGAATAGCAAGTCACTGTTTGTGTATCTCATTTTTTGCAGCTATTTAACCATAAAAAAGGGGAGGGGGGGGAGAGTATTTTGGAGTAAACAATCACAAACTAAGAGTCTACACATACTAACCGAGTTAACCTTTTATTTGTAAGTGTAAGTATCTTCAGTGTCCCAGAGAGTCTTTGCAAGAGCATGGTAATGTGGCTTTTGTGGCTTTTAACAGCAGGAGTATTGGTTTACAGGAATTCGAAAGCAGTAAAACTTTGCATTCAGGCCAAGCATACACTGCCAACACCGAACTCCAATTCTTATTCAGTGTCTCTCTCTCTCTCCCTCTATTCATACATTATTATCATATTTTATATAGAAATCAAATCTGACAAAAATGTGTAGCCTATTTACAATATTGATAAAACAGGCCTTGCCTTTAGACTATTTTACAGCCCCTATTCCAGAAATGTTGGGACTACATATATTGTGAGTATAGAAAGTGATGCCTCTGTACCAACATTATGCTGGTATCAAATTCAGAGTAAGTATGTATATGTATAAACATTAAATACATTGTCTATTTTACTTTGTTTTGTATGTTTAGTTGCTACATAGGCAGAGCAGTTGTGGTTTGAATGAATAAATGCCTGTGAGATAATTAACAGTGTTAATACGTACAAGAATGCAAGAATGTGTGAATCTAGTGTTAAATGAATCAGCTGTCCACTTTTAGACTGAAATGAAACCACATGACGCATCATCTTGAAAAGTGAGAGCAGTTTTTCCATTTCTAATCATTCTTAAAACAAACAGGTATTCATATTTAAAATACTTGTATTCAGTTTAAAAATACTTACAATATGAATAACCATTCGGTTCAGAATGTACTGTGTATTTTTTTGTCTTCTTCAAACTAATTACTTCTTTCAATATTTAGACAAGAGACTTATCTACACTAGCCAGATTTATCTAAGGCCTTGAGTAAACTCTTCTGCCTTCTTTGTGACTGTAATGCCACCTGGTGGAGAGAAGCACCCACTACAGTTCAACCATCAGCTGAAGGTCAGAGAGGATCAATTTGACAACAATGGCACGTCTGAACAAAAGGCTGCTAACAGAAATTATATCCTCACTCAGTGTCAGTTAAATGTACTATGTGTGGTTTCATATCTCTTTGTGTCATTTCTCTTCCCAATGAAGAGAGGTGTAAGTGAGGGCGTCCCCACAAATGCCACATATCAACACCTGAGCATGTCTTTAGCTTACATCTAACGTGTGTGTATGGGAGTGCATATCTAGGACGATCTTCCCTATCTATTTTTGCAGCTGGGCTGTGTGGTTAGAGTGATGTTCCGATGGTGTGGCATCTTGGGCCTCCGCATACAGTAACAGTCCATAGGCCAGGCTTTTCCACCACAGTTTAACTGTTGCCCATCACGGCTGTCAAACCCCACAACCATAAAAATGCATGGATTGGTCCCTTTGAGCCTGTTGATTGTCACATTTTTGCTCTGCAAGTTTGAAAAAAAAGAGAGGCTCAAGCTTAACAGTCAATTAAAAAAAACACAAAAAAGTGTAGTTCAAATTATAACAAATCTAAACCATATATTAAATTATTTAGTCAAAATAGAGTAATATTCTGTCAGATCTGGATGTAGCGAGCAGATATGAGCAGCATGGAGAATTAAGAATGATATCTTGAAGCAAAAAGCTGGAAGATAAATAAAAAACTTAAATTCATATTAGCAAGTCATTTCAAAACCATTCTGTCATGCCCATACAATATGTGCATTGGAATAGTTGTCGGTCTGCTTGTTCCTTCTGTTCATATTTGCCGTACAGAGATCCCTTCCTAATGCTAAGGGATTGGCAAAATATCCAGTCCTCTTTCTGTGCAATATAAAAACATTTGAACTCAAGTCAAGCTAAAGCTAATACGAATCTTCAGCAGTCTGACTTTGTCATGTCTGATCTTTTAAGAACAAATTTCCCTAATTATTTTACTGTTCCTCTGCCTCCAAGCAAGGGAGTGATGTTCAGAGAAACAATTTCGTACCTGTTTCATTTGACTAACTCAACATGCTGAACTTCATATTAGCTTCAGCTTTAGTACAGAGTGCCTTCTATGGATTTTAATAAGAAAGACTTGAAATAATATTAACCTGTCCTTTAATAAATATTGATGTTATGTTTGAAAACCTTAAGCCTAAAGCAGAAATCAAACACATCGAAGAAACACCTTCTATGTATTAGGATACAGAGAGTTTCACCCTGCTGGAGGGAGTAAAATAAAAAAGTAGCAAGTCAAAAACAGTGAGTCATATTACTCATGCCAGTTTATTGGCCAGTTGCCAAAGGAAAGCAAGCCCTGCAAACATTTGTAAAACTTATTTATTCCCACATCTTTTTTTAATATTTGGTAGAATTCAAATGTTATTTATAGGCCTATAAAAATGTCACATCTTGCTAAGATTCACATTCTTACTGCAGCATCAGCAGCTGGAGAGAAAATCACAACAGGAGGACATGACAAGTTTACAAAATGGAAATATGAACAACCTGCTGAATCTGAAATGGATAAAAAGCCACAATGCCCCTTGCACTAACCAATAAACTAGAGCAGTGAGAAATGGTAAATTGAATTAAAATGAATTTAACTCCTTCCTTTTCCTCAAGTGATTGTTAATTGACAAACAAAAAAACATTACTGAGCACAGCGAGATGTACAGTTCAGGAAACGTCTATTTTAACTCTATCGTGATTATCACTTTACATAAACTTTACACTCAAAGAGGCCACGTTTCACTGTGCATTTAATGGGAGATTGTCACAGGACCTCAGTAGGGCTTAACATAACCATGACCCAGAGAAAGCCCTTAGTTGTGGACAGCTTCTCAATACTATAAGGCTTTCATGTGGTCCTGAACAAAAATCACACTGCAGCTGACTATGAAGAGGCGATGCTCTCTGTGCTTATTGAGGCTCAACTTCCTGTACAAAGTGTTTAACAGTTCAGCCATGAGTTAAGCAGCAGGAATCAGGCCAACACTCACACGACTCTCCTTGGAAGGACTGTAAAATAAATCTGGTATGGCATGACGTACAAAAAGAGGTTAAACAGGCTGAGATAAAGCCAAAGAAAATGGTCAATAAGAGGACTTCCATTTTAAAGTTCAAAGTAGCACATGGTGGGCTTTGGGGTGGGGGTGACATCACAAATTCAAAAGTTACTGGAACAAAGTGATTAGAGAAACCC
The DNA here is from genome assembly GCA_037577475.1 of Chaunax sp. Z400. Lineage (NCBI taxonomy): Eukaryota > Metazoa > Chordata > Actinopteri > Lophiiformes > Chaunacidae > Chaunax > Chaunax sp. Z400. The sequence goes on from CM075188.1 coordinate 12,355,738, forward strand.
CCTTGTGTGAGTCACCTCACAACTGACACCTGAAAAAAAGTGGTTTTACTTTGTTCAGTGAAATTGGCACATAAATTACAGACATGTGGCAAATTAAACCTGAATAAATGAGTGGAGAAACATAATGAATGCAGATGTTTCCACACGGATGCACTGGATGGTGCAATTAATATTCAATCATGGCCTGTGACACGCAGAAAGAAGCTGAGCAGGCCCAGTGGTTTCTGATTTTGAATGAAAATGGCTGGAGGAAAGGTGTAAGTGAAATTGACAGAGGGCTTATTGTTGTTTCCATCTCAAAGACTGAATTGACCGGTGTTTTAATAGGAGCAAAGAACACGGTGACATCTGCCTTTAGTTCTATTGGAAAGATATCAGCAAATAGTGTTGGACATTGTGGTTAATAGCACACATTTGATTTTGATGCTCACGTGTTAGTATGATGTGTGAGTAAAAACAGAAGAGCAACTCCTCATCAGGTGTCAGGACATGATCAGACTGTCCATCGACAATTATAGTGAAGGGTATAAAAGTGTATAAGAGGGTTGCAGTGCATAAACCTTTTATTTCAAAGATGAATGCACATTTGAGAGTTCAGTGGTGTAAAGGCCACAGATACTGACCCAAAGAGATGTGGTAAATAGTGTTTGGTTAAGTGATATTCTTGAGAAACAGGCACTAACAGTAGAGGCCAGAATGCTTGACTCTGATTGGCTCCTCCTCCCTGTGCCACCTGTTTGTCATTCCCTCGTTATCCCAGAGTATTTAGTCTGTGTGATTCCTACTTTGTCACATATACCAACCATCTCTCCTCATGTATTCTTGTGTTTTTTCAAGTACGTTTTCTCTTATGATTTTCCTGTGTTTGTTCTGTTTTTTTTACTTTGACTGTTTTCTGGATATTGCTTCTATCTACCGTTTTGGATTTGCTCACATGGTTTTCTTGGATCTCTTGTGTACTAAAATTGTCTGCCTGTATTTGCACTCTGAGCATGCCCTACCCTTTGGATACTGTTGCCTGTTTTGGAATACCTGTTCTGGTTTTGACTCTAGACAGTTTTTTGATAATACATCTCTGAACTGCACTCCAAGTGTCTCTACTGTGGGTCTGTACTTTGGTCCTCATTCTGAACTGCTTGAATTCTGATACTAATCACTTACAGTATATCAGTAATCAGTAGAAACAAATCTTAAAAACGCTACAACACTACAAAAACAAATACTAATCAACAGAAGCCAATACAAGATCCAAGTTCCAACCCAATACAATGAAGCCTTTTTAAACCCATAACATCGTCATTATGCACATAAAAAGCAGGCTTGATTGGTGTCCCCAATATCTAACAATAAAACTCAAGAAATTGAAGCCTAAGTCCACAAACAATTTAATTTAAACAGTACTCATGGCTAAATGCAAATTATGTTTGGAAATACTTAAATGGGACACATCGTGTCATCTCATCCACTTTGTCTCAAGCACCAAACACGTATTCATCCACAGTTGACTGTAGTTCCAAACAAAATACACTATTTCCTCCTGTTAAAATTGTGTTTGCTGATAAAAAATCATTAATCAGGAAATTATTAAGCCTTAAACTATAAATTGGTTATAAAGACTTATGTCTTTGTTTTTTTTTGTTTTTTTCAGACACAGACACAAGGGATGGATGTAAGTTAAAGGCTGGCAGAGATGTCGGAGCTGACGAGGCAGTGAAGTGTGGTATGTTCTGGAGTAAGGCAGAGGCTTGAGACAGTTGGCGGTGGTGGTATATGGACTGGCACAGCAAACTATATGCAGGAAATGCATGTTAGCAAAAAGCACAAGGGAAAAACAACACGAGGAGATTTAACTTTACTGAATGATCAAGAGAGCCAATACCACAACAGCTGGCAGAACAAGCTGGCAATGAGTAGATGAAGAGCCAGAGTTCTTATACTGCAGCTGATGAGCTGATTGTAGGTGTGGAGATCGTCCAGGTACCAGGAATTAGGAAGCCATGCCCATCACACTCACACACTGACAGGCAGGGGAGGGAGGAGAGACAAGGGATGCAAGAGAAACCAGAGAAACACTAGGAGGCACGGCCAGAGCTGTGACGTTACATCTTCATTAGGTACAAACAAGATTAGGGTGAGTACCACAGAGGGGCCGAGAAATCAGGTAATGAAAATAATGAGTACAATACTAACAAATTATTGGTTTTGGTCTTTCATGGGTATCTGTTGACAACAAGAACGAGAATTAATGCCCAAAACAGTCAAGTTGCCCAGTTTTGCTCACCACATTCTTGACATGATTCACTGATCGAAGTACTGCATGCATTCTATAAAAGGAGCATTATTATTGTTAGTTTCCCATGCATTCATCAAGACACAAATTGCAAAAATAAAGTAAGTTTTTTTGGGTGATGATAAAAGTAGCTTAGCATGCAATAGGCACCCGGTTGTGCAATTTGCATCACTTAGACCTGTAGCAAAGCCCTGTTGGAATCAGATTTGGGAATTATTTCATTTGTTAAAAATGACTGAGTGAGTCAGCTTTTCAATTTGTCAGTAGACTTCAGAGTTTTACACCTGAAACTCTCTCCTCTTTGTTAAAAGTTGACTGGGGCTGGAGAGGTGTGATTTACATATGTCACAAACATTTCAGACAAATGATGTGTCACCAGCCAAGCATTAGACACCGTCATTAGACTAAAATTACATCATTACTCAGATGGGTTTTATTCATTTAATAAATTTGATTAATTGGTAAAGTGCACAATGATCCTAAAACCTCCTCTAAAGTATCTCTTTAAATTGGTTGAGAGAGGAAATGATGACTGCACTTTAACAGAGACACTTCTGCTTCACAATAGCTATATCAAGCTATACCATGGGAACAGTGATAGGTGATTGAAATGATGTAACACTGTGTGTGTGCCATCAGAATAATCACCAGCAGTCAATATGATCTCGTACTGTATGCTGCTACCTCTTTAAAAATCTGGAGACTAACTTTGTACTTTGAAAGACTAACCTGACTGTTTGAACATGGCTGACTGTGGCCTCTGTAGTTACAGTGAGTCAGACAGAAAAATCTGCTGGAGTTTTCTACAAACACAGAGCTGAAAGTTCAGAGGACATTCCCCTCCTGAGCTGGACAGCCCCCATTGGTGCCACATGAGGAAATGTGCAGAAAAGTAATCTTGTACAATGCAGTCTGGTTTTGCAGCTTTGTGGTATTGTTAAGTGCAGTTATTCACCTGTTGGGAGAAGTTGTTTTCATTCCAGGCTTTCATTCATCAGAATGGCCAAACATGAAAGTGGTCAGGATTGTGCTTCTTGTATAAATCTGAACTTGGTAAATTGATTTGGTAGTTTTGCAGCTGATATTCCTGGTATTACCCAATTATGAGTTGACTTATAGCCGTTTTGACTTCATCTTGTACCCATAGTGATTCAATCTTAGTGAGGAAGCACTCAATTGATAACTGTAACTCCATTATTACTATTGGTAGGTAGCCTTTGTTGCAGGATTTAAGAGACTTAAATGCTAGTTTGCTATCTGGATGCAGTGGATGGTCTGAACCAGTGAAGAATGAGAATTTCAAACGCTTGTCATAACACCAGTCAGCTGAAACAGCTGAGAAAATGAATAGATTTTTTTTTTAAATGTACCTCTCATGTGCAACATCAACCACAAAGCTTCAACATTTTAACAAGACTTATTATCTGTAGTAACACATCAATAAAATTGTTAGATAGAGATTTATACCACATTTAAATACTAACTGTAGATATTATTATATTAAACATACTAATAACTGAATGCATGGCACTGTATACCTCACACATACGTATTGGCATATGAATGTATTCATTTTGTTTGCATGACAACATGTTAACATGAGCACATGTAAGATGGATCGATGGACCATAGGAGTAACCATATATCCATGTGAGCAGTTTTTCCCTCAAACCGGGCTTTGAACTGCCGTAATATGTAAAACTCCTTAAATACTACATTAGTTCAAAATGAAGAAGTGTGTATGCTAATTTACCAAATGACTCAAAGGTAATATGTCTAAATTAGAAAATCAAGTCAGACAAGACAATGCCTTTGCATAGGCTATGGTTTATTTCTCAGACCACCCTGTCATACACAGCTCTCATGTATGCTCAGTGTCAATTTTCTGCAGTCACTATCTGGGGCTATCAGCTGCTCTCATGAACATCTGTCCAATAGCACCGTGACACACCTTCATTGTTAGCCTATCATCTTGCTGCTGTCTTTTTTAAATATGATTCTCTCTGTATGTCTACTTCATTCATGCTGCTGTTATGCATGTCCTACACCTCCCCATCACTGCCCAGTAATCGCAGATTCACCAACATTTCATCAGCCTCATTAGTCTCAGCAGTGCCATCAGCCTCCACCACCACCAGTGGATGGATTCACATGCTGCTGCTCAGGGCAGGTGCCCTTTGATCACAGTCTCCCTGAAAGGTCTAAGCACCAAACATTTTCAGACAGACTAATTATCACACATCACCTGCTGTAATAAACAATTATATTTATTTCATTCACTTGTCTCTCCTGATTGAAGTAGAAGTTACGAGTTGTGATGCTGAACCAGAGCATGGTAGATAATTATGTTGGTCTTTCGGAAAATGTTTGAATATTTTATGGTACAAAGTTAATCCTTGAATTAACTTATTAATAAACATTTTTACCAGTCTGAATGTGTGCCTGATTTCTGTTTTATGAATTATTTTCAAAATGGTTTGTGATTGGTCTCTAACATACTTTCTTTTACTGTTTAAACAATTGTCCGTCCAATATCATTCACATTAAAAGCAAAACCACGTGCAAATCTGCTTTGGTTGTACATAAATAAAGTTCAGTGGACATGGCCGCATTAGTATCCTGCTCTGCTGGCAGACTGCTGAGGATCATGCGAATCGATGTGCAGTAACAAAAAAAACCTAACAAAAAAAAAATAGGTCAGTTGATCCAAAGTGACTCATTTCAGTCTCCCCTGTTGGTTTGAACTTGCTCACACAGTTGTCAGACTTCTTCTCTCCAAGTGAAGTTGCCGGATGAGTTTCCACAGCAGTCACCGCCAGGTCACAACCCGGTGGGCTGTATACACACAGTGACCTATATATATATACATGTGAGCACAGCTCATCGGCTCTGCTCTATTCAGCAGCGCTCATTGTGATTGACAGGTAAGGGCAGACTTCACGTAACATTCCTAAACTTTATATATTTTTAATGTAGGCCTATATGTGCTTTGTCAAACGCAGTTGCTCAGTGTGTTGCGTTGTAGGCTATTTAAATAAATATTATGACACTTCATTGCCTTCTTTGTTTTAACCTAATAAAGTTGTTCGTATGCTGCAAGTGTTGCTGGAGTTTTTGCCTTTTTAACCTGAAGAAAGGTTTACTTTTCCTATCATGATCCAAAATATTCCACAATCGTGAAAAAAAAATCCTGCATTCAAAAATGTTTTCATCAGTAAAATGTAGGTAGGCCTACTTCAAGGGAACAGTTATATTGTTGGATTATTATCACTAATGCATTAACATGCATTCAACACTTAATGTTGTAGCTCGGTAGTTTTACCGTGTTTGCAATTTACGAACAATCTTTCAGTTTATGAACTGTGAACATTTTGTGTGCTGCTGTTCTAAAATAAAATAATATCCAAATATTAACTAAGCTTTCAGTTGATAATTTAGTTACTAACCATTGCATAGATAGCAATCTATCACTGCAGATCTTCTTTTTTTTTCATTTTGAAATAAAAATATCCTTGACTCTAACTTCTCCACAGTCTAGAGTCATGTCCACTTTGAGGAGCTCTGGCCCTGCGGGACCCGCTGCTCCGCGCCAGCCCTGCTCCTCTCTGGTCGGAACCAATGGTAACATGTTACCTGATTCATGGAACACCGGACTCTTCTTGCCTGTGTCAAGGTCCTCCCTACTCAGTCGACGTCTCTTACGTTTAGGCGCCTGTAACGACCACGGCTTCGTTACGCGCCGCAAGAGAGAGATGATACCCGCCGACAAGAAGGATGCCAGCTACTGGAATAAGCGGCACAAGAACAACAAGGCGGCGAAGCGTTCCAGAGAGAAAACGAGGCTGAAAGACCTGATGCTGGAGGGTCAGCTGTTGGCTCTTAGGGACGAGAACGCAAAGCTGCAGGCTCAGGTGCACTGCCTGCAGTATCACACCAGCCTGAGAGAAGAAAAGCACAGAACACCTGCTGAAGCCTCTACTTTGACTTCATCGCCTCACACCCATACCCTTTTCCAGGCTGGATTCTGGGGTGAAAACAGGAGTAACCCAGCTTCTAACCAGGGTGTGAGGCAACAAGAAAAAGCTATCCAACCATTTGAGGTTAAGATGCCTTGTTTTAATCCAACTACAGGTTTTGGTGGTTTTGATCCACACAGTTTTCACACTAATCATCATCGAGGCCTCCTTCCCCTCGCCGGGCCCCGTGTCCGCCCTTCCCAATCAGTCTTGGAGTGGAGGAGATCAACGGAGGCAGAAATGGATGCTCAGCGACAAGTCTCCTCCAGTGATGACATCACCAGCTCCACTGACGCGTCTTCCCATCTCGCCTCTTCCATCCGAGCATTTCTGCCAACACCTGACACACTCCACCATGCCTCCATCCTCTCATATCCACCTCCAAATTGCCTGGTGCCCTATGTTGATCACCCAGCAGTGTGTAATCATTTTCTGCTGCCTTGGCGGTCTTACCATATGGCCCCATCGGCTGTCTACCCTGGCCTGCCTGTATAAATGCAGGTGAGCCTCAGCCAGGGTCTCGGTGTGGAGGCAGATATTCAAAGGGAGGTCAGGAGCCGGTTCAGCAACACCCCAAGGATAAAAAATATTAGGGAAATATATTTGTGATGCTGCAATCATGTCATTTAAAACATAATTACAGCTGCATTTTTTAGTTGTCAATGAACACAAAAGAGGCATTATAATACATAAATTACATAACAAGCCTGAATCTAACTTATAAGCCTTTCATTTTTATTATATTGAGAAAATGAAACGAGTACAAATTTGTATATCATCTGAATTAACTGTGGATTTACTCTATCTACTGTGGTTTTATGTGTTTATAGAACAAAACAGTTACACGTACGGACCAGTGCTGTCAGAGGTCCTCTATACCCTCTATAGCAGCGGTCCCGTACCTTTTTTACGCCCGTACTATGTTAGACAATATTTTCGCGGACCGGCTATCAAGGTGTGACGGAAATATACGGCAAACGGCATAAAAACAACAGGATAAGTATTATCTGTATAACTAATAATTTAATAATAACTAATAACTATTAATTTTTTTTCTTTTAAAAAACTCCAACGGCTTGTCTTTTAATGCCGGGTGCTGTGGCTCCAAGTGCCGAAGCAGTTTTGAAGGCTTCATTGACTCATTTGCTGGCCTGTCACCACATATTACGCAGACGGGGTTTGGCGCGTGTGAATCACTGTCGCAATGAAGCCGTGTTTTAGATAGAACTCCTGGTGTCGTCTTTTAAACGCAGCTTTCTTTTTCTTAGCGGTAGCAGGCTCTTCTTTTGTCTCCTCATTGGGCCTTTTCCCCGTTGCAAAGAAGCTCTCCAAGGATGTTTGTTTTTTTACTCATTTTAGCTGCTTTATTTTTACGGTATAATATTACGTAGACAAGCTTCCTGACGTGCAAAAAACGTGCGAACGGATGACATGACGGAAGACTATCCGGTCATTTTCAAAATAAAACATCTTTCAGATTCTGAGAGTCAATAAAATGAAAATAAAACAATTCTTTCTTCGCGACCCGGCACCACATGACCCGCGACCCGGTACCGGGTCGTGACCCCAAGGTTGGGGACCGCTGCTCTATAGGATTAATAATGCCGCTTAATTCAATCTTTTATCGATATTTATTATTAGAAGAAGATTTTAAAAAATAATTCAAGTTCTTTTGTCATGATTTGGAATATTAGACACAGATTAAAATACTGGGCTGTTTTATTTCTGATTTATTTGCAGGTTAACTGCTGTGAAAAACGTCAACAAACTATGAACTAGTACATAAATTTCCCAACAGACTTTATCACTGCTCTGTATGTGGTTAGGACACGCTTTTGTGCTTGATTTTCTTTTATTTAAGTCAGAAATATCTAAATAAATAAATATCTTAAATTGTTCCATGCGTCAATTGTATTGTCAAATTAAAAAATTAAAAAAATGAACACACAGGGTTTTTTCCACCTTTAATGATAATATCCATAGTTTATGTTACATCTTTCTGCAAAATGTTTCTTTAAAAGGTCTAAAAGTTGGGGAAATAAACAGTGATAAGGATTAGTGGATCTTAGATTACATTTGAAGAGAAAAAAAACACCCAAAGTTGCAGTCAGAAAAGAAATGATCCAAAGACAAAATAAACTCCAACCTGTTCCTTTGTTCATTCTTAGTATATGTTGATTTTTATTCCAGAAGTCATATAAGAGACTGTGTGCGGCAATATTGATGTAAATGACGTGTGGTGTAAGCTCAGCTCAGCAGGCCTTGTTATAAAAGCTTTTACTCCATGTTCAGTTTACTTCGTCACTTGGATTCAGGTTGATTTATCAGTAAAGTTTATTAATACTGTAACAAAAGAGTTGTCCATTATTATTACAAGATTATGTAGTGGCATCATCATCATCATCATCATCCCCCCATCGTCTGCCAACAGAGGGCGCTATATCATAATATTTATAACATTTTTGGCGCTGCCTCTGTCTGGTTACTCCAATAGTATGAAACTCAAATTATTCAAACCAAACTGTTTTTTTACTTAGAATAAATTAAGTAAACACTGTTATTTATATGTATCACACGGATTTCACCGAAAAGAAGACACATGAGCTGGAACAGAATTTGCTTTTAATATCTCCTTCATTAATGAAACCGTTTTACAATAGTAAAAGAACATACGTTGATGTTTTCTTGGGAGATTTAAACCTAAAAATGAAATTAAGTTGATGATTTTGGTACAAATAGGAAGTTTGCGACAGGACATGAAGAATGTCAGGAAGATTTAGTCTGACATCATGACATGGAAACCAAAATAATTGTCTGAATTTGCCAAAATATCACTTCAGTCAGAAATGTTCATTATCACAGCACAACATATAGAGTTTGGGTTTGGGTTTAGGCTCCAATTTTTGTCATTCCCCGCAGACATGTTTACACAGAGGTATTGGGGAATGATGAGCAAATTTCTTGTATCCCCCTAAACGGAGCCCACAAGTGGATGCTGGGATGGTGGTGGGGCTGAAAGGCAGGCAGCAATGCCCATACGGAGCAGCAGGAGCATTGGCAGGCAGAGGGGGAGATGGGAAATTGTTGCATTTTAAATAGTCCGCCAGATTGAGAGGTGGTGTAAAGGGATAAGGCCTGTAATGAGAACTGTGTGTACGCAGCGCAGCTTGAGTTGTCTGCCTGAACTAGCTCATAGGCTTCGCTCCGTTTCATTAAATCATTAACTTAAAGGTGATACAGTTGAAAAAAAGTTTCTACATTGACATCAGGTGATTTTCAGATTTAGTGTTTACATAATGGGTTTTCTGGTTTCAACAAGATGACTTCGTCATAGTTTTATCCATCACACAACGGACATTAGATTGAAAAGAAGTCTGAACATGCACAAAAGCCTTGAGCCTGAAAATTACTTTGGTAGATTTACAGGTTAGACTGTGTCTTTTTGGCCATATGATAACAGCAAATGATTTTTGTGTTCACTTGCATGTCTTTTTTTAAACATTGAAGGCTTAGGCACATTACAACAGGACACAAAAGCATTTCTTGTCTACATATAATGGTGTCTATACACAGAAATGGAGCTTGAGGTAAAAAAAACAACAAAAGCATGTACAATACTTGAAATTAGTTGTAATTGATTTGTAGTTAGTGATTGATTTGGCCTCTTAAAATGTGGAAGTGTTTCTCCAGTGGGTAGTAAATATTGTAAAAAGCAGACCAGTGGGAGGATATTAAATGTACAGAAATGCAGTCATAGCTTCAACATCTAAGCAAAGAGTGGCAAACACATCTATTTTTTCTATTTTTAAACATACTTAAAGAAAATAATCTGTCAGACGAGTTTACTCACCCAGCTATGTTTTACTGTAAACATCTAAAAGATACATAATACTAGTGATATTTTGGCTTAATCTCTTTATAGTACTAGAAATGCTGCTGCTACACGTGTTTTCTGGAAAAAGGCATCAACAATGTGGAGTCTATTGATGGAACAGGTGAGTGAATAGTACACAACACATATTAATGCAGCTACAGTGCAGCAAGCAACACACCAATGCAGTGCGAAGACAAAACAATTGACATGGATTTACCCGAAGAATGAAAAAATGGTGGGACATTACTCTGGGGTATTAAATGCATATCCTTCTGCAATACTAGCATAGAATATGCACAACGTGTCAGCGTGAAACTGACAGCGACATCATAAAAGCAAGGCCCCTCATTGGGCAAACCACCTACACCACAACTCTATCAAGATCAAGACACTTGCCATGTGACAACAGAGGTGGACTGTCCACATTAAACAAAACAATACAGTGAAGGCAAAGAGGGCTGTGAGAGCGTAGGACTGACATCAACAAGACATTATCAGCCTCCCTCTGCTTATTTATGCATCCATCTCATGACGCTCCTTGTTTTAAGTTATCTAGTTGTCTAGATATCTCTGAATCTGTACAGCAGTGGACTTTCTGCACACAGCAACTGAAGGTAAAGCCTCAAGCTCATAGAAAGTGTTTTGGGCCGTGTGCGTGTGTGTGTATATGTGTGTGTGTGTGTGTGTGTGTGTGTATGTATCAGAATACATTTTTCTGAAAATGTAAATGTATTATCTGTTAAGAATTGTTCAGGGAACAGGAAGTATTATTACCTTATAAGTATTTGCAAGATAATGTAGGACAGTTTCGTTCATGGTGTGTTTCTCTTAAAAACAGTGCTTACCGTAAAATACTGATAATGTTTATAAATTGGCCATTAATATTAAGATAATGTAACATTCATTCAGGATGTGGAAACAACATCATATTATTGGAAAGAGGTACGAAAGGTTTTAATGAAGTTGTGCAGATACTACATGTAAAATCAATCAGAACAACAGTGTGGCACAGTTTGATGTTATTGGTCTAACATTGTCTACATCCTATGGAAAATAACTGTATGTCTATATAATGAACCCAGAAGAAGCTCCAAGGCTTGTGCCTTGTAATGTTATCCAGTAGAGCATTAGTGCAATAAATCCTTTATAAAGCCTATAATGTTTAGATTCTGCTGACATTGTCAGAGGCTTGCTAATTTTTGTGGTTGTATATCTATTTGGTTTTGAGGTGTAAAGTTGAATCTTATATGTGATATCACTGTAAAGCATCATTTATATGGTCCCCTGTATTCTACAGCCCTATAATTAAAGAAATGTAAAAATGGTTGTTAAAAAAAAATCATATTTTTGTGGTGAACATCACCCCATGCCAGCTTGTGAGTCTTTTGCGGGTGGAATCCGGGTGGTTTGATGTAAATTTAGAGGACTTAAAAAAAAGACACTGTTCATCCATCCATTATTAAGTTGACATTGACAGCTTAGTGTCATACTCTCTCATACTCTGTAGGTGGTTAAATGGTGCCGTAAATACTTTATCATCCAATTCCCATTTGTTGTGGTATTACAATAACAATATTACAATATAGAAAAGAGTACAAGATAGTGTGATGACCTATTTGCACTGATCTTCGAGGAATTTATGCATCACCAGACAAAATTTTCCTAGACAAAGTGAACATTCTTTCACTTTAATTTCCACAATGGCTGTTTACAAGATTCATGCACATAGTATGCACCTAGCATGCTTGCTAGGTGAAAAGCCACAAAATTCTGATAGACCAATTTTTCCTGCTATGAGTCATTTTAATGGTAGAGTGCACAGCAGCACAGTAACAGATGGTAGAGTGTAAGAAAATGGATAGACACAAAAAAGAGGTTTGGTTTTCCTTACTAAAATGCTGACTATTATCAGTCAAACATAAATGGGCGCATATTTCTAGCAGAGTTGTGAGCAAGCTCAGCCTCAAGAGAGATTTCACTCAGGAAGCCTCTTTTTTTAATTTTCTCTCTCTGTCTCCCTCTGTATGGTTATTGTTTTCTCTCTTCCTGCTGTAGGTTTACAACGCTTAGTCTTTCTGTCGCACACAGATATGCAGTTGTGCTTGTTTCCATACAGACAAACAAACACAGGCTTTGCATCTACATTCTTGGTAGGCACAGGCTTGGATATTTTTAACCTGATGTGGGTTCTCACCACTGAATACAGTGAGCACAACCTCTTTTAAACTTTTGTTTGATGCCTCTGGCTCAGTCTGACTGGCATGCAAAAATACAACAACACATGGTCAGTGAATATGATGAGAAGTTGCTTGAAGCGCAGAAAATAGAAATAAAAATGACCTTACAACTAAACAGGACAGCTAGATCATTTTTGAGGAAACAGACTGGGAAGTTATGGTTCATGCTTAAGAGAGTGCTTCAGTTCCTCATGTGGGCAATCTTGTGACAGTTTATTTTGCACCTCATTTTTGAGGTTTCACACGAAAGCATAAAGGATTTTATGACTTCTGATTAGACATGAACTAATCTGAATAAGTTGTGAGGGAAACATCAGTGAGTTAAAAGTCATCTGTGCAAACTCCACGTGTGTGTGAGTCTGTGTGTGTTTCTGCATATGACTGCATGCACACAAGGCTGACTGTGGTTTCTACATAATGTTCATCCTTCTCGCTCAGCTTCCCATAAAACCACCCACAAACCCATGTGAATGAAAGAGACTGTATTAAAAGTTGCTGGCATTCCTCTCAGACTGGTTATTAAAAATGCTGAATTTGTCTTCTGCCCTATGCAATGAAATGGATACACCTGCCTGCCTTTTCACCTCAGGGTAGAAGAATGAAGTGAGACCAGTAGATAAAAGAGATGGAGAAAGGGGAAGTGGTGATGAGGTGAACCTAGTCCATCAAAGACGAAGGTGGGGGCTACACAGTGTCAGACCCAAACTCAACTAGAATGAGCTCTTTTGAAAATCTGAGCTAGATCAATTTTCATGATGAAAAAGTGTATGAATAATTTCTATAAACTGAAGTAATTGCCTCTCTACTCTACTGAACCTAACGCTGGCTACAACAGAAACTTACCGACCGGAGAAAACCTTTTGCAAAATGCAGTTCAGCATTATCAAGAGATTTCCTTTACATTTTTAAAAGATATTTTTGATTTCCTTTACAAAAGGAGTGACAGACAGGCTTCAGCATAGCTGAAAGTTAAGTTTATTTTTAGTTAGTTGAGTATGTGTGCAGACTCAAATTGAACCCGATCAGTGCAGTAAATATTATTTGAAATGTGAATGATTGTTGCTCCAAGATCTTATTGTTGTAAATAACTCTATGCAGCAGAATACTGGTTATCAAACGGTTCAGACTCTGAGAACTAGATTTCCTGTTTTTTCTAGTTTCCCTTGATTTCTTTTTCGGTCATCTGCTCCAGGCATTACACGCCCACAAAGCACTGGGACGCACACATTCACCCACTCAGTCTCTCTGCTCATACCAAGGTGTTTTACAGCGGCTCCAACCAGGAATCTGATCTGCATCATATTTTATGGAGAAAATAAATTCATCCTTTGATGTCCTGCGCTTCCTGCACTCTCAGTAATTCACATTTTCTTGATGGAGAGATAGATTTACTTGGTGCAAAAGTAACTGCTGGTAACTGTAATGTTAGCTGCCACTAGCTACTTAGCTTAGTAAGCAGTCCTATGAACTGACGCTACCACTGCCTGGGGCCTGACAACCTCTTCCTCCTGGTGGTCCAGGGCTTCTGTAAATGTGAACACCAACTCTCCCTCAGAGCTCCAAGATCCCACTATGACCAGAGTCAGAGCTAATTAACCAATGTTAAGCTATTTGTCTTTTTTGTTATTTTCTCAAAAATATATAAATAAAATAAGATAAAGCTTCACCAAAATCAGGGAATAAAATTATAAAGTTGTGCTTCTGTACACTAATCAGTGACACCTGGCCTTATCAAAGTGTCCCATATCGCTATATGCCCTAAAGCACACCAGATATAGGATGAGGTGATGCTTACAAGCAGTGGGTGCTGCCCCACAGTAGTTGTCCAACCAGAAAAAAAGGGATTTTAAGGAGAGGGCCTTAAGGCTAAAGATTAAAAAACTAGACCGACTTGTTTCAAAAAGTGGATTGACTGGGGCTGCAGAAAAGGCCATTATTAGATAGAGAGCTACTCTTCTGGAGTCCCAGAATAAAAATTTAGGAGCTTAACAGTCCCCTTTAAAAACTGTTGCTACACTTTTGCTTTTCATATAAGGAATAAACCTGAAGACCCTTTTCTCCAACAGCTAACAGCTATGAACTTTGTATATTGCAAGTAAAAGATTCTCATCAGTAGTCTGAGAGACTCCAATGATTGCTTCATTCACAAATACCAAGATAAAACTGTATTTCGGTTGTCTGTTTCCTGTTTTATTTTAAAAGTATTTTCCCTGCCATGTGTATATGCATTGCATTTCCTGCGTTTGGTTGTGATCTTGAAACCATTTGTTCTCCTGTCTCTGTTTCGGTCTTCAATGTTTTTAGTTCCAGTTTGCTCCCTTTGCCTATGTTTGTTTGCTCTGTCTTATGATTAGTTTATCCTCCTCATGTTTTCCCCTTTAAGGTTTTCCCTTCTCCATTTTCCCTCCTCTGTGATTGTCTGGGTGTTTCCACCTGTCTCTGATTGTCTCCTCCTCCCTGTGCCACCTGTGTGTCATTGTCTCGTTACTCTGTGTATTTAAGTCTGTTTGGTTCTGTCCTCTGTGTCAGTTTGTCTGTTATTCCCTCCTAGCTGTTTACCCTTCCTTGCCCTGCTGTTTTTGCCCCGCCTTGCCTCATGTTTGCCTCTAATATCTCCTGTTTTTCGCCTTAGATTTCCCAGTAAGTTATTAGGGCCAGAGCACTAAGCGTGCGAGGACCCTATTGTAATGCAAGGAATTATTATTCTCCAAAAAGAATTGCCTTTTTGGGGGCTTTCCCATGCTCAAAAACTCATAAAAGTTGGCAGAAAAATTTGTTCAGTGGGAAATTTACATTTGATATGGTGTTTGGAAATGGGTGTGGCAAAATGGCTCGCTAGCGCCCTCTAAAGGGCAGCCCCTGCTTCCAGTATAACATACATGTACGAAACTTGGTACACTTATGTAACTGATTGAGCCCTACAAAAATGTCTCTTGGAGCATTGTTGTCAAACAAACAGGAAGTTGGCCATTTTGATTTTTGTGGCCATTTTTTGAAAATCACACACTTTGTATTTTAACGAACTCCTCCTTGAAATTTTACCCGATTGACCTCAAATTTGGTCAGTACTATCTGAACCCCAGGAGGATGAAAAGTTATCAAAAGCCCGAGTTTTCGTTTAACGGTGTGGGTGTGCGTAAAATTTCGTCAAATTTTGATGTTTCGCCATGAAACAGAAAGTTGTCATAACTCCATTGTCTAAGGTCCAATCTGTACCAATGCTGGTTAAGAGTCCTGCCCTAAAGACATCCACATGACAACATTTAGCTATTGTCATAGCGCCACCTACTGGCAACAGGTAATGACATGTTTTACATTTTGATACACTACTACTAAGCCGTTGAGCATATTGCATTCAAATTCAGTGAGAACAGCTGTAACAAGTTGGTAATGCAGGAGTCTGAAGCTTGTGCCTTTTCGTGCAAAGATGTAGGCGTGACTGTGCAGCGAATGTTGATGTTTCGCCATGCAGCAGGAAGTTGTTATAACTCTGCTGTCAATGGTCCAATCTGCCCCAAACTTCACTTGTTTGATTAGAGTCCCACCCTGAACACATCTATATAGATTAATTTAATAATAGTCACAGCATCACCAAGTGGCAACAGGAAGTTATATACTTCAGAATTTGAACTGCTACAGTCAGGCAGTTCACCACAATGATCTCAAATTTGGTCAGTAAAGCCATAAGGCCTTGATGAAGCATTATTGTAAATATTGTGAGTTTGGGTCACATGGCGGCGGCACGAAGTTTGATGTTAACCATCAAACAGGAAGTTGGTGTTTAGAGGCCAGGGAAGCTCAGATGCTCACCAAAACTGACACACTCGTCAATGGTGGTAGTACTTATGATCTCATATGGTGTACAGGTGTGGTAAATTGGCTCAACAGCACTCCCTGTAAAACATCAAATAAGCATATACGAGTCTGTGTTTAACCCACATGTATGTAATTTGGTAGACATGTTTAAAGCCCCACCCTGAAGACATCTACTCAACAATATTGAGTAACAGTGATAATGCCACCTGCTGGCAAGTGCAAATTCTCGTGTGAGAATTTTTGTTTGATTTTGATTACATTTTCATGGTGTGGCCTTCACATGATATAATCGAAGACCAGTTAAAATTATTAGGTGGTGTCTAGCGCCACATAGTGGACAAAATGAGGTAAATCACAATCCCTCCGTCAGTGTCCATAATGCATGCAGATACAGAGCCTTGCATTTATCCAGGTGTGCAGTAGTGAGGCCGAAGTTGGCGCATGGCCCGACAGGCACACGCCCCGACGGGTGCCAGGGTATGAGGGCCCGTTCAACGCTGCTTGCAGCTTTAATTTTGTTGTGAGTTTTGTATTTTATGGACTTTGCTTGGTTTTTTAATTTTGTGTTTTGGATTTATTATTGGATTTCTAAGTTGGACTATATTAGTTTTCATCGTGGACTTTATTTATATTTTTGTTTTGCTTCATGCCTGCCTGCACTCATCCTGAATTCGTCATTAAAGTATTTTTGGTTTACTTTATCTTCTGTCTCGCTCTTGTGTTGTCTGCCTTTTGGTCCTATTTTTGTTGAACCATAACAAAAACAAAGCAAAACCAAAATGAGATAAGGTAACTATTATACAAGAAGGAAGTACCTGTATTACTCAACTCTCTTTTCTATTCTCTTGATTTCAGGCCTGTGTTGGGGTTTACTCATTTTTCATCTCCCACCTTTAAATTCAGACCAAGACATGGAAAATGAGCTGATTCTTAAGGCACCACGTGGCAAAAGGAATTTCATACCTGAAGAGAAGAAGAATGCTCTCTACTGGGAGAGACGATGCAAGAACAACGAGGTAGCTAAACGGTCACGGGAGAAGAGAAAGATGAAGGAGTATGTGCTGGAGAATTATCTCATTGCCCTGAAAAAAGAAAATGCCATGCTCAGTGCTGAATTAATGGCCATCAAGCTGCACTTTGGCCTGGTCCACCCTGTTGCCTGCACTGCCCACCAGAGTAATCACCTGCAACACCATGTCCACAGCACCACCCAGCCTGTCACTGCCACAGGCCCCCACCACCAGTCCCTGCAGAGGGACGTCTACTGGAGGGGTATAGAATCCTCTATGCCAAACCACCAAACCTCTGATCCTGTTCTTATCCCTTCTTATGCCCTCCATACCATGAGAGACTATTCATATTTTAACCCATCTGGTACTCCTGGCTCTGGCTTCCTCACTTCCTTTGGCCCACCTCAAAAGCTTTGGGCCACCAATTCATCCTATCCTGGAGCTCCCCTACTGAAGCCCATTCCTATCAGAGTCTCCTCAGATGTGAAGGAGAAGGAATAGGTCCCAAGGGTGTTGTTTCTGTCCTGCTCTGCTCCATCTCACAAAATCTCCTCCAGAGGTAACAGAGACTACTCACCAAAACAGTCTGACTGACATTGAGGAGTGTGGTACTGTACAGTTGTTAGATGGAGTGACTGAAAAACACATGCTTCATTCATACTGCAGCCACATGAAGAGCATATTCCCCATAAAAAAAAAGTTTGCAAGCATTTAAATCCATTCACATACAAGTTCACATCATGCCCTGCTGTATTAAAATAGAGCTACTTCAGATCTTCTCTGAGTATTTTCTTCAGCACAAAGTAGATGCTCAGCTGTGGGATATGAATAATATAACAGTGAAGCTCACAATTCTTGCTTTAGAGGACTGCTTCCAATTAAACCACTCCAAGTTACAAAAATATAAAGTTTTTTTTAACATGTATGAATGTTGACCAGAACTTTGATGGAGCTACATATTTGTTCAATACCAGTTTGTATTTTGTTGATGGATAAACATTCCTTGGTGCTATATTTAGCTCAGATAAATGTAGAATCATGATTCCCCTCCTTTTTTCTTATAGTGACAGTATTTGAAAACATGGTAACATGTCATTAAAATAGCAGTGGGTGATGATATAATCTTTTGAAAGATAAATGTATTGACTATAAAAAGGACAACATAGCATTTTACTCAAGATATCAAGCATTTTAACTAAACTTACTTAAAAGACTATTCTATTCTATTCTATTCTATACTATTCTATTTACAGATCTGATAACCTGATATGGCTCACAAAGGTACAGGTAACCCAAAAAGTGAGGTTTAATCACCATGTTACTTGCTTTCCAAGGAGTGGATTACAAAAGTCTCCTACTATGCTGTGGGCAGGAGACAGAGAAGGCTTGTGGCCTCAAAACACAATAATATAGCCATCCTTGGTCCTGAGGAAAGTAAAACTGTTGCTGGGGGTTGCAGAAATGGTAGCTACCGATTCACTCATCTTTCTGTTAGTATCTGTAATCTCCTTCAGTGTATTTGTGAGTCAGCAGGACCCCAGGACATATCGGTTCACTGGCTCTTTGCCTGAGAGTGCTGACGGCAACATTGCTGCTGTCCAGGCAAACAGCCAGTCGTTCTGGCTCGGAGACAAACAGTCAAAGTCAAGACAGGACAAAACAAGTCATTGACTACTTTGTAAGTCTTTTTGTAATATAGTACTATATCTTATGGCCAAGAATGCAATCAGCTGCTGTTGTTACAGCTATTAAACATGACCAATGAGGCTGTTAATAGCAAGTTGTTAAAAGTGAAAATAATATGTGCTACATCCGAGACCATCAGGGCCAACTTAACAATTTATGACACATGGCATATTTTCTTAGCCTTATCCCTGTAGGATTAACACTTAGCAATATAAATGATCTAAAAACTATTTGACTGATGAGGGGAAATACACAGAGGGGTGGGTATCAATGATTGATGCCTTTAAGCTTTCAAAGAAAATAACCCTTTCAAATGATACCTACGTTTGATCCTTTTTGAACTCAGGTCATAAAAAATGACTGTTTGTATGGTTTTGCTCACAGCCAATCACCATGAGTGTTCTTTGATTAATTGCAACGTGTGATTGGCCCACTACCACAGCAACTACAACCCATATAGTCTGTGGTTTCAAGTCAAGGGAGTTGGCATTTCAGCATGCTGATATATTAACAAAATGTTGAAAGTATGGCTGCACCTGTATGCAACACGATGCTTCCATTTACATGACGGGTATTGAAAGAAGTCAGAAACAGGTAGCAAATGAAGTACTGTTGGTATTGGTATCATCTTGACTACTACTACTGGTATTGGTGCTGATATTGTAATTCTTTAAAATAATATACTTTATTTGAACAGCATCTGTTCAAATAAATTGTGGATACGAATTGAATGTTTGAGCCCTTCAGTCATTGTATTTTTTATTCTTAAATTAGGATAATAGAGAAATTGTGTTGTTAGTTTGGACAGATAACTTCACTAAAGGAACATTGTCATTGTTAAGAACAACATTTGGTCATTTTATTTTATTTTCATAAACAGGTATTGAAAACAAAAAACAAGTGGTAATTGTATTTTCATTTTAAAGCACAAAAATAAACATTGAAATGCAATGTGTTTTGATGTTTTCTTTGTCATGATTGAAATGGGATGAGTGAAAGTTAAAAATTGCCTTATTTTCTATTTTGTCTAACAAAAAATAAAACTACAAGAAAACATTAAGAAAAAAGGGCCTTTTTGCAGATTCTGAGACAGGAGCCGGTCATCTACAAGACAAAGTGACAAACGTAGAATTGCCAATGGGCTAGAGAGTGTTGCTTTAGTCTTGTGTCTTGCCGCTGTTATATGAGGATGGAAAAAGTCACATCACTTCTAAAAATGATCATTTTAGACCGATTACATAACCTGTATATACTCTAAGATATCTGTGACACAAAGTATGCAGCAGCTTTTTGTGTCTATAGCAGCCTACACACTCAGTGAGCATATTATTGTCAATACGAGTCACCACTGAACCTACAGGACTGAAACTAGTTTACTTCAGAAACCAAAGGTCAGAAACAAAAACTGATGTAAGGTTGGTTATAACTTAATGTTTTTCAAGTCATTTTGATCCTGGCACACATAAGTCATAATGCAAATTAGGGAAACCTGGGGCTCTTACAGACATCAAGCTTCAGCTGATGTAAGGAAGTGAATTAAAAAAACAAAAACAAAAAAAAAACATAAACTGTATTTTCTTAGGATTGTTAATATTTCCAAAAAAGAGAATAAGGAAAAAGTATTCTTTGTCAATGATAGTTTGCAGCATGTCAGCTGACCTGCATGCAGATGAATGAGATTCTTATGAAAGGAGGTGCGCCTTCTCTGTGCAGGTCAATTGTTTGTGCAAAGTGCTAACCACAACAATTCCGTTTTAACCATGACATTTCAACATGGTCACACAAAATGTGTTATTACGCCCATACACAAACCATAGAGCCACTGTAGGGGAGGGCTGCGGATTACAGGGGGAAATGAATGAGATGAATATTACCTGGAAAGAAAATGAACAAGAGCTTGAACATGCTATTGTCCTGACCATTATTTTACCAATAAAATGCATTACATCATTACAATCACCTACTGTATCACTGTCCCCATGGTATAGCTGGATAAAGCTATAATGAAGCAGAAGTGTCTCTGTTAAAGTGCAGTCTAACATAAATACCTCTCTTAACCAATTTAAAGTGATACTTTAGAGGAGGTTTTAGGATTATTGTGCACTTTACCAATTAATCTAATTTTTTAAATGAATAAAAACCATCTGCGTAATGATGTAATTTCAGTCTGATGACGGTGTCTAATGCTTGGCTGGTGACACATCATTTATCTGAAATGTTTGTGACATATGTAAATCACACCTCTCCAGCCCCAGTCAACTTTTAACAAAGAGAAGAGAGTTTCAGGTGTAAAACTCTGAAGTCTACTGACAAACTGAAAAACTGACTCACTCATAGTCATTTTTAATAAATGAAATAATTCCCAAATCTGATTCCAACAGGGCTTTGCTACAGGTCTAAGTGATGCAAATTGCAGAACCTGGTGCCTATTGCATGCTAAGCTACTTTTACTTTATTTTTGCAATTTGTGTTTTGATGAATGCATGGGAAACTAACAATAATAATGCTCCTTTTATAGAATACATGCAGTACCTCTATCAGTGAATCATGTCAAGAATGTGGTGAGCAAAACAACTCAGTCTCTTAGTCACACAGTAGCTATAATCTTTTTGCTATCAGCATACAAAGGGTGAATAATTACAGGAGAAACCTGAATACATTAGTGCAGAATCCTAATACATGTAAATGCTTCGATACAGGTGTAGTGCATGATGCACTAACATCCCATCAAGCTTTCAGCCACATACAACAATCAGAGAAAGCCCAGATGACTTTGATTTTTAATCAAATTGAGAGAAGGTAAATCGACTCATATAATGAGACACATATCTGAGATATCAGACGAAATCAATTCACACTGGTCTATAGTGGTGTGGGGAAAAGGCTAATGGTTAATTATCTGTGTGTTGTTTGGATCCACTTGTTTTTCTGAGTGAGAACTTTCATCATTTGATGAGATGTTTCTGTCCTGGTGGGAGTGGCCTGTTCCAATGTGACAAAACCATAAACCACAAGGTGTCACTGAACAGTTTGATGAGCATGCAGAATGAATCATACATGTCGCTGACTGAACCCGTCATTTTTACCCTAATGAGGGACGAGCTTTTGGAAGAATGATGTTCATCCATCGAGGAGAGTTCTTGATACGTCACTGAAGGTGTTTTGGAGGCTTGTGGTGACACATTTATGAATGCAGGAAGTCACAACCTGTTTATCTCACCTTTGAACAAAAGAAAACAGTTTAAAGATTTCCTCCAGACATATTAAGACAGACAATAATGTGTTTTCTCCACAAAACAGTTCAACAAACTTGTTGAAAATCCTTGGAATTAAATCTACTTCTCCCTCAATGAAAAAATCAGTACAAATTAACGTTAGATCTTAAGTTAACTATGTCTTTAATGCACAGTGGAGGTTTCAAGTTTTAACATTCTATAAGCTGCATATTAGACCACATTTTGGCTTAGAAACCAGTTCAGATGAGCAGGTAGGTTGTAGCTAAACACCTCAGACCCATGTTTAAAGTGAGCACAGAGAAACTATTCCCTATCAGCAGATTAATATGAAGACATCCTTCTCCTGATGAACTTTGACATTCATCACACTGCACAGTGAAGCTAAAACAACCAAGTGAAATAACAATAAGAAAAACTACAGTTTTAGAAGTTACAATAAATTGAGTTTAGTTAAATGATTCAACAGTCAGGATGAAGAAAATCTGCGACAAACAAAACACCACACCAGCGTGTGAATGCAGTTATTTTATCTGCTTGAAAAAATTATTTATTTCTGTTTATTAGTCCTTAAAAATGAACAATGATAATGCTTCTTACATGGTAAATGCTAGAGTGAACTCTCTACGTATAGTATAAATAGGACA
The DNA here is from genome assembly GCA_037577475.1 of Chaunax sp. Z400. Classification (NCBI taxonomy): domain Eukaryota; kingdom Metazoa; phylum Chordata; class Actinopteri; order Lophiiformes; family Chaunacidae; genus Chaunax; species Chaunax sp. Z400. The sequence continues at coordinate 12,378,547 of CM075188.1, forward strand.
TACAGTACATCCATCTGGTTTGACTGAAATGTTTTAAATTAAAATGTGGAAAAATCCTGGGAATACAGACCTAAATAAAAACTTCAACACAAAATATCACAGTGACAGGGTCACAGTTTTATTATAGATGCTCAGTTGACATCTCAGACTGCCACCATAAGGACTGAATGACCAGATGACTGTTTCAAAAATGAGACAAGGGGCAGGACATCATCAGAGCAGATAATATAGCATGCTTTATAAACAGTGTGCTTCATTTTAGAAAACAATACAATACAAAACAGTCTAGCACATTCTAGCAAGTTCCAGACATGATGATTTCCATATTTACAGGATGAATTCAGTGAGAGACATCGAAAAATACATCAATTATTTACATTTCTAAAATACAAAAAGGAAGCTTAAATGGTGTCAAATCATCCCGGTAAAATATTCACAGTTCATCATTAACAATTCCATATGAGTGAGTTATAAATCTAGTTTGTAAAAGTTGTTCGGTAACGTATATGTGAACGAATACAAACAGTAAATGAGGTAATCATGCATATTTATGCATCATCTGTTTGAAAATCTTCCGCTTTGATTTAAGCCGCAGTAGAGGAGAGGGTTTACTGTGTGAGTAGATTTAGGCCTAAGTGTCAGTGAAGAATTCATTTCTCTTCCAATACAACTGAATCCAGGCCAGAGCTCCCTCATCCTCACATATGCATTTGGGGAAATTGACTTAAGTGCTTCGTATGTAGTCTGAAGGTTGTAGAGGTTAAATCCTATTTTACTCCGGTAATAATGTATAATTTCAGTACCATCTCTAACCAACAGAGTGCAGCAGAATAACACTGTAAGAACTGCAGTAGATGAAGCTACAGAGGAAGAACTGATTGATACACTTGATGGTGTCAGTTCCCAAAGCTAAACCACCAAATCAATGCGCTAAACTTTGAGGTGAGAGTATTATAAGCCATTTACCTAGTTTTTTTTGTCATTCTCCCCAAATCATGTCTGTAGTTATGACAGAAACTGGACTTCATATCCCCAGTTTCTGGTTTTTATACATAGATTTAAAATGCTAAACAAGGCCCATAACTGGTACATTTTTACTGACGTTCTGGTCAAGTGCTCTTGCTATTCATCAATACGTGAATGAACAGTTTCACTTGATTTTTGTATGAGGGAATACTGAAATACTGAAACACCCATAACCATGGTGAAACATTTGATAATTTCTTGAACCCAAATTAAATGATTATCTGAATTCTGTATGAATCCTTCATAAACACTTGAACCACTATCCTCTGGGAAATACTGTATTTTAAGTCCATCCCTTTGGATTATGGTGTCAGTGTCTTTCTATAATACCTCACCTCCTTCCTCTCTCCATGGCTCAGTTTCATTTTGACCTTTGTCTGCAGGTCCTTATCACATTAGCATCTTTACCTCCAACAGATCAAGGTCCTGATGAGAGCCAGCCTGGCGAGTGAATTGAAACCTGATGTAAACATCCTTCATGATTTTTTTTTCTCAACTGCAATGTCTTTCTGATGACATGATAAGGTGTGAGCTAAAAATGCAAAGGACATGGTTTCACGGGTTTCAAAAAGACACTTTAACAGCAGAATTACAGGTGAACAGTAAAAGTCACTAAACAGTACTATAAACATCCACAAGGATTCAATGTGATTATAAAAGATATGATACATTGTATACAGGATATATTCCCTTACATTCCCTTATATTCCCATACAGTATGATCGATTCAAATCTGGAATAAATGCTCCCCAACAAATGTTCAGTTTACAAATAACAAGTAAGACGCCAACTTGTACATGTGTTCATCGTTTACAGTTTTCAGATCAAAAGGGTAAGAGTCTTGAAAAGTGTAATAAATTGCCAACTAGGGAATGCCTATGTAGCAATAATGAATGTGCATGTACTGATTTGTCTCCTGACAAATGTGGATCGGGTTCTTTAATTGTAGCTCATACTTCCATTTTTGTATAAAACAGCTATGACAAACTTTTAGTAGTATTCAGTGAGAGGTATTATCTTTACCACAGCATTGCATTGACTTGTATGGTGTTTTGCAGTCAAATTGGCAGTATTGCAGAGAGTAATCTCTTGGTGTCTAGTGTAGTCTGCAAAAAAGCAGAGCTTCTTTACATCATAACAGTGCCCTAAAACCTTGAGAGTAAATATGTGTTAATAGTCAGTATAAGCTGGAACTATTTAAATACATATTGACAGGTCCTTGGCATTCTTTATTCATGAGTATGGAGAAAGAGAGCTTGAATCACCTCAGACGGACCACAGACAGAGGTCAGTGTTTCCCCTTGGTTTATTGGTTGGGGGGTGGGCGGACAGGGGAAGCACGTGGGAAATGGAGGCGTAAAAATACATATATATATATATATATATATATATATATATATATATATATATATATATATATATATATATATATATATATATATATATACAAAATTCTGAAATATCATGTCTATATCATGTTTATGCCAATAAATATTTTCAGTGAATAGGTAGGCTTTTGTGCTTTAGGGGGCAGGAGGTCATCCAAATGAATGGTAGGGGAAACACTGGAGGTCAAGTCCTTTAGTGACGAAGAGGACAGAGTTCCTAGTAGGGAAGATCGATGGAGTTGACAAGGGCTTTGCAGAGGTTAAAGATGGTGGGACTGTAAGTGCTTTTGTTGCTTGGTCTTTTAACAGTCTATCCAACATTTTGAGACATCCTTATCTATAATCCCACTGTCCTCTGCACAATAACGTGAAACACACAACAAAGCAATGGAAATATACTAAATCCATACCGATTTCCCTTTTCTCATATATACAGTAGTTTCAATAACAAAACCTTGTCTCAATAAAATATCCTATAAATAATTCTTCTAATGTTTGCAAGCACAGATGTCCATTACAGTGTCTTGTCCCTTAAATGTGCTCACTGGAGAATGCATGTAAGCAGTATGATGGAAAAACACCAGTGAGAGAGATATAACTAAATCATTTTCATGTTGAACTTCCGTGCCCCACCCTGTCCTCCACTGGCAGCGGGTCCATCTACCTTTCTGAAGGAATATTCCACAGAGAAATTGTTCTTGTGCTGCCCTCTCCCTCGACTCCAAACAAACAGCAAAATGAAACAGAACAGAACTACTCCCAGGAACATGATACAGCCCATAGCTGTGGATATGAGGATGGTCTTGAGGTCCAGAGTAAACTTCAAAAAGACTCGGGTGTCATTCAGATTTGTGTCATTCAGGTCGCCAGCATAGTAAGTGCGGTTGGCTATAAGGGCTGCATCTAGTGGCAGCCCACTAACTGTGAGTGTGGCAAAATAGGTGTCATTTCCACCAGCATTGCTGGCGATACATATGTAGGTTCCACTATCTGTTACCTGCGCATACCGTATTTCTAATGTGCCTTCTGGTAACACAGTTAGACGGCCACTGCTCTTTGTAGTGATGCGGCGGCGTTGAGGGGAGATCCAAAAAATCACTGGTGTTGGTTCACCTTCTGCCCTGCAAATGAATGACACAACCTGCCCCTCACGTGCAGATATCTGCTGCAGTTTCCTGTTGCGAATTTTGGGCTTCTGACAAGTAAAATGATCAAAGAGAGCTGAGTCGGAGAAAGCATTGAGCGCCCGTCCCTGCACCTCGACTGGTGTCATACAAACTGGGGAGGCACCATCAAAATTGAGGGTCTTCCTGCGCTGAAGGATCCATAGCAAGCGGCAGTCGCAGGCCAGAGGGTTCCCATCCAAACGCAACAACTCCAGAGTGTTTACAGATTGAAAGGCTCCCTCTTCCAAGCTCACCAGGCTGTTAGTGGAGAGGTTAAGAAGGCGGATTTGCCTTAGACCACCCAGTGCATATGGTTGCACTACTGCCAGGTTTGTGTTGGCCAGATGCAGCTCCTTCAACCTAACAAGGTCCCGCAGTGCCCAGGACTCCAACACAGAGATGGGGTTGTAGGAGAGGTTTAAGCTTGTGAGGTGAGCCAGACTGCGCAGGGCAGATGTGGGCACAGAGGTGATGTTGGTGTGTGTTATAGACAGCCACGATAAGTTCAGACCCTGCAGGCTGTGATGGGAAATGTATTCTAAAAACGGCCAGTGATCGATCTCGAGGCCCCTCAGGTTTACTAACTTACGGAAGTTCTGGTCCTCTAAGGCAGAGATACTGAGGTAGCGGAGCCTCAGAGTCACTAGGTTATGGAGGTAAGACAAAGACTGGCTGGACACAGACGTCAGGTTGCACCTCTCAATGGTCAGCTCCCTTAGACTCACTAGACCCAAAAAGGCCTTGTTGGAAATATAAACCAAATCATTGTCTCCAACTTCCAGGTTTATTAGACTTTTCAGGTCTTGGAAAGTAAAGTCCAAAAGAATCACAATTTTATTCCCACTGAGGTCCAATGACGTTAGGTTGGTAAGACGTGAAAAAGCCCCCATGGGGACTAGTTTCAGTTGATTACCCCTCAGTGAAAGCAACTGCAGGTTCTGAAGACCAGAAAAAGCATTTGGTTCCAGGACACTGATCATGTTCTCACTCAGGTCCAGCTTTTCAAGACGTTGATATGGAAGCAGGTCGCCATGCTCTACCCAGCGAAGTTTATTCCCACTTAGGTCCAGGATCTTGGTGTCCAGTGGGATGCCATCTGGCAGTGTGGACAGGCGTTTACCATAACAGTACACAGTCTTGAGTTTCGCAATGCACTCACAACGCTGGGGACATGCTTGACCCTTGGTGGGTGACACTGTGATCATTAGTAGCAAGAACAGGAAAGGCAGGAGCCAGCTGACATCCTGGCCCGGTCTCACTCCCATGGCCCTCCTTTCTACTGATCCTCCTGCTCCTATCTGGGGTTCAATCACTGGGCCAAACACCTGAGGGAAGACAAAGAAAGGGAAAAGAAATGGAAAGGAGTGAGGTGGGGTGGAGTGGTAGGAGGCCAGAAAGAATGTGAGGGAGAGATAAAGAGACAATGAGACAAATTAATTGAACTCAATCCCTTAAACAGCAGAGATCAAACACTCTAAATGAGTGGAATTACAATTCCAAAGTCTAATTGACCCGGCACAGCAGTGAAATTAAAGCTAGCGCTCCACAATAATCCTTTGAGGCCTAGGTCTGCATTCAGCTGAAACAGTTCGATATATAATGGCCATCTGTGCCTTTCAAGCAGTCAGACTTTAAAACTGTATGGCAGCACGCACAAAGAAAATTCCCACAATAGCAATGAGTCAATTTTATATCCATGATTATTTTTGCTCTCTAGCTATTTCATGCACTGTAAATGAAAGCAGGGAAACAGGGAAATTGAAAATCTCTTATAAGATCTATTATAAGTGTCTTAAAATGCATGAAAAAGGAAAACAATGCAGAATCTCAAAAGCCTTTCACATCAAATATCTCTACAAAATGCCCCATTTATACAGTGTAAAGCAGAATACTAGCAAACCTTTGCGGAAGAAAATACCAGCATGTAAACAGATTGAATAAAAGATGAACAATCTGATATACAGCCATATAGCACCATTTATTCTGTATATAATAATAAATGCCTGACAATGTCGCTCATCATAGCAGAGGGCAAGAACTCATTGGATCACAATAACTCAGGCCATCACATCATCTGCATAAGTCTCTGAGGCATGAGGCTTATCATTAAAAGGGCCTGCTTAGCCTGGGTTTCATATGACACACACAGACATACACAATCATGCACAATTGCTTTCTCTCCTACCACCCCTACATCTGCTGGTAGATGTTGGCAGCAGAATGCTAATCCCTTTATAAGCCCATTGTGAAAAACCAACTGGTGGGATGGACAGTAACTCCGGAAAACATAATCCATAACATCATAAAAATTGAGTGATGAGGCTGACACATACTGAAAGGCCACAACAAGCAAAAACTATGCTCACAAAGAAAAACACTCAATGATACAAAAAACTACTGGACACACATATCACATATCATTTTCTTTCTGTTCGCTACCATTCATCTGCAAAGTAAAAATAGACACATTCCTATTCATGACTATGGGTACTGGGAGCTAATGTTTGACAAAGTTTAAGAACCAAATTTCTAAAATATTATTGCTGGCTTTACCAATACTTGAAGATTTTTAACAATTTATAGAAACATAATCAAAGGGACGTCACTGAATAGGAGGCGTTTTTGTATATGGAGAAAGATACACAGTGTTAAATGGGTTTCAAATTCCCACCTGTTATAAATGATTTAATAGTCCCTTTAATGTCCCTAAACTCTACACATGTTCTAATTTACCATTCAGTCTGGCCCAGGGATGAATATTCCCATCAACCAACCTGCCACTGAATGAAATTAACTGTCTGAAAACTCAAGCAGAACTGTTTGATGGCAGACAGCATTAAAATGATCAGAACATTGTTAAAAATCACTTAGAGAAACTTAGAAACTTACATGAAAGTTTCTGGTTATTACAAACTCATTAGAAGCATCAAACATGCACCGTAGTGGACAAAAATGCGCACTGCTTCAAAAATACATATTTCAGACATACTGTAGCACCCTTAAAAATAGCCATTCACGGTCAGGACAAATTCTGTGTCACTCACTGTGTTTGAACAAGGCCCACTAGCAAAAACAAAGCGCTGGTCGTGTGCATGAATGCAGTCCTTGGGTTTTGGTTCTGGTTTTCTGAATGAACAAACATGGCAGATGAGGCATTGCCCATATTCACCTTGAAAGAGTATGCTACTGATATATCATTGCACTTCTTCTAACATTTTTTTAACTATCAAAATCGATTCTCCTCCCATGTCACACCTGGCGCCTTAGCCATGAAGCAACTACAGTGTTGATAATGCTATGTTAGTTAATGCTAATGTACCTAGCCTCAAGCAGAGATGAGCAGCAGGCTACAGAGGTCTGGTTAGCTCAGTCCAAACCCTCAGATTTTTTTTTTTTTTCATGTGCAAACTTACAGTCTTAATCTCCAGCTGACGGTGACTCAGGTGACATCATTTGAGCAATTTAACAGACTTATCACAGTTCCCTCTGCAGTCCAAATGGCTTTATATAACTTTTTTCCCCACATATTTAGTAGTTCTTCCCAAGACCGGTATACAGACTTTGATGTATAAAATCAGCAATTCTCCTTTAAATTAAAACAATTTTCTGGATAAATTTGTGGCAAAGCAATGGTTTTAAAGGCCAACAGTGACTTAAAACAGTGACAGTGACTTAGCCAGTAATGTCACCTCTGCAGGACATACAACAAAAACATTTTGAAAGATATTTGTCCTTGTTATGTTCCATGGTTAAAGGCTAATGTTTGCTAATGTAATCTTTTATTTACATGGCTATGGTTTTGCACAGATTTTTAATTAAAAATGATGGTTGACGGTGCTGCACTGGCTCACTGTGTTCAGTCAATCAAAGTAGTCTTAAGTCACTCAAGGTTCCTCTTGTGTTGGGAGAGACCTACTTTGATGGAGGAGCTAAAAAAACCAACCCAAAACCCTAAAAACCGTGACCGTTTCCTAATTCTCTGGGGCTCTTAGAACTATATTCTTACTACGAAAAGGCGTTTCAGGTCCAAAAACATCCTTAGTGGAAAATGTGAAAAATAGCAAAAAGCTGGGAGGAATATTCATTCATTAAGCTGATTCTGCAGTCTGTAAAATTTCCATAGGTGCTTGCTGTAATTAGCATGTGTGATGATACTGCTATTCTATGCATGGTATTTGCACTGGGGGGAAAAAATGGGTCCCTTCTCCATTTAGCATGTCTTGACATTCACTGTGGATGGTTTTTACTGGCTACTTAATAGGTTACTTCATAATCCACAATGTTTAATTTAATTTATTCTCAGAGGGGTTTCTTTTGTTGGTAATCTGATGTTTCTTATGTTCTATCATTGTTGAAAACTGTCGTAAAAACATCCTTCTCTCATTAAAAGAAACAAATTGTTTTTAGCAATTATGGTATTGTTTTTAGCATGACTAAATATTCTACAGATTGACTTTAAGATGCCTTGATATCTGCACTTAAGTTAAGACATCACTTAATATTATAAAGGACTATCTGAATTCATGTACTAATCATGCTGGATTATGCCAGGTTAAATTAAGAAAAAACACCAGGGGGATAAATGGATTTTATTTTGAATGACAGCACTGTCTGCATGGTTTCAAGGACTTCAGCCATCCACCTTGACATGCATATTGACTTTTGTTAAGCCTTCAGTTATTCTGCTTTTTCCATATGAGCATGTCTCAGAGTCCTTTCTTAAAAAACTAGCAACTCACCTGCCTCTGCTGTTTTTGCAACATAAACAGCAGGTGGCTAGTCACTGAAACAGGAAACCACAAACTTCCTCCAGCCCATTTTTAAAAATGTCAGTCACATGGCCAGTTTTCCAAAACCCATATCTGGTAGCAGTCACTCAGTAATAAGCCCAGAGGCCCCTGGCCAGCTAATACACCACAGGTCAACAGCAGGGGGATAGAGCAGTGTGCACTCTACTGTATACAGCATGATCCCCCCACGCAGAGCTGCTGTCCAAGAGGCTACTGTTACCTAGTAATAGGCTGCAGTCAAAAATAACTGCTGTAATCTTTGGTTATGCAGCAACTCTGCACACTCTTCCCTGCTGACTTTCAGCTGATGCAGGTGACAGAGGTCAGAGCAGAGAACATAGCAGGAGAGAAATAGACTGAAAACACTTTTGTTCTGTCATTGTAATTCTTTTCCTCTTAAAAAAAAAAGATTCATTTAAAACAGCAGTAGTCTGTAGTACTAAATTTAGCTGTAATGCATTTAGATAAATATGTTGAATAAAGCAAAGTTGAAAATGTCTAATTCATCAGAGACATGATGTTCCTGGAAAAGAGTAAAAAAAAAAATATAAAAAACTGAAGTCACGGGATGTTCACTACAGCAGCCATGTCTTGCAGGCAGAATCGATATGCAGCTCTGATATGAACTGCAACGCTCCAATCAGCTTTGAAAGGACAATACTGTAGGTGTCTACTGTTGTCATGGCGACGCCTGCACCATATCCCTCAACCCCTATCCTGCTTCAAACTGTCTTCATAGTCTCCTATTTTCCACACCGGGCTAAAACACACCTGTTCACTGGACACCCGAGTTTCCCGCCTCTGTGCGCTGACCTCACCTGAACGTCTGTCATCATCCACCTGCCTGCACACCTGCTGCTCATTAGCTCTGGGTTGGTATTGTGATGTATTTCACAGATTCCATCCATAATCTGCAGTCATTTCATCTGTATTTGAACATTATCACATCATTATCAGATATATCATTATCTTCTCTACTGTTGAAACTTTCACTGCTGTCGAAACTCTTCACCGCCTCTTATGGATGTATTGTTTAACATCAATGCCAAAGTAAAGGATGCATGGAAGAATGTGGATGTTGAGGACACATCGTTTGAAACGGACGTGTTTAAGGAGTTTAAATGAGCCGTTAGAATAATATAATAATAAAATAATATAATATAATATATATTATAATTATATTATTATTATTCATATATATATAAAATAGCATTAGGCAACAGCTCAGTTTTCTTTGTCTTATTTACTCATCCAGTAATATAACTTTCAATTAGAAAAAAAACCGCCTGAGGCAATGTTCTATAATTGGCATTGCTATTTCTACACAGGGTTGAACTGGAGTTAAACATCCTGTTCTGTTAATTTTAAGAGTGTTTTGCTGTTAATAACACCAGCTTTATCTATTTGGGCATCTCAGCTGTCAACTGTAAAATCATTTACGTAATGACTGTGCAAGGCCACGGGGCTTAAAGAGACACTGACGGTACAATCAGCAGGTTTGTTGTGCTGAAAGTTTAACAGATCTTTTACTTAAAATATACAGAGCCAGATCACATTGACCTAATAGACCTTTTTGCCAATAACCATGACAATGTGACAGTGAGCCAGCAGGCACGAGGACCCTGATGCTAAAGCACTAAATGGAATTTAGCCATCATCGAGTTTAAGATTTACACATTTGCTTTTAATACAGAGACATTTCAAAAAGTCGGCTGAGAAATAGCTATTTAAGCAAAGGCAGTGCCTCTGAAGGCCTGCACTATACATATTTCTAAACGTTTACATTTCTCAGAAAGGCATTACCAAAGGAAAAGTGTCACCACGCATCAACTAAATGTAGATTTGACCTGTTAGATGTGAGACATTACGGCACATTTTAACATACCCTGCATGTATTTTTGTGTCCTTGTGGAGGTAAAAAGTGTCCTCCACATCACAAAGAAACTCAGCTGCCATGACAATGAAAGTCAAGACGCTGGCACAAATGAAAGAAAATGGCTTCCTGCTATTGCTGGCTGCTCTTGTGATGCTTAAAACTGCAGCTCACACTGCACTGTTTCACTGTTGTGAAACGAATTTCAGCTGACACGTTTACAGCAAGAAATAAATTCAAGTAGCATGAAGCATTCAAACGAAAGGGTATATTTCTGTCTTAATAAAAGCCTCAGCAGAAACTCTGCCATACTTTTATATGTTCTCACAAACACATTTCCAATTAACATTTCGGGACACTGAAGTAGCACGGAGTATTACAGCATAACATTTTTTTCTTCATGAATAATTTTAATCATAAACCGCCAAATTAAAATATTCAGCCATCTTCTGGGTAAAGTCAGTCACAGGCAACAGTAAGCAGTCTTTAGTCAGAGGCTGATGGAGACAACTGGAAATATGACGTTATTAACATTTCATTAAAGAGACTTTTGGTAGACCATCTGCTGTTGATTCCTTCTCTTTCATGACCTTTCATACAATAGATACCTACTGCTCTCCAGATTAAACTTTAATAGAGCCAAAAGGGCATTCCTGTGTTCCCGCAGGGACACTGAATTATGATCTGGACCCTACTCTAAAATATTTGTGTGTTTGGGTTTGCAATCTTTATTATTAAACTTCAAAATGCATCAGATGATTTAAATGGTCACCTTTAGAGCAAGATGGTGTACCTCGCTGGTGTTTCTGGTCCGGCCTGAGATATCTCAAAAACAGTCCTGGATGGATGGATTGTCACACTCATTCATTCAAATACCTGCAAAACTAATGATACCATCAGCCAAAGCTTCTTGGTATTTAGTGCTAATTGGCAAATGTTAGCATGTTAACATCCTGGATGGATGGATTGTCACACTCATTCATTCAAATACCTGCAAAACTAATGATACCATCAGCCAAAGCTTCTTGGTATTTAGTGCTAATTGGCAAATGTTAGCATGTTAACATGTGAAACCAATATAGTGAACATGGTAAACACTGTACCTGCTAAACATTAGCACTGTCACTGTGAGCATTTTAGCTCGGTGACCTTTGCATTTCGCTTAAAGCCACACTGTCCCTAGCCTCACAGCTGCTAGCCTGGCTGCAGACTCTTAGTCATGTTTAATTAACTAGCTCATAGTGATGTTACTGCTTTGTAATTTTTTTTCTGGCCTTTAGGCTACAAATTAAAGGTGATGTTGTCTGAATTACAGTCAGCTTGGTTCTGTAAAGTGCAGATTGCAGAGTAGATGACCCAGAATTCATGTGCTCTCTGACCACTGCCCAATTACTAACCAAACGCTGCAGCGAGTTAGGGGGGAGGGGGCGAGAGAAGCGTGGCTCTTAAGCTAAAAGAAAGCGAAGTGCAGGTTAGATAGCAACAGAGCCATATTTAGACAGTGGAGTGTGCTGTGAATCAGCAGGGGCAAAGGGACTCAGTGAGATATTCTGTCACCTTTACACCCCCTCCTCTCACCACCTCTCCCTGCACCAACCACCACCTCATTTATTACTGAGGCTACCTGTACCGTATGACTCCAACCTGAGCTCCTCTACAGACTCTCTTACTTACACAGAAGTTATTAGGGCTCAAAAGCAGCAAATTAAGCCATCGAGCTTCACGCAAACACTGACCTTCTCAATTATTCAAAATAATAGCCTTACATGTTTTAACATGAAGACATTAGGATGGGATCCGGCAAAGGGCACTGCTGATCTAAATCTTACACATTAAACATGCACATATCCTATTAAGACTTTCCAATATGACTAAAAGTGTGGGTGCATGTGTGTGTGTGAGTGAGTAAAGAGACAAGAGATTTAAATGCTGGGCTGCAGCTGTTGGACTGGGCATGTGTGTGCAAATGCAAAGCTATGGGTGTCTTAGCTCATATTTTGTGTGATGTTAAAAGATGGGACTGGTGTTACTCTATATTTGTGTCATTTTTCTTTTTTAAATAAAAAAGCAGAAACCAAACAATGTATGCTCAGTACTTTATGAGTTCTCCAGTGTGTGCATTGGTTTCTACTGAGCTTGTAAAAACAGATAACAGTTTGTCTTGTGTATTTGTAGGGAATTATTTTCAGCCAAAGATGAATACACATTTTGTGTTCTAGTGATTATTTGCAGAGGCAGGACAGTATGTGTAGGATTGACTTTAAATTGACTATTGGGCTCGTCCTAATCATAAAACATGTGAGTCAGTGCAACAGTGTGACTCACTGGAGAGCGGAGCTCTATGACAAACAGGAACAATACATCAGGCTTTAGATATGCATAAAAGCCTTGTTTGTTTGTTGGTTTTGTTCTTTTTATAAGATTAGTTGACAATAATAAATGTGCAGAACCTTATGAATTATTTAAAAATGATGTACAGTATTGTTCACAAGCATCTTAATCCCTGCTCAGCTCGATATAAGGAAGCTTATTGTACATATATATCTATATAAATGTGTGGGAGTTATCTATTGCCAGGAATGGAATATTCAGCAGCAGAGAAGAGGGTTAGACGTGTAATCATGCTGCAGGTGTAGGACACGGCTAACAAACGAGCAGGAAGCGTGTTTGAGAGGGTGTAGATGCAAGCACTCTCCTGAAGAGGCACATGGGCCGAAACATAACATCCATAAAAGCTCCTCAAATGGCTGCGCTCACACTTACGTCTACCATGCCCACTCACACTTTACACAGACTTGTGTGTGTGTGTGTGTGAGGTGGGGGGTAAAAACATCCCTCATTTACACTGAGGGGGGTCACCGTCCATGTCTATGAAACCGCATAGGGGTACCTAAAGCCCCTGGCAATGCATGGTCCAGGGAACACACACACTCATACAGGCCATTACACACACTCACCTGATGGGAAAGAAGCAAAGAGAGAGAGAGAGACAGAGAAAACACAGAGTTTGAGTTGCTTGCTCCAGCGTTTTATGACCCTGTAACTTCCACTTTACAGTCTGTTGATGGATTATCATCACAGGCAGGGCCATGCCACCTACCACAGGCAAGGACACCCAGTCATACTGTGAGGAAAGAAAAGCTGGGGGTGCGAGGATGGAGTATCAGCACTAGGACTGTGCATGTATAAGACCTTTTTGTAAAAAAATTAGTATGCTTTACCATGAGTGTACAGTATATGTGTAAGTGCTTGACCACACAGGAGTTCTTCCTGCAGGTGTGGACATTGAGGTGACAGCAGGAGTCAGAGGATGGATGAGGAGCATTGTGTGCAAATAGCCCACTTATATAATGGGGTTCTGTTCTCTTGGAAATTGCCATTGCAGATCAGCACTACATACAGATTGATATGAAACACAAGTGTAAAGATGCCAATGTGATTTTAATTATTATAATGGATTATAGTGAGATTCTAAATTTTGCACTTCTGTACTATGCAGCGCAGAAGCAGTGAAACCAAAGGATACAAAGGGATGATTAAGAATGTGTCTTGCCATGTGCCATGAATCTTTAATAAGAGTAATGTTTCAGGGCTTATGAATGTAAAGGCTTCTACGAACAGGAGCTAAATAATTTAAGACGTTATGCTGCATGGTCATGTCCCACTGACACTGAGACATTGACCTTACCTGGAGCTGCAATAGCCACATATCCAAAGACAGAGGTACAAAACATGAGATACTTTCAGACCTGCATGACTGATGGGGAATAAATTACTTCAGTCATACAATGATACAACTATGATGCTGTAACAGTAAAAAAAAATAAAGTGATGATGAATAAAGATTTATGTAACACAACCTACCTCTCTCTATTTATGAGTAACACTGCACAGACTTCTTTGTATCTTCTCCATGTTTTTACAATTACAAACTCCTGATATAATTAACTCCTGGATACAAGCCCTTTTTAAAATGAATAAATAAAGCTTAAAGAGAAACATGAATAAACAAGAGGCATGTGAGCTGGCAAATGTCTCATTATAATATGCATAATATCCTAAAAATAGCATCTATGCTAATGAGGTCATTAATCACACAAATGATTGTGAATCTTCAATATATTAAAATGGCAATGTTGATATATATATATTTCCCATCAGTGCTTAAAGCGTGCTTTCCTTAGCATACATTAAAAGGCTTCAAAAAGATCATCTGGTCATCAGTGACCAGGGGATGAATTGATGAGTTCATAATCAAACGATTAGGCCACATGCTGGAGGAGTCTGTGGTGTATTTCTTGGTCTTTTTTTCAAAAAAAAAACTTTTCCTCACAATGTAGCCCTCATATAAAGTCCCTTGTAAGTTCATGAAAACCACTGCATGCTATGGCTTTGTACAGACAAAAATACAGTCCAATTTAAGCTCCAATCTTTTAGAAATTGTAAACTTGACTGCTTCCTAAAATCTGAAAATCTAATCTAATGAAAATTGCAAACTCTGAAAAACTCTTTCTTCAAGCTCCACTGTCTTTAGACTGTGTACCATATTATATGTTTGTGAAGGTTGTATAACACTTATTGGTAATTGCCAGTTCCAATTGCAGGATAGTCTCAGTTAAACCTCATTCCAATAGAAACGTTCTTGTTGAAACTGCCAGTAAATTTCAGGTTTAAGTTGGCCTAGAATAGAAGAACAAGAGTCACTAAATGATGCAGAAGCCAATTTGTTACAGAGACCAGTTTCATCAATAAGAGTAACCACAATACACCAGATTGTAATGCATCTTTGAGACATTCTGCCATTTGAGGAAATATAAGAGATTAATAAATGACAAGGGCTGAAGAAATACATATGATTTTCATTATATTTTATTTTAACCCTAAAATTATTACCTTTCCTCTTAATGGAAATATGTTGTGGTTGGAACTGGTTTTTATCCATTTTTCTATGTCTGTTCACATAAAGACTTTGAAGGACACAGCAGATTATGACTGTTCTGTTTTTAATGAGTTTCCCTCATGGAAACCCATCATGCTTTACCATGAAAGGGTCTGACCAGGTGTCTTTTATAATTATTTGTATTGAGGCATGTTCACAGCTGAAGGTTAACACTACCAGAACACTGGGGTTCCTACACAATCACTCCCACACAAACCAAAGCAATCCGAGCACAGTCAGTTTGAGTTAAGGGATCCATGGCTCAAAAGAACATTGAGTTCGATGCCACTCTTTGAGGGGTCACCAGCCGTCACTGTGATAAAGGGTGACACTTTTTCCCCTGGTCAAATTTACACACACTCAATGCTGACAGCTGAAGGCTTAAAGAGCCGTCAGCAGAGATCATATTGACACACAACATTTTCATTAGCTGCGTTTTGCAACAGTAATTCATTACTGTGGTCCATCAATTTAGGCCTATTACGTCGGTGGCCGACTTATTTATCCCGTGCTTATATATTTCAATCTAATGAGACTTGAGAGCTCATAGTGAATAAACTAATGATGATTAACAACCAAATTATAGTCATTAATGATTCACATTAAATATTTCATATATTAGCATTTAATGCTTCCCATAAGTCATCAATCATTTTGCTTTTGATATGATATGGTACCTACTGGGCAGGTATCCCAAAGGAATAGTTCAACACTTTGGAAAAGACACTTTGCTTTGTACAAAGTTTGATGCGACAGTGCAGTAAATATGAAACCAGTTGGGAACTGGCTGGGTCTCCAATTAATTAACTAATTAATTATAACTTGCAATAGCTGTTATTTGTAGCATCAGTTAGCATCATAGTTATGCGAACATTAGCATTTAGCTTTAGAAAATGCCTGGCATGCCTGGAAGAGTATAGCCAGCCAAAGCATAATGCAGCACACAACTTTTGTTGCCATGTCATTTTGGCACAAAATTTAAAAATAATGAATGGCAACATGGAGTCATCTGTAAAAAAAAAAAAAACGTCTGTCTTTTCAGCAAGCTTGCTGTGTGGACAAGCAGCCAGCCTACTAAATGGTATAGTCCTCTCTATAAACCCTGTCATCAGAGTCTGTCAGTCAACCAGCGGTTCCCCTCCCCAGGCAGCCTCTCAGCCTACTTACATGACTTCCCCAGGTATGAGAAGTGACAGACAATCAGGAAAGAGAGAACATAATTGGGGGAATTGGTAGAATGGATGGATTTGTGCTCAGAAAGATATTAAAATGCTAATATGTCCTTGTCCTGTTTTGAGGCTGTTTTCAAAAAGAATGGGAGGAAAGTAGGCAAGAATTTGTTATTGGACGCTGTCCTGATTGTGTCTGGAAATTAATGATAAGTAGATAGACTAACACAACCCAGCCTGGAGGCATCGGGGGACTGTTACATTTTAAGATTTGTGTCCTTGAAAGCTGCCTGATCAAATACCAAATGTAATGACCTGGAAACATCCATTACGGTGTGACTGCCATTACATTAGAGTAAATGGCTGGTTGTCAACTCCTCTGCCCTGATTGCCTCAGTATGCATAGCACCTGTTCAGCCATAACTATATAATGGCCTCTTGTATTTTCATTATGCTGGTGAAATAGAGAAAAGGGGCAATTTGACACAGAACTCTGTTGTTGTTTCGTTCCTTTCCAATTAGTTCAGACACAACAGATCCCTTCGGTTGTAAATTTGTAATAATGACAATTCATCATCTGGCCTCAGTGCCTATAGCAGCATATGCTAATATACTGGGTCATTTCAGCACAGCATGTCCCATGCGAAATAGCGAGAAAAAAAATAAATAAATAATTTATCATTCCAGTCTCAAAAACTATAACTCCCATAGAGGTGATTTTCTATAAAAGCATGAATATAACCTTACGTAAAAGGTTAATAAGAATCATTTCCACAAGCCTGAAGAACTAGCTACCGTATTAGTAGCCAAATTCAATTCCCATAAAAACCGAGGGGTCCTGAATATGACTGTGACCCTTAATTTGAACTACTTTATCTGTACAGTACAGGTAAAGCTGTTTATCGGGATCATAAACGCACCTTACAGTTTTCACTTTGACAGATGGCACAGAGACAAGAGCCACAAAGACAAAGTCATCAGGAGGTGGAGGTGAGTGCAATCAGTATCTCTGCTGGCGTCTATTCCCTGCTTGGCGGGCCTGTCTGCCGTGTCACCAGCCATCTCTTCATCCCTGGCTCTTTCCAAGCCAATTCACTTGACTCACCATCGCTCTCACACTCCCTGGCACATCCAGGGAGGCGGAGACGGAACATATTAGGCCAGCATCACACATACACACACAGATTCACTTGCTCCAATTTACACATGAAAATGGATGAATGCACAGAAATACAGCAAGAGACTGACAGGCATGAATATTCACACAAACACACACACATTCTTCAGCTGCAAATGATTTGTGTGAGTTGTAAATTAAAAGGTTAGTGTCTTGGGGATGCTGACCTTTAGAAAAATCCTTTTATTCATCAAAATCTCTGGATGGAGAGCAGCTAAAGATCAAACTATGACTGAGGGGGGGAATAACAAAGGTTTGTATATCATATACACTGTAAAAGACGTAAACGCTCATTGTGCGTTCCCACTCCAACACTCGCCCTTTTTCAGCCCCTCAAGGTTGAAGCATCATAAGTCTGAATCTGCTGGAGCCTGCTCTAATCCTTCTTGGAGCCTGCAAGCTCTCCATGTCCTTCTCATTGGCTTCATTAAAAGGATCCCTGTCCTTTCTACTTCTTCTTCACTGTCTGCTGCCTGCTGATAAACTAGGCCAATTACGACCAGTTATCTGGAGCCAACGAGTATCTGAGAGGGGTCACACTTCCACGGAGCCTTCCTCATCTTTCCAAATGAAACAAGAAACGTTATCTAAACGTAAGAGACGATGCCACTCATGTAGGGGCAGCAACAGGGACGCTGATTGTACACAGTGTATTCAGCATCTATAAAGATTGATTAATTCATTAAGATTAACTTTTTTTTTGCGATTGTGGGGTTAGAGTTTCAGGCAGTAATTTAATACCGCCCTCGAGGTGCCTTGAGAAAGAAGTTTGACTGGCGGTGCGAGTCTGCATGGGTGAGGGGAGCGGTGGGCAAATTGAAAGCAATCCTAGAGCCTGACCGGCAGTCCTGCATTCACATCCATTCATAATTCATCACTTGACAGCAATGAGGTAGAGAAAGTTTTGTCCGTGTAATAAACCAGGAAGAGACATCTTTGGAAGGCACTGATGGAATCGGGCCGATCAGCCTCTGCAGCGCTGTAGGTCCCACATGACGACAGCACTTGTTATAGGCAGGAAGACAGACGGAGCAGATAGATGGGAGACTGTATGTTTTGCGTCATATCAGATCCTGCAGCTGTCCATCCACAATACTCAAGAGGAGATAAGCTGACTGAGGCACTGTCAGTCAAACATGACAGTCAAAAGCCTAATTAGGCAGAGCCGCCAGCAAAGGCTTTTATAACTGACACACTATTTCTCCATTTGGAGCTTTTACCAGCATGACAAGGGAATTGAAATGCAGACCTCAAGCGAGTGCATTCACCAAACCAAATGAAAAATGAACAGACATAGAATTAAGCTTAAATGTGAAATACATTATTTTTCTTATATAATTTTAGCATTGAGTCCATTTTTAGGGATGTTTGCCTGTTGTGCCTCTAATGATGTTACTATGTTAATAACCGTGAACCTGTATCTGACGAGATTTGTTTTATATTTATCTTTTTAATATTCATTTTAATATGTTGCTTTAGGCCTAGTTGGCACTTTATTTATTATGAAATTATTTATCATGAATGCAGATGTGAAGGACACAGTTGCGATTTCATTGTGAATGCACAATGACAAAGAGTCTATTCTATTCTATTCTATTCTATTCTATTCTATTCTAAAGCCGCTGGCCTGAAAATCAAAACATTGAGCCAAAAGAAGCTAAAAACCCTGTAACAAGCTGAGGGGAACTGCAGGATGGCCTAATAATTATCTGTGGGTGTGTCACTATGAGTGATAGTGATAGTTAACCCATCCGGACAGTGTGAGTTTATCTCAATAATATATGAGAAATGTTTGTTTGGCCGCAGATGCTGTGACAAACTATGAACCACAAGAAACAATCACCATTTCTCAAATCAGAATTGAGGCATGAAGACGTCTGGAGTGGAAAATCTAACTGACCCATGGGAAACACTGTGCCTTTAGCAGATTGATACTGACGGGTTTGGAGGACAGCTACAGTTAATTAAGACAATTAATGATAAACAGACAGACAACTCATGACTAACACATAAACTCAGCTCAACCCATCTGTAACTATGTGAACTCTAAAAGTTCAAACAAATTCATGAAAACAAAAACTTCACACACCAATGAAACTGTTAAGGGGAGTGTGAAGAGGGTTTTCACCTTCAAAGAACATGTTCACAAGAACACAAGTTCACTGAAATGTCTTAACGTGCACAGCTTGTCTACAAACAACACACGCTGTACACTGTGGAGGTGACTTTGGTCGTCAAAGTGCTCGCTGGCCCTGCAAACAGAGACACAGTTATGACACCAGAGTGACCTGAAGGTGAGGAGGAAACAATGACGCAGCAGAATGTGGAAGCAGAGGATGTGTAAAGGTGCGTACGTGAAGGATAAGACAAGGTGAGATGAGTTTACCTGCACAAACACCAGCGAGGGTAAATTGTTAAATTTAACAGTAATTGCAAAATATGCCTGTTTGCCTTTTGATTTCTTGTGAGGATTTGTAACACATACATGTATGAACGGTAAATGAGAAGCTAAAGCATGCAGCAAGTTAGCTTATATTCACACTATCTCTGTCAAAAGATAACAAAATCTGACTACCAGCACCTTTGAAGCTCCCTAATTACATGTTATATGTCACAAAGTACAAAAACGGTTGCAGTGGATCAGGACTCTGGTAGTATTGCTGTCACCTTGGAGACGTTACTGTCAAGAAATAGCTTGGCACATAACTTCACTCTAATACCACAATTAGATGTTTGCAATTGTGTAATGTTTCCTTGTTTCCAGTATCAAACAGCCATAATACTGAATGACTTGGAAAAGGATGTTGCACTTCAACAAAGGCATTCTCAGTGGAGAGCTAAATAGAAAAGCCAATGATCACATTCCAAAAAATATGAAAGAATAATCTCAAATTTCCAATCAAGAAGGACAAAATAATCAGATTTCACTTGTTTATTTGGCTCACATTACAATAGATAAAGGTTCATGCATTTCTGCACAGTGTCTGGTTCAGAGCATTTGATGGGAGGGAAATTTTAATCTTCTTATCAAACTCTCTGCAGAAATGTCCCAAAACATCAAAACTACAAGACAGAGAGATTACTGAACAGTTAGAGCTCACTGCAACATGTGCCTTGTTTGCTCCTTGCAGATTACACTTTATGTCACTTCATCATGAGGCTCAAGAAGCATAAAGTGAAATAAGTCATTAAAGCATCAGGAGAATGCATTTGAAATTTGAAGCTGGCTTTTTCTGTCCCTCTCTGCTGTAACATGATGCAGGCTGGCATGTTTAACCTCGCCATCACCCCTCTCATCTTTGTCTGTCTTCACTGACTCTGAACTACATGGGCTGATCATTTTCAATGGGGAAGCCAGAAATCGTTGAGCTGTGTTGTTAATGTAAAACAAGCCATTTCATGTAGTGCGTCTCATTAAATCCCTTCTGCAGTTTTAAAGGTCTGAAAGTGTCTTCACCATCCATCTCTCAGCTGCTCCAACCTAACATCTTCTTTCAAGTAAGAGTTTCAATTCTCACTTTCAGTTTCCATCCAGTTTGAGTGATTCCTGTATTGTGCATTGTGTATTATAAAAAACTGAGGAAGATCATCCATCTTAATTTGAATCCCAAAAAGACGCAATAACAAAGAGACTGCTTGGAATATTTTTTTCAGCTCTGACATCTCAGAATAGGCGGGTGTTGGTTTAATTTTCCGCAGCATACAGCTGAAAGGTTTTGTCTTTTTTTTTTTCCTTTAGAGACAATTAACATCTGCCAGCAAAGCTTAGAACAGTGTGACAGCTGCCATAAAGGACACATCTCTCTCCTGTCTTTCTTCTGTTTTCCTGCAATGAATCCAAACAACATCAATCAAAGTTCTGAAAAACAAAAATGTAGACTGCCCACCTGTTTTCAGTACATCTGTCGACTCCTCACAGCTTTGTTCTAAATTTTGTTTCCTAAAATGCAAACTTCAAATCAGACTCTTCGTTTTTGTGTCACATACCTGACACAATCATTGGTTAAAAAGACTATTCATGACAGAATAGGGCACATCTGTGATCAAAACCCTGTGACTCTGTGTCGAGGTCAAAATAGTAATATCTACAAGTGTCCCTTACCAAAAAACTATTCCTATCTGACGTGCATGCAGTGGCTGACCTGGGATTACAACATAATGACAGGCTGATGAAATGTACCGGGCCAGCCAGCTCTGTCTATGTTATGGACTGTTGTCCATATTTCAGCTGAGCCTGTTTGTATGGCCTACTTCACTGTCCCACCCTCTAATCCTGTGCCGTTGGGAACTGCCACACTGCCCGGTCCACTTCCCATCTCTCCTCCACTCAGCTTTAATCATGGCTGCAGCCAAGACAGCGAGCTCTGAATTGGGGACAGCTGACTGTCAAAAACAGCCTCAGCTAAAGTGTGAACATGTTTTTAAGAAACAAACCAATGGGATGAGCCGAAAGACTGATGTGAAATCTCTTTATTTTGCACAGAAATTACAGCCTTCACATCAATGAAAAGAGCAGTAAATAATCTCACGGCCTTGCCAGCACACTGTATGATCTGCATAATAATGTGAGAACAGTGAGGTCTGGGATTCTGGCTTAATTATCCAAGAGTGTTAATTACTGGAAGGATTCTGAGACAATTATAGGAGCTCAAGCAACAATGCCATCACTGAATCTGCTCTCAAGGCACACGGCACACAGAAAGAGTCTCACGACACATCACAGCAGCTAATTGTTGATTAATCTCCAAACATCAATATCACATCCAGTGCTCTGCATTGACAGAAATGACAGAACGAAACCTGTGGAGATAAGCATTCAGTGGTTAAATCACAAACGTAGCTCCCCTATTTTCCTCTTTGTGGCGGTAAAACAACGAAGGGATGTTTGTCTGGAAAGCAACGCCTGTTTCTAGCTTTGAGCTGAAGGGGGAGAAAAAGTAGATCCTGTATCCGTGCCATGTTTTCTGAGAGATTAGATAATGCAACAATGAGGTCCTTGTTAAGAGAAGTCAAGTGTTTGAAGAGAGGAAGAGGTGACAGAGAAGAGGAGCACGCATGAAGGTGCTGACCATGTGGAAAAAAAAAACAAAGCAGTCAAACGGAGATGCCACAAGAAAACACAGGAGTATGCAAAAAATATAAATAGACACAAAGAAAGAATGACAGATGAAAACAGAGAGAGGGGATGTGAGATGGTTTATAGGAGGTGATGAGGGATTATACGTTTTGACAGAGCCATGGAAAGAAGCCTTAGAAATAGATTTGTCGAAAGTGAGCCACTTTAGAGGAACAGACTCTACCAGTGTGTGTGTGTGTGTGTGTGTGTGTGTGTCCTTGGATGGCTGGTTGACAGCCACACTCTCTCATCTTTCCAGCGTAAATCTCAACTCGAGAGAGAGATTGCATCAACAAATGTGCCGCTGCTGTCTGTGGTACAACTCTGACTCATAGGAGTGTCTAATGGGGGACATGCAAGCTGACAGTGAAAAAGAAATCACAAATATGTACACATAAATCATGCAAAATGCAAAAAAGTGGACACACATATTCAGCTGAGGCTCTGGAAGGGGTTAAAACTGAACCTTGGCAAATGACACAAGTTGTCAGCTCCTGTGATGAAGTCTTAGTGAGAGAAAACAGAAGGAAGGTGAAGGAAGGAGGAGCGGGATTAGATTAAGGATGAAAGGAGGGAGGACATGATGACTCAGCTGCTCTCCAAAAAGGCCTCAAGGAGAAAGAGAAGGAAGAGAGGCACCGAAGAGCAGGAGTGCTCCTGCTCCCTCTGCTCTTCAGAGTCATTTCAAATGTTCAGTCTCTAAAATAAAAAGGGAGAGCAAATAACCTCAAATAACTCTTCAGGCAAACAACAAATGTCCACGATGCCAGAATAAGGAACGAGCAACCACTGTCCTCAAAGGGAACCACCATGCCATGCTATCTCACCAACCAAGTCTGAGGCTGATCACGACATCATGGCCTGTTACCGGGCATGTGAAGGGCCCTTTTTAACGTCTCCAGGTACAGCTATGGGCGCAGAGTAATTGGGCCCAGACTGCACATTAAACATAGATCTGTTCTGGCATCACACAGGAACTCCACATTGGATGTACTGGGATGAAACAGCATAGAGTCGGAAATATGGGCCGCACTGGGAAAAAAAATCCTCAACCATGCAAAAAGACACAACCACAGCTACATCCTGACATACAAATTATTCACAGGCCCTTTTGAAATTGTTTACTCTGACAAGCAAACATAGTATTCTCCACACTGAGACAGTCCAGACATCCATTGAAAGTGGTTCTGATGCGACGTTTCAACATGAGACAAAAGCAGCGAGAGGCTGTATATTGGTGTATACTGCAGGGACAGAGGGAAAGGAAAGGAGCCAGGGCTGTCTTTGAAAGAGATGAGGCGTGTTCTGACAGCATGCTGTCATAAAGGCCGACTTTCATTGCAGAACAGCCTGATCTCTGATTCTGCGATCAACGATTTTCTAAGAGAAAAATAAAAAGAGATGAATAATTCATCCGTAACTAATGGCCGTCGCATGAAGACGAGTGGAGCATCAGCGACACGCAATGCTTTTCAAATCACAACGTTCCCCTGATGTCAACAAGCGGCTTTTCCTCCTCACATCAAATTGTTGTCAACAGCATAGGTCAGGAAACGCACCTGTCAAACTGAGAGAATGTGACAGGAAGGCGATACACAGGCAAAGACATGCTTATGTTCATATATGCATGTGGCACACAGAGATGTTCCTAGACACAGATCCACAGATTGTGATCAACACTGACAAACATAACCCTGTGTGTCTCACGCAACTTGCCTCCACATATAAAAAAGGACCGAGGACAGAGAATGTTCCAGCTTTTTTTCTGAGCAGAATATAGCCTCTATTCTGACACAAACAATATAATAGAGACTTGCCACAGCTGTGAGTCAGTTCAAAGCAAAATCCTCGGCAGACTATTTCTGATCAAACACTTCTGACAGGCAAACCGATGTTCCCAAAGAGAAAAAGACAGAGGAAGACAAGAGGAAGAAGGCAAGGGAGAAGGAGGAACCACAGACTGTTATGCACAATCTCATCACGTCTGTTACATGTGAACATACGCAGCAGCAGATTTATTAGTCCAAGTGATGCGGAAACAAAGAAAGGGAGAGATCTTTCTTCCAGGCTTTGACATATTTTTCAAACAATAGGCTGGAAAAAATGTTACACCCTCCCTGGGACTGCATGAGGAGACTGACTCATTTCTTACTCTGTACTTGCACGACAAAAAGATGAACGATTTACTTCTCCAATGTAAAACCTGAGGTTCGCCATTAGATTTTCTTTATTAGCCTGCCATCATATAATTCAAATGCTGAGTGCCTATTCAAACTCGACTGCTATTTTCATTATTAGGCACACTCTATGATTGAAAACATTACCATCACTGTTTTTAATTTCAATCCGTATCCAACACTGCCAAGTTCCATTTTTTGACATATTCTACAAAGTGAAATATCCAGAGTGACAACACTTCTGTTTCTCATCAAACTAAAAGGTCACTTGAAATTATCAACCCGGCTCAAATTACCATCTCCATAATGAAGTAATGTGTAACACTTTTTGTCAGCGGGCAGATGGTCTGAACGCCTTCAAGCTACAAGCTCAAAATCACTAATGAACACAGTTCAGTAAAACAGAACATGTCTGACCTCGGACTTACCTCCACCTTATAAAGACAAATACGAAGGCGGAATGATGTAATCTTTCTGGTGATCAAAATCTGAAATAAATTATATAAATGATCTCTTTCAATCATTAGCAGGTGGCAATTACCTACAAGTAGTTAAGCCACAGCCCTTCCTTTTCACTCCTTATTAATTCCATTGAACCGAAATCAGCTGCAATTCACCTAGAGGGCGCTGGCGAAGGAGTCCTCAATGAATGGGAGTGAATGGAGTTAAACTGGTGGCTTTTCTGTCAGGTTTGGCAAGGGCTGAGTCAGCAAATAGGACAGCTAGCTGTATGACTCAAGGCCCATTTATGCTCAAAGTTAAAGACATATATGGATACGAATGGAGCTTTTTCATCTGTACTCTGACTTCATTTCGTATGTATTTGTGCACGTTTTCAGAGCAAACGGATATGGATAAATCGACGAAAGGGAGCGTCATTGGGGGCAGTGTAGCCATAACTCAAGCAAGGCACCACAAATATGTAAGGAAACAAAGAAGACAAAAAAGTGAAGTGAAAAAGTAAAAAAAAACTCTCCATCCACACATCACAATGTATTTAATAGCCTCATAGACAACCACTGAGCGCATCACTGCCTCCGCTTTTGCCACTTTTTATTTACTACGTCTTCACAACCTCCTCTGCTGTCATTATTTTTGTTGTTGTTGCAACTTTTGATTCGTCTCTGCCGTCTTTTTGCAAGGAACTATGTTGGCATTGACAATACCATGGACAGAAAAAGGAGTGGAATGGAAATGGACATAGCTATTTTTGTACACAGATGGAGTAGAGAGGAGCTTTAAATGGAGCGAAGCCTGCGAGCTAGTTCAGGCAGACAACTTGAGCTGCACTGCGTACACACACATTCTCATTACAGGCCTCATCTCCTCAAAATACCCTATCAATTTGGTGGACTATTTAAGCTGCAACAATTTCCCATCTCCCTCTCTGCCTGTCAATGCTCCTGCTGCTCCCTGTGGGTTGCTGCCTGCCTTTCAGCTCCCCAACCACCCCAGCTTCCACCTGTAAGCTTCGTTTAGGGGGATAAACAAAGTTTGCTCAGCAGTTAGCAGAGCAACTTAAGCAAAAAGTAAACCTATCTGTGCATGAGGAAACTTCATAAATAACCAAGAGTTGAGCCGGAGGACAACAGCGAGAAAACCTGAATATTTGCTCCATGAGGAATGATCCAGTTTTACCCAAAACAGAGAAGTTTTTAAGTTCTGTTTTTGTTATGAGGCCCATTCCCCAGAAACACTCCGGTGGCGTCATAAAAATCAAAAGTGTTTCATTGGATGCCAATTTATTATACATGCAAGATGAGACAAACATTTTTTTAATTGTTTTACATCCAATAACAATCTTTAAAATTCCTTAAAGAATAGGCCTTCCTACAAAATGACTTTTCTGTAACTGCTGGGTCAGACACTGATGTAGAGCTAATGACCAGAATAAGACATATGCGATTAAAAAAAACAACCTCTCTGTGAATTTCATGGGAACTTTGATATTTACCATACAAACATGAGATCTTCTCATGTAGCTCTTAGCGAGCTGACAAAATATGCATGGTCCATAAAATGAAAACTAGTCCTTTAAAGCAAGGACAGGGCTGAAGTGTTGAGCTCTCACCCTCCCGTTTCATTCCTCTCTTCCTCTAGGGAACAAACAACAAAGTAAATATACAAAGTATGAAGTAGCTACACATGAAACAACAAAGACAGAAAGTAAAACAAACAGAGACAACTGGCGAGAACAGCCTCACTGAGCAGTTCTCAGCTCTACTAATCTCCACCTCAGGAAGATGATTTGATCAAATGATTATCTGATTTATGTCCGACGGCTAAAGAGAAGACACTAGTCTGCTTTAGTTCTGACGGAGGGATCCACAGAGCCGAGAGAGACGAGTGTTGGAGGTTATGGACTGATATGCGGATGCAAAGAGGCATGAATCTTTAATCTTCATTTATTCTGACGGCTCGCTGGGACATTTAAAATGGATTCATGAGGTTCAAAGACCAATTTTTTAATGAGAGTAGAGGAAGAGTGAGGGAGGCAGACAATACTTGAGAGAGCTCCATAAACAAAAACAATGCAGACTAAGTAATGACATTAATCTTGATCTAAATGCATCATCATCCCTCAAACAGCCAACTGAATGCTTCAGAGTTCAGCTCAGAGCCGACTCCACTGTTAACTGTTGAGGACGACAGGAAACGATTGAAGAATGATTAACTAGTCCAGTGTTTAACACCCTTGCACAGAGTTAAGGGCATCTGACCACAACCACACGTGAAATTCTGATTAGCGTTGTGTTCAGGGAAAAAAAAATACTTTTGATCATCGAGCACTTACAAATCAATTAGGAGAGGCTGGTGACATGATGAGTGTGTGCATGTGTGTGCAGCTAGAGGCGTCTGAACTTATTTAGTAATCACAACCACATCACATGGCATTTTGTTTCCTATTAATACCACAAAGGTGTGTTCTGTTTCAGAGCTGAGGCGGGGGGGGGGAAGGAAAACGGTGAATGTGTGTAACTGCACACTGCATGTCATGTGTTAATCTTTCTTATAATTACATAATTGAAGAGAGCTGATTAAAAAGCTATCTCGTGTGCCGGGCCCATGGAGAGATGGTTTTGAGAGATGTGTGTAACTTGAGTCAAACCACAGGACACAGCTGGTTCTCCCCAGCAGTTTGAAACACAGTAAGCAGTGTCTGCCTGGCTCAGCTGCGACAAAATGAGATTAATGACATGGCTGGAAGGACTAACATGCTCTCAAGCATAAAGTAATAACATATTTACATAAAGCAGAAAAGGTACTGAACGTTCCTCCAATTTTACGATCTTATCCAGAAGTGATGTTCCATCAAAGCATTTAAAGAGCAACTTTGGAAAAAAGTTTTTAAAACACAGATTGCATTCCTGACAAAGTGTACATGCATTTGGGGCCTGTTGCATTGGGAAAATGACATCAGCGTATACCCTCTATTCCTCTATTCTGCGACGCAATGCTATAGTTATCTGCTTCCAATAGCTTGCAGTTCATTACATGATCACTGCCTGTGATGCTACTATATTTTACTGTCTGTATCTGAGGCTCAGAGCACATAGTATTGACATGGCAGGAATTCCCCCTGTGTTAACAATCTGTATATTGATATGAAGAAAGAATCTGTAACCAAGGGACGAGACTTTGGTATCGCATTCTGGTTTCTGTTTGTATTCCAAACAGTATTGAAGAATCGCGTTTGAGTGAGGTTTGCTTGCATGCAGGTAAACAGTCTGTGTGGAGCAAAAGAAGAAAATCACACCGGCTGAAATACAAACAACTTAAAAAAAAAGAAGAAGAAGTTTTTAAACTACATACTTGTGAAGCAATCCAATCACAGACATCCTCTCTCAACTTCAACTCCATTCTTGCATCTCAAATGATAAATCGGACTGTAAACGGTCCAAATCCATTAAGATGTAACATCAGGTTGAAATGAATCATTAGCAGAAGAAATCATTTTATTTTATCAATTGACTCATTTCTCAATAAAGTATCATGAATAATGAAAGATCCAGTAAAAGTATTGCATGTAAATGTTGGCAAATAATGTATTTAGAATGACATTTAATAGATAACTGTTATTACTCATTTATGTTGTGCGATTGAGAAGTATAATATAGTGTTTAGAATAATGAGCATTGTAAAACTTGTATTATGGATGGCTGCATAATTACATTCTAATATCATTACTTCATCAGTTATTATGTCATTGTCATTTAGTTCCTATCTTCCATTACTTTATGTGGGACAGTTACGACTGCGACTCTAAAATGCAGTGTTCGGCTCTGATGTTAAGCCCCACAGGAAGAAGACGGGTACTTTAGCTTTGCTTTACCTTGTCTTGTTTCTGTTGATTGAAGGAGATTATTCATGAGAAACTGTAGCCCAATTCAGTCAGAATCAGTCAGTCAACTATACTTGTGTCAGCACTAACAAAGATATGCACTATGTAATCCTTACATAATGCCTTATGCTGGCAAGGCCGCTACCTCCACATGACAGCCAAGGCAGGAGCTTTGAACTCAATTTTCTCCAGCAATCTCAATCACGATGGTCGATCCATACTGGAGAATATTGTTTTACGGCTGGCCAGTCTCAGCATTTCATGCTGCCAGCAGCAACTGAAAAACATAAAATGAAATGAGCCGGAGAGAGCGACAACTATATAAACTCCTCAAATATCCAGCACTTCATCCCATATCGCAACTCACTGTTTGTTACACTCAACGACACACAGCTTCAAATATCAGCTGACTCACACCGAGTTTAATTGCTATTATTTTTGGCAAAAAAAGAAAAAGACTTAATGCAAGAAAAAGGAACATATGTAGTGAAGCCTCTGAACTCCTCTTAAGTGTTTAAGCACTGCCTGCCTTCACTCATGAGACTCGTTGGCTTCTCTTTTACTGCTTATGTAATGCTACGGCCATCTCATCACACATTCTTTCATACAGAGAAAACATAAAATATGCACCATCCAAGAGCAAAAACCTCTTTTCTCCCCCTTCCTCCTTCGTCTCTGCATCTCATCTGTGCCGTGGCTTCAGTCTTCCAGAGCCGGTAGTCACACAGGACCTATCATCAGTTTAAACGTGCCAATTTTGTTTAGAGGCAAAATTCTACATACATTGAGAAAGAGTGAACGGGAGAAAAAATGCTCAGAAAGGCAACATATAGGTTAGGAAGCTGTAAGACGGCCATCCTGGTGTTTGAGCTAGATGCTATGAAGTACTGCTGCATGTGCACTTTACCATATATTCACATATTCATAGGATCTGTACTTTGAATTTATGTAAGCTAATATAGTTTTAAATTGCAGATTTTCTGATTGGGCAGTGGCATGAATTGAATTATCTTCAAAAGGCAAGAACACATTACTCCACTGTAGTGTGCTGGTTTGACTCGTGATCCTGTTGATTTAGAAAACAAAAACATAAGAAAGGCTTTGGAGTTACTTGTGACTCATTTAAATAGATTTATAGCACTTCAATGACAAAGTGCAGTATGTGGCATTTCATAATTACGCTGAGCTACAGCTACTGCTTTTTCTGCTAATGGTCGAGGCCCATTTTAATGACATGCTGCTGATCGTTCTGATTATAAATGGCAGTCTGACGACAGGGGATACAGTAAGGAGGTGATTTACAGTGGCTCCAATGAGGACTGTGACTCTAGGGGATGAGAAGATGTGGCAGGCGGGGGACAGGACAGGGGAAAGGAAGCAGCAAAGAAACGAGAGTCGGGAAATATTTTCACATCTTACTCTTTGAATTTCAGATCTATTTTGACCAAACCAGAGGTGACGGCGGTAAGACAAACCAAGATAGTTTTGTTTTAGTTATTTATATATCATTTTTGAATTGCTGAATTATAATCATAAATTAGGCGTGTTTTATGAGGAATTAACAAAGCAGTTAAGCTTGTCTTAATTCAGTAAAACCTTTGACTACAGAAGGGTTTTCTGTTTAGTACGGAAAATGGGTGCAAGAATATTTACTTTCTGGGCATTTTGTGAGTGTGTTTTATTTACTTATTCGTGTTTAATTGATTGTAAAACTTCACTAAACTGACTAAACTCACTCTACTGCCTCTAGAGCTACAAAGCGCTTTTGTGAGACAGGACGGGCCCAGGCTAGCTGTTTAGCATGCTAACTTCAGTAGATGTCTCTGCACAACAATACATAGTCCTTGACATACCATCAGCGCTGCTGCTTCATCACATTCTGTTGATAATGCTTGTTCATTTTTTGGATGTTTCAAACTAAATGTCAGGTCATATCTTGAAGAAAATTGCAACTTTTTTAAATCAATGAACACATTTATACCCTACATGTATTGTCGATGAAGAGATACTTGAGTTTAATCTGACAGGCCTGTGTCACTCCATGTGACAAAAAAGGCTGAAATCCACTGCTCCAAAGAAACAAGGTCAGCCAGCATCTATCAGCACACAAGTCAAATGAAGCAGTCATGTCTGTGAATAAACGACTAGTAAGACCCAGATGCTCTCTGAGCCCTGCATTAAGGTTACAGACGCATCTGAACATCTATGATGGCATTACAGTAGTCAGTGAGTGGGAGGTCGGCCAGCACACATGGGCCTGCCATGATCATTCCAGCTGGACATGTTAACCACGGCGGCTGACATGCAAGCATGTATCTGACTGCTACTCACAGAGGAGCTCTCTCCTCTTCCTCCTGCACTCCTCCACCACCAAATACCAGCAATGCCCTCATCTGGCTATCAATGGGTGCATCTCTGCTTTACCGCTATCGTAAATATTCCAGAGTTGAAAACAATGAGGGTGGGCATCTGCAGTGTTAAGCAAAGGTAAAATCACTCGAGAGCCCAGCTGACAGCTTTATGTGAAAGAGAAAAGATCAAAATGAGACGGTAAGTGTAGGTGCAGTAATGGACGAAACTAACAGGACTGATTCAACAGTGCACTCTGAGGGCCGAATAGGCCTGTCAGCAGACATTTCATTACTGACACATAAATCTGCCAAATAAGGAGGCTAAGTGGCACCTCGGGTACCATTAAGTGCTGTTGTGTAATTGCATTGGGTTCAGTGCGGGTTTTCACTTGATCTTTAGATAGTAACAGCTCAACAAGCACATATCCATGAGACCACAATGTGGTGGAAGAAAAACAATAGATAAATCCATGCCTAATATAGTTATGATGATGAGCACTGAAAACACTTTTCTATATTGTTGGGGGGGGGGGGGGGGGGGGGAGAAGGGTTTTACGATGTGCTTTTCATTAGCCTAATTCATTATCTCACACTCCGGTGTCACCATGCCAAGAAACAATATGGGATTCAGCATCTCAGCAGGACAAACTCTACACTGAAAAAAATGGTTTGTTGAATTTACTTAATTTTATTGTGTCAAGTAGTTGCAAATATAATTGTATCTACTGTGGATCCAGGTGCATTTTTTAAATTGAGTTTAATTTTTTTTTTTATTGAAAGGACTTATCATTTATTTATTTGAAACAGAGAGGGGTTTCTGGCACAACTTCACCTGCTAACAAGGTGCATGGAGAAGGGAAAAAAGGTCAAAAAGGCAAAAACTCCAGCAACACTTGCAGTATTAGGAACAACTTTATTGCTTGACAAGCCTGGTCAAGCAATAAAGATGTTTCATTTATTTATTTGAGAAAGATATATCTTTTTAAATCAATTTCAAAATATGCTGCCCTTTATTAAAGCAAATTCATTTGACTCAAGTAAAAGCAAATAGGAAAAAAAAATATGCTCAATGATTAATTTAGATAGATAGCAGAGGCTACAGTCCTCTAGTGGTCGGCATGGGTTCGATTCCGACCCGTGGCCGTTTGCTGCATGTCTTCCCCCCATTCTCTCTCCCCCATTTCCTGTCACCTCTCAAGGCTGTCCTATCAATAAAGGCAAAAAATGCACAAAAAACAACTTTAAAAAAAGGATTTGGATCAAATTATTTCATTCAACGACTTGACATAATAAAATAATAAATTCAACAAACCATTTTTTTTTCAGTGTACAATTAATGGGCAAACTGTCCCCCTTAAAACTAGATCTAGATCCAGTCCTATATTCATCTATTATTTTGTTTACTTATGTGTCCATTCATACCCCTCATATAGGATGAAAGTCTGACACTTGATAGTCAACAAACATACTAACAACGTGAAATATTGTGGTTTTAATTACAAAAATGTAGCCTACTGACAAAAAAATGAAGACATGCAAACTTTACCAGGTATGTGGATTTCTGTGTTTCTGTGGTTGGTGTAGCTCTGAACCAACCAGCAGTGACATTAGTGACATTAATAACTTGAAAGCACTAAGCGAGTCCGTACCTCTGTAAATGCAATTGTCATTCAAATGTGAACAATCTGAAAATAGCTTCCAGGTTATGTCAAAACCTAATCCTGTAACAAGTGTTTATCAGCAGGCCTCTGAAAGAAGAAATCGGGTCGCTTGTGAATTCCATTTTTTTTTATCATGGTGAGGAAATCATCAGTTGTTGTATTATTGCACCCAGAGCGTAGCACACACTTTGTGATGTCGCCATGATGACACATCAACATCACTATACTCAGAATTACCTCATGCCAAATTCAGTAATACCACCTAATTCCTGGAAATCTACTTCTAGCCTTTGGAATCATGTGTTTATCATCAGTAGTTTATATTATTTATCAACAAAAATATGATTTTCCATAATGTCTGATCCGGAACTATTTTTCTGTGTGGATATAACTTCTTAGAGATACATGAAATCAATCTGAATGACTCGGAATCTTTTTAATCCCAGTTGCATATTGGTGGCAGCGTCATGTCTCTACTCCTCTCTGCTCCCGTAAATTCTGCCTCAGATGAATCATCATGTCTACGATTTAAGTGCTGCCAGGAACCTTTGTTGCATGTCACTCCTAATTACTCACTCCCCTCATTCCCCTGCATCCCTATAGGCTACTGGTACATAATGAAGGCGCACAGTGACCCCAAATAACATAACAAGTGTATTTCTAGTTTTCAGTTGTCCTAGAAACAGAAAAACTGCTGTGCAATCTAAAACCTCTAATTTGCAGGTTGTGCCATGTTTTTGTAATGTTTGCAAGAAATGTCAGAACAGAGGAGGAACGAGATTAAAGCAAAACTGTATTCAGATCTCACTTGTAAAAAAAAACCTGCATATTTCTAGAACAGCACTGCGATGTGAGCAGAGGCACAGTGGAGATGGGAGCAGAGCTGGGAGAGGGCTGAGCAAACAGGCAGAGGCTTAGATGTGTCACACCAACGACAGGCACTAAGATGACTGCAGGGATCGATCAAAGGTTGCCTTCTCCTTTATACTCCACGTTCAGGTCATTAAAACCTAATAGAGAACTGGTAACCAAAGACACACACAAGCATACACACACACACACACTGACTGCGCTTGCATGGATATACGAGCACCCACTTTCAAGGAGGACAATAGAAAGAGCACAGCCAGTGCGAGACATAATGAGACCTGATGTCCACCTGAGTTAAAGAGCAAATCGATCAGCCCGGACTGCATCGTGAAAGGCTGAGAAGAGGCTGAGGGGATGAACTAGTGTCAAAATGATCAGCGGGTCAATCTCCTGCTCATCAGGGCATCTGTTTCAGTGAATCTGGACAAAATCAAACTGGATGACAGGCAGCAAAGAGAAGGAACATTAAAAAAAAGATGAATGTGCATGGCCTCTGTTAATGGATCAAGTGTGAAAGTGTCAGACTTCAGATCAGATGGACCCCCAGACGGTCTGTGTGTGTAGAAGTTGGCTCACCCAGGGCTACAACTTGCACAGCATTCCTTGCAAGCCTGGAGGTGATCACTGCTGGCTGCCTGCTACTGCTGGGTCTGTCCAGGATAATGTTGCTCCATAAGCCTCTCCAGACACCGAGCTCCCTCCTCTTCCTCCTCCAGCACCAGCAGCTGGACTGCACTGCATTCACTCACCTCCCTTCCCCTGTCTCTTCTCCTCACCAGCACTGCTACCAAATATCTACCGCCTCTCAAATGAAGTCCCCGTCTGTCCGCTGTCCTCCCCTTCGTGCTGTAAAGGCAGCAGGAGCTTCTCCCCCCCCGGTGTGTCTCGGAGAAGCGGTGAGGGCTGCCACCGGCGGCGGCATGCAGCACGGACTGATGGCGCTGTCGTTATAGATTTGCATGTGTGTGAGTGTCCTGGCATTTGCGTGCGTGGGATGTGGAGCGCAGCGTGTGTGTGTTTAAAGGGGGGGACTGGGCTGCTGTTCATCGGGGCTCCTCTGCGCTGCTTCGCTCTCTCTCTCTCTCTTTCTCTCTTTCTCGTACTCGAGCTTTTTTTTTTAATGCTGCATTCAAGTCCTGTGGGGGAAAACGAAAGACGAGTTCTCTACTCGAAAATTCAGCTCACTTAAGCATTGCCTATTAAAAATATTCTCCAGAGCACACGGTATGGAACTTCATGTGTGGAAAAATTAAATAAGACATAAGACAAGACTTAATATGAATAAATACATGTAAATCCCCCCCCCCCCCAGATTTGGTTATAATTCAGGAATATTTATTACTATATGAAACGTTTTATTCTCGCCGTGTATTTAACTTTATTGCTAATGTCAAGTTTAATCTTTAAAATGTGCTTTTCGAAACCATTTCCATATTTTTCCAAATATTTTTGAATAATATTTTAGTATATTTGGCGCTGTTACCACCTCCACTGCCGTCACAGAGGCGGAACAACGCAGACAACCCCATTACACTATCATTGCGTTTTTACAGAGGAGCGGGGCAGAATGAAGGAGCACCAATCCTTGAACAGGCTGTGTAAGAGGGGCTGTGGTTATGGGGAAAGTTTGAAACTGGGAATAAAACAAACTATTATCTTCTTAAATTAAAGGCAGATGGACAGTGATCCTTCCAACACACCAGAGAACCAGAGGTCCATGTGTCCATGAATCAGGTTTCATGATTTTCGGTGCTGAAAGTAAATATAGGCCTATAGTCATTTCCACTCACACCTGCCTTCTAGAGCTCATTGCAGGAGGAATAAATACATATTTTTCTGCCCAGTCATTTTTGAAACTCGATTTTCACCGTAAACCTTTGTAATTTTAGATAATGCCATCTTTCATGCATGTTGTGTGCCACTGTGCATCAGTTTGCTGAACATAACATGCAAAGTATTAGCAGCCTGCTGTAGAGGGTAGCAGCAATAGGATTTTCAGGCGGCTTGACTGAGCTGGTTTCGTCGCGCCTGTTCAAAATCCCTTTGATGGAAAAACTTGCTATCTGTAATGTGCTATCTGTATTTTTCTCCTTATATCAAAAGGCTTCCCGGTCCTAAGCTACTGTATCGCCTTCTTGGGTTGTTAAGCTGCAGCTGTTAGCTATAGGTATCTGAGAATGATGGGACATGACTGAAGATGGATCAAATAACAGTTGTTTAGCATGTTCTATGGCATGCAAAGCAGACATACAGCGATCACCCATAACATTATCACCACTGACAGGTGAAGTGAATAATACTGATTATCTCATTATAATAGAACCTGTCAGTGTGTGGGATGTGTTAGGCAGCGAGTGAACATTTTGTCTTCAAAGTTGATGTGTTTGAATCAGGAATAATGGGCAAGCATAAGGATCTGAGTGACTTTGACAGGGGCCAAATTGTGATGGCTGGATGACTGGGTAGGAGCATATCTAAAACTGCAGGTCTTGTTGGGTGTTCCCAGTCTGCAGTGGTTACTACCTATCAAAAGTGGTCTAAGAGAGGACAACCGGTGAACCGGCAAAAGGTCATGAGTGCTCAAGGCTTATCGATGTGTGTGGGGAGCGAAGACTTTATCTGATCCCACAGAAGAGTTACCGTTGCACAAAGTGCTGAAAAGGTTAGTGCTGGTTTTGACGGACAGGTTTCAGAACACACGGTGCATCACAGCTTGCTGCATATGGGGCTGAAACTTGAACTCGAACACTACTTTTTCATATGCTTGGAATGACATTAGAATTAAATCAACATCTGCAGCAGAGAAAAATGCTGGCGAACACCTCCAGCCCCAAATCCACCTGTAAAAAGGCTGTCCAAATGCAGATTTGAGCGGAAGATGCTCCAGGTGTTGATCAGTACAGTCTGTGGGAATGAGTACAAGTAGTACTAGAGTATTTTCTGTCGTCCATTTTCACTGTGTGATATCAACATTATATTATATAAAAAATAATGTTAAATAAAGGTTAAATAAATGAATATTGATTTGTCAGACTGTTTGGAAAATATCCAGTCATGGGGAGCAATTTAGGGTTATACATTTCTTGCTGTAGAATACAAAAAATACGGTTAAGATCACCACCCACTTTACAGCCAACCACCAACCCACTACTACCGACTGAACCGCTGCTAACTACATTGATACTGCAGAGAGGATGGTGGTGAGCTGTGCTATGTGGTTGAAACCATGATGAAACATTGAGGGGTGGATTGTATTTCATTTTAAGGTATAGGAAGAAGCCATTTTCCTTTAAATCTTTTTTGGACAGATGCAAAAACATGATGTTTTCTGTTGTTTTGCATTACAAATGAAACTTATTTTTGTTTATGTGGCAGTGTGACATTGAATATTGACATTTTGGTATTGAGACATTTGCATTTGAAAAAACCCCAAAAAAACAGGAGGAAACAAACACATAAAATATATCGATGCTATTATTGATCAAATCAAATACATCACACCATACAGGAAGAGTCAACAGTATCACACCCTTAAATAGATCTGAATGGAAAAATGTAGAGTATGTGCAGTTTTAACCTTTCCCATTCTATTCATTCAACTAAAGTGCAAGGACTTCCCTCTTACTGTTTAATAGGCTCAGATGCCGACAAAGATGGGAAAATTTACGCTCTTCCTTCAGGCATCCTCACACATCTTCAGTATTTTGCTGCCACTTTTTAACAGAGAATAAACCAGAGCCTGAGGCAGAACAGGAGAGTCATATCCAGGTGAAAATGGAGGCTGTGCCATGTTTCATCCAATCTGCAGTCTGCAGAGCTGTCCTGAAAAGCCACAGAGGAGCTTTTCTATGCTGGTTTTATCTATTCCGTATTGAAAAATTCGAATGAAGAAAATACATGGCTGAATTTTTATTACACAATCTGTACATTGCCACTGGTTATTGCATTTTTAATCCCAGATTGTTGTATTGCAACAGTCTGTATTACAGTGACCTTCAAAAATGTCATTATCTCCTTAACCATTTCCTGCCCGCCATGCTCCATATCTGAGGGCAGCAGTGGAATCGAGTTCGCTCTAGGTTCCAGGAAGTATTGAGGGGGTGGGTGTTGATAAATACGTTATAAATAAAGCATGAAGGCAATGTACCTGCCGAGTGTGCAGGTTGAAATGGCTGTACATTGACTCTGAGATGTTAGAACTATTTATCAAACTGAAACTCGCTCTGTGGGGGCGTGAGAGAATGAGCTACTGAAAAAAAATGACAGTCATGTTCTTGGGATTTAAACACTAGATACTCAGGCAGTGGTCTAAATCATGCAGTTTAGTTGTGAAGCAATGGTTCAAACTTAGTAATATTTACTTACTTACTTTCAGTCCACACAGAGGGAACTTTATCCTTAACCAGAATTGCTAATTGGTACATGGAGGGAAAACCTTAAAAAGAAAGAAATGAAAAGAAAAGCGCCTCTTTCTTTCCATTAGAACATGTAGAATTACTTTTGATAGTTTATATTAGCTGTGATATTTTTAACAAAATTGTGATTTGATTTGGACAGTTGTTTGATTGTTGTTTCACACCTTTAGGAAGGTAAAAACATTTCTAATGTGCATTCATACAAGCTGTGTTGTCAAGATCTTCTACTAAATGATCAAAGACGTTACTGAGTGGACAAACGAGGAGCTCAAATTTGAATTATGTGTGCATATTATTGGATGAAAGTGATTTCATTTGTACTTCTGATTTGATTTTTAAGTCTGATGTGTATCCATTAATAATAATATGAGCTCTCAGCCTTGCAAACACACTGCTGTTTCAATTAAAAGGTTATTTTTGAGTTTTCAGTGGTGTGTAGTGTTGCAACACTAATCTTGCAGTATTTGCAATTGGAGCCTCACCACGTCAGGCAGCTACATCAGTGAGTCATACTCCGTTGAATAGCGATCAACAGTACCGTATGTTTCAACCTAATAAACAATGTGCAATAGCCTTTTAAAGTGGGTCTCAAAGAAACAATTTCAACATTTTTCTATTATCAACCTTGAATGGAAGACATTTAACAGGATATTCACACAACATCACAGCCTCGAAAATGACCACTTTATCACTCTTGCTGTCAACAAAGTCAGAAAAACAAACATAATGAGCTCCACAATAATTTACTACACAGCTCCACAGTTATTTACTACAGCAATACTGTTCAAAGCTTTCAACATCTAAAGCTCACCTTCACTGGAGGCCATTTGCAAGTCTTATGCCAGTTTCGTATCTCACAGTCACCCACTCATATAGTCCAACAAGAAGCTACTGTAATGGCCTTGGGCAACGTGAAGCGGTTTTGGCCTTTAATTCACACCCACTCACTAAAAGCAAAATACACAACAAATAGGAAATGGGAATATAGTCAATGGAGGACAAAGCCGAGCACAGTAGTGGGATGTAGCACATGCATACGTTTGTTGAAAATGTATTCTGTCGTGGAGTGAAGGGGTGAGTGATATTCAAATTAAGAAAACAGCACGAATAGTATATTCATATGGAATATTTTGTTATAGAGTAATTGTGGTCTTTTGACTTTATAATCCTGCTTTCTGTAAATCGTACAAAACATCCATGTTCATTGCAGTGGCTCCCAAAGTCTTTGGCTTGTGGCCTTTCATAGTGAGGCAATGTTTGCTCACAAACCCTTGTCATAGTTTCCATACGTACAGTATATGAGTTGTAGGAAGTTCACCCAAGACTCAAAGTGTTTTCCTTGAGTATTTTACAAGCCTGGAGAAGTCTTATTTATTTCTAGATCAAGAGTCTACAGCTATGCTGGAAGCTCCGTGAGGCTGTACCTAAGAATAGCCATTCTCTAAACAAAATGCTAACATCAGCATAACAACATGCTCACAATGACATTGCTATTTCAAAAATGAAATTTCAAACTAATTATGGCTCTAGAGGAAAAGAGGAGGAAGAGGAAAGAGGAAACTTTTGTGCATCCATGCGTTTCATACTTTACATACACACCAGTGTGTGTTCAGGAGCGTGTCCTGGACAGCGAATGCCTTGCTGAGCCCATCTGGTCTTTTGGCTGCTGTTGGACCGACCCAACAGGTAGCCAAGCCCCCATCCTAGCTGTGAGAAGAGCAACTGCACCAGAAGCTGTGTGTGTGTGTGTGTGTCTTCGATCTTCAGTGCAGCTGTGCAAAAGACTGCGTGGGTACTCATTGCTGCCTATAGCTGGTCTTCCTGCTTTCAGCTCAGAGGGGTCACATGTACTTCACTACCAGTACAGACTTTTCAGACAGCAAGAAGATTCACCACACCCAAAGCATGATGTTCACACAAACCCACACAAAGGCATCTACCTCGTCTGCCCGCTGCTGTGGTGAGCAGCCGAATTCTCTGCTGAGTGATTAGGAGGACACACATGGTGAGGACACAATCAGGTGACAAAGAAGCATGTGACAGGCATTGAGCAGGATTCACCAGAATACAAGCCAAAGCCAGATGGGACAAGAAATTGCATGTGCAAGCTTGAAACACATTGCAATCAAATATAGCGGCTGAAACAAATGTTTTATTAATGCCTCTGCTGAATCAAATTTTCATCTGGGAGCCCATGCCTCTGCAATGTATCCTCAATTACACGGTCTCCTGTAGGTAAACACGCTTTCTAAACCTTTCCTCTTACTTGAAGTGAGGATTTCCATGCTGTAGCCAGGCCGAAGCAGGATGAGTAATCTGCTGGTGCTTCAGTGTTTGCGTGAGATATTACTGTGTGCATAGGCTTGACAGTCCCATACCCGCAGGCTTGGACAAAGGTGGGTGACTCACCAGAGCTCAGCTGAGGCAAGAAGAGAAATGAAGTGATATAGAGATGGCATGGGACTGCATTAGTGGTGATTCTAGGACGAGGAGTGGAGAGTAAGGGAGTGGAAGATGGGAAAGGATGGAGGGATGGAGGTCTACGGGGAGCGCAAGGGCCCAAAGGGAGAGGAGAAGAGTGTGAACCGTAGACGGAGGAGGAGGGAGATGTCTGCTTCCCCCTGAAGACTGTGGGGAGTGAAGGAAGGATGAAGTAAATAAAGAAGTGAGAGACCAAGAGGGGAGGCTAAGTAGCACCCAAGGGGGCCCTGAGGGAACAGCATGGAGGAAGAGACGAGACAGCTTGGAGGAAGTCTGGGGACTAGACAGACATTTCATTTGGATGTGGGCAGGACACCGTATTTGCTCAAGTAAATACAGAAGCAGCTGGAGGACCGTGTGTGTGCAATTACACCCGTTCTTTCTTATAATATAGCTTACATAAACAGGAGCCAGCGACTGCTGGGGCTGTCAGCCCCGGGTCATTTCTGACTTCTTGCAGTGTGTCAGACTGCAAATCATTAGAGTACATATCTTAAATATTTCTGCCGGGATTAGCTAGATGATTAAACATGTAGCATAGAATAATAATTTGTGTGCTGCAGACCCAGAACTTCATCTTAAAAGACACCCTGTAGTGTTTTGGCCTCCAGTCTACTGCTTTACTGCAAAGAAGAGATCTCTGGGGTAAGTAGGACATTTCAACAGTTGGAATTTGTGATTTTCAAGAAGAAGAAAGATGAGAGAATGATGTAAAGGTTTTATGAAGTAGCAAAAGAATTCAACATGCTGTTTTAACAATTACTTCCCAGTCTGCACGCACACACACACGCACGCACGCACGCACGCGCACACACACACACACACACACACACACACAGACACACACACACACACACACACACACACACACACACACACACACACACACACACACACACACACACACACACACACACACACACACACACACGTGACAGCAAATCTTTTTTAACTTACACCAAAGACTCAGGACATAGATCAGAAGGGTTTGTGGTTCAATCTCCAGCCCCTAGAGTCTTTATGCCCTTTAAAGAGACTGAAGCCTATTGGCTCTTCCATCACCAGAGCAGCTTTTGTATTTAGCTTTGACAATAGAAAGTCATTCTGGACCACCATCAAAAAAAAAAACCTTCCACGAGAACAGTCTGCTGGAGCAAATCCCTGTTATTGACCGGAATTAAGCTCACACAACCCACTGCCAGCCAGCCGCAAC
This sequence comes from Chaunax sp. Z400, assembly GCA_037577475.1. Classification (NCBI taxonomy): domain Eukaryota; kingdom Metazoa; phylum Chordata; class Actinopteri; order Lophiiformes; family Chaunacidae; genus Chaunax; species Chaunax sp. Z400. The sequence goes on from CM075188.1 coordinate 12,420,701, forward strand.
TTCCAAACATACAACTACCTACAGTAATAGTACCTCCTCTCCAAACTGTTCCTGAAGCAATAACTCCCTACCCTGTAAGAGAAGGAGGCAAGCCTGGTGGTACATGGAGGGAGAAACAAGGATTCCCATGTTTATGACTTTTGATGCAACTTGGATGCCAATGAAAATCTAATTTATAATTGAAAATTGGTAATTCTAATGTGACAAGAACATGGCAGAGGTGGGAAATTGGTAAATCTGATGTGATTTGAACGTGGCATGAGCTTGCACCTGCACGGAGTCCTGCAGAAGAGTGCTGTGTTTCCATCCCCCACATTAGTTTGTGTTAACATGTGAAAGAGTGTTTACTTGCTGTTGTCACTAAACTTAGGTAGTTATCACCAGGTAGTTAACTACTTCAGCCAAAGTTGCTGGTGAATGCTTCAGTTTGTTATGGTCAATGGTTCTCACATATAGTCCCAAGCCTTCACACTCGAGCTCACCATCTGAAAGACTTCTTATTTATGAAATAATGTTTCAGTCATGCCACAACCATCACTCAGTAAATTAAATTAATGCTTGAAAAGTATGATGGAAGTGAGTCCTGGCTTGAGTTCAGCACGCCATTAATGATAATGCATGAATTCTGAGATTAAAGTCAGAATTCTGACTTTTATTTCCTGACTTAAAAAGCAAAAAAACAACAACAGTTTTTTTAGACTTCTGACTTTGTGTGACTTTTTGACTTCTGACCTCTTTGTGGCCCCCGAGCTGGAAAAATCCAAGATCCGCCCCTTTCTCTTCCTCAACTCACAGGGTAAGCAGCTCAGGGATCTCACACTGTCTCCCCAATTTGAAGACATCACATTAAATTACTTCACATAAACAAACTACAAAATACATCTTCTGTTCTGATTTAGATCAGTCATGACATACTTTTTGTTTAAAGCACTGTTTTACTGAAAACCCTGTAACTCATGTAGTAATAAATCTATTTCAGTAATAGATAAATAACAGTTGTTTTTTAAATGTGCGACCGCCTGTCTAACCCACTTTCTGTTCTTCAGTAGTTTCTGTCCATCACATCATTTGTCACAGCTGCCATTAAGCCTGCAAGGCTGGAAAATACTAATGTCCTTCAAGGATGAAATCTGACCTGCCCACACTTTATTTACTGCAGTGCACACGCGCGCACGCACACGCGCGCACGCACGCACGCACACACGCACACACACACACACACACACACACACACACACACACACACACACACACACACACGAAACAGTGAAATAAAATTGACTGTGTGTTTCTGGGTCAATGTCAATCCTGTTAGAATGAAAGGTTGGTACTGCACTTGAGAGACGGCCCCAGCCTTTAGCTTTGAGGGTCAATGCCTCCCAAAAGGGATGTGGAATATCTTCCCAACCCTGCAAACATCACTGCGTCACATGAACAACCCCCCTGACAATGTCAGGGACACAAAGGCCATAAAAAACACCCACAGCCTCCAGCAGGGAGAGCCAAGAGAGACACAGAGACGCATGTGTGACAGATCTCTAATTAAACACAGATACACAATTATAGTATTTATTTCTTTCCTGCATATTACATACTCATACACTCTCTAGCTGACAGCAGTACGCTGAGATGGGCTTGACAGATCCGGAGCCATGCAGGGAGCTTCAATGAAATGTTAAATAATTGATTGTTGCAGGTGTGTGTATGTGTGTGTGTGTGAGTGCAATTTATAGTATAAGACATTGGTTCAGGCAGTGCATGAATTCATTAATTAAGTCAAGGCTTTAGGACTAAACCAAACCTTGTAAATGAGTGTACATTCCCCTGCTAAGACAGCTAATTAAATCTCAGCAATTATTTATAACAGTCATAAAGTTATATTACAGTTGACTTTCAAACCAAATGTATACACGTACAAGGTAGTACTTGGAGGAAGGGTGGAGATGAACATTTGTTATGTTAGAGAGGAACAAAAATGACCGGTGAAAGGTTGTGTTGTTGTGGGTGATGGAAAAATACATAAAATAAGATACAGCACTGAACTCTACCATGGCTCAAGAATAATGTGCAACAGCTGAGATTATCCATCATGCAAAGCTTTTATTCCCCAATGAGCTGAAGCAGCAAATGAAGGTGCAGGTGAAAATCAGTCATGGAGTCGTGCTTCAATACAGCTGAGGTTAGCAGAAATGAAGTGAGTGAGCAGCTGCGATGGAGGAGGAACAAGCAACATGCAGTGAGCTGGGAGAATGTTTAAGATCATGGGTGAAACAAAAACAAAAAAAAAACAGCCTGAATGAAGAAGAAACTAAATAATGATGAATCTTACAATGTCACTGTCATGTCAAAAACTATTTCTCCAGTGCTTCAACAGAGAAGAAGGCTCCAGGTTATCATCATCCTCTCTCTCACCCACACACACCCACACACACACACGTCTGAGTAGACAGCCTTGGCATTTATGTGTATTAAAAATGGCACAGATTGTTGCACAGCTGAAAGATCATGAACAAGCATAGAGCGAATAGGAGGGAAATGGACACAAAATAAAGTTGAATCACCGGAATTTGACTTTAATAGTTTTTTTGTTTTTTGACATTTTGCACCATAGGCAAAACACAATGGTTATTAATGCCACAGTCACACAAGCCTCTCTCATTTTTTAAGTCCCAAGCTTTAAATTGTGATGAATGGCATTTTTGGATGTACAAACAAAGACGTTGAAGTTGAAAAGAAGTTGAAAACTCGTTCACTTGTGTATTTTTTTTTAATTAATTTTTCCCAGAAAATACTGGGAAAAGCAGAAAGTTTTTTCACCCATTGTAAAGATGACATTTTTATCTTAATCCCCTGCAGACCTCAATCCCTCCATTAAATTATATATGACGTGGTAAGCAATGCCCATAGTGAGGTCATTTCAATGATATTTTCTCCAGAACCTGATTTGTTCTGAGGCCAGATTCTTCTCTCTTCTTGCTCTTTGACCCAGAATGAGATATATCAGTTGCTGTCACTATGGCAACCTTATTGGCATTTGGAGACACACAGCTGATTCAGATGAGCTAATTAGGTCGCTTGATTTTTTTTAAAATCTTGATATTGTGTGATGTTTCCAGTTTTCATTCACAGTTTTTTCATATTTATTTCTGATTGCTAAACTGAGAGAGTTCATAATCATGCAAATTCACTCAGTAGGATTTTGCTGGGCTGCTATGCCATCTCCTCTTGTTTAATGATGTAGTTATTTTGAGCAGCAGCACCACGTGCAGAAGAGGAGTCTTAGTGTCCTTTTGAGCCCTACATGGGTTCCCATGTTCATCTCATTTTGCTGGCCTGAGCGCTATTAGTGCAGCAAATGAGGAATCAAGCCAAGCTGCCCATAACATCATGGTAGAGCAAATCTGGGCACAAAGCCAGGACTCAAACAAAATGCCAGGCTGTCTCAGCCAGCCTGTGTGTGCTTTCTGGCTGCAGGCTAAAGGTGGCCTCTCCGTCATGGATGTGAATTGACACGGGTGACATTTGTATGTTGGTTTAAATTTGAATGTTTATGTTTGGCATGTAGTGAGACAATCTGTTGTGCATTTAACAGCAAGAATAAACAAATAAACAAAACATGGGGGAAGATACTGATTACCTTTAGGTCATTTATTGGATATAGATGTTGATGCTCTATAAGTGAGTGTGCATGTTCAAACGGAGCTATCTGTTGCGGTTATTATTATTGCCTATATTTTCCATTCCCTCCATCACCTCTGTAGTCATATATACAAGTTAAATTATGAACATCCGTGTCAGTAAAACAACTAAATAACATGTAAAAGGTTCAGCCATGAGAGTAGAGTGGATTTGCCCATTTTTATACAATGTATCCATGTATTTTAGTGATTCTTCCTGGTGGTAATATATGCATGAGTCTACATTGATTAAGTACCAACAAACTTTTCAAGGCAGAGTGAGAGTTCAGACATTCAGTCCATATTTACTCACCAGCAGGAGCCTCTGCTCCCAACCTATCAGACAGTAATGACAAAACTGTCTGTAGCTGTCAACCAGAGAAACACTGGTCTTGATTAATCCACCTCTGTGTTCTCCTAATCCAATCTCATATCCACTATGTGTGTTTTTCCAATCTTAACAAATGGACTGTCCACACCACAGACAGAGAGGCAGAGAGAGAGGGGGGAGCAAGAGGACTCAGAGAAAACAAAATGCTGTCATGGTCAGCTATTGATGAATCCCTGAAGGTAGTGATGAAGCATGGGCTGCAGAGGGATGGTGGGAGAGAGATATCAGGAGGGAGAGACAGGGAGAGGGAAAAAAAAAAAAACTTGCCTGACTGAGAAACGGTGTGGAAAATGTGATCACAGCTTCAATTTGAAGCTGTCAGGAGTAAATAAGGAGTATGCAGCTAGAAGGCACAGAGGACAGGATTACTGAGCTCCACTCTGCTACAGCTCATTTCCATCTTTAATACAAAAATCCAAAGAGGGAGAGAGACTTAAAACTGCTTAATGCCAGCAGTGGGGCAGATAAGCCAACAAAAATATATAGATCCAGTTCTAAATGCATCATGAAGAAAACGTCCTGCATCTTTTTCAGGCTTGTGCATCTGAGTTTTCTTATTCAAATGTGATGTGATGTCGATCTGCAACCTCTTAGCCAAGACAAAAATAATTTGAAGTTGGATGTTAAATATGCAGTTTGTGGAACATACTCAGAGGGGGTTGTGGGAGCTTGGTCATTGTGATATTGAGTAGCAACTTAGTGAGAGGATTTTTTTTCACGTTTGGTTTCCACTCTGCATTTTTGCAGCTCATATGTAAATAAGTGAGGTCAGGTGTGTTATATAAATGCATAATAATCAGATGTTAATGTAACAATTTAAGCTTACTGAGAAGAGCATGCTTTATCAAAACAGCTAGCAGAAACATGGTTCCTAAATACATAATAGTGCATTATCATCCCCAGAGTATATCTAGATTATACTTGCCTTACAGATGTAAATACAAGTTTGTTTTTTTATTTCATGTTAGGAATCAATTTAATGTAGATCTACCCAGAGAACAATTAACTGCAGTGGAAGGTTGTGCAAAAGCATGTAATACAAGCGAAAGATCCTCCTACACACTTCATTTTGGACTTGATTAAAGTTGTGGTACTTTTATTGAATAGAAAGTGGTTATATGTGCGACTTGCCCATATTTAATGCAGCATGAGATCAGTGAGTTCGCACAATAGCCTCCCACATCGTATGCAGATCAAGGCAGAGCACAGGGTAGTGGGTGCATTAGAAATCTCTGGGGTTATGTTTCTCTTTTTAGTGGTTTCTAGCAGGTTTTAACAGCTCTGACAAGAGGAATCCAAGTCACTGCAGATGATACAAGTGAATGAGCCAACATAGATACAATAAAAACCAATTACATGGACACAAAGGGAAACATTTTCCCGTGCTCGGGATTTGCTGGAGTTAGAAAAAAAATGTTCAGTAAATCAGTAAAAGTGCATTTCAGAAATTGGATTTTTAAAATTGCTTTTAAAGAGCGGCGGGATCATTTTCTCTCTTTGGTGTCGGATGCTGTATTTGGACAAAATTGCTGTAGCTGATATGTATAGCTATATAATATGCAGCATATCTTTTACAAATGCAAAAGTCTTCATAGACACATGCATGAGCCTTCTCATTTACGTACCAACACATTAAAGCAGTAAACTGAACTGCAGGGCGTCCATGCCTGGTTCATTTTTTTTGCTGACCACTGCTCTGTTTTGCTTTAAGCTTGTTAGCACTCAGGCCAAGAGAGCAGATTAGGATTGGTGGCCAGTTGAGTTAAGCCGAGTGCTGCAATATACACATTTCAGGGAGTGGGGAGAAAAACAGAGATTGCACAGGGCACGGGGGATGGGGGGGGGGGGGGGGGGGGGGGGGGGGGGGGGCGGCCACGCTTACAAATCACTTGAGGTACAATAGAAAGCAACACAGCGGTGTTGCTGCTACAGACTGGAGCTGACTTTGGTTGAGGTTATTTCCAGCTGTCAAAGGCTACATTCACATTGGGTGGAAGGCTTCATGTTGAAGTATCCTTAAGCAAGATAATGAACCCCAATTTGCTTCCCGGGCACTTTAAGGGGGCTGCCCACTGCTCCTCAGGGATGGGATGCAGGGAAAGAATTTCCTTCATGGGGGACAATAAAGGTATATAAAATATAAAATAAATTTACAAACCTCACGGTTAAATTATTGCTTTTGCTAAGATCAGATATGGTTAACTTAATGGTTCACATTCATATTCACAAGTGACCTGTATCTAGTGCTCATGTGAACAAACAAGAAAAGAAAAAAAACATTTTCGTGAGACAACTCATGATATTCAAAGGGAAATGGATGCTGTAGTGGTGAATGTATGTATGACATTTTACTCTGAACAACAGCAAATATTTTGTCTGCATTGTTGTCGTCATCTCTGCTCATTCGTGTTCCATGGTCACAAACCAGATACGTAGCCAATCTAGGACCGCATACTGTATGAAAGTGATTCAGATATGATTTGAAAAGATCAGATGCTTGTGTTCACACAGCACTGAAAAATTCAGAGTAGTGCCAAATTATGGCAAAAAGAAAATTGAGTCACTTCAACCTGGTAATGTGAATGTAGCCACACAAAACGCACCTCTTCATCCCACTTTTAAAGAGGTGGCAATTGGGGGAAAAAATGGTGTTCACACTGTACTCCCACTCACTCCCTCCGTCATCACATTGTTCTCATCTCCTGCTTATTCTTAGACCTGTCAAATAGCCTCGGCTGCAGTGCCTCCAGGTATCAGAGGAGCTCCCTGCCCAGCAGTTCATCAGCTCTACTTGCATGCCTCTGGTTACACACTTCATGCTTTTTATGTTATGTAAGGAGGCCGAAGTTAAGCTGGACATCTACAATTGCCAGGTTCTGTTCCCACCACTAATGCTGCAAAGCCACACTGACGCCACATCTCCCTCTTTCTCTCCGGTTTTTAAAAGCACACACTCTCCCAGAACAAGTATCTGTTCACTGTGGATGCTGGAGTCTTTTTAAGTGTCATGCCTCGCTTCTGTCATCAATTCAAATTCAAGGTAATAAACACTGAGGCTCTCTTCATTGCCTGTGTGGGAGCACAGGCAATGAAGAGGCCAAATGGGCTATTGCCCTCAATGGCCTTTCACAGTAAAAAATAAATCACACAGCTGAAAAACAAATGCTGAGGGATCTGAGATATGAACCCAGTGTGGTCAATAACCTGTAGCCAGCCAAGGTGAGGAGAAATGAAAACCTATTAAACAGTGCGCTCTCCAGACAGAGACGTTTCCATATAAAGAGCACGCTGGTGGGGAAACGTTATTTTCTGTGGCCTCAGGCCCTTTGAGTTGTCTCAGCCTTGAAGTGATGTTGAGGCTATGAGGTGTTAACTCCTGGTTTAATTTCCTGTTGGTTCACCAATCATTGATATCAACACTGACAGGAGCCTGAGGAGGTCTGAGGAAAACATTAATGCACAACTTCAATCGATAACACACGGACACGTGCGCACACCTGCACCTTTGTGTTCACATATCACCGTCCATCCATCCTTCGCAAAATTAAGGGCAACCTATCACAAGAAGTATCTGCAGCCACAAGGAAAATTCATATTTGAAATGAGCTGAATCTATGATAGGTCCTCGTCACGGCCAGAGAGAATGTACTTCTGCCTCCGGAGGGTGCGAGTGCTTGTGGAGATGCACGCAAAAACACTGAACAGGGACTGCAGTCAGAAAAGATGACAAATCTCATTAGTGCCAGTGGGTTACAGGTTTAGGATATGACTTTCTCTCTCGCTCTATATGTGCGTGGTCTCCCTGTGACTCAGAGGAAGCTTAATATTCACTCTGCATGTTATCACTCCTGTCACTCAGCGTCGCCTGGCGCACACTCAAAAAGTACAGGACTACAGAGAGCTGCAGGGAAAAACATGGCAAACAAAATGACTGCTCACAGAGAGCAACACACCCAAAAAAAAAAAAAAAAACCTTGGTATCCAGGAGACCCAGAGTAACATAAGGTGTGTAATTTTCCCGAGATACATTAGATTACCTAACCACTAAATCAATGCTATTGCTATAAACCAGAAAATCTGAAGCTCCAGCAAAATCCTCTGCAGTGGATATTCAGCCTCGCCTCAACAGAAGCCATCCTTGTATTTATCTGCCCTACATTCTGCAGCCAGCATCACCAATACAAGCTCTACTCGTGTATCAGAAATGCTTTCACCGTTAGAGCAATAAACATAAAAAAATTGGGTTAATTGTACAGATGGTAATTAGAGCATATCAGTCTTTTTACTGGCACAGACACCATTCAGTCGGAAAGTGGGGGATTTGGGGGAGTCTCAAGTGATTGGTGGCCTTAAAAGACTCTGGTGTGATGAAGAATGAAATATATAAGAAGTGTGGTCTTTAAAAATGAGGCTGGAACATCATGATGCAAAAAAATCACATCAAAGAACCAGCTGGTCCTCACACTGAGCTAAGTCAAAAACACACAGATTGATTTTAATTTTTTTTTACCTTTTTAAATGAAACATGTTCCACCAAGGTTGTCCCAAGGTTCCTGTAATTTAAGTTGATTAAGTTAAGACTAATCAAAATCTACAGGAGGCCTTACATAAACTCAACTCAATCAGCTGTAAGATTGAATTACTACTTTAATGCATCAGTCATCGAGCAAGATTCCGAACCCGCAATGTAGTGGCAGCCCACTGCTCCACAGGGATGGGTCAAATAAAGAGAAAGACTTTCCCCCTGTGGGATGAGTACAGTATCTAAAAAATAAAAAAATAAAATAAAAAAATAGAATATAAATTTAAAACAATGACATTTCCACTCTGCACAATGACTATGACTAGACTTTGACACATATTCTTTCATATTACGCTGCTTTAACGCTTTAAAGTCATATTTAGAACGCAGGACCTCCCATTCAAACTAGTATCTCCCACTATTTCTTACTTTAGCAGTTCATCTGAATACTTCTCATACACCTCTCTCAGTTTTGCATTTATGCATCATGTTCTGAAAAGCCTTACATATGAATGGCAACTAACTGATGCTTTTATTAATAGGTGAACGGATCTTGCCGTTGCTGGTGAATGATCTGTGTTGGGGAGATCATGGCAGTCTTGTAAATCAAGCTTAAAGTGACAGTTAAAATCATCTGCGTATACAACATGTGAACAGGTGGGCTGGGTTAGAGAAAACAGCTGCCATCCCATCATCAGTAAGGCGAGTACACACCCCCTGTATTGGTTTCTTGATGCCAGAAAAAGCCACAGATTGGCATCCCCCTCAGTCAGTCCTGTCACAGTGTAAACACTTGAAGTATGGTACGTGGCCAAAAAGGGTCCGCTGGCTTCACTGCCCCAAACATAAATTAAATTGTTGTTTCAAATTTCCAAATTGAAATCCAAATTCCAAAACAAACAAACTTTTCAAGAGCTGCATCTACAGTCAAAATGGTTTTGAGGTGCTGACTGTGCATTTAAAGCACTTAATGGTAAAGTTTAAGGCATATGTATAAGTACCTATTTGAATAACATGTCACAGTTTAGTGAATCGGTATATTTTAGTTGTACTTTTGATGATCGTATTTATTGTTCATACTTCCATACTACTTCTTTGTACATCCCTGCCACATATACAGCAACTCCATCAGTAAAACCATTTTTATTTAAAATTAAATAATAAAGATTGTGCAAACAAAAAACAGTTGAGGAGATAAAAAAAAATAAATGTATAGCGACGAGACAGAATTGTACAAAAATAAACTTCCCAAAGCTTTACTTTATGAAATAAAGCTTCTTGCTGTCTAAATGTATTAAAATTCAAAAATTAAGGATTCCAGAGTTGGTAGACATTCTCATCCAAAGAAGCTTAAAGTGCTGCTCAGTATTCATGATTAAGGCGCCAACAGATCAAGTGAACTTGAGTCATCCAGTGACTAATTTGCTTTAAATGAAAGAGTCATTTCAAGATTGAAACTTGTGCACTAGACCAATTAGCTTCAGGTAATTCTCTAGTACAAATTTCCAATTAAATTTCACCTTTATTCTGATTTAGTTTGAAGTCACAGGCTCAACTGTGGTAAGAAAAAGAGTTAATGTCTGTCTGTGTAGCGGTGCACCAAATATAGCGCAATTATTATGGTTCTCCACACACGCCACACATGCTATTAAGAAATATTGATCGGTTTGTCACACAGTCTATCAAAAACAGCCACAAACACCATGTCAGCATTTGTAAACACTGAACCCAACAGCATAAGCCAGGTAGACTTAGCCCAGTAATCAGACTGAACTGCCTTTCTGTTTGACTTCATTGATTATATATAACTCACACATCAGAAATGTGAGTGGTGATTCTGAGGTGAGGAACCACGCAGCAGCACAGCTGCACTTCAGCAACACACTACCTGAGTTATAACAAACAGCAGGCTCCCAAACAGTCTTCCATAACACCACCAGCGGGTAACAATGTGTGTTGCTGCCTGTCGTGTGACTGTGAGTCACACTTCATTCCAAAAACACACGAAAGGAACCTTCAAGACACACGGCTGGTATCTGACATTTGACCGCTGCAGGCTTTGTCACATTAACACCAGCTTTTTGTGAAAGTGGTGGAACTGCTCCAGCACGTTTGAACAAACTGAATGAGTCAAAGGTCAGAGAAATCAAATGAGGAATCCATCTGCTCTGCAGCTCATGATTTACAAGCGGTCTGACATCCAGAGCACTCTCACCAGCTCTCTCTATTTGTCTGCATGCCTTGGCTTCTACAGTTGTTATGCACCTCGATGTTCTCTGCACTGTGTCTCAGAATAGCATCATAAGTGTGCATGGATTTACTTGCCGACATCAACAGGGGCTGACTTCACACACTTTTTTTAAGAGCCCTGCACAGTTTGCAGCGACTCAGATGCATTAATGACCTTCGGACGGACAAGGACGCTCTCTATCACAGGTAGCAAAGCCTTTAAATCCTGCTGAACTGATCAAGGAGTCCTGCGAGACGTAAAATACACTCATCCTGATGAGCAACTGAGGTGAGGCTGCCCAGCAGCTCAGGGGGACTTTGAGGATAAGCTCGCCTGTAATGGTCCAGGGCATCGGATTATTATGTTAAACTATTTGAGGAGATAAAGCCAACACATCTTATTATCTCTAGAACAAATTCACTTGATTCTGTCGTGTTCTGAAAACTTGACTTGGTTTTTTGAGATAGTGGCCTAAAGTAGAAATTACTCATCCAGGAAAAGATAAATCAACATTTATTCCATGAAACCTGACGTCTGTGCAGGCTCCCTTTACTCTGAAACTCTTTGACAGGCCTCACTGTCCTCAGCATCAAAGTGTGTGAATAACTGAAGGCTCCACCTGTCGGCTTCATTTTTCATGCCTCTTTTCCTGCTCTGCTTCTCAGAAGATGATGGACGCTCTTGAAATCTACGGGGACAGCTGGTCATTAGGCTGGGGGAGTGGACTGTGTTTGAATACAGAGGGGCAGTGAAAAACGTTACAGCAGAGAAGTAAGAAGCAGGGGAGAGAGTGCGAGTCCCTTTGTTGGCTGACATTACAGAGTCACATTGTAATGCAGCAGATAATCGCCTACAGGTCAGACTTGGCGCCCGGAGAGCAGTCGGCACCTGCTGCCATTCATTCAAGGAGACAATAAGCTGATGTCATCAAAAGTCATGGTGCGGTTCTGCAGTGTGTTGAGCCTCTGACTGTGTGTTTTATAACAATCTGTGCTGCAACAACATTAGAGTTGCTCACATTAATCAGGCAAAATGCGGTTAAAAAAAAAAAAAGAGGCATAATATGAAAGCATGTGCTGCCTGCAACATAACCTGCATCTAAACTAGTCACCTTTACAAGTCAGTCCGCAGGCTGCCATCCATTACAGAACAAGACCCCGGTTATTTACCACGAGGGGCAAGGCAGCCTTTGTTCTACAGCACACCTGGGACTGTGCATGAAATTTATAGACCCTTCCAGACGGCATGTTTTCACCTTGCAGTTGAAAGGTAAAGACAAAGCTTCTGGTTTAAAAGCAGTCTCCAGCTGGCTACAAACACTAGAGATAGAGGTCGATGCTCTCTATAGTTGCCTCAGCTGAGCAGTCTACCCTTCAAAGGTTCAGACAGCCATGAGATCCCCCAGAGACCATCAGTTCCTGCTCTGCATCCAGCTCTCACTGCTGCTCCCTTACCATAGATATAATCTCTCTCTCTCTCTCTCTCTCTCTCACACACAAACACACACAAAATAAGCATTTAATTCACACCAATCTGCGCTCTCCTGCATCAGTAAGGTGGCGGCTGCCTCTGCACCAGAGCGTCAGGAGATGAAAAACGTTTGAAAGGAAAAGAAAAAAGGAAGTCAAAAAGTTCACGGTCAAAACTATTTAAGGTGTTTTCGGGAATCACTTGAAGTCGAATGTGTGTCGACAACTGAATTACTTCCCATTTATACTGGATTCTGTCCTCTGTTGAACTGTGCCTTCCTAACTCTCATCACACAAATAGACAGAGTGGACTAATGAACACAGACACTATACAGTACAATTACCAGTAATGAACAAACTGCTTCATGAAGCTTATAATGTCAAAATGTTTAAATGATTGTAACAGGTGTTGAGGCTTTCTGTTTCTGACAAATGTTGGCACCATTTCTGACACTTTTCCCTTTGCCACATTATATAATTTAGTAGTAGTTGAAACAGACAGTCCAGGCAGAAAGTATAAATGGTTCTAATGTTCTCAACACACAACTGAATTCACCAAGATGAGCAGTGATCACAATCAGGCTCACCAACACTGACACAACAGGATATTTGGTTATTGCTGCAAAATAAGCTCTCAAAAATGAACTTAATATTTAATTTGAAGTGTTACCAAAATGTAGCCTTTGAAATGTAGAAAGCAGCACTATTTTACTGGATGACTTATATTTCACAATTCATTTAAAACATCCACAGTACGATAAAATCAGGGCATTTTAGGAACATGCTTTTGAATCTCTTGTCTTTGAAAATACTTAAGTACTGAATTTCGGGATCAACTCACAAGATAAAAAAAGAATGGTCAAAATTGCCTCTGGAAAAATGTGGATCATTCATTTCCCATAATCCAACTCAATGGTGTGTTTTCATTCGACTTTTGACACCCATGTTTTGGGTCTCAGTCTCAACTTCCTGTTGTAATGCAGATTTTCTTCTTCAATTTGTCTCTAAATCATAACCAATATAGGCCATGATGATGTCATCAGGGTTATTCTCCAATTCATGATAAAGTTCTTCCATACTCACAGAAAATAGCATGTTGTAATATAAGTGTTGTCACAGACTGTTTACGTCTCATAACTAGTAAAGTGACCTTTAAAATCAATGCTCCCCTTTAAGCATCCTATAGATAATAATACCACCTCCACACAATTTTGCTCAGCCTCTCTCACATTCATCCTGAAGAGTAGAATTAGCATCTAAAATGGATGAAATGCAAAACAAAAATCAAAAAAACAATTTGCAGAGGCAGGAGGTTGATGCAAGAGGAAACAAAACACTTAAATGAGCTCATCTCTAACCACATTCTATTCTGCTCCACCATCAGTCTCAACAAAGGAGCCAGTGGCAGCGTCTCATCTACAGCGTGGGAGAGTGGGCACTGATTGTTGGACAAGGACTGGTTCATTTTTCAAGAGGTTTCTGGGGCTCTTCACAAGTCTGCCACCTACTCCCATAAACACAGCCCACCCTCAGTGGTGAACACACTGTACATGTTCAATATGCAACTAGTTTCCATATGCCTATCTGCATGTTTGTTTTTTTTTGTCCCTCCATTTTACGTTTGTATTTTTTATGTTATACATGTATTGCTATTGTGAAGCAGTGTGTTGCTTTTTTGTATGAAATGTGCTCTATAAATAAATCTATATGTACAGACAGATGAGGAACGGCTGCGAGGGCAAAATTACACCGAATATCCTTTTCTGATGTCAGTCATATGAAAGCCACATGGCAACAGCTTCACCTCACCTGCAAGCAGAGAGCCAGAGGGACGGCAAGCACTGGGAGAACACTCATTTTCTACTTGGATGAACCTGGGCCAAACAGATGAAAGTCACATGCTTGAGGTCAAAAATAGCAGTGGTTCATCTGCTGTCACAGTGGGGGGGTTTAAAGTTAATTGTCCTCGCACAAATGTGTGGTTAATACCATTTCATGGTGTTGTGAGGGACATAAGAATGAGACAATTTTGCTCTTTTTCTGGTGAGACAAAAATAACCAGTTTAGCCAGAGAAAAATCTTGAAGGAAAAAAAAAATGATCCTCTGGCAAACATGAAAATTTATTTGGCAGGTTCCTTTTTTCTTTGTCTTGTAGGATTATTTCTAACATACATCAAATCACATAGGATCCATCATAAACTACAACTTGAGTCACATTGGTATCAGTTTGCTTCAAGATAAATATTTCATTTTTTCTTCAGGATCTAGCTCAGTAACTTCTGAAGATGCATCAAATTTGACACCAAACTGAATCAACAGTTTCTGCTACAATTTGATCTTAGTTGCAAGTCTGTAGCATTAATTAATTATCTCAGTTAATGTACTGTTGATGTAAGGTAGATCTTATGGGGAACAAGATGTAATTGTGTCATAGTCTAAGAATTATGAGGTTAAAGTACAAATGTTGTAATAAATCAGCAACAGCTCCTTTAAGGTAAAAAGCTCTATTTGAATGCAATTCTGGTGTCCAGAGTCAAATATACATGCTGTTTAGTTGGTAAACAAGACTAAATTAGTCAAATGCATATGAAGTCAGCGATTTGGAGTGTTAATGTATAGAAGCAAGGACTCTGATGCTTAAGCTTGTTACACTTTTAATGTTGGACAACTCAGTTCATGTACATATTGCTGCTCTCAGAGTAACTTTTATAACCATAAAAATAAGGAAATTGCAAGGTATAAAAAGCAGATTGTTGCCATAACATTGTAACAAGTATGAGAATTGAACATTACTAAGTTCAGCTGCTGGTACCCATTAGTTCATGTGTATTGAAAGAAAAATGCATGTTACCTTAAGGTGTGAACCCCTTACACTTTAAGTGGAAAGCCATTTACTGAACACAACATATTACAATGACTTCAACCTGCAGTTTGGCACATTAATCTAGTCTCTGAACACGAACTGTAGAAACTATTTCGGAGAAATCTTAACCAGCAACACCTTTAGTTTTAAATTGATGATCAGTATTTGAAGACTTCCAAAATACTGACAGATTCTTCCTTAGTAATTTCCTTTGTTTTAGGTTCCCAGTTGTTTAATAGCAACATCCTTACTGCCATCTAGTGGGAGGTCAGAACAAAGTCATGGCAAATGACAATATTTTATTGAATATATTAACATACAAAAACACCGAAACACTATTGTAAATATGACACATCAAACATCAGCGGGAGGGACTTCAGATTGAGTGGATGGCTCAACATCCTGTTTAAAGGAAAACATGTCAAGTGAGTGCATCATTCTGACGTCCACATTACCACATGCTTTTTTTCTCTCTTTTTTTTAAGACTGCAACCCCATAAATCTTACCGTTTTCACATCTTCAATGATGACCACGCCCTTCTCATGAACCTCAATGTCACTCTCTGTGCTGTTGTGGGAGCGGTACTCCTCACTCTCCGTCTCCACAGTACTGGGCTGAGAAATAAGCATTACAAAAACTTCATGTCTCCATCTTTTAGTGCACGTCAAAGGGTTTTGAAGGTAATACTTATGTAATACATTTTAATTAACATGTTTTTCACTAGACATTGAACATGAGATAATGCACAGAATACTCATCTACAATTGAGACTAAAATAAATCATTTCAGACTTTTTGGTACATATTAATTTCCCTTCAGAATTGAGAAAATGCATTTTACCATCTTTGTGCATCTCCACACAAACTTCAGTTCACAGCACATTAAACAGGTATCAGCATAGAGCACAAACCTCATAATCAGGATCTTCATCAGGGGCATCATCATCAGCGAGCTCCTGAGAGAGCGCCTCCACCCAGGTCGGATGATCTCCTTCCTCTTCCTCCTCCTCCTCCTCCTCCTCCAACTCATCCTGCTTTCTCTTGCTGCCCTTTCCACAAGGTTTAGTAGGAGAGACTCTGATTTCTGTTGGTAAATGAGGAAACTTAAAAATTAGTACCCCATGTTTACATGTAGAAGGATTATGCTTTTCTGTGAGTAATGAAAAGGTCAAATAAATTAAATATCACGACTGATTTGAACAGCTTATGAAGTTAATTAGCATTTATGATACCTTGACTGAGTTAGGTTTTGGTCCTGCTTAAGAAAACCTAGTGGACAGATTTTAAAGGACATTTGCAAGTTACCCCGTGAGCCAAAGAAGAAGCATTTTGTTCTGTTTTTCCAAAAATGAACTGTTGCAAATGACAGGCTATATATGAAAAAAGTGCCTTTAAGTTTAATAGCTATAAATTGTGGCTTGCCCTTTTAAGGCGCACTGTGTTGAGCTCAATAAAATGTAGTCAATTTTGGCTTCCTTGCCTTGAAGACCAGCCTCTCCATGAGTATACCAGGGTCATTCCAGAATTGGTGGACTTTTTCTGTCCCACCCATGAAATTTCAAATAATCCATGTACAAGATATTAAAAAAAATGCAGTTGTGTAAATTATACTTGTCCTGAGACAAAATATAAACATACTTGGAGAAAAAAAATGTTCCAAAATATTTAAAATACCAAATAACTCTCGAGCACCCACTAAAGTGCCGTTTTTCTCTTGTCCCACCTTCTTTATGACCAAATTGAATGTCAAATACAACAGTTAAAATACATTTTAAATAAACTTTTTTGGTATGATTTTGTATATATATGTCATGTCAATGTAATTGTTAACATTTTTTTAATCATGAAATTATTTCAAATAATTGTAATTATGCAATAAAGTTCTGTCCCACAACATACGTGCAACCCTATTACCGAAACCTATTTAGCCTGGCAGAAGAGGAAAAACGGTGAGTCACATGACTCACTGGAATTAACATCATGAAGCAGTTTGCCAACAGCACGGTTGGACCACAGGCATGTCCTCTAATTTTTTAATATTTCTATAATATTTTCAGCCTTGATTTAACCAATGCAACCCTGTTACGCATATTATCAAAGGACAAATTAATTTAAGTTCTCTTTATTTATTTACATGAGTAAGTTTGTCCTCCAGGATGATAGTAACAGCTGGCTAAACAGCGACGACCTATTCATGAGAAAAAGCAAACACTAGCATTGATTTTCAACCCTGTTGCTTGCAACTCTGTTACCGTAATTAGAGTAACATGGTTGCACTACAGTAACGGGGTTGCATCTCCTTCAATCAACTCAGAGGGGACAATTTATTATCTATAGTTCAGTTAAATAATTAAATAATTTAAATTACAATTTAACATAATCGACATGTTTTAAATGTATCTCCATTCATCTCGATCTCCATAGGTATCCCTTTGAGGATGTACTGACCGTCATTCCTCCCCCAGAGAATGTTACATCACGCCACATGGCCATTGCAAGAGAGGTATGGGATACTCTGGCCAGCCATTAAAATTAAAGCTGTTAAAATTAAATTAAATAGATCAACTCTCTAAACTAGAGGGCACTTGGTAGTATGCATACCTCTGCAAACCTTTCGACAAAGTGTTATGTGAATCTGTTGAGAAGCTAGTTGCCTTTTGCGATTGGCTGCATCCTTTGCCATTCCCTCTTTTGGCCAGTGGGTGTAGACAGTTAATCAGAACTTCCTTGGCCCATGACCTACTTTTCTACAAATCCAAAAAAACTTTTCGTGCAAATCTTTTCATATACTCCCAACAGACGGATAGATTAATGTTATTAAATATTATTCAACAATATTCCTGTGGTCTGAGCATTTATTTGTCACATCTATGTCATGATCTATAATCAAAAGTAATGTATCTATTCAACCCTATTACTCTAATTTCAACTTTGTTACCATATCATTTTTATTAAAAAATAATCAAATTACTTTCTCAGCTCCAAGGGCTTGACCTCATGTCCTTTTAATAGTTTGAAAGATTACATGCATGATGTATTTGAGCAAATATTTGAAAATAAATACTGAAATTAGTCGAACGAAACATGTCACTATTGAAAAGTTGGCCAAGATAGATTCTAAAAGTTGCTTAAATGAATTTAAATCAAGTCATATCTGAAATTAAATGGTTATTCTGAGTGAACGTGATTTCCTTTACTCATAGGTAAAGGAATTATATTAAAAATTAATAATACACTTTTTTCAGGTTCCTGAGTATTGGTATCAGGGTTGCGCCAAGCATAGCACACAACAAATAAAACGTATAATAATAAAACGTGTACCTTTGATGCCTGAGCTGGACGAATCAAATTATTTGATGGTTTATTACCTGTTATTCTTAAATATATATAACAGAAAATAGTAAAATAAAGTGTCCATTTTTCAAAATTATTGATGCCTAAATTGTCATCCAATTCTGGAATGACCCACCAAGTAGCGCATAATTCACTTTAAAACAAACTTTAAGATTAAATTGATGTCTAAAATGGTCTGACTTATCTGACGTTTTCCAATCTCTCAAGAGCTGCTACCGTACTGTACCTGGTGAGAGGGTGCGCCCAATGTTGCTGGACACAGGGTAACCCAGGGCGCCCTGCACCCAGCGGGGCAGGATGAACAGCAGCAGGCGGGTGACCCTGCTTAGGCGCTTGCGGCCAGCGAGGTTCTGGCGCCCAGGACTGGTAGCCACGAGGCTGACGGGTGCGTCGCCTTGTGGCTGCCGGACGCCGAGTATCCACCAAAACCCGCGGTATGCACGTACCTGTAAATTGCAGCCATGTTAGAAAGCATTTAAAGATAACAGGGTAAACGCAATTCGACATAAGATGCATCTTTCTGCTCGTACCACGATGCCGAATGGCCAGAAGAGGCCGCGCAGCATGAAGCGGAACACACCGTCTCTCTTCACAACTTTGTCCTGCAGAGGACACAGACAAGCTGACAACTACCACAGCAAACATGTCTTCATATCGACGGAAGCCAGAGCAGTCAGAACGGACTGAATTACCTCTGTGTTTTGGTCTTGGTCTTGCTCCAGCTCCTGGTCCTGCTCCTGGTCCTGCTCCAGCTCCTGCTCCTGGTCCTGCTCCTGCTCCTGCTCCTGCCCCTGCTCCATAGCGTCTTTGTGGATTTCTGTACTGGTCAATCCGCTTCGGGTCAAAGCCTGGTGGACCTACCGGCTTGCAGCGAGGGGCGAGAGAGAAATCTGAACAGCACCAGTAGGTGCAGATTCTGGAGGTAAAATGTACCCTGAAGCTAACACTGTGTAGCCAATCAACAGGGACAAAGGCACCTGGTGCAATCAGAGCGGACCAATGAACAAGTCCCGCCAATTAGCCCCCTGCAACAGGCCGGTGGTGGTCACGTGACTGGTGTGAGGCACCTCAAATCCTGCTTTAGGAGGTGAGAAATGTCCAAATTATGCTACTTGTCCTGACCTGACTTCTGGGGTGAAATGGTGGCATAAACCTGAGGTATGTTGTACTAATTTTGTGAAATATAATTTTACATTATTATTAAATGCCATTTTGTTTTAGGTCAGAATGTATTGTTTTATTTATTGAATTTATTGTGGATTTATCTGCTCTCTTAGTGTTTTGTTGTTAATTTAGTGATGTGGAAAACTCTACTTAAACACTTCAACTAGAATGAAGCTGAGCTTGAAGTTTTATGAAGACCTATCAGTATTTTATATTGCTGTTTGTTTCATGTGTGGATTTCAGGAAGACTAGCTGTTTAATGGGATTTTTGCTCAAGGGAATTCTGAAATAATCAAATAATAGTAAAATTAGTCAATAGTTTTGTGAGAAAATTTTTTCTGAGGCTGTGTTATGCAGATTTACATAGTGAGGTGTCCTGCTGCACATTAAAGAAATAAAGTTTTGGTTTAAGTAATTTTGCAAGAAAACATGACAAACATTCCCTTGTTCCAGCTTGCTATTTGCTATTTTTTCTTATCTTATATTACATGATAGTAAATGAATATTGCTGTGTCTGTACACCACATTGAATATATTTGGACTGCTCTTCAGCTCTTCCTTCACTCCAGGAAAAAACAACGGACATTAATCACTATTTTCTGATATTTCATACACAGTTAAGTGATTGAAAAAATGATCAGCAGTATCATCACCTATGAAGATATTCAAAAGAGACACAGAGGAGCAGTTTGAAAACATTTAACCATGAAAATGTTTAGTTCCCAAAAATGATTAACATCCTGCAGATGAACTTCAGGCTGCATCCCTTATGTAACAGATGCTGTGAGCAGCAGGAAGATGCTGCATCTCTGTCTGCTCCTTAGCATATGAAGAGGTTTAAGAGAGAGGACCATCATTATGCTTTCATACTTGACAAGCTCCATATTTGGCAACCATTTCCGCCTCTGGCTTTCGTCACATTTACGCATCTGTTGATGCATTTGGTCGAGGACAAAGTGTGGGAAGTAGAGAAGTATAAAATCTGCCTGTCATCTCTCCTTTCACCATTCTAAAGCCTGTGTGCAAAGAGAGACAAAGACATTGAGTGATGGATAAGACCACAGTCACACGGACGTTCAGCATTGGAGCTATTTCCAGTGGAACCCGAGCTTCAGATGATTTCTGCGCAGCACGCAGGCACAGCAGCGCGGGAATCCGTGCACTCTTGTGGGCTACCAGCAGTGCAAAGTCCCTCAAGGGTTCTCCAGGATCGGACTCCCAGACAAGCTGGGAGAACATTTTTCCAAATATCCTGACACCTGATAGCATCCCACAGTTCACTATACCACGTCTGTCTGTGCAGAATAGCTTAAGATCGTTGGATAAGGAGACAGAGGAGGATTATACAGAGTCAGAAGAAGGCTCTCTTTGTGCTTCTCCAACCTGCTCCACACTTTCATTATCCACATCACCTTCAGGCTTTAGTTTTGGTCTGTCAGACCGAAGGGCTGAGAGGAGTGTCTCAGACCCCATTACGCAGAGGAGATCTCTTCTTCAGAGGGAGATGTCCTATCCTACCTCCTTCACCGAGGACCAGCACTGCCTGGACCCTGCCAGTAAAGCCGCTCTCTCCCTGCCACACCTAACCAAAGTCACCACCCCGTACGGCTTCATCACTTTGAGCCAGAGCCCACAAATGGCAAGCGAAGAGGCCCTTCTATGCCAAGCTGTGCTATGGCGCTCAAACAAGGACAATGAGATCGGGGGCTCTGTCAGCAAAGCTCCTGCGACGAAGACAGTGGACAGTAAACGCAACTCCTCTCACATATCAGGAGACAAGAAGAGACTCTCCAAAGACTCAACTGGCTCACAGAATAAAGAGTCGGTAAAGGATAAGAGAGAAGAATCTTCTGCCTCCTCCAGCACTATAGTTTCATCCACTTCTACACCCAGAAACCCAGACGGAAAGTGTAGACGGGGCTTCTACAAGATTATAAAGAAGCACATCACCTCATTTGGAATGAAATCATGTGACTAATTTGCAACAACGCAAAGTTTTTTAATAGCCTACAACTTTGCTTGATTAAAAATTGTACAGTTCATATTATGTTCATATTAAAAAGCGCCGATTGCTGTCAAACTCCTATCAGCAGACCAAAATGTCAGTATGATTAAGCTGTAAAACTCATGAAAAATGTAGCAATGTCACTTAAACAAAAAGTAATCCTATATGAACAGACTATTGCAATATTGTGGGTATTATGACTGTGTCTTTTATAGCCATATTTTCCTCCATCAAGGACATAATGTTGTTGCCGGCATTGGTTTGTTTTTGATTGATTGTCTCTTAGCAGGATTACTAGACAAATTATAAACAGATTTCTATGAAATCTTATGGATAGGAAGGGTAATGGCCCAAGGAACGATCCAGGTGTCAAATTTGACGAATCCTAAATTACTGAGCGAGATCCTGAAGAAAATCCCCACTAGGAAAATATTGTTTATCTTGAATAAGTATCAAACGAATAATGATGACAATGTGATTCCAGTTTCTAGGGGTAGGTTTACATGGTCAAGGAGCCAACAGACATGGGACTGTTGCTTTTAGGTGCAATGACATAATGGGGAAAGTGAGCTGCCTTGGCAACAGCGGAGTGCTGTCTAGTTTATTTCAAAGTTCCTGTTTCTTTTGATGCACAGAGGGTCATCTTTAAGATCATACCAGTGGGCAGAGATAATACTTTCGTCTCCTCATCGGCAATGTGTTTAAGGTTAATGAATTCCTCCACCGCCTTCAAGATCTTAAATGTCACTCCCTCGCAAGCAGTCTGCTCCTATTCCATCCTCTGTTGAATATGTCCATACAGTTCCCACAGTAACCCTGCAGTACGGGGCACTGAACTGTCCTCCATGTGTGCTAGGAACCAAGCAGTTCTCCTTCCTCCTTAGCATATGAAGAGCTCCAGTGGAGAGGCCCTTAATGATGGCTGACTAATGCATCCTTATAGTCTTGAGTCCTCTAATCTCTCTCACACTGAAATATAGTGAGTATATATCATTATGACGCAGATTGCTCTGCTCTAAGTGGAAGGCGAGGCGAGGAATAGATAATGATAATCTAAATTTATAATAACTTGCCATTTTGTTTTTGTGCATGACGTACATGAGTTCACATTAGTGCTTCTAGGGAAATAAGGGTTCATTGACCATAAAAAGCAGAAGTAACCTAATATTGATAAGGTGGATGTTAGAAAAATCTAGGTTTGTGCAGAAGGGGCGTGTCAATTTAGGTCTATTTAAATGAAGAAAGTTGCATAACATCTCTGCTGTGCTTGAGCCCCACATTCAATTTAACTCCAGGCATCCTAACCCAATGATATGACTAAGATGAACATAATATCAGAAATATTATTAAATATATTTTAATCCAACAGTACCGCAAACTGCATCCTTCAAAGTGATCATACAGTTGAATCAACACCTCTAGAAAACTGAACATAGTGTTGTTAATAACACTGTATTCATTGTAACTGTAGGTGAGCCTAATAAAGGGTATGATCTGTTGGCTTATAGATGGACAAAAGAAAACTGGCAGTAATCTCATCTACCATAGGTTTTCAAACCTCGTCTTTCATCGGAAGCCAAACAAGTCAGAGGTAATGGCGGGTTTCATATTCATAATTTTGGATTTGAGTGACATGTATGCTTGATTACCATATCCAGTTTTTCTTTTCTGTCCTGACTGACTATTATGGTCGAAATATAATAGAACTGTTTTTACAGATAACAGCCCTTTGGATGTGTGAGTCATTCTGGGATGGGACTGCTTCAGCAGCACACGCTCCGTCTCAAGATTAGTCTAGGTGGTACGACAGCACAAAGAATGATATTAGAATATCATGATATCCTAAACTGGTCACTGTTGTCAGTTTATCTGGCTTTCTCACACCACTGGTTTATGAGTGGCATCGTGGTGTGAGACTTCTTAGTTGATATCAATACTGTATTAATGCTTGTTGTAATTTATATTATATCATATATTCATGTTGCTTCAAAGGCTGTATTTCCTCACATGCTCTCCTTTTAAGTCACCATGATAAATGTTGTTTCATTGTAGTTTTATTTATTGCATTACTGTTTCTGAATTTTATCATTCATTCTATTGTTCTCCTGAATCGTTGGCTATGGTACTTTTTATCCCTTTCATTTTTCACAGATTTTATTTATTCTATTTGTAATTTCACTGTTCTATTTATTTTTAATTTTACTGACTTTTAATTATTTTATACTGACTGTTTTATTGTTTGTTTTTTTGCAATCTTTTATTGGTTTACTGTTGCAGGTTTGTAAAGATCTCTATTATTGTCTGTCTGTCTTGTTTGTTTGTTTGTTATCTCCGTCTTGTTCTTCTTTTACACTGTGAAGCATTTTGGGATGTTTGCATGAAAAGCGCTTTATAAATAAAGTTGAGTTTGAGTTTATTGTAGCCTATTTTTTGTTATGTTGGCTGCCTGCTCTTAGGGCAGAGATGCTTTACGGTTGACTCACCACTTTGGTCCAGACTTACAACTTTTGCACGGATTGTCATGAAATTTTCACATTCATGGTCCCCAGAACATGAATCCCAATGGTGATCCCTTTACTTTCCTACTAGCACCCACGGATCACAGTTTTTTTTAAATCAGTGATTATATAATCAGCAAATGTTAACACGATAGTACATTAAACTATTTTCTTACTAGCCTTTTGGCTTTAACAGGAAATAAATGTAAACTTGATGAAAGTTATGGACTGTAAACTCAAAATCCTACAGTCTGAATGATCAGACCCAGTGTTTAGGTTTAATCAAAACGTGTTTTGTTAAGAAACATGACTGAAGTATCTTTTAGACTGACCTCTAACATCCCAGCAAAAGATTTGTCTGCACAATGATAAATGAAGGGCTTTTATTGTTGTTATCAATGTTGTGGCTCAGGAGGTAGAGCAGGGGTCCACTTATCGGAAGGTTGGTAGCTCTACATGTTGAAGTGTCCTTGGGCAAGACACTGAACCCCCAATTGCTCCCAGTCGCTGTTCCATTGGTGTGTGACTGATTCTAGTTATTCATCCTTGTATGGTAGCCTCTGCCTCCGCTGTATGAATGTATGGGTGAACGGTGCTACATAAAACCAGTCCATTTACTATTTATTGCCCCATAAATGAAGTGTTCCCTCCATGTCATCATTCATAGGACATGAGGAATTTACATTCACTCAATGAAGCTACCTACTTTATTTGTCCACAATACCCCACTTGAGGAAAATATGGCCATCGCAAATTTTCTCTTTATCTGCTTGAATATTTTACCTTTGCTTTAAAGTCAGTGAAAGCAAAAAGCTCCTACATGCCAGCACCAAGCCCTGAGGAGGACACTGCATCATCCAAAGGAGAGGCTCACGCAGAGGTTTCATGTGACGAATGTAGATCAACTGTGACTGAGAGACAGAGAGACACAAGAGTGAAAAGTGGAGGGGGGAGGCTTTGCTGTAACTGCTCTTCCCTATTCTCTCAAGTTGAGTTTAGCTGAGAGAACAGCTTTACCCTCAAAACAGACGCTACTCTTCCGGTATCAACCTCAAGCTCTGACGATGAGTGCAAGAGATAACGAGAGCAGAGCGCTCACTCTGAGTAATGGAATGACACAGAATAGAGAGAAAGAGGAAGAGGAAAAGTGACAGAGGGAGAAACTGATGTAGAAGTCTTTCAGAAAGGCACTGAGTAAGTCACCTGTGAGCTGCACATACGCTGTTATATAGTGGCCGAGGTGAAGAGTGACAGAACTGGAGAAGATTAGTGTAACTTTATAGATTCCTGATGTCTTCTGATCCTGGAAGCAAAGCTGAGGAAATCCCACCAGTGCTGCCTGTCAAACAGCACAGGTAAGACCAACAAACACAATAATCTGACTGCATCTTATAGACCTTACTAGAGGTTTATGGTTATTTTAAGATCCTAATTCATTGGGATTCATTGTGATGTGAAATGCACTAAAGTGAACACATACAAACCATCCCTTTTCTAGCTGGAGATACTTGTTGTAGACACAAATTTCCCACAGGGAATCACTGTGCATAAAGAGAAGTGAAGTGTTTGTTATTCTGTGCACTTTCTCACACAGGAGCCATTCCTCTAGATGCTCCAGTGAGGAGTTTGACTGTGCTATGCTCTATCCTGTTGGACTCCAGCATCAAAACGACACATCCAACGACGTCTTCCCTGAACCCACTGATTGTCAGGCAGCCCAGTGCCCAACACACCAACACTATGGTAGGTTTATAAAAGGATGAGGTGAGGAGAAAGTAGCCTTTTACCAACACCACAGCTCATATTTGCAGAGTTACTGTCATGGGAATAGACATAACATACTATACTATATGTGCGGTTGATTATTCTATTCGTCTTTCGAGTGAGAACTGAAAAAGAGGAAGTAGGATCGGAAACTTTTACTTTCAGTAAATGCATGTGATATTCAGACGTGTTACAATGACTTGCAAGTTGCTTTCTGCCACAGTGGATGAAGACTCCCTGGTGTGTCCAAACTGCTGCATGTTCATTGCTCTTCTCTAACCTAAACCTCCCTCACTATGTTGCTCAGATCCATCCCAACACCAGGTGAGATGTTTTTCTGATGGCACCCCGCCGCCTGTTCCAAAGAAGAGGTTAGCTCGCACCCTCTCCCTCCCTGGCACCAATGCACCTCCACCCTCTCCTCTGTCGCCCCTGTATCCACTGCAAGGACAACCCCGAAACTTTGACAACCCCTCGTACATGCTGGCACCCATAGCCGACCAATATTTCCATGAAGCTAAAGAAGAGTTTAAACCACTCAGAGGGAGTCCTGTCACCTTACTGTCCTTCTCCCAGCTGTCCTTTGACACCCCAGACGAACGGCTTCCCTACTTCTTTGGTAGTTTTGATGAGCAGAGGGTGGTCTTACAGAGACTTCAGCATCGCCACCTACTCTTTTTGAGAAGTATGGCACAGAGTGTTGCTTCTGGGATCCTGCTGCAGGAAGAGGCTGCAGAGAAGGATGTCAGTTCATACCTACCACAGGATTTCCGGCTGTGTGAGGGCAGTAAGCCAAAGTGGATCGGAGATGCAGTTTACTACAGCCTGCACAGTCGCAAATTCCCAGGCAGGATCCTGGGTTTAAGGGTAATGTTACAGCTTTCATTCACATATTTGTATTACACACAGTAAAGAGAAATAGACACATGATCTTTATCAACACTGGAAACTGTGACAGGGACTTGACACAGAAAACACTTCCTCTACACTGTCATTAGGTGTCACATCTGCAGCAGGAAGGCCACATATCTTTTTCATATTTCACACATTATTGTATGTGCAAGAGTTTCTTGAATATGACTCCTTTCATGTCTGTTTTCTGTCTTTCTGTGCAGGTACACAAACAGAATGATGAAACTCCCTCAGCTCACACCAAACAAAAGTCATCGCATGTCAACGTGCAAGATGTTGTTGCTCATTTCCAACCAAGCAACACGTCTAGGAACGATTCCTTCATATTACAAACTCAAGATCCTTGTGCTTTAAAGCCAGGCTGCTCCACTGCTAAACCATCAGGTGGAGGCAGCACTGAGTATCCCACAGGTCACACAAACATTAATCTGACCTCACTTCAGTCTCTCCTCATGAATGGACACTCATTGAGCGTGGAGAGAGACCTGCCAGACTTCACTCTAGAGGACTTTGCTCAGAGTAGCAGCTCACTGCAGAGCACGGATTGTTTGAATTATGACAGACAGGTATGTGTTCTGTTGTTGCAGATATTAATG
This sequence comes from Chaunax sp. Z400, assembly GCA_037577475.1. NCBI lineage: Eukaryota > Metazoa > Chordata > Actinopteri > Lophiiformes > Chaunacidae > Chaunax > Chaunax sp. Z400. The sequence goes on from CM075188.1 coordinate 12,448,147, forward strand.
GGCACACAACATCTGTATAAAATCAGTGCCTCTGCAGCTGAGCTCAAACCTCGAGAGATCTTTTTGGTGTGGTCAAATAGAGAGAAAGAAGAGACGAGAAACGAGCCTGAACACGATGCCTCTGAAATGAAGACCAGCAGATTGAAAGATGATGTGGAGTGGGAAATGGCAGAGGGAAAAGGAAAGATCCAGATGTTATGGAGGGCACACGGTTCCCCTCGTGTTGTGTTAACTCCACTGTCATCTGCTCTTTCTGTGCCTCACCCCCTCATCTACATTAAATCCCAAATTGGAGCCCTAATTCAGTACTGTCTCCACTCACATGAGAGCCTGACACGTTTCGGCTCAGGTCCAACTCTGTCCAAGTCCTCATATCAAAGAGGGCTTCTTTATCTGGCCTCTCTGCTCCACAGTGAGAGCAGCGAGCCACAGATGGCAGGCATGGTGGCCATGCTTCAGGTTCTCCTCTGGGGGCCACATTTCCCACTCTCCGATCACAGATGCCCTACGACCACCATTGTAGACAACTGGCTGACAATCAAACGAGCCCTGCTGGTGATGAAGTTGGCAGAGAGTGGGCTGGTCCAGGATCAGTCTGCTCTGGATTGGGAGGACTGGATGTGTCTGCAATACCTGTCGTTTGCAGACCCTGAGGCAATTTTGAGCATCATCAGTCAGCTATGGCTCACTCTGAATGCAGACTGACATTTATATTCTTTTTGTGAAGCTCCATCTTGGAATTATAGTAAATCACTCATTTGATGACTCAAAATATTTAGTTCAACAGTTGTCAGCAATATGTATATGGTTAGAAATACAAAATCTAAACACCATTTCCATCCTTCTTGTAACTCTGTATGTTCATATACTGCTCTTCATAATGTAAAATGTATCTAACATAACACTTTTTCCTACAATGAAAGTCATTGAAGGGCCTGAAAACATATTTTCTCAATCATCTTCTTACTTTGAAAGTCATTGAATCAAACCATTTTCTAACAAATTAAAAGTTTGGGTTATTTCATATAAGGCCTTTGTATTTTTGTGTGCCCTTCTTGCTGGTTTGAAGTAGTCAAGACTCACTCAGAAAAAGCTGATGTTTCATATTTTTGTCCACCAATTAGAATCTGCCAGGCAATTTTCAATCAGATCTTACACTTACTAGTGAAATACTGTAAATGAGCAAATTTTGACAATGAAAATCTTTATACAAAACTAGTTTTTGTTTTCAGAAGCTTTTACCTATCAAATAAATGTGCTTCAATTATTTATTCACACTGATTTCGTGATTATTCCCAACTCTTGAAGGTGACAATGAGCCACAAAAGGTTTAGCAACATCTGAAAACACCTCTCCAACAGCAGAACCAAGTCATTGATTATTCCACGTAATGCATAATTATGCCAACTCCTACTTAGCAGATGAACAGGTATGTAGAGGTGTCAATTAAGGTTTGAACTTCTAAATCTTTTTTTCATTCTTCACACAAATAGCTGGGTACAAAATGGTGATGACAGAACGGCTTCAAGTGTGAACATTTTTTTCTCTCCCTTTAGACATAGTCAGACAACATATGACCTAGATTCTTTGAAGCACACAGAGGCCTTGCATGCTTCATGACATCACGAGATACCACTCCTTAAGGTGAGCACTTTTATTTAGTACAGTTACAACATGCAGATTTCAATCAAGTGAATCAAAGCAACAAATGAAAATCATGCACACATTAAAAAAAATCAATATAAACATGAGAATCAAATGAAAACTACTATGAAACATTGCTACTTACATGAGTAAGAGGAATTTAAATCTATCATAAATATTACACTGTGGAGATGATCGTTGGGGTGTTCGGGGAGGTGAATGTATCGTGGAAAGTAGTACAGTGGTGAGGACACCTTGCCTGGTAGCTGTTTGGTTTACATTCCTGGTATTTCAATATCTTACCCATGTGCCAATAGCATGGAAACACAGCACATGGTAGGAATAGGTAAAACAAACAACAGAAAATCTGGCAGGAAACCTCAATAATATTCAACTTAGATTCATTTCCAAAAAAATTAGAATGATGTGTGGGCATGTTTTGAAATGACAACTAACATTTTTAACTACTCAGCGTCATTTAATCATCATCAGATGAGTCTCGTTCGATGCTGTAAGCCATGAAGAAAGCGTCAGGGCGGGAGGGGACGAGGGGATGACCCGGTCTCACAATCTCAAAGCCCAGGAAACTGAACGTACGCAACAGGGATGCTGAAGTGAGACAAAATGTGAACAGGTGTAAAGACATCATTTTGCTACACACACCACTGAGAAATTACTTTCTGTAACTAATTATTGAAATGTTGGCAATGCATTAATGTGGACTTTAGGAAGGGTAGTTTCTGTTAGTGTAGCTTATGGGTAGTGGTACACATAATATTTCTGGTCTGACTAAAGTATTCAAATAGCTGGTGCTATACCAGAATTTTTATAATAAGACCAGCTACAGACCTAAGCTAAGAGACCCAGAGAAAAAATTCTCACCTCTATCGTCACGGCTCTTGTGAAAACAGATGAACACATGGTCAACCTGCAGCTGCTCTTCTGCAAATTCCAAAAGTAGGGCAAAACTAAAGAAACAGAGCAAACAACAAGAGTTAATGTATTACAGGAGGGATGTTAATGAATTTTGGAAGAAAACAATTATTCATGGTGGTCAAAGTAAAACTCTATGTACTACCCATACCACTGCGTTAAATCAGATCTTTGAAGGTGTATTACTTGATTTAATTCACATAAATGTCGTATACATGACAACAGTTCTACCATTAAACTGTTAACTTCTGTTGCATTTTGGGGGCCTGAGAATGTTTTGAAAACAGGTTATAGAGTGTAAATCTTTTGAAAACGCCACCATTAACGTCACTGTGTAAACTGGCAAAACTCAACTCCTCTGAAACCATGACGATACAGCCCCACTTCATGCACGGCTATTACAGTTCCAGCCTAATACACGCACACGGACAGAACAACAAAAAAACTATGTCGGACTGTCCGGTTTTGTATGTGCTGCAGTCTTAGCTGACTTTATTAACACTCCTCCAATGTAGATTTTTCTTGCACCATTACTGTGATCTTATTCTGTGGTGTTAAGTTGAAAGGTTACACTGCCAACTATTACCCTACGGTGTTTTAACTCTTTCTGTATGCATGAGGATTGTCTCCAACATGCCGTCTGGTGAGCGCACAACTTTTTTTAAAGCGCAAAGGAAAACGTTTTCATTTGTAGTACAACTGTTTTCATGTAAACAGTGCCTAATTTGGTCTATCAGGCTCATAAACATTAAATCTTTTACAAATTTAAGATTTTTACATTATAGACATGTTTTATATTGATTCAAGAGCTTTCTATTTAACAAAATAAAACAAAGTTGTGTTTTCACTTTGGTATTTACCAAAACTTTAATTCATTCATTTTCTATTTTCACTGAATCAAAAATGAAGCTTTTGTTAATTTCATTCATTAAAAGTCATCAAACTGAAAATGTTTGAACTGAAGATTTTTACTTTTATCCCTGAAAAATGTTTTGCCCTGCTGACCTGTCTTTGCTGCCCTCGGGCAAAGTTCCAGGGGGAAGTTCAACATAAAGGTTCCCTCCTTTCAGTGCCGCTCTCCAGACGCAATGCTTGCCTTCAGAGCGACGGGGCTCAAAGAGCAAGAACCGCACTCTGCCATTGGCAGGGGGAGGCTCCTCGAGAACCAGCAATTGAGTATCCTTGAAAGAGTGGAAAAGTAAGACACAGGAGAAATAAATCTTTCAATGATATCATTTAGTCAAGATTTTGGAAAAAACCTTCTAACTACTTAAATTAAATGGTCTTTGAAAAGGAAATTATCACAAAAATTACAAATAAAATCCAAGACAATTTAACTTTATTCTGAGCTGGATATTGTGACAAACAAATACAGCTATGTGAAGCAATTAAGACAAAGAACAAGTTCATCAGGTTCATCGCCACAATCAAGGTGTGTACTTGACAGAGAATGAGCCTCAACTGAAAACACATGGACACATGTCTCAGATACACAAGTCTGGGACATGCTGATCTTTGTTAAACATGTCTGATCAGCAACGTGTAGTACAACGAGCAGAATGGGCTGATTTATCACTGACCAAATTTAAAATGGAAGCTATGCCTCTTACAACCAGATATTACAAAACATATAACAAACAACAAGCCTAGGTAATTCTAGGACTCAAACTGCAATAAAATCATTTAAAAAGTGGTTTAACTCACAGAGTAGAATAGCTTAGCTGAAAGATTGCGATCCCGCTGGTCATTCCCTCGCCCACCTGGGATCTTCAGGGGTGGGAGAGGGGCATCAGGAGCACCACAGAGGCCCCGGACACGGGTTACTGCAACAGTTGGAGCACCTCCTGGGACTGGAGATACTGGAGGATGAGACCAACACAGACAGAGATTGAGACATTTTAAGTGGTGTATTCAATAGAAGTTCTGCTCCAAGAATTCTTGGCATTACCTTGTTGAGGGATTCATCACTGAGATAACAGTAAAAGCTGTTGCTAGGGTTGAGTTTTAAGAAGTCAAGCACCAAGGCTGGGGGGACTCAATTAGTCAATTAGAAACTGTCCTTGTCTGAAGCAGATGTTTGTGTGATCTGCTGATCACTAAACATTTGACTCATGTATATTAAATCGATAGCTTGGAAGCAAGTGCAACCAATGCTACCCAACCACGTCAATGATGACTCATCAAAAATACAATGACACAATATCGAGTTCAGTCAAATGTTCACAAAGTCTCCGCCTTCACAACTGAGGTTGCAGCAGTTACCATTTTCACCGTATACCACAGTATAAATAATATTTGTTGTTTATCATACCATGACCATTGGCTTATTACCGGTTTTATTAAGGAAAAAAGGACGGAGAATCTCCATTCTGCTCCTTGACTGCCAGTCTGACACAGCAAGCAGAAGTCAGTGGCTTCCGACACACAATTTCCATCCCCCTAAAAGTAATATCAGTAGCATTGGACTACTTTGGATATCTGAAAAACCATCAAGGATTCATTCTCAAGGACTAATAACCAGTTTGTAAGAAACGTGGGCGTAAAGGGTCACTTAAGGAAACACGTCCAACTAGTTCACATGACTTCAAGAACATTATCCCTCTGTGAAGATCTACGTTTGTGTCCCATTCATGACTTCATGACATTCATGACTGAGATATGCAAAACACGTGTTTCTCTATAGGATCCTTTGTTGATCCAATGTTGTCAAACACGAAACATAATCAGGTTGTAATTGGTGAAAGCAAGTGCCTTACATTTACATGTATTCCTTCCTCAAAGGATTACTTTGTATTACTGTTAACTGTTTTAATGTTTTAACTATACTGAATCATTCCACTTGTTTTGTCCTTGGTAAAAATTTGCATCCAAAACGATTATATCGCTCTGAAAAGAAAAGTCCCAAAGTTTCCATTTAAAGTTCGCTTATAAAACGCGTTATCTAAATAATTTTCCTCGTCCTCTGCAGCAACGTCCGTGTTTTCTATCCATTCAACGAGCTCCACCTCGAGGTAAATCCTGCTTTCAGATTAAGGACGTGATACTTCCTCTACCACTGGAGCTAACATGCTTTAGTTATACAACGCTATAGTTACATGATAGTTTTTATCATGGTTGTCATTCTATTTATTATTATAACACCTGAAAAGAAGTCAAGAAATACAGGCTGCCATTATATCTCAAGAAAATAGTTTAAAAAAAAAATTTAAAAAAAAGTTACTGCGCTATTTTCTTCGATTTATGTTGTTCAGAGGCAAGTACAATTTGATTTATTTCAGCTTTGAAATTTATTTCATTTATTTTCAAAAGGGAGACTTGACTCCTACTTCCACTTCAAAATAGTTTCATGATCCCACTGTAACGATGCATTTGTTCAACAAATAGAACAGTTTTCATTCATTTATGGGTCATCATAAATAATAACAACAATAATAATACTGTGGTATTTTCTGAGACACATACTGTACTGTGAAAATCTCATAGCGTTACAACCCTATGTACAACAGTTGTTTCCATCTTATAAATACATCATGGTTAGTTGGTTTCGGTAACATATCTTTCTTGTCACATGACGAAGAAGGCTGCCAGACAAACAGGCTCTATTTGTCTAAGAGTATTCCACTTTTCAGTAACCAGCTTTTCGGAAAAAAAAGTAGCCAGCAATGCCATCTAGATAGGCGCCTTTGGTCTAACCATTTGTCTACATTAGTCCCTTATTAGTTGCATTTCTCCAGTTTATGACCAGGGCAAAAAACAGTCTAGTGAGTGACATCATCCATTTGAATACAGAGGGCCAGACAAATTGCTCTACAGAAGTTGTTTGGCTTATGCTGAGATCTTTGTGTGGCTGCCACTGAATATATTAGCAGTGTTGAGATTAAGCCTATTCTCCTATTGGGAACACAAACCATTAGCAGCAGCAGAAATGCTGCCACAGACGCACACAGGCTTAGACACTCAGATGCTCTCTTACGCATTTACCACTGCGGTGCTATATGTGAGGCAGACGTGTGAAAACCAAATGAGAACCATTGTCACTCCCATATCTCTGGCTGACAGAGTCAATATACAATGTACAACCTCTTGGCAAATCTTGCACGGCATTCACGATTGCAAACTAACAAAGTCCTCTCCAAATCCTATTATCATATTACGTAAAACAGCCAATTGCCATTCTTCACACAAAACCTTCAGTGCCTCTTCTGCGTTGAAACTAACACAAAGCACAAGGCATTCAATCAACTTATCCATTCTGTCAACTGTGCTGTCAAAATCCCATGCCTGCAGCAGGGATCAGTGCACATTTACAACCTGTTCATACAAGTCTATAAAACTACTGCTTGTATAACAGCACCTTTGCAAGTAAAAGGACCATTCAAGCTCTGGGAGATATTAAATAACATCAGTATAACTGAGTGTTTCAGATGGTGTAACATCCTCTTACACCGGCCTCATCTCAAAGATGAACGTGGGATCAGTGACTGAAGGAATCAGTTTAAAAAGGACACCTGCTGACGTCTAAACAAACAAGCTATGTCTTGAAGAATTATCACAACCTTATGTTATTCACTTAAGGGTTTTTACAGTCTCTAATCTTCAACTTCTATCATTTGAGTGTTGCATAAATTATTAACCACGGGGAGCCTTAATGTTATAAAATAATTATATTATACATCCGTCTCACACGGAAAGGCTTCTCTGTAAACTATGTCATCACAGGACACAACATTCCCCCTACCACCCCCTGCGCAGTGCAGTGGAAATTTCCTACAAGTCCTTGACAATACTAACGTTAGAGCTTGGCAAACAACCTCGAGCAAAATCTTGTCAGAACACGTCATTTTATGAAGACCACAGGCTAATCGCTTCGTTGGTTTAAAAAAGGACCATATTTCCAGGGATCGAACCCCATTGTGTTTTCATGTACAGTCAATAGCCACATCCAATTGAAAGCGTACCAAAAAACTAGCCATCTCCGGAGGACATTAGCTCACAAATGTCCCACAAAGGTTAGTGACACTACATTAAAGTACGTCGGAAAGGATAGTCTAAGTTTTAACTATACATTATTAATATCCTGTTATAATTAGACAAAATGTTTTATATCATCCTGTTCGGCAAATTACAAGGCGTCTATCCTAACTAGCAGCCGAGACCGATTTTTATATGATAGTTTTAAATTTTAAAAAACCCTTGATAAATTGTTTAAAATGGCCAGGTCGACACTTCAAACGTTTGCTAGCTAGCACCTCACCATTTAGCAAACGCACTTCTGTGACGTTTCACATATTATCTTATGCGTTAGCTAACTAAAGCCTGGATATCAGCAGCAAAGTTAATTATGATTTAGCCGATTTGCTGAGCACAAATTTAAGTAAATGACTACTACTTCAATCGGTAGGTAAGGTTACAACATTTAGGGAGGTTTAGTTTATACATTTATTGAAAGCGTAGTAATACAAACACCACTGATTATGCATTTTGGAAGCGTCATCTGAAATAGTGACGTTATGTTAATAAATGAAAGACGGCTTTTAGTGCTAGCTGTTAGCCACTCCAGGAAATATACCGTATCTTTTCGCTAGGCCTCGGTTTTAAACGTAGCTTAGCTTGCTAAATTAGCATAGAAAAATTCATACAGGCTAACGTTGCAGCAACATGACGTTACCTTTCACTTTCAGGATTATTACTGGATTGTTCAATAACAGGCATCTCGGACAGGTGTCTCTCTTTTTCTCTAACAAAACAATGACTATTCAAAATCGTCTGTAGGTTAGATTTAACCATCCGGCCAGTGTCCACACCAGCTCCTCGTTCTGTCGTTTGGTCTTCGCCTACTGCTCGGCTGAGAGTTTACAGGCTGCAGTATTTGTTAGGGGAGTGTCTACGTGTTACGTAAAAGTCCATCTTCTCAGTCTGTAAGACTTCGTTCAACCAGAACATCAAAGAGGCGAGAGTTGGCTATTTTGCTTGTCTAATTAATAATAACAAACACAGCCAAAGATTTCTGCTTAACATCATTGATAACCCTGCCTATCTTAGTCTATTTGCCTCTTCATTAATTTTAATCAACAATTCTAGATACTTGGTCCAATTTTAACACTACCATTATTCACCAGTTCTACCTCACAGCATAATATCACGGACATTATATCCAATATGCGTTCTATGTCTAGAGGTCATGATAGTTTTAAAATGGCAAGCATCTAAACCAATTTAAAATAAACTGACCTTGACACATCTCAACCAAATAACTACAGACTTATCACAAAGTACACCTGTTCTATAAAATAATTAAGGTAATAGTCGCTCAGCAGCTTTTTGAGGCCAGTGGTGGATATTTTCAACAATTTCCAGTTTTGCTTCCTCAATCAACACAGCTAAGGCACCTTCATGCATTCTGGCAATGGTGAATGCTGCATCCTGGTCCTGCCTGACTTAACAGCAGCTTTCAACATCATTGATCACTCCATCATGATTTAACATCTGCACAAGTGGGCTGGAATTTCATTGCTCCACGGAAGTAAAATCCTCTGACCACTAGAATTTGTGTAATCCAAAACCTCAACTCTGATCCTCATATCAACAATCATATCGAAAACCTGCTTTCCTCATCACAGAACCTCACCAACATCAAACATCAACCAGAGATCCAGAAGTATTAATCCATACTCTAATTTTTGACACCTTGATTACTGTAATATCCTTGTTTCTACCAAGCTGCCATCTCCTACAGCTTCTACAAAATACAGCTGCAAGGCTGCCAACCAACACCAGTTGTAGATCCCACATCACTCCAATCCTTGTTTCTCTCCATTAATTTCCCTTAAAGTATGGAAATGACTACAAGATGCTGCACATCACATACAAGGCCTTACCTAGTCTCTCACCTTCATACATTTCCAAAAACTTTGTATCCTTATTCCACCTCTGAACCACTCAATTCAACTGACCAAGGTCTTTTAATTATATGCTGTGCTCTCTGTAAAACCAAGGGTGCTTTTGCCATTAATAACATTTATGCCAACTCACTTTCCTGGTTATAAATGATAGAATTTTATTTTATTTTTGTGTTTATTGTTATGCATATTATTATATTTCTTTTATGTTTATTTTCATAATTAAGCAGTTTGTGACTGTTTTCAAAGGTGCTGTATAAATACCATTTACTTACAATGAAAATATAATACAATTAATGAACCCTTGAGTACCCCTGTGAGTATTGGTATTTTATAATTAGATTCTCATAAATTGCTCATGAATGTGTGAGCACTATTTACTGTTGTGTCTGTTGGTAGAGCCAAATTTAACTAAATATTGTTGGTTTGTGTCATTTTTAATAATGCATTATTTTTTATTGGCTCATCATGTTTTTTAATGTAAAATCTTTACTTGTAATTAATAACTCTAGCTCTCCAATAAATATTTCATTTCCCACTTAAACGTCATGAGTATAAGTACAAAGTAGCAAAACACAGGAGTCCTCAAGTCATTTTCCTTTTTTCAGCTACTGACATGTGTGCCTGTCAATCAAGGGGGGGAAAGAGCATGGTGAGGAGTGTGTATAACACTGTCCCCAGTGCCAGCAGGACAGAAATCACCATCAACTCAACCACACTACCCTCATTTCAATGGTGAGACACAACTGAAAGGTTAAATCAGGTAGGTTTCTTTTTTTTCTGAGCAGACATTCATTTAAATCTGAACCCTGAGCTTCTTTAAATCATATTTGTCCTGAGCTGCAGGTGTCTATTTTAAGCTGTCTTATGTTAGTCTGACATACGATGTTCTTGAAGTCTCTGCACATAGCAGTACAGGCACATTTTCACTTATTTTATGCATGACTGTTACTGAATATTTCATCTTAATATAAAGCTTCATTTTGGATCAAACTTAAACCTCGACCTACAGGACTTACGGAGCCACAGTTAGAAGATCTGAAAACATCACAAGTAAGAAATTTGCCCACCCTAAACAACCGACTGAGCAAAAGGCAATGAGCGCATTCATCTGAATTGTTTGTGTCTCTCCATAGTGTCTTATGACCGGATTCTGTCCATCAAAGATTTGAGTGATGTTCCAAATCCATGGAAGGGTTTCACTACGAACCGCTGCATAGTGCTGGCACTGGTGGTGCTGCTTGTGAGCGTGGGGGTAAATGAACTGCATGGTGAGTCCTCTGATCACATCAAATAACACAGAGAATGAGGTCATACCTGAATTTAAATCCCTTGAGTTAGAATTACAAATAAGATCTGTATAGTATCTGACAGAAGGTTTTAATGGGTTTGTTTCCCCATCAGTAGATATTTTGTAGTTACATCCGCTTCTACCACTAATTTCTAGTTTTTATTTAGTTGTTTCCAATATCACTTTTCTCTGCTATGTGTAATCCTAAACTCTTTAACACCTCAGGTCAAGAGGGCTTCAGTGTCTTCTGTATTATTTTTGTTTAGATGCTGTGGATTCTTTTGTTGAGGAGACAGGTATAAGGACTTTCGTTGGGAGTCTGCAAGATGGTTCAATAACTCAGGTACTGTCTAACTTTTAAAGGGTTAGGTTAATTATGCACTGATTTTACTCATTGATACACATCACTGGAGGCCTTTGCACATGTGTGCACTTGTTTATGTGTGCAGTTAGTTGAAGTTACTATGCACCCAAATGTGGCATAATTCTATTCTATCACATTTGCAAAGTGTGGATGAGATCAGTCACGGCCCTGCAGCTAAACCTGTGAGCACAAGGTTAATATTGTGATGCAAGCTCATTGAGATTTGGACAAAGTCCTGTCAGAATGCATAAATAAGGAGACTCTGAAGTAACCATTTGTTATACAGAGAATTTACAATAGCCCACTTAGCATCATCCCAGTACACATGGATGAGCACAACATCACGCTCCACCCTCATTTCTTTATTTTACCGTTCTAAGCCTGACAATTTCTTACTGAACTTCAAATAATCGAGCTAACTTCATGATCTTGACAAAGTGTTGGCTTGGTTTACTGTTTAGCCAAGTGAGATTAATGCCAGGTATTAGCATTAGCAATGAACACTCAACAATATGAAAGTATTTTCCCCTGCATTTGTGCAGAGCTTGTGATTGATCCTATGGACCTGCAATCACCTGATTACAGATTAATAGATGCTCTTTAAGGTGTTAAAAAAAACAGTCACTATTACTACTACTACTACTACCACTACTACTTCTACAAGAAGTAAAATGTGATGTGAATGTCAGACTTGGAACGAATCTACTGTACACATCACACCTGAAATTTAAAATAATATGGAATATTTACTCTATTTTAAGGTGGATTTCCCCCAAGGTACATCAGAACTATACTAAAAAAAAACAATCCCAAAATGTGAAATCTAATTCTTAAAGTGACTGTACAGTGAGACATCATCTTTTCTATATTGCTGTGGTTGTGTAATATGTGTGTTTGAGGCATCACTCTTTGTGTTGTTTCCTTCTGTCTGCCTCCAGATTTCCATATGGGACAGTTTCATGTGGTGGTGGGGGTCTGAAGAAGTTGGAGTAATACGAAGAAGAAAAAAGCCCATTGGCAACAAAGCAATCCTGAAACCCAAACCAAAAGAATGATTTGTATCTGGCTGTTCAAAGAAAAGTGAAGGGTCAAATAATAGATGCTGTCAACCATCTCAACAACTGCTTTATGAATTAACAACACAAACAGTCTTCAGTACACTTTATATTTAATAATAATGCAGAATGTTACATTTAATCTATTTTTGCAGGACATGGTTTATTCAGAAATGTTTATCACATTTAATATATCATCTAAATCACTCCATTAAATCTACCTTTTTGTATCACATAGTCTTATTCTGCCATCAGCAGTAGTAGTAGATTTACAACAATAGTTTCAGTTATATGTAGTCTTAATTGAAGCACAAAAAGAATAATAGTAAAAATAGTAATAAAAACAAAAATATTTACAGAGAAATGTGCCATTATTCATATTTGCCTCACATAAAGACACAGACTTGGGACATAATTTTCTTTTTCAATAAATGTGATCATTTTTAAATGTGAGAAACACTGTGCTGTATGCATTCATTGCAAATAATACATAACGTCTCTATATGTGAAAGTGTATATACTGTAGCTTACAGAGACGTTTATATATCAACATGTGAGTTTACTCCCGTTAATAGTATGTGGAAAAATAAATGTTTGGCAACAACAAGTGAGACTTCTCCACCAAACTGGCTGCGGTCAGTGACTGTCAAACCAAACGTACTGTATGATTCACGTCTCCAAGAAGAAAACAGCTTTAGCGACATCCACACTGCGTCGCCACCACATATTTAAGAGACCTGAGTTCAGTACCAGTTCCATGTGCATTTAAGAGGACCATGTCCATGTCGTCATAGGCCACAGGCACACAGCACGGAGCCCTCTCATCCACATTCTCATTCACAGCCCTCTCACTCTCAATGTGGGAGTTGAGCAGGACGGCATGGTTGCTGGGATTGACCAGGGGGACAGCACAAGAGCCGTGGCAGTTGTTAATGTTGGCAGTGTTTGGACCAATAACATGCTTTTCAAGGGACACAATGAGGCTCCTCAGCCCACATTGGTCACCCCTGACAGGGTTGTTGGGGCCAGCTCTTGTAGCCCGTAGTCCTCGCTTCACCTCATACATACGGGCCATCGTCTGAAGGGCCTTAAGCAGCAGAAAAGCACGATACTGGCTCTCTCCTGTTGTATGAGGTAGAGTAAACAGAAAGATCAATTAAAGGGTGGTAATACCAAATAAATCTCAACTTATGTCAGATGTGCAGAAGAATAATGCAATGCAATACAATGCAATACAACAATGCAAGTCTGTAGTGCTTTAGGACTGTGATTCCCAAGCAGAGGTTTTATCTGTAGTGGCCACAGGGTGCGTGGAAAGATTTTGAAGTAGCTCAACTAAATCGATAAAACTAAAATAATGAATGATTTAGAAGATAAATTCCACACACTGAGTCAGTATTACAATAGCAGTGGTTTAACTTTTCTGAAAGTAATTTCTAAACTTGTGACACAGCTAAAAACAATGGATAAATGGCTGAAATAGCTAAAAGTATTTTTTGAGATTACTTGAAGTGCATAAACAGTTAAAACGTTAACTTGAAGTTATAAATAAATCTTAAAGTAAGTGGATAAATCCAGCTCCAGGTGGAAGTTGTGTAAATGCAATCTTAAACAAACAAATTAGAAGAATACGGGATCATTACCACTATTATAACCACTTTTATATAATTTAAAGTGAAATAATATCCACTTTTGGAGCATCTGACAGTGCTGCGGGAGTCTGTCTGACAAAAAAGGATGGGAACAGCTACTTTAGATGTTTTTGAACACATCACCTGCTGCCAGTTCCTTCTTGGAAAACACACTGAGATCCATGAGCCTCCCCAGCCTCTCTGTGGCTCTGTGAACCAACTCCTCCTCCTTTATTATCTCCGTTATCTGCGTGACTGTCTGCTGCAGCCTCTGCCTGAGTTCCTCCAACAGGGCAGCAGACAGGGCCAACTCTCCATAATGTACCTGAAACATGGAGCAGCAGCTAGTGAAGGAGAAGACGGTGAGGGTCGAGGAGTTGATCAGCCCTGACAGCAGGGTTTCACTGGAGGATAAGCCTAGTGTTAGAGGAGGCAGGGACTGTAAGGAGGTCAGCTGGAGAGGAGGGGACTCAGGGTGGTCTTGAGGCATGGCGTCACCCAGGAATCGTTTCAGTCCACAGAGGAAGGATGAAGTCTGAGAGGAGGCCGGGAAGGAACCTGAAACAGGCGTATATCTGAGAGTGAAAGTAAAAAATGTTACTAACTAGCACGACAGGCTGGTAATAATGTCAATAGGGAAAATGAAAGCTAACACAACCTTGTATCAGTCCTTATTTCCCCCGTGAAAAGCAGAAGTGAAGTCATGCGGATGTTACTTCCTGATTTTCCATCAATCAGGATGTTTTTTAGGGTTTGCTCTGCAAAGACAGGACATCAGTCACGTGCTCTTTACATGAAGTAAGAAACAATATTTTACTCGTATCATGTCTTACTCATATCAGGGGATTTTGTGTCAACAGAGATCCTCCATTTCCGGTGAGTGTTGCCCTCTGACAGTTTTCCTGTCAGCATTATGTACTGCGTTTCTCCTGAGATACACGCAGACTAGAAAAGACAGCAACAGGACAACAACAGAAATAACCGTGACAAAATCATAACAGATTTATGAACTTCAGGACAGTTTTTTATTCATGCATAATTCACACCAGACCTTTCTTACCTGTGTGTTAGGTTGCAGTGGCTGACCAGTGAAAGTCACGCCCAGGTTTCCTCCTGTGAGAGGACTTTCGAATGCCAAGAGCAGCACAGGGTTCGGTTTGAGCACAGGAGACTGTGGGAGGTCAAAGGTCATCGTGAGTGTTCCTCTCTCATCATCCTCTGATAAGTGCACTGATGGGGAAAAGAAGATGTGCTGTAAGATGAAAAAAAAAAAAAATTTGACATGAAATCAAAAATGATTGCATTCAAAGAGCACCGTTACCTCCAACTGGATGAAAATCCTCCATTCTGTTTCTCTGGTTTCTGTTTGCTTCTGTAACAAGCTCTGATAAGATGGAGCCGGATGAATTATCAGATAATGTGCAGATGCCAAACAGAGTGAAACTCCGGTTTGTGAGTTCACCGCTGTTCCCCACACTTTCAAGCAACGTTGCAAATATATCATCCACAAAGCATGGTGCAAGGTGAGGTACGTGATCTCCGCTCTCTGTGGAGCTCGTTGTGTGGTGGTATCCTTTGATTGAATTGGAAAAAGAACAAATGACATCACACACTGAAAAAAAAAAGCTTGAATCAGGAACCGCACAAACAAAAGACACTAATAGATAAGCTATAAACAACATAAAATTTAAAACGCACACATATCCAGAGGTTTAATTGGTTTTTGTTGCTCCAAGTCTCACCTGTAATATGGGGGTCTTGGCCTGGCACGAGCTGCTGTCTATGTGAGACATGCAGGGCCACACAGAGTCTGGTCCAGTAGATCAGCACTCCACAACAGAAGACACCAACAACCGACATACTGCACTGTCTGTCTGTCTCTGTGTAGTCAGACCTTTCACAGTTGCTTGTTTTGAATGGGTCAAGCTCATGAGAGTGGGAGTTACATCCTCCCACATTCCCTTCTCACTAACTGGGAACATGCTGCCAAAATAGGAATATCATACGTCCTTGGTGATTTAGTCTGTGGCTTCTCTTTGATATGTTTGCTGCACAGAAATGTTCTTTATTCACCTCCAGAGGGTAGTTTGATTGGTTTGAACATACATGGAGCCTCCCTGTCTGCAGACTCACTTTAAAAGACACGAGGACACACATTGTGGGATGTTTATATAGTGAACTTCTTGCAAATTTATCAGGGAACTTTGCCTGTCTAAAACAAGAGCCCCAAAAAGAGAAAAATTAAAAAGTTTCATGAAAAAGTATTGAACTGCTTTTGAGTTATGCCCCGGGCAAAAGAAATGGACAAATGGACTCCAGCAGCATATAATGACAGTAAAAAGAGCATCCCTGGCTGAAAGGTGGTGGAAGCAGGAATACTGTTTAGCATACTGTAAACATAGACATAAACATAGAAATGTTGCCTAGTTTCAGGGTGATGCTGTCATTATCAGGACACAGAAACTTTGTTGAGGCGGGTTTATGGAATAGTTCAACGTTGTGAGAAAAACACTTATTCACTGACTTGCTGAGAGTTAGATGAAAAGATTAATGCCACTCATGTCTATGCATTACATTTCCATAGTTACAGATTACACACAGCTGTACGTCTCTGCTGAACCAAATGATGCTGCAGCTACAGACCCCATTACCACCTGACGTTTGTCAATAATTAAATGGATGAGTGGTAATTTCTTAAAGTTAAATGAGGACAAGACTGAAATCCTACTCCCAAGCTATACTGCTAATTACCTTGTTCACTATTTGTCTTCAAAAACACTGAGATCATCTGCTCCTGGTTTATGGGAGGTTTTCAGAAACAGAAATGTTTTACTTGATTTTTATTATATGCTATTCAAAACTTAATTTTAATAACTCATCTGCATGTTATTATCCTTATTTTAGCATATTTCAATTTGTTATTGTCTGTTTTTCTACATCTGTCCTTTTTTTTTAACCATTATCAAATTTACTATAATTTTCTATCCTTGTTTCTATGTTGATTCTTCTTATTTTAGTACTTACTTACATGTCATTTCTTTGATGTAAAGCATTTTGGGCTACATGTCTTGTATGAAAGGCGCAATACAAACATAATAATAATAATATTTTTTCACCAGTCAGGAGAACCACTTTTATAATTCTAAATTTAAGCGGCCTATGCTTAATTTCCAAAACAATTCCTTTAACAGAAAGCTGTCAATTAAAAATTCTTATGAGCTGACTTTTTATTGATCATACTGTGATGGAGAACATAAAATAATCTGATGATGCATGTTGACAAACCAGAAGAGAAGCAACTGGTCTGTCAGTCCATTAAGTGAACTACGAAAGCCAAGAAGAATTTCGAGGAAACAAGACTTTCCAAGGTTAATCTGAATTAATTTGTACAACCTATCTGTTCTCATTCATGCAAGAAGGGGATTTACAACAAACAAAACCAGCTTTCAGGTATGAGTGAAAACATATCACATGAATGGATCTGATTCCTTTCAAGGAACTCTGACTCCCATCGTTCCTTTCACAGCTGCAGTCTTGTTTTGCAGACAGTCAAGGTCTCTGCGCTGTTAAATAGTCATGTATCCCAAGAGATAAAACCAAGGTTCATTCCTGAAAATCACAGATCTTCAGCGAGGAATGAAAAGCCCCATTCATTATTCTCTAATGGCTGTAACATATTATCATCAACAGTGTTGGTAGGACATTTCTTGGCAGGTACCACATCATCCTATTTCTTGCAGACAGCAACATGAAGTTATTTTTGTTTGTCTGTACTGTGGGAATTACGGCTTGTATTCACAATGCATTTGAATTAAAACACATATATAGACAATATTCATAAACTGGTGTCTCTCTAGTGCCATTTACTCTATTGTGGCTTTTTCCATGTGTCTGAGTGAAAAAGCTTTCCTACAAAGGCATCCTGGCATAAAAAGTGCACACTTGGCAATTAGTGAGAAAGCCAGACTACTGCAGCACTCCAATTTGAAAGCAATTTCTCAAATGTTCATTTCAATTAGGTCTAATACAGTTAAAAAATAAACATGATTAAAATATTAGTATTTTTAATTAGTCTTTTGTTTCCTCAGAGTCTGTTTTTCTTCACTAGTTAATTTAAAGACAAAGTCAGGGCATAAATACCACAACACACAGCTGAATTAGTTCAAATATTATATGAAACATTTTATTAATAATCATAAAACGCAGAAAAAACATTAATTCCATTTGTTTCATTATAACATCTTAGGATAAAAGCACCAACACCTAACAGCAATAAGTTTATGATGAACACCAGGGGCCTTTTGCAAAGGAGGTTTGCCGTTATTGCACCTCAAACCTGCCCTGGCAGCACCGATCAGAGATCACTATACACATAATGTAGGTCACACATGTCCGATGTCAGTTTACCCCCCCAATTAAAGGGAATAAGTCCAACAAAGGTAAGTGAACCTCATTCCTAGAGACACAAATCTAGACAGAGGCATTTGTGAGATGAGGAAGATGCTGAAAGTCAAAGCCATTTCACAGTTTCTCGAGACTCTTTATAAAGCTGGATATTTCCAGAGAGGCTGCATGTAAGCAAAGCAGTGAGAATAAATCTGAGACCTGACAAGAGACCTGGCTAATTTGATCTTAAAATACACGTACTGAGGGATTTATCCTTGTCCTGAGTTGGGTTAGAATGGGACTTCATAATGCCACAAGATGCTGAACGAGTTTGTGACATGCAGTAGTTGAAAGAAAAATCTTGACTTCATTACATGATTTCAAGTAATTTGGGAAGTTCCTGAGTTAAGACCTTTGGCAGGATTTAGAGTAAACAGCCTCGACTGCAAAGCTCTCACTGATCAATAGTCTATCAGGAAGGAGACCTGCAGAGAAGCTTTAATTCAATTCATGCTTACACACCAAAGGACTTGAATAACAGCACCTCACCCCTTTCACTGATTGTATAAGTAAGCTACAAAGCTGATTGAAATCTGTAATGAGCGTAATCTTTGCCAGTCCCAAAAACTATTCTCACATGCACATGCACCACACCGCCCCTCCAGCTTAGAGAAACTTCCATAGATTAGACTGGACTGTAAGAAAGCTGCTAGGCAAGCTTGTGTTTAGATAATTAAATCATAAAACCCTGCAGCACAACAGGAAAAGAGTAGTATTTATATATAATAGCTGCAATTTCCTTGTTTTAAGTGAAGGAGAGCACCGTGATGTCTTTCTGACTAGTAGTATTAAAAACTGACAGGAATCAGAAGACATTATTAAAAGCATAACATGAAATTGCAATTGAATCAAACACCAAGGGTAAGAAAATCAATACAGCATCAACAATAATTACAAAAGACCTCTCAGTGCTGGTAACAAATAGACAATAGTCTCTAATTATATTCTAAAATGACTTCCTTCTCCTAACTTGAACAGTCACAGGTGAGAAACACACTCCGTGTTTCCAGAGTGAGTGCACAGGAAAGGAGTTTACAATAAAGCTTTCATTATTAGTCTAATCTCCCCTAAGATATGCAACGGCAAGTGGAAGAAAGCGCACACACACACCCACACACAGACAAACTGAGCTGAAGTGTATTCCTACTATTTGATCAAAGGGAAGCTTGTCTGCTCTCATTCCTAACTAAGTGATGAACACACACAACCTAACACAAGTGTTTTACATCAGCGTGCCTTTGCAATTACACAATATGCTCACATTACAAGATAGGGCCTTAACAGTAAGACACCTACAGACAGACAGTGTAAGAGGTTGACTTGTAGGTTTGTATGCACCGGTAGAGATTCAGTTTCTAAAATCGGATGTGACATTGTTTAGAAACAGAAGCACCACTTTTTTTTCCTGTGGGAGTTGTAAAAAGAGAGAGAGAGAAAGAAGTTGTGTTCAAGAACCTTTTGTTTGCATTAAAACACACACTTCTAGTTCTGTGGTGTGTGTGTGTGCGTGTGTATCACAAGGATTCGGGTGCCGCTGCAGGCACCATCTGTGAGGCAACACTTAACTCTCCTCAGCTTCAAGCCTCCTGTTTAACAGGTAGAGTTTAAGGTCACAATGCAGCACCAAAACACCCCCATTCACTTCTATATATTCTTCTATATATATATATATATATATAGTCTGTATATAGATAGATTTTTATATACCTTTGTTTAGGATGGAGACAAACCAAGAAAAACAAAACCTTATGTACAAAAACAGTGTGTCTTGTTCACAGATAAGCAGCTCGCTTTTGAGAACAAAGTGGGCTGACTTGTGTTTAAAAGCGTGGCGTGAGAAATCGACCAGAAGTCCTCATACCTGTTCACGCAGACTCTGAGCCAGCTGTTGCAGAATAGATTTATCCAAAGGTGTCCTCGACAGTTGTACACATGGCATTCAAAGAACCAGACAACAGCACATTAAATATGAAAAAGGAAATGCCCAAAAAAGGCTTTACAAATATCCCTGTGTACAGCACCACATATTCGAATTGTTTTTGATGTTTTCACTATATAATAAATAACATCGGGTACAGTCTAATGTAGCACCATTGTTTTCAGACTGTGAGTCATGTATGCACACTTGCATTTTACAAAGTCAACACATTTCAGGATTAAAAAAAGAAAAAGAAAAAAAAGAAGAAAAACAAATACCACGGCAAATGGAGAGACTGACGGCATAAATATAATAATAATAATAATCTAAATTATACACAACTATACAGTCGGAAAATAAATCACATTCACAGTACAAACATTCTTTACAAACAACAAATGGCACAATAAAAAGCAAACAAAAAGGTGTGAGGAGAGTCCAGTAGTCTGTTGTGGTTATGGTTAACTGATTTCTCAGTGTGTGAGGACTTACAGACTTACTTAAGTCTGTGTGCATGTGATTTAAATGATCGTGTGAGTCCCAGTTACTTAAATCTGCATTTCCCAACAGCAGAAATAAATAAGTTTATCTTAAGAAGAGTTAGAAATTCCTGCTGTAAAAGTATTTCTGCTGTGGTCCCACATGATAGTGTGATTTATCCAGCTGACTGAAGAAGAAAACTTTAAGGAATACAGAAATTACTTGAATATTACTGGAATTGTTTTACACCTGATTCAGCTTTAGCAAGCACTAAACAGTGTAGCCACAACTCTTTGACCAGACCGGCTCTCTACTAGAGAGCGACAGACAATGTCGACACAGAGCACCATCTTATTAAATGAATTTAATAGTTTTATGAAAATGTACTTGGCTCTGCTCAGCGTTATTGACACCCCTTGAAGTAAATAAACACATTTTCGTTGATATATTAAAAATTTGATATTGGAGGAGAAACGCTAAATCATGATAGAAGAATTCTTTTAATCAGAAAGTGAACTTAAATAGTTTTGCTCCAATTAGTAGCAGGAAGTGCTAGGAAGTTAGCAGGGGGAAGTTTTGTATGGTAAAAACAGCAGCTAGAACAGGAATCTATGATTTTTGTACCACTCTGCTTTTGCAGTAATGGGACTTAACAGTAAGTACCAACATTTTGAATTTTCTTAATAAAAAATAAAAAATATTGGGGCACAGATAGCGCAGTGGTTAGAGCGTGCACCACATGTACCGAGGCTATAGTCCTCTAGCGGTCGGCGCGGGTTTGATTCTGACGCGTGGCCATTTGCGGCATGTCTTCCCCCCCCACTCTCCCACATTTCCTGTCACCTCTTCAGGCCGTCCTATCAATAAAAGCAAAAATTGCCCAAAAACATAACTTAAAAAAAACTAAAAAAAACTGTAAATCATCAGCATAACCAGAGTTTAAGGGGTGTCAACAAAGCAGGCAGGGCCCGTACATCTGCTGCGTGAATAACTGTATCTTACCATCCAGTGTGAAGTCAGAAAAGTTCCTCATTTTGTTTCTGTTATGTTGCAACAAATGTTGAGTTGTACTGAAAGAAGAAAACAGATAAGAGCCCATGCATGCAGAGACAAACTGCATGACGTCTGAATAGAGTTCAGTGAACTGGTCTGTGTTTGTGTGTATTTGAGTGTGCAAACACATGAAGTGAGACTTTGGAGGCAACATGACTCCTGATCACATTCAGCTTAAAAAGGTGGACCATGTACTTCAAACTGTTTGTTGTTCAACGTTACACCGAACCAATTAAAACAGTTTATTTTGTTATGGTAGTGACTAAAACTAAATGACATTATCATCCTATTGAGCACCATAACAACTGTTTACCATATTGTGACAGAATTTTTACACCCCGCACATAAACATGACCAATATCTGTGAATTCAAGGTTACCATAGTGGTGGTTAGTGTGTGTGTGTGTGTGTGTGTGTGTGTGTGTGTGTGTGTGTGTGTGTATGTGTGTGTGTGTGTGTGTGTGTGTGTGTGTGTGTGTATGTGTGTGTGTGTGTGTGTGTGTGTGTGTGTGTGTGTGTATGTGTGTGTGTGTGTGTGTGTGAGAGAGAGAGCAAACGGCTACATTTACATAGCGCTATTATTCAAATGTTTGTGCCACACATGCACAGTTGGCAGCGAGACACCACGCAGGGCGTAGGATGGGACTGAACTGCCAACTCTGATCAGTGGACGAGCTGCTCTGTCAACCGAGTCACAGATGTCCATTCTACTGAGTGTGTGTGTGTTGTGTGTTGTGTGCTGAGATCCCAGTACAGAAGCCAGTCTCAGAGGCGGTTGGGTAGTGCAGACGGTTTGAAGCACCATTGAGCGAGGAGAGTGCCTTGGTCCACACCTGGACATTGCATAGTTTATTTAATGTTGAGGTAGTTTTCATCAATTACCTGAAACACCAAAGAAGACGGAAAAAGACGTCATCAGATTAAACATGGAAATAAACAGTTGAGCCAAACAGTATGACGGCATGAGGTCAAAATCTGAACCTGTCATCCTGCATGATTTTTATACTTAAAATTTAAGAGGTGACTTACCTTGTTCAATCAGAACAACAGCGTTTGGGAGTACAAGGAAAACAGGTATCATGTCTCTCTCTCTCACTCCCTAGCAGTCTCTCTCTTTCATTCTTTCTCTTTCCACCCTGATTGCCATCTGCCCTTCCCCTCTCCATCCTTCCCCCTTTCCCCTTCCCCTAACCCCCAAAGCCTATCTAGGTCGGGAGCCAGGGAGCTGGGAGCTGGTGTAGGTGCCATGCATGCCCTGAGTCCTCCACATGCCTCCGCCACCACCTGAGCTGCTGGCTGGTGGTGGAGGGGGCAGCCGAGGAGAGTAGTGCACTGCAAATGGACGAGACGAGGAGGAGGTTGACAGACAAGGGGAGGGGGACGAGGATGCAGTCGCAACGGCAGCAGAGACAGAGGCAGAGGAGGCAGAGGTGGTGGAGGAGATGGAGAGAGAGAGGGACGACTGTGCTCTCTGATGGTGGAGAGAGGAGTGGGACAGACGCGAGGAGTGGAGGGAGTCTGATCGAGAGGATGGCAGGACATCAGACTGCGTGGGTGTTGAGGACGAGGAGGAGGGGACGCTGTGCAGGGGTGGAGGAGGGGGCAGGGAAAGTGAGGGAGGAGAAGGGCTATGCAGGACCGACTGGATCCGGCTATGCTGGGCCTGGGACAGGGAGAGCGGGAGATGTGAGGACACAGAGGCCAGGCGCGTGGAGGCTGGTTGGGAAGTGGTGTGCTGCTGGGTTTGGGGGGAGCTAGAGGAAGAGGAGGAGAGACTGAGCAGAGAGCTGAGGCCTCCAGAAGTGGGCAGCGTCAGCCCAAACTGATGGGAGGACACTGTGGGAACCACATGGTGAAATATACCTGCAAATCATACAGCAGAAATGGACGGAGAGGGAGGGCGAGAGAGTGGTGACAGGGAAGGGAGAGCAGATACAAGTGGCAAAGAGAGCGAGAGCGAGAGGGAGGGGGACAAAGAGAGAAGCAAGGACTGAGCCTGGATTTGCATAGCGCCAAGCAAGTCTTCCACAAGCACACAGAAAGCAGACAGAGTCAGGCCACTGTGACTGTCACCAAATCAGGTTGGACAATTTTGGATTCCAATTAAACAATTCTTGTTACCACTAAATTTTTTTTCTTGGTTGATTTTAGCTTCAAGTGAAATGACTCTGACATAAACTCAGATACACCCACAGAAAATGAAAACATACTAATGCAATGGTCTTACAAAATATGTTAATAATTAATATCAAATCAAACATTTTTCCTTCAAGTATTCATTATTCTAAAATGCAACATTTTCCAAGGGTGTTTCCAACTGCAGCACTCAATCAGCCAGCCCAGGTCAAAGCGAGGCAGCACACAGAGCCAGTTAGTCAAACTGTCAGCAACGCAGACAGAGAGACAGCAGCATTGGGCCCCCACTTACCTATTAGCAGGCCCAATCCCTCAGACGCGTATCTTTCTTTAGTAAGATGACCACAGGCTAAGACTATGACCTCAACTTGACTGTTTAACGATCCTGAGCTAAAACTTTACATGATACATGTTTGTTTTTTGTGCTCACCTCCAGCCGTTCCCCCCGCCAGCCCAGCACTGGAGAAGCTTCCCAGGGCAGAATGTCCATTGACGAGTCGTGGTGTCCCACTCACTGATGATCCGGCTGTCTGGGCCCCAAACAAGGACTGTAAGACTGAGGTTCCTCCGAGTGGGAACTGAGACCCCAGGTACTGTCCCACGGATGAACCAGTACTTGAGGAAACTGCTACAGGACTGCCTCCCACTTTCCCACTCAGTATGCCCCCTCCACTGCTGGCAGCAGCAGATATGAAGAGGTTTTGACTTGTGGCCAGGCTGCCGCTTGTCTTCATCTCCCAGTCGCGGGGGGCCTTCTGCTTCTGGTGGGCTTGGCGTTGGTCTGAACCAACGCCTACCTGGGCACCACCACTACTGCCTCCACCTCGGGTCCCTGCCTCCTGACTGAGGAAAGGGTTTGCGGACATGAAACTGGATGACTCTGCATCACTCCCTCTCCTCACCAGCTGATGCTGCTGTTTGCGATCAGAATCAGAGTCTGTGCCCCGGCTTGAACCCACCATGCCGAATGGAGAGCCCCCTTGTCTCAGGTCAGAGTTTGGTTGCTTGGGGTCAGAAATGGGTGAAAAGGTGGATTTCCACTTGCTGGTAGAGGACAAAGAAGATGAACAGGATGCTTCACTGCCTGTGCTGTTACCACTGCTACTACCAGATTTCCTGCCTAGTGGAAGGAAAAAAAATTATGTTTTAGCACCAAGTAGCTGAAATATAAGTTTTTCTTTTTACAAGTGACATTTCTTTTTCTTACCCCTTTCACAATCCCCCAATCTACCAGGTCCATCTCTGCTCTCCAAGGATATAGTGGCGATTTTTCTTTCAATTCTAATGAAAGAATAATCAACAATTAAAACAATCATAGCCACAAGTGGCAACAAAATATACTGAACAGTAGAAACACTTTTTTTAATGTCATGCCATCCTGTTCATATTAAATATCAAAGGCATATTATGGTTCACACATCTTTATTCACCCTTTAGCCATACAGAAAAATTAGTTTTGTTGGTTGTTGCCTTAGTGTTTACTGCACGTGTCGACCTCCAGCATTTATTAATTTAATAATTGTTCACCTGGTTACTGAGCAGCTTCAGACTTCAGAAGAAAGGGAAAATAGCCTTCAGCTGAAGTGGGCACAAAAAGGACAGCTCACTAGGTACATCGTTGTCATTATAATATATTACCGTGAACTGGAGCTGTCAGCAAGGTATCCTGAATCCTCATCATCAGAGCTGGGGGCTGAGGAGTAACGACCTGTGCCATTCAGCTCCAGAGGGCGCTCTCTCTTCAAGATGGGAGGCTGGTCCAGGTCGGGCCCGCTAGGGCTACGGCTCGATTGTTCTGGGGAGGAGATGGCGGAGATCTCCAGAGGCTGGTTGATGTTGTTAACCTGTTGGAACAAAGTAAATGCATTTTACACCCAGATGACACATGGCACTAAAAACAGGTCTTGAATAATGTGAGACCACTATGTATACCAATAATAGAACATAGCTGACACTTGATCCATACAGAGGCCCCTCACACACACAAATTCATTGAAAATTTAAAACATCTGCTTTTATAATCAAGTTGGGTTTAACAGCATGTCCAATCATAAGACCGCCGGGAGCAGAGTACTTTTAGGCTAATAATTCACATGAATTGAGGTGACAAACGTTCAAATAATGAACCTTGTAAACAACATAAAGTATCATGGGAAGTAGGATTAAAACTGACCCGTTTTTTGCTTCTCTCAGCTGGCAGTAAAAGGTCATGTGAGCACACATAGCTGTTAAAATAGACACTGTGAAGAATGTTTGTGTTGGCGCACTCTCTCACTCAACCAACCCTACGAGTTTTAAGTCGGGGCTCAACGCTGGTCATTCTAGAACTACGAAGCCGCCTCCAGCATACCAATGGTACAATCCTTGTCATGTTTCCCCAGCTGTGGCATTCTTGCAGATGCAATTTTGTTTAAAATCTTCAGCCCTTTTCATAGGGGTGAGTTAGTTTAACAAGAGAGTGGTCATTTGGGATTAGTTGGATAAAGGCATTTCTTAAAAAAAAAAAAATGGTTTTAAGACGCCAAGACCATTTGCAAAAATCAGTCAAGGCTGATCCAAACCTTGTATCTTGAGTAGCATCCCAAAACCTTTCCTACATATTGATGAACATATTTTAAAATAGAGAAAATGTTTCTCAAACTGGGCCTAAAAATGAGTGATACATCTTTAAAATCCTTTTGTATAATCAATTTATAGTAATGTTACACTACTTAAAAAAAATCACACACCAGAGAAGCATTGTTCCACCCTTGTTTTGTTCAGTGTGACCCAAAAAAGGGCATTGTAGAGAAGGGACTTGTGGGGCTGTTGCACTAACTCTACGTGAAAGAGACTAATGAAGAAAGTGGGTGGGATAGCTGTAACATGTGATGCATGGACATCCATTGCAACGTAATCTTATGTCACTGTACCTGTGCTAACTATCATCGATGACTGGCAGCTGGTATCCAAACTAGAGCAATGAATGAGAGCCAAATGGGTGCCAATGTGGCTGAGCTGTTGCAGAATGTAGCAGAAGACTGGAAGATCACTTACACAGATTTAGTTTTAGTTACTGATAAGCCGAAGACTTTATTACAGGATGCTGCTACAGGCATAGTTGTTTCTTTTGCTGCTGTATTAATAGAGGATAAAGGAAATAACATTTTCTGTTTATTTTAATTATGGATCTTTACAAATACACTTTGTTTAAAAAGTAGCAAGTAGTCACAGAGTGAGAAAAAATAAGCCATGTATAGAAAATAAATTGATGCATCAAGATTCATTGATAATCGTAGCCCTCTGAATTAGAATCAAATTGAATCGTAAGGCGCCTAAAGATTCCAGCCCAACTGAATATGTCATATATTTAGATATTTTATTGAAACACTGGGCATCTTAAATGTTATGCATGGGGAAGTCGTTCTTTGCTTCAAACGTTTTACAGAATAAATGGAAAGCAAAGTTACATTTGTCTGAAACAATGATTCACTCTGTGACTCAAAACTGTAAATACGATCCAAACCATGAGTTTCGTGATCCATTGCACCCTGAAAATGGACCAAAGATGCATTTTGGAGGGATTGACTAATCAGACATCAGAATAAAGCCTGATTATTTCAATATATTGCTTAATTACATTACAATACATAATAAAATGGAACCTTAAATCGAACTACACTATCATCAGGTTTCTCCCAATTTTCTCTCTACCTTGTTTTGGTGACTCACCATGGAATTAATGTTGAGTGGCGATCCTGAGGAGTGGTTGTTGGAGCTCAGGCCAGGGAATGACCTCCTCTTCGGGGATCCACTGGCTGTGACAGCAACTGCAGAGCTTCGCTTCCTTCTCCCACGCTTACGTCCCTCTTGTGAGCCGAGACTGTGAGAGGAGTGTGATGACGACGTATGGGATGGTAGGTGAGTGTGCTGTGTGCCAGGGGACTGGTGGTGGTGGTTTCCATGGTTACCGTGGTAACCCTGCTTAGCTAAGCTGGCAGTGTGATGGTGGAGGCGTGATCCTCCGGCTGCGCTGCCTCCACTGCCTGACAAAGAAGAAGACGAGGATGAAGAGGAGGAAGTAGAGAAGAAGATTCTCCTCCGCAGTTCACTGTCCTGGGGCTCATTGTCGGATTCACCTCCCTGGTGATCGTGTCCATCTTCTGGGAGAATCCTTGGGGGTCCATCTGCATACTGGAGCACCCCTCCAGTGCTGAGTGGAGGGCTCTGGATGGAACCCCCTCGGCTCATGGGTCCTGTCAAAAGAGTGTTGGTGTGTGGAGGAGTTGATGAAGAAGCACCATTATGATCCTCCGGATGGGGACCTCCATTCATCAGCCCTGAATATCCTAAATAGAGACCAACACGTAAATGGTCAAGGATGCAAAGATAGAACCCTAACAGTCACATAGCAAATATAACACAAAATATATTTAATTCATTTTGCTAATCATAAATAAGCTTCAAATAATACTATGGTAATAATAGTGAACATGATTTGTGAACACCATATTAAGTGGTTGAAGGGTAATCCTTACCATTGGTCTGACCTGCCTGAAACACGGGACTTGGAGTACTTCTCTGAAATTGTGAACACAGAGAATATATCCAAAGAAATAATATTAAATATATAATTCAAAGCAGCAATATTAGTAAAAGTATCTTATAATTAAAACCTTAAATCTATAATTATCCAGGTGAGATAACTTTAATCTGATCTAACATAACTGTGTGCATCTTACATTCTACACACCAATAAAATTCTTCACAAGTGAATATTTCATTTATTGCATGTGCAGCAGGTGCAGACGTAGAGGTACTTATTGCAGTACTGTACTGTGACTCACCAGCCTCTCAGCACGACTGGGCAGCACCACACTAGCCAGAGGGATGCTGACTGGTAGTTTACTTGGGTGGACAGTGCTCAGAGGGATACTAATTGGAAGGCTTGTAATGCTGTTGTCACCCTGAACAGAAGGGCTCCTCTCCTTACCACCCTGTATCAGAAAGCAAACGGAAAATTAATGTCGTGTTAACAGCGTGAGGCCAAATACTGCAAGGAATGTAAGAAACTATACATACAAATGCAGCAAAGAAAGATAAAACATTTACCCTCTCAGAAGTTTTAGGATTATTCTGGGCATCAGACGCATTGGGAGAAGGGCAGTTCTGTTTGGCTCCAAGTGGAGAGTTAACACCACTCAATTCCCTGAAAGTAAACAAAAAAAGAAAGCAAATTGGAGACATTTAAACAAAAAAAGGTTCAGTATTGAAAATAAGGAATTTTTATTGTAGTGACAATCAACCTGTGCATGGCTGGCCCTGGACCTCTCAAGTTAGCTGAGGCAGTGTGGTCCTGGTTAAGATGCCTCCGCAAGGCAATCTTGGCAGGTGAGAAGCGTGTGTAATCAGGAAGAGCGTAGGAGGAATTTTGCTGCCTCTGCCGGGCATCAGGGGTGGCGGGTACAATCTCATGGTCTGGAGAGATGGGCAGATAGCGAGAAAGAAGCTCCCCCTTTGTGTTGGCTCGGTCAAAACAGGGTGAGCTGGTGCCATTGATAGACAGCTCTGGGCTGATACCATTAAGGGCTGGGGCTGAGGACAGGCCAAGTTTAGAGGGGTCCATGTCTGTAGAAGAGCGTGATTCCAGGCTCTTTCTGTATGGGGACCCCTCACAGGGGCTGTAGGATTTTAGCTGAAGTAGCTCCTGCTGCCTTTGACTTTTCTCAAGCTCCACAATACTGATCTACAAACAGACAGCAGGGGGAGCCATTACACTAGAAAACAGGCACTCTACAACAATGCTAAACTGTCCAGGAAAATATTTGTGACAGCAATTTATCAACTGTTCCTGGAAACTACATTATATTATTACTTTAGTTAAATTCCTCTAAATATCTCTGAAAGGCCAGTGGGACAGATAAAGGGAGGCAGCAGGATGGAAAAAAAGGCCAGAAAAGGAGGAGTATACAAGAGGTAGAAGAGATATGGCAACATTTAGAAATTATTCCAACAATCTATGAGGGTGGACTGTGTACCTGCAGCTCCAAGCAGTGTCTCTGTTTCTCAGAGATTTGTCTGCGTAGTGCCTGTTTCTCCTTTAACAAACTCTCAAGACACAAAGAGCCCCAGTCTAGCTTTAGCTCCTCACATCGAGACTTCAACTGGAAAACAACAAACTTGCACTTCATTTACATATTACTGAAACATAATTTAACATGCATTTAAATTGCAAGGCTGTGCCACACAAACTAGAAATGTCTTCCAATGGGGATGACATTTGAAGTAACGGTGCAGAGGTGACAGCAAAATAGCTTACCAGCAGAAGACTATGGTCTCTAAGTAAGACCATGTCTCTCTGAAGCTGCTTGGTCTGCTCTTTGAGCTGATGATTATGGGCTGATATCTCCTTCTGGGCCTGCAGCAGGTCTTCCACAGTCAAGGCTTTCACTCCCAGCTGACCAACACACACAGATACATGCAGGAATAAATTATAGATATGTCATATATCAGCTACTGGCAGGTAATGCCTAATGAGCCACATAACATCAGCGAAGGCCGTCTTTGCTGACCTGCAGTGGTTGAAATTCTCACATTGCTGCACAAAAGTAGAAGTGTGCATACAGTGTGATCTCAATAGCCTGACACAACTGTTGGGTGACACTAGAGCTTTCATCGTCGCATGTCTGATTAACCCAACAGGGATGCTACATGTGTCCCACATGCAACAGACATGAAGCTTCAACCAGAGGAGCTCAGTGTTAAGTTAACGTTAACTTCAATACAACACTGCAGGAGAACACCCATCATATCCTCTCTCTTGATCACATTTAAGTTGTATTTTACAAACTGTTGAATTTTGTTTTTACCTGCAAATGGTATATAAATGGAAATGGAAATATACTGTTCATGTTGTCGATAAAATAAATGTATAATGGCTGAGAAAAAAAATGAAAATAGGGAAAACATATGCTGCATATTTCTGATTGTTAACATAAGAGGGTTCTGTGGTCATAGAAATCGCTGTGTCAGTACAGCTGTGATGTAGAGAGCAATAAAGTAGTAGTTCTGACCTCATCTAGTTTGGTCTGAAAGAGACCTTTGATCTTGTCCTTGTGAGACTGGCAAACAGAGTGGAGCTGCTCCGCCTGCCCTGATAGGTCCCTGTGTTTTTGCTAGAGGAAGAAGGACAAACAAGAATACAGAGAAGTATGTAATAAAGAAGTATGACAGGTAATTAAATATTACCTTTATGTAGGTGACATGCTTGAATACATGCCACTTAATTTATGTTGACACAATATGGTTGTTTTTTTCTGCCAAATTTTGCTGGATAGATCGAAATAAAAATACGTTTCTGTCTCTTGTCATCTTTTTTTTTTAAATAAGATATTTGGGTCGCTAAGAATGGAGAGCAAAAATTAATAGTATCAAATGCATCTTTAACTTTATACAGATCACCATGCTCACAACACAGATTACACTGGAGACGTTGTACATTGTACTGTTTCTCTCTCTATGGCCATTTAAAACATTTGAATTGTTCAAACTAAACAAAAAGTAATAATACAGAAAGCAATGCTTTAAAATTCTAATATCACAATGACATTATGAAAACAGGAAGTGACTTCAAACATCTCTCATTTTGTGATCATGGAAAACTGTACTCCAATTACCTCAGAGATTGTTTATACTGTATACACATTATTTGAATGTCACTGCTCTCAGTCTCTCACTATTTTAACCATTTAGAACATGACCCTTTAAAAGGAAACACAAAGGAATTTACCAAAGACAGAAATATCATATATGAAAATACAAAATTGTTTTTCGGTTATGATCCTGTCACAACCTGGCTCAAAGTTGGACAAAGCAGGGGAGAACACACATGAGTTCTACTAAAAGTGCCATTTATTTTACATAAATAAAAGGAACTTATGATAAAGACAAACTAAATACAAAACCCAAAAAGTGTGGAAGCCAAGGAGAGACAGACTGGTTGACTGTCATCAGTTTATATAGCTATGAAACAAGACCAAATGAGCTGAATCACCCTAACGACCCAGGAGAGAGAGGCCTGCTCACGGGTCGTCGCAATCCACCAAACTGGACAGATGGACGTGTGTGACGACTATGACTATATCCCCCTGCATTATAAACCATGGGGATAGTGAAAGGATTTACCGCAACATGCGTATTTTTGTATATCTCATAGCTTTAGGTATGTTGAAACTAAACTCTCTTCCAACTTCACCATTCCCAATAATTGTCTTGTTAAATGATTGCAGACATTTTTTTATGCAGTGATCCAAATAGTATCAGGGAATGGTATAATTATTCATTCCCACTCTAATCACAACATATACAGGTTCATGTCCAAAATGAATAGGACAAGAGGACCGAAAACAATTTTACTACTATTTTATTTCACAACCCAAAACACACACTTTTACAAACTGTAAAAGTCATTATTGCAGTTGAAGACAGTCCTATGATATATTAGACTGCAAATACAGGGTACAAATGAATACAAAAAAATCAAGTAAGTGTCGCCTGATTACCTTCTCCTGCTCTAAAAGCTGCTGCAGGTTGGAGCGGTACTGAGGAGTCTTCATGTGGGCCATGAACTGGAGATACTGGACTTTGATGTTATCTTTAAAAAAAATGTAGGTAGGAGACAAAGAGGGAAAATGAGTGTAGAAACAGAGGATATAGATTAGTGATGTTTTTAGAGACACCAAACAGACTAACAGGCAGTCTTAAAACACATTCTGACTGATAGTGTTTAAAAACAAACTGAAATACTGTAATTAAATGAATGAGTGTTATCTGGTCAGGCTTTGTATCTTTCCATCTGACCTCTTATTTGTAGATTTTGCTCCTTTGAATACCTTACATACTAGAATATGACTGAAGAGTGTGGACAGTTGCATTAGAGATCACAGAGAGAAAAAAAAACTTTTTAAAAATCTATTCTTCAAAAAAATTTTAAAAAGGAGGAAGGAAAATGAAACACCATAGTTTTAGGTTTACCTTCCCATAATGAACCTGAACTTTATCTTCAAAACCACCGGTTTCAATGATATGAAAGTCAGCCATCATTTGTATATGTATTTGTACAACTGTTAAAATATGTAAGACTTGACAAGAAGTGAGACAGATTAGAAAAATAGTCTTCGTCAGCTCACCTAGCAGTTGTTGAAGACCAGGA
The DNA here is from genome assembly GCA_037577475.1 of Chaunax sp. Z400. Classification (NCBI taxonomy): domain Eukaryota; kingdom Metazoa; phylum Chordata; class Actinopteri; order Lophiiformes; family Chaunacidae; genus Chaunax; species Chaunax sp. Z400. Next base: position 12,481,187 of record CM075188.1, read on the forward strand.
GGAGTCGGGTTCAATAGCAGCTGACTAGAGGGATAGTGCTGGACCTTGGGAGGTAGCTGGTAGAAGGGACTCTGAGGTGGTCGGTATGCGTCTGTTCACAAGAAGAATATTATGGGTAAACTAAGATTTCACTAAGAATGTAAGGAGGACATTCTGCAGCATGAGGATCTTAATATTAATGTTCCCATTCAGAAAAAGTAAATCTATACTGCTGTGAAGCGTGAGGGTGAGGTATTGCATATTCTCTGTAATATTGTGTTAGTGCATGTCTTTGTGTGTGTGTGTGTGTGTGTGTGTGTGTGTGTGTGCCTTCTGACCCTGAGGGGGTGCTGCAGAAAGGGTCTTGGCGTGCAGCAAATCCAAAGCGCTCTGGTTCTTCTTGTTTTTCTTCTCTGCAGCTGGGGCAGCTTTCTTGGGTCGACCACGTTTCTTGTTGTTCAACTTGCGACCTTTGGACAGAAGTCGGGTTCTTCTGGGTTTGGCAGAGGCCTTGACCACTGTCACCAAGCTAGGACGCTCCTCCTCACCACAGGAGTCCTGCTGTAATACCCAAGGAAAAAACGTGTGACAAAATGGCCCCCAGTTTACCAAAGATAATGTCCTTTAGGTTGATTCATATAGTGTTTAGACTGCATCTCCTCTAGGAAATGTTTCCCACATATTCTTGTAAATCTGTGCATGTCCTACCTTGTTTTGTTCTTTAGGTTTTGTGGGGGTGGTGCTATTGCTTTTACTGTCCTTTGTTTCCTTCTGGTGACGTCGCCTCGATGCCTCTTGCTCTTCCTGTTATAAGATGAACTAATTAAATTGTTGACCACAAAAAACAGTGACAGCTGTCAATACACCGACCAAGAACAAAGTGACTTACCCTGAGTTTAGGATTTTTGAGACTAGCAAAATAGTTTTCAAGCTGAAAAACAAGGCAAGAAAATGTGGATATCAATGAATATTTTTTTCATTATTTACAAGTTCAAATGATCATTATTTAACAAAAACATTGAAAATCTTGTTTTCCACATTTTTGGCTCTAACCTGAGAGCAGTAAAGTCACTGAGAGTACAATTGACGTGGTTAGTTTATTGTTTGCCAGTGTCTTGATTTCCCTTTACTACTTACCCTTGTTTCTCCATCAAAATACATCCTCTTTGAGGTATAAACAACAGTGCCGAATCTGTATATACATATTCTATTCTATTTCTAATATAGTACTGTTCTAAGATACACCACCCACCTTTGGGTACAAATATGCCACAATACATGGGAGGAGTGAGCAGCCACATCTAGTTTATTGCATAATACAGAATAAGATTGCCACAAGCACTTTTTGGGCAGCTCATCAGCCAAACTGGAAATTGTATTGGCAACCAGCATTTACTTCAACCAATTGCCAGAGTGACTCATATATCACTGTTGTCTAATGCACTACTGTTACCTCGAGTAACCCTGCTCATATTGACATTACTCTTGTATGATTCCTGGGACAAACAACTCCAGGGAAAGACAAATATCTCTTGAGTTGACGTTAGTCTTTGTCTCTCATGTAAAATGTGTTTATACTGATGTCAAGCTTACTATGGTGCGGTCTATGGTATGCAGGTAATAGGAAACTGGCTTTCCAGTCCAAGACACTGAGCCCCTGAGTGGAGAAAGCTCCACCACACGCATTATTGTGCCAATATCTGTGGATCAGAGAGGAAAAATCAAGGAATGCAAATGCAGATGCAAATCAAAAAGGAAGCATGAGATATCAAAATCTGCTTTTCAACCAATTGTGCTACTTACCGCTCAAGTTTCGACTGTTTATTCTAAAATTTAAAGGTGCAAAAGGTTTGGAGGATACAATTTTTCCACCTGCAAATAAACAGCAGCAAACCGACAAAATCAATAAATACAATTTCTGCTTAAATATTCAAGCTGTTGTACAGTTGAAAGACACGGGAGCTCACAGTACAGGCTCACTAACAGGAAACACAATAAAAAAGTAAGTCAAGTCAGTATAGTATGACTATGGAGTCAAAAGTTTAGTGCCATGAGTTGACACAGTGGGAAATGGATACTATCAGCCACTGTTATTTTAATCACCAACAAGAAAAGCTGGATAAATATTTTTCCAGTGAGTCATGGTATCACTCCCAGTGCTATCGAAGCAAAGCCTTAATATTGATACACAAACTAAAATGTAAGAAAGATGAAAGAAGTATGTGGATGCTTATACGTCAATGAAAACAAGCTGGCTTTGTATTAAAGGGTCCATTTATTGTGTATAATTTCATTATCGGCTAATTTCCCATGATAGGGCCAATATGTATCGTGCAACCCTGATAATTTGACACTTGATCAAGATTTTGATCCCATCCATTTTTTCCACTCTATAGTATATAGAGCTTTGTATATGCAGGTCTGTGTCTCCTGGACATCAAAGTTAATACTCTGTGGGTAAACATTTCAGGAAAACTTGGCACTGCTTACAGCTACAGTATAAATTAGATATTAGTGATCACAGCGGCAATCTAGTGGTTAGCCGAAAAAACTAACCTTCCTTCATGTTAGCAAAGCGCTCCTTCAGCTGGTGATCTACTTCTGGACCAAAGGCAAAGTTATTCACAAAAATAATACTGAAAGACAGACAAAGATGGAAAGATTTTAGAAATACAGGTTGCAGTAAAATATTTAACTTTAATGTCAAGTTTTCAGAGAGGAATATGGCTCAGCAAACTTCTAAAAGGATTGTTAACTTTACTCTAAATCTAACATACAATTCATGAATATAATGAAATTTCATAATGGTAGCATTTATTACAGAACTAAACCTTTCTTCAGTCATATGCCACAGATAAGATTGCACTATAGAGTATACATCACTATCTTTATTTCTATGCGAGTCCCCTGGTGTATAAATTATACATGGTCTTACTGGAATTCTAGGAAAATTTTTACTGTGGCGATGTTTGTTATACCACCTTGTGTTGGCGATCCTTTCCTTCCATTCTTCAGACAGAAAGTCACCTCTCTCCAGCTGGAAGAAACAGAAGCATAAGATTAAAAATCATACATGTACACAATGTAATGCATTTAAATGTTCATCATGAGTAATACTACACAAAGAATCACTCACTGTGTACTCCCCATGTTTCTTCCCATACCATTTCATCCACTTTTTAAACTCTTTATCCATGGTCTGAAAGATAGAAGATGAACATTCACTTATAATCATACAGAATAAGATTTTTTTTTTTAACAAAAACAATCAGAAATCAGAATGTGTGAGTCTCAGAGGTAGTTCTAGGAAGGAGGATTAGAGAGTTAACAGGAGCCTTAGAGTGAAATTCTCTATTTTGCATTCATGGTTCACAGAAAATCATGTTTCTGCGTCTACACCAGCATGACTGAAGGTTTGTGTCTTTTATCACGATAACGGAGCTTTTAGTTGATTTGAGCTGGTTAGATCAACTGAAGTCAGGACACATTTAGGCAAAGAATAGCCACTTGGCACAGAGTGGGTGTGTTGCCACATGTTATTATGAGAACATGTAGTATGAGCCAGGAAATCCACTTTGTAAATACCTTTTTGACTGACTACTGTATATTTGCCAGAGCTGTCTGCAGTGGCAAACACACTGCACCAACATTGCATTCACTGCAGTGACTGAGGAAACAGTGATTTTTTTTCTGGCAGAATGCAGACACTCTCACTTTTCTCTGCTCCCTTACTAGAATACTCCTCTGGTCGTGATAATAATGTAGATACCTCTGCATAGGTAGCTGGAATGTCTGCTTTCTCGACCCCATAGTAGTGTTTACAGTTGGTTGCTGCTGCAACTTGTAGCACCACCTGCCCCACTCCTGCAAATAAGAGACAATGGGTTCATGCGAGACAGACATAAAGCACATCTAGACAATCATGTGGAAACTTTTTTGTTTCACCTACACCTACATCCTGTCCTACTACTACATCTTTATTTCTTTATTATTACTTTTTTTTAAATCAAAAACTGTTACGACAGCAACTATTAACAATATTCTTGAAAGATTCTGGGGATAAATTGCCCTTTTCTTCATGTTTCTCTACTCTGTGGCTTTCATCTTTGTATGGTATAAATGGTTCTATATAAAAGCAGCATTGGATCAGTTTTTTCTGAAACTCTTTTCTGATTCCCAAAATAACAGCTAACTAACCACTGCCGAGGTCAACAAAGGTGTCATCTTCCATCATTTCCATCTCATCAATGATCTGAGACACCAGGTCGAAAGAGGTCTCTCCGTACACCTCAGGGGAGAACGGCTCATAGTTGTTCAGCTTCTCCGGGTCTGTCACTGAGTGGTTGTAAACCTGCTGAAGGATGTGCCTCAGCAGCCCATTGGAAGGACGCTTGTTCAGCTTCATGGGCTGGGTGGTCCCCTTCCACTGTAAGATGGGATAATATATTCATTCACACACACACACAATTATCTCATATGTGAGTTTGTAGATATCGAGTGATGCGAGCCTTTCAAAGAGAAGGAGAAAATATACTTTGTTTCACATTAAATAAAAAACTGATTTCCTAACAAAATCCTTAAATAATTATTTATATACAGTATATATATACACATATATATACGGTGTATACAGTATATACTATATATATATATATATATATATATATATACACACAGTATATATATATATATATACTGTATATATACTGTATATATATATATACACTGTGTATATACTGTATATATATATATATACACTGTGTATATACTGTATATATATACTGTATATATATATACGCTGTGTATATATATACTGTGTATATATATATACAGTTTATATATATACAGTTTATATATATATACACAGTACCAGTCAAAAATTTGGACAGTTTCCCATTCATTTTTGACTGGTACTGTGTGTGTGTGTGTGTATGTATGTATATGTATATGTATATATATATATATATATATATATATACACACACACATACACACTGTGTGTACATATATATATATATGAGATGAACCTTGAACCTTAGTTTTGTAAGTCAGCATTAAGTCAAAAGAGCACTAAAATAGACTCACAGCATACAGTTGCAGCGTTGTTCACTTTTCATGTCAACTTCACATCCACTTCCCAAACACGGCACTAACAAACTTTCACACATACAAACTCACCAGCTGGTGAATGCTGTCGATGGCCCTGTTATACTTGTCACAAAGTCTCTGCATACTCTCAAAGCTGTGAGAATAACAAGACACAAATCAATACCAAAGAAGTCTGTGCTGAAACTTGATGTGATGAAGTCTAACTTCCCAGACCAACACCTATGTTAGCACTGACTTCCAAAGAACAATTCTGAAAATGCTACACTTGACATGAATACATTTCAGGGGAAAAATGATTATTAATGATTCAATTGTACTTTTGGCCTTAGTAAACCAACCAAGTAAGACAAATTATAATAAAATGCCTATATTTAGACACTTGGGCAAGTTTATTATACATAATTTATACTGGTTTGTCTGATTTTTTTCAGTGTTAATTACACAAACAGATTTTGAGGTGACCCTATGCTCACCTCTTGGTGTCGTAGTCAATGAGTACATAGTTTTCCATTGCGAGTTTGAGGTCCGGGATCTCCTCACACACCCACCTAGAGAGAGTGAGTGCACATAAAATCATCACTAGATCATAAACTTAACACAGTCATTTACTGTCTGTGTGAATGTGGGAGCTGAATCAGAGAGAGAAAAGGTCACCTACCGAATGGTTTCGATGATTTCATGAGCAGCATCATGGTGTTTGTCCTGAAAACAAAAGGGCGACAAAATATCAAACCCCTCTCAGTATGACTCAGCAAATTCAACAGCACCATAAAATACAACCTCCAAAACGACCATAAAGTTTAATCATCACCTCTCAAAATCTGTCTCAGCAAAAACTGAACATCATAACCTCCATTACAGTAGGATTTATTGCAGAACTGTTGAATGACACTGCATTGTTTTAAGATAGTCGAGTATGTAAAATACAGTTCAAAATAGCCTAATACAGAAAATAATAATTACCAGTTCTATTAAGAGTTAAGTGCGTGTAGACTGGTGTCAAGGCCAGAGTAGCGTCAAGGTAAGGGCTGGGTGATATAACTTTACATTAACATCACAATTATTCAGCGCTTAACATCAATTGATAACAAACTTTATTATATATTTTTTATTTATTTCATATCCTTCTTTTTACATGCCCAAATGATGGACACATCATTCTTTATGAGTATAAGTTCCTCTCACTGTGTGCTCTAGGAAAAAGTACGATTCATCGTTATGGTTACTCGACCTACTACAGTGGGTAGCTACGTAGCCACCGTGGGGAAGGATGAATACCCAAAAAGAAATTAGCCCCCTAACCATGATTTGCACGATAGTGAGAGTTAAACTGACTCTAAAACACACTAGATGTGTATCATCACAGAACAAGGACTGCATGCATTGGGGAAAGTATTAATTGAATGACCCAACATTAGCAAGATTACATTGGTGAGTGGTTGTGACTATTGTTTTCAGTTAATTGACAAAGCCTAGTCATGGTGGGCTTGAAATCATGAAACAGCAAAGTCCCAAATAAGAATAAATTAAATCTATGAAATTATATGACGCAGAATATCTGATCATATGTCAAAGTATTTGGATAACTAACTATTTCCTGGCAGTGCATTTCATGTAATTAATAGCGAGTCGAATCTATGTATACATTAATGAAAAACAGGGGCATGCTGAGATCTCTACACCTTGATGTTACCACAGCGCATTTAGCCCAAACACTATAGACATTTTTCATGGCAGCCATATTGACATGAAATACCAGGTAAAGGTTTAATAATTACACCAATTAGGATTACATTCTACTGAGTGTAGCAGAGTTTTTCCATCCAATAAGCCAATATAGAAAATAGCAGCATTCAGTTTGACCTAAATGGAACAGAGCCTTGATTAATATCACTGGTAACACCGGTATTTAAACTTCTATTTCAGGTTAAAATGATTGCTATGAAAAGGTCTATTATGTGGATTCATCCTTTCATTGACATCTGAAAGACCTAACTACCACTGCAGACTGTTACTGAATGCGGTTTAGACTTCTCAGGAACTCAATCAATGTTTAAAACACATACATAAACTCTTAATGAAGCAGACTCTTAACCATAGCCGTCTATTATTTAAGCCAGTTCACATAATCATCACTCTTTGAATCAGAAAGAAATGAAATGCTAATCAAACCGTGTCTTAATCTAGTCAATATACGGTGTTAAAGTTGCTTTATGACACACATCTTAAATTAGGATACGTTGCCTCTTAACTATGGAGCCACTTCACAAAAACACGCAAAAGGTCCAAAAACAAAAACAGAACAGTCATTATGGGCTTCCATCTTTATGGCAATAAGACAACCTTGGGCTCCAGCAGTGAAATAATCTATACTGCACTTTTGATGTTATTGTAAAAAGTCAATGTTGGAAACAGATTTCAATATAAATATTGAAATTGAGAATGTCTGGGCAGTAAATCCTAGTGTGTCTCATAGCAGTTGTTTGCCAAATAACCCCATGTGTCTAAACTGACATCTGAAGTTAAATCTTCCTCTCTGTAGATTTAATGTAATTTCATCTGGATTGAGCAACATTACTTAAAGAAAATGATTGAGATCATTAAAGATTCAGCTTACTAAGTCTGTTCCAAACCATGCCTGAGAAAGCCAATTTAAGTTGATCTGGTTAAAAGTGCTCTTCAGTCAAGAAAAAAAGCTTAGAAAATAAGATGAATTATATTGATTCAATGCAGGGAATATGCAGTTAGTAATCTTAGCTAGAGCGTGCTAAGCGGCTCCACGGGAGTAATAGGACTCAAGTTACACCCAAAGCGCAGCCAGCCTGAGCTTGTTGCCTGAGCTGACCCACTGACCCACTTTCTCTCTCCTGCTCCAGCGCATTGCCAAGGAGAGCCTCTGGTGGAGGAAAAGAAGAGGGAAGTAAGAAATGAGGCCAAATCAGAGAGAGAAAAAGAAAGTCAACGCAAGAAGAGCTAGAAACTGAGAGTGAGGGGGCTGAAAGAGGAGGGAAAGCTTGGTATTTGTCAGATATTTGAGGCATAGCACAGCAGCCGCAGCTAACAGCTCGCAGCCTGGAGCTTCCCGCTCAATAGTGCCCGCCACCACCACTACACAAACTTCCGCCAAATTTCAAACATACATGCGCACATACTCAAATATGCATAGTAACACAGGAAACCCTCTTCTATTTCTGTCAGCACTGTGTTCCGATGACAGCTATATTATCAACTTGGCTGAGCTGCTAAGAAGCAGCATGAACTAAAAAAATCTTCAACATACATGAGCATGACAATCCATTAAATAGGAAGGGTAGATAAGGTGAGGAGTGAGAGTATGAAAGAGACTGTGTGAGTGGGCAAAAGATGCCAAATGCAGGTGGTCACCTGCTCTCACAAAGACGACACACAGCAACACAGCACAGTGCTGCTGCTAAAAATAAACACTGTCAGTGAGAGTCAGACAAATAGAAAAGGAGAGCCTCCTCTCTCCCCACTGTGGGTATGCTGATGCATATACAACTCTTCCTCTCTTAACAACCTCTTCAGTCAATCGCTCCCAACGTCAGTGTGACGCATCGTGGTTCAAGGGGTTTTACGCTACACCTTGCTCCACTTGGTACAAGTAACTCAGCAGCCCACAAGACCAAATGACTAAGGCAGATGTACCACTCACACACCCGTACTACTCTTGCTTACCACGAAATACAACTAATTCCCTTGGTGACAAATAGATAGTGACGCCCTGAAAAGGGCATCAGTATCAAAAACAATACACAGGTGCTTGTTTTTTCTGGCTTTTAAGCAGACAAGATTTGGGAAAAAGTATTTTGTGTTCAGACGTGGTCATTTGTCTATCTTGACAAACAAGCACAGCAGGTCACAAGATGATGCTGCAATTGAAATGACCTGCATTGGCTGGATGTCTGGTACCACCACAGAAACACTGCGTTAAAGTCACTTTCGTAACCATAACCATAGCAAAATTGACACTTAGCTTTTGTTTTTCCATTTCAGCGCTGCAACAACACATCCATGCACCGTTGCTTTTACTACAGAAATTTCGGCCTTACTCATAACAGGTGAAACACACAAGAGCAAACCAAACCCCAGACACTACAGCAGTACTTGAGTAGCAGTGTCTTTTAAATGCTAGGCCTAGTTAGTGCCCACACTCAAAACAAGGCGGACAAAGAGCTGCACCCCACCAGACGTGCTCTTCATATGGAAGCATTTATGGGCACACATATGTGGGGATTTAGTGAGAGACAGGGAGGAGCAAAAAGTAAATGAAAGAAAGAAAGAGTAATTTTATAGGCCTCATTCTGCAAGTGCCAGATTAGAGTAACACGCCTTATACTGCCTTATACTGCAACAGCCATGTTGTGTGTGTGTATCAAACAGACTGCATCTGTGGGTGAGATAAGCAGTCTTAGTGCTCTATGGAAATGAAGAATGAATCTACATATGTGGGATTTGTTGCTACCTGCAAGCAGTTCACCAAGGGTAGCGCTCATAATTAATCATAAGTAGAAAAAAAACACTTGAGCAGAGATACTGGCATGTGATTTGAATTCTATTAATATAACATTGCTGAACAGGAAGAGTCTCCTCTATCCCACTCCCTATTGGTTTGACCATATGGACAAGAGAAGAGTGGATAAGAGAAAGGAAGTATTTCCTCTTTGAAAACAGGAGGAGAACACTGCATGAATAAACACCATATTGAAGAACTCCACAGGCAGGATCATCATCAGCTGTTACTAATTCATAGCGTGACAGCTACTCCCAGTATAAATAAATAAAAATACAGGTTACAAGGGAATCCATTCAGTATAATTTATATTTCAATATATTTCTGACAAGCTTGTTGTGTTTATCCTTAGAGACCATAACATAAGGAAATGAAAGAGGCAGTAAATCTGGGTGGGTGAACTGTTGAGTGTTATCAGACTCTAACCTGCTGTAAAGAGAGGCACAACTCTGTCAGCCAAAGCAGAAAGGACTGGAGTGACACAGTACACCAAGAAGTAACTATGATTAAAATGAAATTACAAAACTGACAGATGATCGATCTACAGTGTGCGTGGTGAGATCTAAAAACAAGACCCCACTCAGACAAACATTTTTTTCCGTCAACACTGACTGTCTCACCACAATTACTATAAAGGAGAAACAAAATTTTAGTTAACTTTAAACAGCAATGACAAGACCACAAAACTTGCAACCATTTCCCTTTCCGTTATTCTCCAATGATTCAACTACGATCAGCCACTGACGTGTTGACAGCATACTACATGGAAATAAAACTAAGGGGAAAGTCTCTTTCCTGGCAAGCATAACTATTACAACTTCAAAAACTGGAAGATCAGAGATCAAATTCATACATAGAGTTCAAACTATTAAACACATCCAGGACTCTCAGCCATTCACATCCATGTAGCATCAAGATAGTCAATGTAGTTCATACAGACATCTTATACATACAACCGAGTGGCTATTTAATAGTATTAAATGATGGATATGGGTAGAGAAATAAAGTAATAATCTATTTACGAACGACTTGGACCAACCTGTGTGTACTTGCACAGTAAGGAGATGAAGGATCATAACCGAGACACTTGGGAAAACTGTCCCAAAAAGTTAGTGAGGCTGGGTGTGAAGGGTGGCCTCTTCTAAAGGTTCCATTTTATCAACTTAGTGTCAATATTTGGGTTAGTTGTACTTGTCTTTGCCTATTAACGTTAATGTTGCTCTAGTCAAATGTACCGTAGTCTGTTATTTTCTAGCAATCATTAGTGTTACCTGTGAATAGCAAACTAAATATCTGATCAGTCGTCGTTGCTGACTGATATACAATGTCTGACACAATCCAGACCAGTATGACCTGCCTCTCAGGACGAGCGTGCCATTGCTTCTTCAGCTAACCAATGTTAGCAGAAAGCTAGCTAACAAAGACAAAAATAAAGACTAAATCTAAATCTGTACCCGGTGAGTTTTAAAGTGTAACACTTACATATACTGGTAATGGCCATGGATAGCCAGCAGGTTCTGCTCCAACCGGCGATTTGAGCTTGAGCTCCAGCTTTTCTCCCATTCTACACTTCACGGCGGCTAGGCTGTGATAGATAGCTAGCTAGCTAGTAACTGCTGTCTGATAGCCAGCTGGTCGGTTAGCGAGCGAGCTACAACGTGAGCATTTTGTAAGAAAATAACGTTGAAACGCGCGGAATAAAAATGCGTCGATACTCGTAGTGCGGTAAACACATACACAATACGGCTAAGCGTATAAATGAATCTGTTTCAGTTTTCTAATTTGAATAAAATTGCTGTTTATGTACACTGCCAATAACACCTTCTCCGTATCGCCGCCATCTTGCCCGGCATGAATATATATGGCAGGGGGCCACTGGTAGCAGAGGGGACGCAGACGTCACCGACGGGACCGTGATCTCAGCGCGTGGGCCAGCAACATCGAGCACGAGCGTCCAATAGCGCGTGACAGCATTCCAGTAATGACCATCACGGTTTTTCTACTTCATTGACGACATATTTATTCATAGACGAAATTACTTAACAAAAATTGCCCAATCATAACAATTAGTCAGACTAACCAGCCTTTAATAAATATGAAACTTTCTATCATCCAGTGAACATTATGAAATTCAGCATTGCATAGTAAGGCACATTTCTATACAGTGACAATTTTATTTGATTAAATTATATATTATAACGTTATGTATTAATTGTAAAAATCATACCCTTTCTGACTAAATGGCTACATGCTACGATTGCAAAGTAGACTATTACAACTGACCATCTCACATAATCAGACTATGGAACATGTTTTGTAAAGTAGCGATGTTCCTGTTTTCCTGCCTCCTAAACATTTGTAGAATGGACAGAGTAATTCATTACATATTCAACAAGAGTGTTTGGGGACCACAACCCTCCACCAAGGCTAAACATTCCCTCCAAAGGGTCCCTTCTTTCATTCCTATTTATATGCAACATCTGTGTCTAGATTCATTCACCATGAACCATGCACCCAGAACTTGGATCTGTCCATTACTCAAACAGGTGTTCCACAGCTGTAATTTCCTGTTCTGCTGGGTGGATTCGTCCCAAAATTTAATCACCTGTTCCCATCCCTAATGCCTATCTCTGATAAAAGTTTCATGCAAATCTGTCAATAACTTTCTGGGTTAAATGGCTACCCTCTGGGTTCTCGCAATGTTAAAGAAAGCGAAAAAAGAAAAACTTCATGGATTCACCCCTTTATCCTGATCTACTCCAAAATTCAGTGGTTCCCTCTTCAAGACAATGCCCACTCTTCCACCCAGCTTAACTGCAATCTGTCTAGTAGTTTTAAAGTTGGCAAAATGGTCAAAAAATGCTTATCGTTTGAAAAATGAATAAATAAATTTTAAAAAATTCCTCAGTCCCCCTTTGTCCAGATCCACTTAAAAGTTTAATGGGTTCCTTTACCTCACATGCCCAACCCATCTACAATGTTTCACCAAAATCTGTCAGGTAATTTATGCGTTATAGACGTAAATGGTGAAAAAGCCCTATGTCACAATGTTAAAGAAAGTGAAAAAAGATTCCTGGATCCATTCCAAAATGTGGTGGAAGTTCCCCAACCTATGCCCAAACTTCCCCACCAAGTTTAATGAAAATCTGTCTGGTGGTTTTTGTGTAATCCTGCAAACAGACACACAACCAAACCGAACGGATCATTTAACCTCCTTGGCGGAGGTAACAAGAATGGCACTCGGTAGAGCGCATACCTCATCCCAGTCCTAATTCTAATTGTTTAGCTTGCCTGGCCCATGCCCCACCAACCCACAATCTACTATAGTATTTAATGAATCGAGAATTATAAAATGGTCATATGCTAAAATGTTGAATCGTTTTGGTTATTAGATGGCATTTTTATCACCAGGATAAGACTTTAACAGCAACAATGAGTGGATACTATGGAATGGTGTGTGGACAGAGATATATCCTCAGCTCAGTGGATTATAGTTGAAAATCTTGACCATCACCCATGAAACTGAATTCTATAAAAAATCAATGCCATTTCTAAGGAATCATGTGACCAGCACAGAAACCAACTGACTTGCTACAGTATCTGTACTTTGTAATCACAAAAATGTTTACATCTATTCTCTCTATCAAGATGTCTGTGAGTGTCTTATTGGTGATTTAGAATCAGTGAAACTCTTGACAAGAGGCTGAAGCATCTACTGCCTCAGATTCATAGCAGAGGAAATGACACAGACCCTGCATATGAAGGTAAGAGGTAATCAAGATGAAACAACTGTATCATCAACATTATTGCCTGCCATAAATCAGCTGACTTGGTCATTGCTCTGTATATGAGTACATTTATAAAACTCAGACAAAAAGCTTTCAAACAACAAAATAACAGGAGTAATTGTAGTCTTATTGCTGCAATTCATTGTCATCGGCTATTTAATACATAACAAATTCAATTTCTATCATACGCTTCATTTAGTCACAGATGCAGCTTCAGTTATTAGCTCTATTATGCTGTATATAGTATTTCATATAGTGTTACACTGTCAACTTTGTTATAGAAATCACAGTCACTGCACTGGACCCTCATTTTATGGATCTTATTTTTTTATGTGAATCGATAAGGGCTGTTATTGTGACACAGTTGTGTGTCCTTGTACTTTGGTCTGGCTGCCCACAATTTATGTGCCAGGAGTCAAAGATGATTCCCTCTCAGCATATCAACCCACATGTATGAGGCCAGTACCAGCCGTTTACTTAGTTGGATGCAGAAATGTGCAGTTACATAGAAAAAAATTGCCATTTTGATTGAAATGCAATTACCTCCAAAAATTGACTGACCTTTATTCCAAACATGGCCTACATTTTCACATTAAAGCACTGACCTGCTCTTAGCAGGCAATTTGAATATAAGTAGACCCCTCTCTTAAGTTCTGTACAAAAATCCCAAATTTAATCCTGACTAATAAAAACATTTGTACAACAGAAATGAAGGAGAAGTCTCTCTGCTGCATGTAAACATGTCAGCGTATATGTAAAGTATGCTGCTGCACTGTATGAGGAGGAGGGAGAGATGGCAGGCTGCCACAGTGAACTCAGTGACTGGGCCCCCTCCAGCTCCCTGCACAGCGTTGAGGCCAACTTTGGGATGAGAGCCAGTAGCAGCATAGAGAGGCTCAAGCACAGCTCAGCCCAGCCAACTGGAACACAGTTGCTATGTAGATTTCTGGGATCATTCACAGTGTGTCAGATTACAGCGAGGCCTGTCCTCGGTTGCCTTGCAGGAGCATCTTCTGCTCGTGCTGTCACGCCAGAGCCTTTTTTTTCCTCCACAGTATGAGGCATAGACTTAGCAAAAAAAACAGCATGCATTCATTGGTTATATGAGGATGGCGATTATAAATGGGCAACATATAGAATACTATAGACTGCCAAACACCCTGGATACAAAAGCGTGGTTTAACTAATCATATAACAGGCGAAGCAATGCAAAGCGGGGGGAAAAGAGGGATCTAATGCTTGTATTGAATTTGCTGATGCTTTTTTCTTCACAGAACAAGTTGTCCCATCACTGTGTGGAGGATTTGGAAACAAACAGTGAAAAACTGCTGCCATCTACAGGGCATCCTCTTCACTACAGGCCTTAAATTGCAATTGGAAACAAATATTAGAAAACTGAATGGTGCACGAAATTGAGAAGCAAGAAAAGACTGAACAAAATAATCAGTGGCATTTTTTTAACGGTTCCATGGAGTGATGTGATGTCTGAGTGCTTCCAAAATCCTGTTGTTGGGGCTGAGAATAGACGATCTATGGATTTATCAAAGATAAAAGTGATATCTTTAGACTTGAATCAAATAAGAAATGTCAACATATGATCCTGAAAAGTCTAGTTGTGTATCCATCACAAACAAAACAAGCACCAACTGTATGTTGTTCAATGCAAAAGTTATTCTCCATGAAAATGTTTGAAAGATTTTTGAATCATTATAATCAAACAACCATTATCAAATCTCTTGTCCTCTATTCAAAAAACTAATGGTAAAATGCAGCTTCTTTACAATAACAGACACTGACAACTGGTTCAGAATTTCACAAATAAGGATTTTGAAGAATTTTATTGAAACAAAGATCAATTTCAGTCCCAGTCCCTTATGGTTTTCAAAAAAGCGTGCTTTGGGTTTTAGCGCCAACATTTCACGACTCTTCTCCAAAGCCCTCTTTGCTTATACAGCAGCATGTATATATACTCTGAAAAAACAAAAAACAACCTATACAACAAGTCATTTTGGCACAATCAACTCATACAACGGTACTCCTGTGCTGGCATATCGTTTCTTTCACACACTTCATCGGAGCGAAATGTGTTTACTGATGAACTCATTCACAATGGATTTCGATTGTAATGGAGGTGTAATACAGTAATCATGTCAGAATCCTTCTTGCAGAGTGTTGATTCTGGTAAAGTGACCTTTACAAACTGTACGTCTCCTCGCCCAGACACCGAGACTCAGATCCAGCATCATCGCCATGATGAGCCTTGGAGTAGTCCTTACAATTAGATACTGATTTCATCTGAAGTCTGGCATTACACTGAAACACTTGAGTCCAGTAATGAAAAATCCAGAGCAAAGGAGAATCCTCTGACTTCTCACAAGAAATCACTGGATGACATACTGTGACGAGGAAGTAGAAAATGTTCCTTTGCAAACATTTGGTAGATAGTTTTGTTTCATCCCACTCGGTAAGCACTTTGGTATACATGCTGGTCAGAGCCATGTTGAAATTAAACATACCCATTCAGTGAACTCACTGAGATTTTGATATCTGTGGGCAGTTTCTTTTTTCAAATAAAGATACAAAGACTGTTCATTGTAACACATTCATGAAGCATGCACTCTTATGGACAAAGAGAAAAGTCATTTGGACAAAACTCCCAGGTAACAGCAAGATCAGGAGAGAAAGTGCAGATTTTTCATATTCACATATAAAGATTGATATAAGAAATGTATTCTCGGACTTAACTCGCTTGTTCTTCAGGTTAAGTTCTCATACAGCATTTCCAATTAGTCAACAGATCTGATGACACCTCCAGGAAATAGACCTCAGGTCAACCTCCATAAAAATCTGACATCACATTTGAAAAAGGCAAAAACTGGTTGCAAGTGAGCCCTCCTTCTGCAAGAGGTCTCCACCTGGAAGATGATCAACGATGGCTTCATCTTAACAGTCGTCACAATGGACTATCATGTGGGTCAATAAGCAAACAAAACAAACAAGTAGATCTTTTTAAAGACACTGTAAACAGTATTTTAACAAAGTTGACAATGATGGTAACTTAGGAAATATCAAATCTGTGGCTCAGCCTAATATTAAACATTTCAAAGATGGAAAAAAAAAGCCTTCAGATCTGCATCCCATCTGAATTATCTTACAATTAGTGGATTTTCTGAAGCATGAAGAGGAGTACAACTGGCAATGAACTCTTCAGATAACATTAATTCATTCTGCTGCTACAAAAGCTGCCATGACTGTAAGAGGAAAGACAACCAATTAAGGGCTCAATCTAGTTTTGGATTGATACAATATTATGACGCATAACTAAGGACCACTGTTTAAATTGTAAGCACTATAGCTATAGCTCATCATGACTGAGTGAGGAAACCACGTTCAAGGAAAATCCACATTGACTGGAAACTTTCACACACGTCCCCTCTGTTAAGACATCTGCACGTGGTTTTTGAAAAGGCAAGCGCAAAAACATACGTGTGATTCTGTGCATTTAGGGGAGGCACTGTTTTGAATTAATTAACGGTAACATCTGCGTCTCTTTAAAAGAGAAAAAAATGAATGCCATCAGACTGAAAATTAGATGGGCAAGGCAGCTTCTGAATAAAATACTGGTTTACATTCCTAATGCGAGGACAGAAAATAAGAGAGACAGCTTTAAAGCACTGATTATGAGGAGTGTAAAAAAAAAAGAATCGGTCCCTGCCAGTGTCAGAAATAAATAAATAAAAAGAAAAACCGAGATACAAAATTCAACCTCAAAACCATTCGATTCTGCATATGAGGGAAATTCATCTAAGTTTTCTTTACTCAAACACAAATTAGTTGCATTTAGCATACAATCTGTAGTTTTTATCTCAGTGTCCTTCATTCTCTCCAGTTTCAAAAGCAGGAAAGATTATTCGGATATCTCCAAAGTTTCCATGTTTCTTTCTTTTAGACCACTGTGCACTATAAGCAGGGTGGGCTGTTGAGAAAAACAAAGCCACACAGAAGCTTTTTTCTGGATGCATTGTAACTACACAGACTGCCCTGGCCACACAAGACACAACCCCATCTTCAAAAAGAAAAGAAAAAAAGGGAAAGAGAGAAAAAAAAAACTTAGTGTCTCACTTAGTCCTCACTAGAGCCTTTAGCCCAGAATTGGATGATTCTCCCTTCATGGCATCTTTCATGAGAAATTCTTTTTAGCATAAGCGGAATCCAGAGTTTTCCTTTATCTGCTTGGTTTCCAGAGATAACAGGGAAACAATGTCTGATAACTACTTTTAAAGTAGCTGTTGATCGTACTCAGCAATAAGCCTCTTTATATGCGACAGTTTGTTGTGTAGATATTCACAGCGGTTCTTCTCTTGACTATAGTTTGGATTAGTCTGCAAGAGAGAAAAAAGCACATAGTCACAATCTGACAATGTGCTCATATACTTTAAGCCATTAAAATCTGTTCATGTAGAACTTAAACTTACCTTTTTTATTTTATGATACTCTTGAAGTATCTGATTGTGGATTGTCTGTGAGGAGACGACACAAGAAAAGCATTAGAAGTATAAATTAAAGTGATACACATTAACAGCCAATTTGTGTGTATCATTCAAGCAATCTACCTTGTACTTGTCTGTGCCTTGTTGGAGTTGTTTCAGCTCATTGTCAAGCACAGTGAACTGCCGAGTGATGCCCTCTATCCGAGCATGCAGACCCCGGTACTCACTGTACTCAGCGTTGAAATCGTTTTTATACCTCTGACGCTGCTCCGGAGAGCCTATCATTGTGTACTTCCTGTAAGAGAAAGGAGAGAAGGCAGAAAGTCACAAAGGATACAAAAAAGTTTTTTTGGGGCGTGATTTAGCCAAAGAGAGAGGAACAATGGCCCTGAGAGGGAGGCTTAAGACATACCAGCAAAATTCACTTATATTGTCCCAGAGGTTTCAAAAGTAACACTTAAGCCGCATTTCCACTGCGTAGCACCGGCTCAGGTCGACTCGACTCGGTTTTCTGCTGGTCGTTTTCCATTGCCGATGGTACATCCTCAGGGAAGATGGGCGCTGTGCGAAACTGCCATGGCGTAGTCTTTAATGTTCCACCTCTCATGATCCTCTCATCAGCTGTTTCAGACAGGAGCATCTGCACCTCCTCAATATAGCGGCTGTCACTAAAATTCACTATCTGTTTGAGTGTGGCGGCAATTTTGCTGTGCAGGATACTCCGTGCGTGCCGGGCATTGACCAATCAGCGGTCTGTAACATTTCATGTGACCTTTTAGTTCCTGCTCAGCTCGCTTGGAACTGCAACAGAGGTGGTACTAAGAAAGCAGTACCAGGTACCAGGTACCTCTTACCCAATGGAAACGCAAAAAAGGCGAGTGGAGTCGAGCCGGTACTACGCAGTGGAAATGGGGCTACATACTGGGCCCCAGCCTCTTTTAAGTAAAGACAACTGTAAAGAACTATAGAGACAACTTAGCCACCAGCTCCCATCACTCAATCTGTGGAGGCTGAATGTGCACCTACATAAACCTTAATTTTACTTTTTTACCTAAATTTGTTAACATTTTACAAATCATTCAAATAAAGGTAACAGAAGCTTTTCTCTAATTAAATGCCAAAATCTGTTTTTGGGAGTTCCTGTTTGCAATGTACACATAACTTAACAAAAACTTATCACAGGATTAGTTAAATACTGAAAAAAACCTTGAAATGATTTTCAAGTTCTGGATTTATAATGAGTGTTTTTTAAAAATTATTTCTACACATATGCATAAAAGTTTTGTGTGATGCACATCAGATATCTGTGTGTGAGTTATGACACCAAGTACCGATTGTTGTCTTACCTTCTCTTAACTATCATAAGATTAACTTTTCTTTTAATACATATGTGACAGAAATACCACAAACACAACTATAAAACAATCTGCACTGCGTTGCCAATGAGGGCCAGTAACAGTACAAGCTCAAGGATCAATTGATACCAGCTATCCATGCACTGTTATATGGAAGCCTGTTGGTCCTGTATGTTTGAGTGTTTTTAAATTTACGACATAGACATGCCCTGAAGACAAAAACATAGCTACATGTGAAAAAGAAATAGAATAAAGGAAATAATATGATCGGCAATATTAAGTAACTTTATTAGCACCCAGTAGCTAGCTGTTGGGTGCTAATCAACAGCTGCAGAGGTGATGGAAATGCATTCGGTGATGCCTGCTCAGGTTTGTGGGGCTGACCAATCAGAGCAGACAGGGTTTTGCGGGCATAACATGGCCTACGTAAATTGCGTGTCACAGTCCCTGCTGCTGCTCCAACTGTTAATCATGTTGGTAAGCGTGCCAAATAACTATCACTAAATGACACACATTTTTAAATCACCAGTATGCACACATCTCCACCTCTGACTCCCATCTCTGCCTGCGTGCTCCCCCTTCAACTCCTCTGTGCGCCCCGGGAAGGCCTCACAGTCGGAAGACAGATTTTTCCCAATGAATAAAGGAGAATTCAAACTCTTATGAGCAGCGCAGTTTTTTAAGTATTGGAATTCAAAATTGTTAAATACTCACAACAAATACTCTGCCACCTCAGGTGATGACAAAGGAATACTGGTACTGTTGCACATTCCATTTAGATCTGAAACATGTTCACATTTAGAAAACAGCATTAATTTGAATATGTACTATTTGGTGAGTCTATGCACAAAAAAACTGCTGTGGTAAAACACCATAAAAAGATCATTATTTTTAATTTGTGTTTACGCCATTCATTTCTTGATGTGTAATCCTCGAAAGATTATATCTGCCAATGGGATTCACAGGTGTGGATTCGAGGCACAAAGTTGTACAGCGATGGTTGCCATTCATTCAGTGAGTCACATACTGGTCACATGATGCAGCACCTACTCACAGTGATGACTAACTGGCATCCATCCACGTTTTAAGTAGTAAGCTGTGACACTGAATTCAGAAAGACACTTTGTGAGGTAGAAGAAAAAGGTGTGTTTGTGTGTGTTGCTCTCACCTGTGCTTTTGTGTGGAATACTGTTGTTTTTGAGGTTTCCAAGGCTCATCTCACAGACTCTGTTAGGCTCAGGCACACAATCCTCACGACTCTTCTTCTCCCTCTCTTGCACCCTTTCTCTCACCCTTTCCCTGTCTTTGCTCTTCTCTTTATGCTTTTTCAACTTCTTCCTGGACTTGTTGTTGCAGGATGAAGTACTCTTGTCCTGAGGACCCTCCTGGACCGTGTGTCCAGGAGATGATGTGGTGATGCTGGGTGCGATAAGCATCATCGAGCCAGAGAATAGCGAAGGAGGTTGGCTGAGCCTTTCGACCACTGCAGTTTCTTGAGAATCACAGTCCCTCCCGTTGTGGCTTGAGTCGTTGCTGACATCCGACAGTGCTTCAAATGGACGAGGGATGTCAAGCACAGGGAGCTGCTGGGAACTGGATGTGATGCCACTATCTGTCACAGAAACCGCCACTCCTGCCTGCACTCCACCAGCCTCTCCTCTCCCGTTGGCAGAGCTAAACTTGCCATTGACTGGGGCTGTTGCAGCCTTGCTGGCAAGGTGTGATATTCTGGGCTTTTTGTTGACAAGGGGGTCAATGAAGTCAACAGCAGGCCGCTTCTGGAAGAAAAACACAGAATGTAGAAAGTAAAATGAGTTAAATATGAATTAACTTCACCCCAGAGTGAGCCAGAGAAAAACTGCAATTCTGATTAGAGCAAATAAAAATGGTCTGAGCTGTGGAGGACAAGCGAGTGTGCAGAGTAGAAGATCTAATACAAGCATATCGATGGAAAAAGCAACACAAAATAAAAAGAACGAGGACAAAGAAAGAGTATTAGAGGATCTATACTCTGAGTAGGACTGAGAAAATGATGACTGTGCTGTCATTTCACAATACCAGGGATTACAATACAGATGGGCCCTGTCTAACCGAGCAATCACACAAGTCTTTGGGAGTGACTAACCCAGTCACTGGGTGCTGGACAACAATGAAAACCAGTGAGGAATTCAGTTTAGGCATGCAAGGCTTTTTAGACTACTTCTACACAAAACAGTTACATATTATATATATATATATATATAAAAATAGAATATTTATTTCTATTAAATAAAATATTCTCCCTTGTTTTCATCCCTCGATACATTCTAATTTGATTGATTTCATACTTGAAAACTGCTGTATGAAAACAGTCCGTATAGCACTATTGTCAGGAATCCAGATTTTTGTGATCACAGAGAGCAGGAGTTCGATTTCACATGATGGCTGCAATGCGCAGCGTATTTTTCTCCCCACCAAAGGATGAATGGGAGAGATGAGTCGTGTCTGTCTTCAGGCATGAAGGGGAAACCTTTTGAGAATGACTGGAAATTGAATATTAGCAGAGACAGAATTTACTTCCAACCACGATCTTGCCCTGTTTGCAGATCTCCCTGATTCATTCCTTGCCTATATGTGAAGTTTACATACAGCTTTGCCTGCTATGCTGCTCGTTTTTTAAATTTTTTTTAACAAATTAATCTGAAAAAAAAAGGAATCTGGGGTTCTGTTTGCTTGTTTTTCTGTGCTGTGTTTGCTGAGGGAGGGAGTGGAAAGAAAGGGGCATCCAGTAGGTGTCTGAGGTGAGAAGAACATGAGAGGAAAGAGCTATTAATATAACAGATCAGCTCCTTCTCCCTCTACCCAATGGAAGTGTAAACAATCGGTAAACTCTGGAATCTGGGCTGACCTAAAACGAGAGCAGCAGGGCAAGGAGTATGAAAAAAATAATCATTCAATGAAGGAGAAGAGTTTCACTAAAATGAAGGATACCATGGGGTATAATTGGTTTAATAACAACACTTTAGTCTTCATGAAAACAGTTTTTAGTTGTTTAAAGGTTCTTGAAGAGCTCATAACAACTCTGAGAAAGTAACACTAGTCAGCTTAAAGCTGAGGAGACACGAGAGGAAACACAAATCTGTTTGGATAGAGAAAAGAAACACCTTCCCTGGGAAATAGCAGAAGCCATACTGCATACCGTACTGCAAGGACATCCCAGTTAGCAGGTTGTAGTGTAAACTGGTGGAAATGTGGTAAGAAAATCCAATACACAGCTTTAGTTCACTTCCCCTACTATTTCTATTGGATCAGCTAGGAAAGGTTAAGACAAGATGCCTTATTTAGAGTGTATTTACACTCTCCTGAGTTACCATCAAACTGGTTGAGCTTCGTCAAATTTTGGCTTTAAATAAATGAAATAACAGCACAGTTGAATTCCAGAGGGGGAAAAATGCATTTTCTCACTGAGTTAATTTATTCTAGACAAATTACTTGAGACACCACGATACCGTACATCATTAATGTTTGTCAAATCAGAAAAATATAATAAGAATATCAACCATCACCAGCCACAAGGGATGAGAATTTACAGTAAATGCAGGAAAGTGAAAGCAGTCTGGCAGCTCAGGGATAGAAAAGACTGATAGGCTGATAGATAGGACAGAGAGACAGGCAGAGGAGGTAAATGCAAGCTCACCTGAGATGGTGAGCTACTGGCCGACTCTTTAGGCGGGCTTTCCAGTGGTGGGGCACAGCTGTTCTGTTTCCTAACAGAGTGAACACACACACACAGACACAGACACAGACACAGACACACACACACACACAGACACACACACACAGACACAGACACAGACACACACACACACAGACACACACACACACAGACAAAGGATTATTAATATGATTTCTGGAACATGACAGGAACACTGAATCTGAGCTAATGCAGCAACGTTACCGAGTCTTTGACTACATCTGATTGGCAACTTAACCATCAATTTGTTAAAGAATGTATTTGTAGTTGAAAATACTCCAAAATATTCCAAGAAATGTCACTTGAGCAAAACTACAAACTACATAAGTACCATTTCTTCAGTGACGAGCTAATTCTAGAGATAGACGAGGACATTTAGAAACAAGTTGAAAACAGTTCCTCTGTGAAGCCGAGTGTGTAGCTATGACAACAGAGCAAATGAGGACCTACTTCACAGAGCAGCATGTATAACCACACACGTCACTTTGAAGAATGAGCAAGGCAAAATTTTAATAATTACCTGTGTTGACATTTTTTTTTTTCAACCAGTTTATTCTTCTCCTCAGAAGAATAAGTAAATCTCACCTTGCTGCATGTTTATTTAATGGTTGAAGACTTCTGGCAGCTAGTTCAAAACAAGTGAGAAAGTGGCATAACACTCTACAGTGACAGAGAGAAAGCGAGAGAGAAAGAATACGGTACTGCAGCTCACTCTGGGTATGGCTGTGTTTCGGTTTAATCAGACAACACGCACACTCCAAAGTTGACAACATGGTCACTCAATGCGATTGGGAGTGTATAGCATTTGTGTTTTTATACTCCATCCCTGAGGACCTACACAAGAGGCTTCAGTGACATAAGTGTCAAAGACTCGGATTGATTATGATACACTAAACTCTGACCTCATGATGTACCAGCTTATTCTGTCACATAGCAGAAGTGACAAAAGAATAGTGCCAATATACAGCTGCACAACCAATATAAACAGCATTTATATAATAATCTGAAATATAAAAGAATATTTTGCAAATGCAGAGATACTGTTCAGACAGCTCATAACATCATCAGAAGGGGGCAGCTGGGAACAACTTATTCTGCCAATACCCCACACTGCTTCAATAAGAGTGCTTGTGACTATGTGTGTGTGTGTGTGTGTGTGTAGATAATCAGATACACAGGCACGAGCTACAAGTGAGACAGCAAGCCCGGATGATTTGGCTGAACCTTGGACCAATGCCACTTCACACACGGATCAGCATGTGCTGGAACAGTGTTGCATTATGTACAATCCAATCATGTTGCTGTGCTACTCCTGCGTGACTGAGTGCATTAGCTTAAAACTCTGGGGGGAGCTGGTGTTAGGTGGGAGGCTATGGTCGTTAGTAAGCTGATAGACTCACGAACAGAGCTCAAAGTACAGTAAAAAGAGAGACACACAAACACGGTGCAAGTGTGTGTGCATATGTATGCCTTTACATGCAAAATAACATCTTGTACCTTTAACGGAAATGTGCCAGAACAGCTGACATCAATGTTCTTATACTAACTATATTGTGAGGCGTTTTTGTTCTCCGTACATGTAGATGAGGCGAACAAAATATCAGAAACAACAACAAGTTTAATACCCAAAATATACCATAAAGCCAAGTCGGCATTAGTCTCAACAAAAGTTGGACTTTTCAGGGATGTAAGGCAGAAGTTGATTAGAAATAGTCTATTATAGCCATCATTGTTACAAAAGATAAATGGTAGTTAAGTTTATGATTAAACCATGCAAATAAAAATATGTGTTGTGTGTTTGGATAAGCCTATTAGTGCATGCATTAGTGCATAGTGTTGATGTTTGTTTGCTTGCTTCAACCACCTCCGGGGATAGTGGGGGTCGTGAGTCTCTGGCACCATTACTTTCGGGGTCGGGCGTGAAAAGTTTGGGAAACCCTGATGCTTATATTGCAGTGTTATCACACTGTACTGTATTGCTTCATGACACCATTCTACTGGTAACTCTGTATTAACATTCCAACATCCTTTAGAGTTGCACCACAGGTAAAACTGAGCTCATCATGAAGAGGAGATATTATTGAGTAAACTGTATAAACACAAACTGAGGACCGAGCATTGCTGCTTGGTCTATAAGCTATGAGCTAGCTGGGAGCTTGTTTTTCCAGATTTTTCCAATAGCAAGAAGACTAGCAGCTCACACTGCCAACAAACACAATTTGGTTTGGCTGACCAAGTCCCAACGTGTTTCAATCATGTTGCTGACATAAAATCCAGACTAATAATATATATATACAAAAATCAATGAAGTTGATGAAGGAAAACACTAAATATATTATCTAGGTATTGTTCTCAAATGAGTCCATGTCAATAAGGATTAACAAATGATCACTTTTTTTGGAATCCAGGTTGTACAACACTTAGACAAAGTTCAGAGGAGCACAAAGAAATCTTGCTGAGGACACACCACAAACAGTGAGTTTTGCACCTCAATAATCCATCATTTCAAGTACATAGAAGTCAATCTATGGTAGCCTTGTATAATCTAATCATATCTCGTATATCATAATCAGTCATATACCAAGATATTATATGGAAAGATTTTGCAGGCATACATTCCTGCATAGAGGCATGTTTCTCTGCAATGCTTGGCAACTCTATGACTTCATATCAGAGTCTTCCTGTAGAAAAGTAATCAACTGCTACAGTATCAGCTATTGATCAGGGGATAAGGGACCTAAGGCTGCTGTTATGCTACGTAATCGAAGACCATTTCATTTAAAAAAGCTAAATAAATGATCTGACTCACTAACTCAACAGTGTTAAGTTAAGAAAACAGAAAACTGACCAGCTTAGAGGACAGTAGACTGAGTTAAGTAGGACTAAAACAAATTATGCATTTTACACAAATTAAAATCCTACACAAATTTACATGCACTTTGCAGCATAATGTCATTTACCACGATTTCCAAACTTTTAATATACAGTAGTAGTATTAATGTAGTTGTAATAGTAGATTTGGTACAAGTGTATATACAACTGTTCAGTTGCTCTAAATGTATGGCTGATGAGAATCATAATCAGAATATAAGGCGATCAACATCTCTGACATACCTAAATAGGATTCTCTTGAGAAGCTGCTGGTCTCCCTCTGTGTAACCTGGCCAGTCCTTCTGAATTTCTTTGTACAAAAAGTCCTTCAATGTGAAGGTGTTATCTTTCCCATTCAGGTTCGCCACCTAGGAAATGAGAAAAGCAGCACGGGTGAATCTACTGCCTCTGTAGTTTAGGATAATCATAAGGGATAGCCTCACTGTGAGTGACTCAAGGTGAAAGTACTGAGGCAGCAAATGTGTGTGTAACCTGTTGCAGGTGGCTGTCCAGGGAGTCCTTTTCTAATGGTAGGAGGCCATCTTTCTGCAACCTCAGGATCAACTCAGGCTTCTTGTAAGGCTTGAGGGCCAACAGGTGTACAAGGCGCTCCCGGAGCGGTCTGCTCTGAGCTGTGCCTTTTTTTTGCATACAGCTAGAAATTATGACGGGTCGAGACGTCCTCCGTAATGGGGCGACGTCTGACAGGCCAGGTGCCGGTTTCCGGATCTGAACCCTCTTGCCTGAGGTGTGGAGGAGTAACAAGTGGAGGAAGAGTTTGACATTAGAGAATTTGGATAAGGAATAGTTAAGCAGATTTCTAAATGAGTCATCTTACAAACTATTTATCATCAGGTTCTGATTATATTTCTGGGATTTTAAGGGAGATTTTTAAAGAAACAAAACCAGTTTGTACAGTTTACAGTTCATTTCTATGTTGTAATATGCACTTAATTTTATGAGCATTTAAAAAAAAAAAATCACTGGAGGAAAACTACCAGTGAAACAAACTGCGGGTAGAAAGTCATTTCGTGCCTTTTTTAGCTGGCAGTCAGTACTTCCTTCCTATTTCTAGGAACAGAAAATAATAATCTCAGAAAGAAACACATTTACTCTGTCAATAAATTCTATCTCAGTGAGTGATGATGGCAGAGAACTTACAAATGACTCATCACAAAAGATGCATCACACACTGATCTTTACTGCTGCCACGTCCACACAAACTCATCTTCCATTGCCAACATCGGCTATTATCACCTTCTGCCACTGAGACCTTTTTAAGGTGATTCAGATGAATCCTGTGTTGCCTCCTACAGGGACTGACACACTCTGGCTCCAGAGCACACATGGATTAAACTTTTTTTTTTAACTCCCTGCTAAACAGTGAATAGGCTGGATTTATTTCTTTTCAGGCTATGAGGCAGTCCCTGCTGTGGTTTTCTATTGCAGCTGTAGCTGGTGTCTTTTATAGTGCAGGTCAGAAAAAACAAGAAGTCGGAAAGTTAATATGTTATGACCGAGGGACATTTCTACCACAGTGAGTTAAAATACATTCATAGGGTTAAAAGGAGATCAGTGTGTGTGGCAAAACATATGTTTAGCCACGAAAGAAGCAATTGCCATCAAATTCAATAAAGTCCTGCTAACAGATGAGGCATGCTGGTAGTACGTTTGCCCCACACCATTTGGCTTCAGACCCAGACAACTTGTCTGGTGTCATGTGTGTCAACCAAAGCATTCACTGAAGAATGCTGCACAACACAAGAACCTGTTGGATAATTGCAGTGTACAGAAATTCTTCCAGTGTATTTATGCCTGTAAACTACAACACTATAGGGCATTTAAATGCCCTATAGTGCCCTTAAATGCCCTTTAAATGCTCCCCCCCCCCAACTATGAAAAACAGATATTTACTAGCTTCGCACATCCGTGACTAAGAAAAAGTCTAAATGACTGTGCATATCGCCTGGTCTGCACCATGTCTCCTCACCTACGAATCTCCCCCCAGGCTTGATGACAATGGCACTCCTACTACGAGTCTCCTCCTCAACCTGGGCCATGCTTTCCCTGGCCTTCTGGTAAGAGTCATCTGTGGCACAAACTGTAATCTTGTCCTGGATCCCACCCAAACAATCCAGCTGAATGCTCCCTTCACTGCAAAACAAAGAGTAGATGGTGTAAGAGGAAGACAGGGACAGATTGTGAGATTGACAGGAAACAAACCAACATTACTGTTAGAATTAAAAGATTATAAAAACATAAATCTGATTCTCAGCATCAACTTTAAATGTCTGACTATTTACAATAACCCATAGCTTCTCTGTTCATTCCAGCCCAGATAAGACCAATCAAACACCTATTAATTTTTTGAACTTCCAGCAAACTGTGGGTTCCCACTGTACGACTCAATGTTGGATCAAATCCCATTCTTTCCCGACTTTCTGGCTCTCTTTGATTCCCTTCCACTTTGATGGGATTTGGCAGAAAATGAGACGGTGCTGGTGCAGTCGGTGGAAGCTGAGCACCATCATTTCCTTTTTAGACTAGAACTCAACGTTGATTAGAATCCAGTAAGGCATGTGGATGAACTCCACCTGACCCACTTCATAAAAAATATTTTCAGTATAATTGGGTCAGAAACCTGACAGTCAGGAAAGCAGAAGGTTCTTTGTCATTCTTCTTCTCTACTTACTTCCCTTTCAACACAGACATCTGCTCCTATCCATTTGATTCAGCAACACATTTTTCTGTGTTCTTTAGAGAAAATGTGTACAATGACTATAATGGGCTTGATGCACAGAAAGGGACAGACTCGCATAAGAAGCATGTCTTGTGCCGTTCCACCTCCCATTTTGTTCAAAACATTAGGTGGAAAAATAAAACATCTTACTAATTCATCTCAGGTCCTAACTATTTTAAACAGAAAGTCTGCCTGAAAACACTCATTTGGCTAATCTGTACAAAGACTGCTGGTTATTTAAACAGAGCTCCAAGACAGTAAGTGAATTAGTGTTTCTGAAAAGAAGGATTAGTGGCATATTCAATAAACGACAGAAGAAAGAAAAGGAGATCCAGAGTTTGCTTTCACCTTGTGATGTACTGTTGAATGCAGTCGAAGCTGCCCTGGGGGTTATCTCTACCCACATTTGACAGGTAGAACGTGAATGTTTGCAGTTCACTGGAATTTTCTGACCGTGGTATTGATATTTTCTGTTGAAGATAAAGAAGAAGAACGTGAAAATATGAAATCAACACAGCTCATTCTTAAAGAAACTATTTTTTTAATCTTCTTAAATGTGTGTTTTCGCTATTTTGGACCTATATATTATCAATATCAGTGAGATACCTTGCAGACAAGTATGAAGAAAGGATGACTAGATGTTAACTTCCACATTCATTTTCTATCTGATGTATTCGTTAATATACTGAGCAACAGTAGAAATGCATTTTTTTTAAATTTAAGAGAAAAACGTGAATGAGAGCAGAAAACGCACAGGGTGACACTGAAACCTTGCCTTGTCTCGACTCTACTTGATTCCATCTCCAAATTGTTTTAACATCCTATCATTAGAATGTGTATTTAATAGTGAATTAATATGACAAGTTTTATAGCACAGCTTTAGAGTAAAGGTAGGAACAGAGTGACCTCCTGCTCAGCTATTTTCCTGAGCATGAATTCAAGTGGTGTCACAGCTAAAAAGAAATGCACCACACCAAGCCAGGGCAACAAAAGACAAAGGTTTACTAAAGGTATTAGTGCCCCAGTCCAGGTCCTTTTGACCAGAGAGCAGCTCATCGCTAGTGACCAAGCCTAGCTCAGAGGCTAAGCCTGTGAGTCACTGCTGGGGCTGACATGTGGTCTGACTGTGGGCAGCTCAGCTCTTTCGACCGAGGGTCTCAACACTTATTAAGGCTGCAGGTGTCTGACTATAAATAAATACAAAGCCCTCTCTTTACCCTCATGTGCTCTCAATAATGCTCCACTACTATATAATGCAACACTCCCTGTGTCACTCATTAGGATATATCAGACATATTTGAAAATGAAAACTGTTATTGGTGCACATTTGTCTTTTATTATTACCAATAATTAAACCAGAATGAAGACCTCCTACGCCACAAGATTGTGAACAGGACACAACTTGTGACACATTCATTAGGAGGTGGAGGTGAAGACATTTTTGGCAGCAGGTGTGAAAATAAAAAAATAAAATCCCCAGGACAAGGGATGGAATGAAACCCTTGTGATGAGCCGACCGTCCTCGAGGTATTAAGATTAAGTTCATATTTTTGCTTTTTATTTGAACTTATTTCCATCCCTGTCTCTTGGCAAACAGGCACTACTACACCAAAAAACATTCTTTACCAAGTTCTACATTATGTTTTAAGCTTTAACTGTGTTTCAGTTCAGTGGCCACATCCTTTGAGGGGTGTATTTGAAGACCAAATGCATCATGGCGGCACAACAACGCCGTCCCATTTCGAAGGCTTCTTC
Organism: Chaunax sp. Z400; assembly: GCA_037577475.1. Taxonomy (NCBI): domain Eukaryota; kingdom Metazoa; phylum Chordata; class Actinopteri; order Lophiiformes; family Chaunacidae; genus Chaunax; species Chaunax sp. Z400. The sequence goes on from CM075188.1 coordinate 12,511,538, forward strand.
AAATACAGCCCTCTTTTCCAGGGCCATGAAAAGATCCACACTCATTGCACACCAGTGATATTTAGATTTTATTTCACAACAGCATGCAGCAGCAAAACAGACACCGCTGAGCACCAGAGGATGGCAGGTAAAGCATCCCAATTTCTTATAATAATAGGCCACACACACACAGACACACACAGACACAGACACAGACACAGACACACACACACACACACACACACACACACACACACACACACACACCGCTAAGAGCAAACAAGGGAGTGTCCACCTAAATGATAAGCCATTTTCTTAAGAAACTATTTCACAAATGAGTAAAATAGTGTACACACGTCATGATTGCAACACTCACACATTTTCCAAAAGAATGCTGAGACATTAGCTATGGAGGAGTGTCTTTTTTCATCCTCTATGACGCGAGTCTACTGAGTCATTCCCCGGTACATTGTCTTTCAGTTCTTCTGCCCTTCAATCATGTCTGGATTCATACACTCAACCTATATCCTGCGTTTCTGTGAGAACATGAGTGTCCACTGACCTGTTATGTGGTTTTCACCACTGAGACCTGGCATAGCTTCTAAGTGAACACCCATGTGCAACAAACACAAAATTGCATTAGGGCAACTGAGTGTTGCTGACAAGCTACTTGAGAGAAAGGTTCTATGAATAAATAAAGTATGTTTAATTCTCATTGTATGCTTGATACGCATTTGTTCAATTTTGATGCTACCAATTTTAGGGTTCGTGTCCACGTTTTTGGGTCTAACAACTACTGTGAAAACCAGATGCTGCACCTCAAGGTTTACAAAAATGAATTATGAACAAATAGTAGAGCAGACTCAAAATCTGAAGTAATGTAGAATCAAAATGTGAGCAAACCAACATGAAAATCAAATGTCAAGTTCAAATGTGACTCAAAATGTCAAAATAAGCAAATTGAGGAAACCAATTATGAGATGCACACCTTTAGGGCCCCTACAAAGCATCTGTGATATTTCATTGAATTCTATCCAGTTTTTTTTTTGTTTTGTGTGGATAGACCATACCTGACTACATACGTATGCATACGAACAGAGGAGGTTAACCCTACATGCCCCCTTTTGGCGCGGGCAAAACTCCTATGTTAAAACTTAACTTAACTTGCAAATTAAAAACCTTTAAGTTGATTTTTATCAAGTTGTCCAACCCCTCTTTGCTCTGCCTGCAGCAAGCCTCATCTCCTCATTCTGTATGGCTTCTACCAAATGCCTCTTTCATGTTGGGGTTGTTGGACAGGACCGACACCCTTCATCTATTCCTCTGTCCAAGACAAGGGAACAGAGAGGGAGACACAGACGCCTGACACACAAAGAAGAAAACCAAGATCGTGGAAAGTGCCGACTGTAAAAGTCTTCGTGTTGAATCAAGTCACCACATTTTTTATGCTAAAAGCACTTTACACACTATACAGTATATAGTACACTATACAGAGTATAATGACCCACGGACAGTTGACCCTTGATAACCCCAGATGTACCATCTGCTTCTGTATGAGATGGTTTGTCAGCAGTCATTGTGGGGGGGAAAAAAAAGGCCACTTTTTTAAAAATCTCTTTAAATTTGTTTGCACATTATAATAATGTTCAGAATATTAATTAAGATATTATGTTAAAAATTTGCCACTGGCACTGAACTGTTCTGCTTTGCTTTATAACTGGTTTTGTCAGTCTGTGGCGTTTGGCTTGTGTGAGACAAACAAAGCAGATGAAAAGTGTGACGAAAAAGCCAAACTAAAAGTGTGGCTGCTGATCGCGTTGCTGTAAGATCATTCGGAGAGCTCTCTCTTTCTCTGACTGCCTTTGTGGTTGCTTTTACCAAATGGTCAAATAGCTGTGGAAGCTTTGACTAGTGTCAGTGGTTTACACCACAAAATGCCCAATCGATATTTAATCATACACGCTAAAAATATCTCAAATAAAAATATCATCGAGCACGTCCGAAACCAACAGTGGGGTGGAGTGTCAGACAGGACTTGTTAAGTCTGTGTGTGCTCTTTACAAAATGAATGAATACCAGATCTCACTGTGACAGGCAGGTTATTTGCTCTGTAATTTAGCCCCTTTCACATTTCTAACATTCTGATTTCAACACTAACGCATTTTCCTCCATGTTAAGTTTGTTTCATCAGTGACATACATGCATGCTGTACCAGCAGTGACATGCATGTTTTTCGGAAAATTATCGTAACCCAATTTTACTCAAAACATTGACAGCAGGAATGCAGCGTCAGCATCACATGTCTAGGATGTTGTTGTAGATGTGTGCACAATAAATGGCACTCATGGCATTTTGTTAACACTGAATAAAGCCTTAATGCAAAGTGACAGTTGCCAATACTGTCTTTTTACTGTAAATGTGACGAAAATGACCTGAGTTACAATGATCGAATACAAGACAGACAGCAAACATGTCAATCAATGACAACAAAGTTGCTTGGCTGCTGCTCCCTGAGGTCTGTCTATCTTTGAAAATTTGGAAGACAAGTATGCTGAGAGCTTGCAGGTTGTGTCTGTATTACACTGCAGAATCTGCAGAATGAATTCTTGGCAGGTGTTGTGCTCTAATATGATGGTATTAGCTGTTTTTAACCAGTTTTCACTTATTATCTGTGTCTGTTTATACGAGAACACTGTTTTTGGGGACTGAAAACGCAGACTTTTAAAAACAGGTTCCAGAGTGGAGACTTTTCAAAACGCTGCTGTACCGCTGTCATGTAAACATGCAAAACACAACTCCGACTGACATTCTTTGCGCATGCCTGACGTGTGCTGCTGCCTTCTTGGCAAGGGCACACTTGTGAAAGAGATCCTTGATTTCAACGGGTTCTTTTTTTCCTTGGTTAAATAAAGGTTAAAGGTATACTCCCACTCAGTGTTTGTTGTCAGTGTAACCACAATATTTTTATTTAGTAGGATGAATGCTATTCTACAGCCTGATAAAATGGTCATATTTTTTAGCACAGTGGAATACAGAGAACAATTCCGATTTTAAGGTAGTGAAGGGGGAAAAATACGAAGTAGACAATGTGCCATTTTGAAATTCGGGCACGTATGTGTTCTTCAAGGGCTTCCCCAGATTTCCAGGCCACACAAGGCCCCACGCGCATGAGAAGCAGTTTTAAATCTGCGTGGAGAACCTGGAAGTGTGGACGACCTAAAATAACAGTGTCTGAACAAAAGAAATGGAGAGCAAAACTGGTAAATATTGGAGAGCAGAAGGATCGGTGGGAGCTACTGAAATCGAAATCCAGACACGCACGGCTGGCTTGCGCACGCGCTTAAGTGACGGGAAGCTGCAGGGAAATGGCTGCCAGGTAGGAAATCCAAAACAAATCTACCCATGGAATTCCCTTTCGTAAGGCATGTTTTCAACTATGCTGTGTGAACGCAGAAGGTTTTAAAAACGCAGACTTTTCAGCTTAAACGTTTCTGTGTAAACAGGTCCTTAGACATTAGTGTCGATTTTAAAGTGCTTCTGTAACTGTGGGACACACTGTAAACATTGTTTTTTTTTTAATGTGCAAGTTGTTCAACTAATCAATTTTCTGCCATTCATACGAAACAAATAATAAATTTTTGGTTTAACTTATTTCTTTTCTTAATTTTGGCCATCATCATCATCTACTGAGATCTGGGGATGTGACAAATCTGTGACAAAGCCTTCAGAGGTAGCAATTTGGGGTTAGGAACACTACAATCTTCCTCAGCAAATGGAGAAATTTGCAGAAGTTTAGATGCAGATCTTTGTGGAAGACCTGTATAGCAGGTAGCAATTAATTCATTATGAGCCACCAGTCTACACACAAGGAATCACATTCAACCTGCATTACTCAATATGGTGCAAACCTGTGCTGGAACATTTTGGATCACATTTGATGACCTATGACAATTTAGTGAAAAACTCTTCAGACTAGACAAGTGTATGGGGTACAAAGCAGGGGTTGGGATTGAAAGTGATTCTGTTGGACAGGAAAATTAAGTTAAATTGAAGACATATCATAGATGCCCCAAAGGTCTTACTCTTGCAAGCATTGTGATAATCGTTACAGAAAAGCTCACAAACATCCCTTTATGTCATTTTAAACCGAGGTGCATAGCCAATAAAATCTTTATACATACCATAAATCACTAAATGAATCCACCATTTGGTTCTTGCAGTAGCAACTTGCCAGTATAGGAGTTCTCATAGACTGTCTAAGCATTGTGTCACACTGGGCAGGCTCACACATGCAAAACCGGCCTTTTGCCCATGCAAGAAGTGGCATGATTATTTATCGTCTTCATGGTGACAGTTCCTTTTTTGGGAAATTTCTCAAATAGGAAGTACTGGCACCTTAGCACACTTTTTGTCATTATCAAGACAAGCAGGTACCAGTTATAGAAAGGGCCACAATTTCTTGCACTACAAAAACAATCAACAATCTATTTATTTACTGCTTCTTTTGTTTCTCCATGTGTAGCCTATTTATTGACTTACTGCTATTGCAGCAAAAAGGCAAGTCATGCAGAAGGAACTTTAGCTTGGCTGAGGTGGTGAATATTAGCAGCTACAATTGCAACGATACCATAAAAATGGTTGACACAAGACATAGAAGACATGAATCTTCTTTTCATTTTTTCCTGCTAGCCAGACATGGTGTGGAGCCCAGTTGATGTATGGCAAATTTGGAAGCCAAAGCAAAATAAACCAAATCCAGTTCCCATTGCAAGAGAGGCTGTGGAAACATTTATCTGACCAGGTCAATGATCAAATATTGTTGACATAGCACATGACATGTATGGCAAAAAAGCACATCCTTAAATTTGGAACAGTTTTGCCAGCACCTTTCTTGCTGCTCTCAAAGCAGCCACTTTAAGATATGTCAAAATCAACAAAAATCAAGTCTTCTTTGAAAGGTGTGTGAGTGTCAGTTGGTGTTTGAGCTTCAAAATTCTCTTGAAAATTTGAATTTCTGTGTTGAGTCATGATGAATGATTTTTATTTATTTCTAGCTGTAAAACCTGAATTTTGATATAACTTTTGATATCAAATTTAATAGTTAATTGCGTTGATTCAACTGGCCAACTGTAATACTAAGTGAAATTAATCACTTTCTATTATTTTCATTATTTCTCTAAAAAACAACACTGTGTATACACTCAGAAAAACATGGTCTTACCCCTTGGTTTTCATTAAACCTGATCAATGGTCGTGATGACAGGACCTACAAAAGAAAAATAACAGCATTGTTAAATAATTGTCATGGTTAACAAATTGAAAGATTTCATTCAGGCAAATTCCTAGATAGGATCTTATAGGTTTCCATAAGGAGTTGCTAATGTGTTTCTGTATGAGCATTTAGGAAGAAGAAAAGTGCAAATAATTGCTAGATTACATTAGCTTTGAAGGGTGCTGTAATAATTAAATCAAATATGGTTATCTGTTATATTCACCATAATTTATGAGTTGATATGGGAAAGTAGCAGGCACTGTCAAGGCTCTTAAATATAACCAATTTAACACTGGCTGACTGAAAATGATTTAAAACAAATGTTTTTATGCAACATAAAAACACTCGTTTTAAAGCCACAGAGAACCCAACATTTTAAGATTATTATCTAGTCAAAGCTATTACAGAGATTACAATTTCAAATATGCATTACCTCAATTCACATCATGAATACACATACTCCCTAATTTTAGCAGAGTCATACCCCATTTCTACAGGCTGAGCCTATTATCAAGAAATATCTGCTTTTACCATTTTTCATAATTCAAGTCATATTTTGGCTCAGTGGATAGGTCCTTTCAAGAATACATTATTTATAACCAACACAAATGTATTACATCTATTAGACATGCTCATATGACATAAAAATAGAACATATCTGATTGGTAAGGTTATTTTCCAGTTAGGATACATTTTTGAGTCTTGCCATTACTCTGCCCATTAAATGGAGCATCTGAAAATCTAAGGAATGGAATGCACGGCCATCTACTACGGACAAAACAGTTAGCATGTTTCCCTTCATATGACAAAGCAACATTGTGTTGGAGCTCACCACTGACAGTTTTCAAATATTGTCAGACACAAATGACCCCAAGCAAGACTCCGATAGGTCCAGTCAACATTCATCATGATAAAACTGCTCATTTAAATGACTATGGGGAAATAATCAGTAGATTAACTGGTAATGAAAATAATTAGAGCTATCTTACATAATACAGAATAAAAACTCATTATAATGTGGATCATGCATTTCCAAGGCAAGGAGACCTATTTCTAGGATAGGCAAATGGAAATCCTTTGGGTCATTCCAGCCTGCTAAAGCCTGCTGTCTGGTCAGCAGAATGTTGATGAATTCATTAAATGTGTATCTCACGTTAGTCACCAATGGAAGAGGCCCAGCCAATCTTGAGAGTGATTGTCAATTAGTTTGCCAAACAGGCTCTGTCCTTCACTCCAACAAGTGTAAAGGGAGTCCTGGACAGAATCAAGTCTGCTTAATCAAATTGCTTAGAGAGGTGGGTCATGCGACACATCAGATCCATCCTACCCTCAACCAATATCAGGCCAACAAGTCCACTGAGGATGCAAAATCCTCTGCCCTGCACCTGGCACTAATACATCTGGAAAACATGGACACTCACTTCAGAAAGCTGTTCATAGACTTCAGTTCAGCTTTCAACACATCATAACTCAACAGCTGATAGGAAAGCTGGACACACTGGGTTTTGACACACCTCTCGGCAACTGGATCATAGACTTTCTCACAGGCAGACCGCAGCAAGTCAGGAAAGGAAATGGGACCTCAAGCACCACCACACTGAGCACTGGCTCTCCCCAGGGATGTGTGCTCAGTCCTCTCTTATTAATCTTGCTGATTCATGACTGCACTGCCCGATCAAGCTCCAACCATATCATCAAGTTCTCAGACAACACAACATTGCTGGGTCTTGTCATGAATGATGATAAGATACACAACTGAGGGGAGGTGGAGCAATTGGTGACACGGTGCAAACAAAACAACCTCTCCTTGAATGTGGAAAACACTGAGGAGATGGTCATTCTCGACCGGGATCACACGGGTACTAAGACCTACTTCCGGACTTTCTCAAGATGCGCCTGTGAAAACAAAGCCCAGCAGGCTTCCATTCCCAATGGTAATGCACCTATAAGCTGTGCAAGCAAGCAGCACAAACTTCCTGGGAATGCACTTTGCGGATGACCTGACCTGTTCCACCAATACCACAACTCTCACTAAGACGGCCCAACAATGTCTTCATTTTCTACATAGATTCAGGAAGGTGAACAACCCCCTACCCATCATGACAATGTTCTGAAGAGGCACAATTGAAAGCATTCTTACAAACTGTATCACAGCCTGGTACGGAAACTGCACTCTATGAGATCGCTTGGCCTTACAGAAAAGTGTAAGAGCTACAGAAAGATCATTTGTGTCTCCCTTCCTGCCATTGCTGACATTTATCAAACTTGGTGTGTCCAAAAAGCCTCAAGCGTAACCGCTGACCCTTCCCATCATCTCTTTGAACTCCTGACATCCCAGAAGAAGATTCCAGAACATTAGAACCAGAACCACCAGACTGTGCAACAGCTTCATCCCTCAAGCCATCAAGTCCCTGAATAGGCACAAAATCCTGGCCCCATCCCCCAACATCAATGAACTGATCTGAACTCGACTGGACACACTGCACCATGCACTTTTACCTGGGACTGATGTTTTCCTATTTTGTTTTTAAATTCCACTTTACTATTTATTATTTATATCCATTTATTCTTTTTAGTACTGACTGCCATATATGTTCTTTTTAGATCTGTTTTTATACACATTTAGGAAGTTATTTTGTTTTTATGAAAGTTGTTGCATTTCAGTTTGCTGCGCCCTCTGCCTGGAATCAGTTGCAGAATGATCTTCATCTCAGGTCTCACTGAACACATTCAAGCCCATCTTACAGGACTTGGCTGAAGAGACATCATGCTTCTAGATGTTTTGACTGATAGAGACGTCTTCGACTAATTACGGATGTTTCATCTCAATTTATGACGTTTTTATTTAATTCTGTGTAAACTGCCGTCTGTATGTATATTCTGTATGTTTGTAACTTCGTTTGTGTGCTGCTGCCTGTTTTGGCCAGGACGCTCTTGCAAGAGAGATTTTTAATCTCAGTGGAGACTTTCCCGGTAAAATAAAGGTAAAATAAATAAATAAATAGATTTGTCTGAACCTTGATTTATGACTAAATAAATGTTTAATGCAAACGTTGGCAAGGTAACATTGTGAACTGAGCGTGGTAGACCTGCATGTCATTGTGAGCATGTTGATATGCTAGTGGCAGAGACAAAGAGTCACTGGCATGGTTGTTGAATGTCAAGACTTGCGATCAGAAGCTGATACAATGATCTTTGGAATAGCAAATAACCTTCTTTAACCATTTTTGGTCCAGACAAATTAAATTGGAATTAGATAAATGAGTCCAAACACTATCTCATTTATCTTGCCGACAGTAAAATACTGTGACAATTTGTCCTAAGTCTGAAAACTCAAGAGCCTATCCAGCAACACAGCTTTTCATTGAGCCAAACCCCCGGGTCAACCTCTGCAATGCCACACAGCACCAGTTTTAGGACTGCTCCCCCCACCCCCACCCAAGCACTGCTAACATAGTGCTACCCTCAGCCTGTTCATTTGAATGGGCTGCTGACATGCCACTATTCTCTGGGACCTGAGCCCAGAATGTTCCACCGAGCTAACCTTAGGGACAGTGTACGGTTCCTGACCATGGATCGATGACAAGGCTGTGGGTGTTCACATACAGTGCAAACCAGCAACAGCATGCAGATAAGCTGGACGCGCAACCAATCAGCCCGTGAAAAATCTGAAATGATGACAATGTTGTTCAAACCTGTTTCCTACCACAACATAAGCACTTGCCTTCAGAAATTATGTTTTCTCACAGTATTAACATGGAAATGGTGATAAAACTTACAGCAACATTTGTTATCAAATTTCAAACATTAACTGTTGCAACAATGAATCTTGCTTGTAGTCACAATTGTACATCAATGTATCCTTTGAAATCACTATGTATTCAGTCTGGGGCCAACCACAAATAATATCCAAAATTACCAGCAAGGGTGGGTCTGACACCTCACATCTCCTTTATGTAAGACAAAGGGTTTAAATCAGGGGTCTGAACTTGAGACTGAACTTCATTCTTGATCTCCTTTATCTATTAGTCATCCTGGGGCTGTTTGTATTGTATTACGATCTTCCTCAGCAGATGAAGTTTGATGTCCAGTTGTCAAGGAATTGTACATGATTACATTTATTTTTTTGTATTTTTATGAAAAGTCCTTGACATGCTCTGATTGATCTGCAAAAATGTTTCCATTCATTCTTAAGTGAATAGAGTATTTTACTAGAGTTGGAATAATTTCTTTAAAATGCAGGATACACAAGCCATTGTGTTTGTACAAGGAACTGAGGCTAATTCAAAATCTATCCTCACAGAAGAATATAACTCTGCCTCAGCTCATCCTCGTGTTACACTGCCAAACGCGCCATCTCGACAGATGGCACCGAGTATGCTGACATTGTTTAAAAAAACCCAACATGTTTTCCAACTTAAATGTAGCCTGCTACTTTAGATATGATGGAGGCACACTGCTGGATATTAGAAATGGGCATTTCAAGCAAAAACACTATTCGATAGTCGGTCTGACTACTTTGACTACTATTGGACACCCCCACCCTACTTAATCATGAGAGGGACTTTAACCAAGCGTCTCAACAGAAAGTATTACCAAAATATTTCCAAAACACAGATGTAAACACATTGGGAGCGAGTTTATTCAAACACTGCTACTCTCCCTTACGCAATGCCTTCAAAGCCCTCCTCCAGCCTCCTTTCAGCAAATTGGATCACTCCTCCATTCTGCTCCTGTCTGCCTATAGGCAGAAGCTGAAGCAAACAGGGCCCTCCGTGAAGGCAACCCACTGCTGGTCTGACCAAGCTGATGCTGAGTTACGGGACGATTTTGATTGAGCTGACAGGAAGATGTTCCTTGAAGCATCAAATGGTAACATGAATTTTTTCTTCTTCCTCTGACTATGTAAAGAGTCCTTGGGTCTCGTGAAAGGCGCTATATAAATCCAAGCTAATATTATTATTATTATCATTATTATTATTATAATAATTAATGAGTATTCAGAATTAGTCTCAGGATTTATCCATACATGTATAAGCAATGTTGTCGACACTATAACAGAACAGGTATATCCAAACGAGAAACCATGGATCAACAGCACTGTTGCTCTCACTGCACAGGACACTGCATTCGCCTCAGGAGACAAAGTGGCAGAAAAAGCAGCCATTTACAGCCTCAGTAGAGCAACCAAAGCAGCCACGCAGGAATACAGAGAGAAGGTTGAGAAACAGCTTAGTGGAAATAACTCGCAGCATGTGGCAAGGACTTCACACAATACTGAACTTAAAAGAAAGGCCTGCCTTTGCCCCTGCCTCCCTCCCAGATGAGCTGAATAACTTCTAAGCTGTTTCAAGGTCAGTGACACCAACCTCCCAGAGAGCCCCCACCAACATCAACACCACAGATATGACCAACACTCCAGTCATTGCTGATGCTGACGTGTCCAAATTATTCACAGGCATTAACATCCGCAAAGCGGCCCATCCAGATGGCAATCCTGGCCGGGTGATCAGAGCTTGCGCGGCGCAGCTGGCTGGTGTGTTCACAGACATATTCAACCTCTCCCTGTCCTTATGAGTGGTCCCCTCCTGCTTCAAGTCATCACCATCATCATCAGTGACGTTTTCGAAAGGTTATATTCTGGAGCCCATTTTCAAAAGTTTACATTTTCAGGCCCCGAAAACACAGTTGTGATGTGAACGAATGGCTAAAATGCAACAAAAGTTTACTGTTTGTCGTGTAAACGGCCCCTACGTTTTCCAATGATACAACAGTGATAGGCCTGATTAACAAAGACGACAGCATGGTCTACAGGAGAGACATCAACAATCTGACACAGTGGTGCCAGGAGAACAACAAGGACGAAAAGAGGGAGACCAGACCCCATCTCCATCAACAGGTCCACTGTAGATAGAGTCAGCAACTTTAAGTTCCTCTGTGTTCATATGACGGAGGATCTCACCTGGGACATTCACACCAGCCACGTTGCGAAAAAGGTGCAGCATCGCCTCTTCACCCCAGATGTGAAAAAGTTTGGCATGGGGCCCAAGAGGGGGGACAATAGAGAACATCCCGACAGCATATATCACTGTGTGGTAATGAAACTGCACTGTCCTCAACCAAAAAGCGCTGCAGAGGGTCGTGCAGTCAGCCTAGCGTGAACTTCCCTCAATCCAGGATTATACACTGAGCTGTGTCTAAACAAAGCTCACAGGATCATCAAGCATCTCAACTACGGCAGCAAACGGTATCACAGCCTCAAAGCGTGGTCCTGCAGGCTCAGGAACAGCTTTTTCCAAAAGGCAATCAGGATTATAAATAAAAGCCATTAAAGACTTGTTGCCAATTTGGCTATGACAAACAAACAAACACATATGCAGCAGACATATTCATGCACCAATGCACACTAGCACTTCACACACATTGTTTGAATCGTTATATTATTGCATTGCATTTTCACTGCTATCTTTTATTGTGCAATGCTATTTTTATTGGAATTTTATTACCATTTTTAAAATCCTAATTCTAATATTATTGCTGCAATGTTGAGGAGTCGAAACACAATAATTTGCACTCTCTTTTAATAGAGATATGTATAATCTATGATAATATCTTAATGGTTGTTGAAACGATGTACGAGTTGACATTATCGAGTACCTCACTCACTTTGCCAAAAACAATCAAAAGCACATGTTGTGAGCCCGCTGAGAGCCCATGCAGTGTGTGCCAGTGCTGCATTCAAGATGACAGTAAACACAATAACCCATTTTGGGAATTTGTGACCACTGAAAAACGTGCTCACATGATCAGCTAGGAAAACAATATAGATGCCTTGATAATTGGCCATATCAACAGCCTATGATGTTCATATCAATAAGGCTTGAGTAGGCCTTTACGCTGGCAACTTCACTAATAAATTAAGAATGCGTGCATATCACATCCAATAGTAAATAACCTGTGAGTTTCTGAGCAAAATGTCCAATTGGGCCATGAGTTAAAATTAATATGTCCAATTTGGAGTATGTATTTTCCAATTTTCTGGTGTTTCGGGAACGCCGCATAGGTAGGCGTAGTCAGCACTCCACAAAGTTAAAATAGCATGACTTAAAAATGAGTGAACAAAACAGCATCAGGAAACAAAACAGAGACACCACCAGCCTCGCCATTCACATCATCGGGCAAGTTGGAAGATGCGGATCATCCTCGCTTGAATGGCAGTGGTTCAAAAAGGTTGCTTGCCGTTAAAGACAGCTCCCCCGAATAACTTGCTTCATCATCTCAGAAAAAAAATGCCACGCAGAATATGAAAAGCATGGACAACTGGTTCCCAACAGTTGTCCATGACAGGCCTGGCAGGACAAAACAAGCACCGTCACCAGCTGCATCGCAAAAGACATGGTTCTTACTTGAAAGCTACAGTTTTAAGTAAATAAATAAGACTACGTTCCTTAAACAAGCTGTTTCCATTGATATCATTAGCAAGCAACAATAAATATCATGTTGACAACAGTGAGCTAGTGCAACATAAGGATTTTATTAACACATTTTGAAGGATGCAAACTACAGTCAAACATTACTGACAAAATCACAGAAAATCAAGGTATCAAGGTATCATTTTTTGTCAATATCGCACTCCCCTATCTTATACTTGTATGATAGGATGGAACCATAAAAGGAATCTTGAATCTTTATTTTCTAGTAGATACACACAGGAATATCCATGTTTAAATATCTAAGGGCATGGCCGTGTTACCCAAATTGTCAGGTGTTTATTTGCATCACTGTAGCACTGATGAAATGTTCCATCTGTCTAGGATATCAGTCAGAGTTGGGAAGGGCACACACTGTGCGATGGTGAAAGGGCACTTGGTGTCGCTACCCTCAATACACTCAAATGTGGTATACAAGTCCACTCAAAATATTTCAAAGAGGATAACTGATGATCAGATGAGTGTTTGAAGTAACACACCACCACACAGGCTTAATTTGACTTACTTCTTGGTGTGTTTCCTGTAACTGGCTCTTTATCATTAGAAGAAACCCCTTTGAAGCTTTTTTTTTCTGCACCTCATGAGTGCTGAACTCCTGTACCTCTGATCTTGTGCTTGAGAGGGCAATGCAAATTTTTTGTGTTCACAAGTTCTTTTTTATGGGGGCAGGATCAGTACATGGAGTCCAGCACATTCACTGTAAACGGGCAGTAATCTGTCTTTAACAGAAATAAAAACTGCAGGAAAGTTCCCACACAAATTTTGTTTCAAATATGTCATTGTGTTTGGTTTACATTCCTCAGTTTACAAGAGAATGCTTCAATTATATACAGTACGATGTAGTGAAATTTGTTCTCTGTATCAAATAATTTAGTGCCAAACTGTTGCATTATAGTACTGCTTTTGCACTGAAACCAATGTTAGCAACATTTTATCCTTGCACTGAGGTCTTACAACATTAAAATGAATACAACCAAACATCTTGGCATGAAAAATGAGACAGTGAAGTTCTCATATTGTTCACATATCTAAACATTGTTTTGTACTTTGATTGTTTCGTTCTGTTTTTCCCGTGTTCCCTATTACAAATGCAAAAATATTTAATGTTTTAGCTCTCAAACTTCATTAATTTTTATGCTCAATGTCAATTTGATGGCACCAACACATTTGATGAATTATATATTATTACATGGGCTCAGGGGCACTTCATAAACTGATGTCAGTAAACACAGTTCCTTTGTGGGTAATGGCATTCTGTGTTTACTCATGTTTTACACAATGTTCCCATGATTTTTAATCGTGGTTGTAAAAAAACAAAAAAAACAAAAAACAAAAACAGAACTTTGTTTTATTAAGTGGTTTACTAAGTGGTTTACTACGATTATCCCAAATGTATCCAACAATGTTAAAACCCAGACAAATTTTCAAGATAATGCATTTCCTTTGGTCAGGGTTAATGTTATGAATTGAATAGGTGTGGTGAAGTTTAGCATGGTGTATTATTTATACACTGCATTACTATAATTGAAATAATTTACTAATATATATATATATATATATATATATATATATATATATATATATATATATATCTTTGATTTATAGTGTGCATCTCGGTTGAAAGTTAAAATAAAAGAACTGTCTAACTGGACATGAGAGCACAAATTGACAGTCACTGGGCTGACTAAAATTAACATTGACTCGCAGGGGGGGAGAGGCACACAAAGAGAGGTTGCATTACCAGACAAGTAAATTTGTGTCCAAAGACACAGATGCCCTCGCTTCTGGAGAAAGTCAATTTGTGCTGATGTGGACAGACCATACGCCTGGACAAGGGCAACCCTACATGCCCCCTTTGGTAGGGGCTAACAAATTAAAAAAAGAGGAATCTCCTTCTATAAATCAGCCTTTTCAAATGCGCAGAAGCTGCATACTTTAGCAGAGAGCTCTTCAAGGTTTGGCCTAATTCTAGGTTTTTGAACCGATGCACCAAATTTTCATACATGAAGTCCGGGCACTAATTCATTATGTCGTTAATCCCCATCTGAGTGACATAACAAAACTGGTACGTGCAGAAACTTGTTCCTTTGGCTGCAGTTAAAGTTTTACATTTATGCCCATTTTCAAGCAGAATTACTCGCATATTTGTCACAAACCACAGGTACAAAATACAAAGCATGTTTGTGTACTTAACTGGACTGAAGACGAGACTTTGCACTGACCGATCTCTATAAAAAGACAAGGCAGGACAGGGAGCCCCCTCTGTGTGCACCAGGTTGACACGGTCACTTCTGGCAACCCTGCCACAGGGCAGAGGAACACCATGACATTTAGAGTCACATTTGGCCTTAGTGGCTATGGTCATCTCTTGCTGCGCCGCGTGATCTGCTGAAACTGGGGAGTCAGCATTCCTTAAATAACCATAGCACTGGCACAGGCTGATCTGGGTGAAGAAACAAAATCCCCTTCCAGTCTCCATTACTTCCCATACCATCCCCATGGGGGTCGAGATAGGAGGTAGAATGCAGCCAAGCTCAAGAGCAAAATGACTGTCACTACAAGTACTTAATCGAGGGATTAATCTGGACAAAAACCTCTGGCATCAATGTGGAGAGTTTTCTGATAACTTATTATGCAGAAGGTAAAATGCCATGAACTACAGCAAATTCCAGTAATCAGACAGCATTGTTTATCTGGTGAAGAAACCCAAATGCAAGCAGAGTGGATCAGAAGACCTGCTTATTACCCACTTGTCCCCCTTTCTCTGGCGACAAGGTGAAAAGCTCATACAACTATATTGAGGATATCCTCCACATATAGAGTACCAGTCAAATGGTTGAACATTGCTCAGTTCAATTCCAAACATCCTTATCTAATTATTTGAGATCTTATTAACATAGTCACAAATGAGTTTACTGAGCACATTGATGAGTGACTCAATTCCCCATTCAGGCATCATCATGCCATAAATGGACAGACATGTCATGTTTATTTTTGCCTTCAGGTTTCCGTCAAACATCTTATTTATTAAGGTATGGCTTTAAGATTAATGTTAATTATGTTCATTACAGTTACTTATAAGGGATTCAAAGTCTTCAAATGCAAATGAAAAAGAATAAATTGTCAAGATGGGTGCTGCTACTATGGTGTATTCCCTTAAAAGTGTACAATTCATACTCTGTTTATCACCGATCCATTACCTCGCAACAAACAAAAGATGTAACCTGGGCCAACAAAAGGTTTTTAAATTCAAATGGGACAACTATTCTCGCACAAGTGTAAAACTGTACAGCCAGCACATGAGATTTATTGTCACTTCCTATTCAAGCACTCCTAGACTTCCCATGAATAACAAAACATGAAGAACAAAAAAGGAAACTCTAAGCCCCACTGAACTAAACCACTTTAACAATGTGTTTTCCAATACTATGCTATATCTAGTCATCCACAGACATAATTGTGAACTTGTATCTCCATAACTTTCAGTTTAAGGATGCTCATGTCACAGCCTATAATAACAAGAGCGAGTCTCTGGCCTGCTGGTCCCACAGCAAGAGCTTCAGGTCACTCTTTCCTCAGACAAACCAGCAGAGAAACCAGCTGACAGTCACGTCTTGTACAGGAAGCAGTCAATACACTCGACTATTGCTCCTTGATGACTGATGTTGCGCAAAATACTAGAGAAACTAATAGAGAAATAGAGAAACACAAAAAGAGACAGTTTTTCACAAGACTTCTAGTACAGTAACACTGATTACTGGGCAGCCAGAATTAATCTGCTTTGTATCTGGGCAAACATTTAGTGTTAAATTATCTTCCACTGGAATGATAAACCAGTTTGACAGATTTTTTTTTTGTTCCACTGTGCAGAATAATTTAGTGACTCAACAATGACATAATTAAGAGTGTAAGTGTTCCAGCTGTGTATGTTTTTGTTGCGAGCTATGACCTATGATGTAGCAGAAAGATTATAAAGTATGCTGGCGTGGAACAGCCTACATTTTAGCTTCCTTGTAAAAGCTGTTCCTGCCAGAGATTGAACTTTTTCCAGTGAATCAAAAGCAAATCTGGGGTTATGAACATCATGAACTATGTCTGATATCATCCTTAACCACACCACAACTTTTACAATGAAGACCGTGTGTCATTCTATAGCTCTTCCTCTTTCTGTATTCAGTTCCAAGCTAACCCCTGCTGTTGGGTGCCAGTAAGCGTTTGAGTTATGAGGAAGCTGGAGGGGATCAGCACCACTAAACATACCCTAGCTACCCTGAAAGCAACATTTCCTGATATTTCATAAACATCGTAAGACAGGGCTTTTTGGATAGATTACCATGAAACAGGGTGGAATGATGGAGCATGAGCCATGAAAGAGAAAACACAGTTTTGGAGCAGGATCCTGAAGAAAACCACCATTAGCGAAACATTCTTCTTGAATAACTATCAAACGAATAATGACACCAACGGGATTCCAAATTCTAGGTGTAGGTTCTCGTGTTCAAGGAGTCATATTTTGAGGGTCAAGCTATCATGGGACTATTGCTTTTAGGTGCAATGACATAATGGGAAAATTGAGCTGCCTTGGTGGAGGTTTGCGCTCTATGAGTGCTGGCTAGTCTTAATCTGTGTTTGTGCACATGTGGTCTGTGTTGGTCGAGGGACTTAATCTATTTGCACAGCTCCATAGTCATATTGTTGGGCTTTCATCGTTGTTCTTGAATTTAAATGTGAAACTTTTAAATGTACTGTACATGGCTCTGAGCACTTATCTGTGTCGTAGGCTGAGGAGACTGCCGTTTGTGTACTACAACACTGTAATGTATACACAAACAAATGTAATTAATTTTGAAATATGAAACACCTACACATGATTATCATGTGTGAAGTGGGTGGTCTGATGTATGTTCATCGTCTGCGATGGTGTGAAGCTAGTGTGACCGAGATGCACCAAGAGATGTTAACAGTCAGTAACAGGACTTTTCAGTCCGTCTGGTCCTCATGTGTGTCTGATCAAAATTTATATTACACTGTGTTGTAATTTATTACCAACACATATATGGCATTTCACTATTGTTATTAGTAGTAGTAGTTGTCATATTTACAATGACCCATAAAGGAATTAAAACAGTTTTGGTTGAACAAAGGCTTTATTATAGTGGAATAAACTATTTTTAGTGGAAGTGTGATTAATAAGACACCCTTTTGAAAATAAATGACATTATAAAGCTGTAATTATCCTGTTTGAAAATAAATGAGGAGGAAAAAAGGAACAGGATCTTGAAAAATGTAATCTATTTAAAAGGTGCAGCTCGTTGAATGGACAGACAACACGAATGTCGCGGCAGGGAATGAGGAAAACTTGTTTTTTAATAGTGTAATATATGATCAACACTTAGATGGAAACTCCAGAATTTTTATTTAACTGAGCCATAAAATGTAATCTTATGTGGACGTAATGCACATAAATGTAAATCACTTGTTTTTGCTGCTTACAGACTCATAAAGTTATAAAGTGTCTGACAACTTAATCCTTAATACATGTGTCTGTGTGTAGCTCAGTCTGTGACTGTTCCTCCGCAGTTTTCTACCAAAAATGAAGTGAACGATTTTGATTGTTTTAGTCCTTCTAGTTGTATGAATGTTCTTTGCTGAACACATTTCTTTGTTAGGGATTAAATACATGAATGGGACACATACTGTGATCTGTACAGGGGGATGATGTTCGTGAAGATGGAGGAACTAGTAGTTGAATGTGTTTCCTCCTTTAGGAACACTTAGTGCTCACATTTCTTAAAAACTGGCTATCAGTCCTGGAAGACAAATCTTTGTTGATTTTTCAGATAACCAAAGTAGTCCCACGTTACTGATTTCACTTTCTTTTTGAGGAGATGCAGATCAGTGAAATCTGTCTCGCTTCTCTCTGTCGTTTCCTCTGCTGTGTGTGTGTCTGTGGTGCCCGTTGCACTGTCTGACAGGCAGTCTAGGAGCAGTGGAGATTCTCTGTTAATCTTTTTTAAAAATTAAACAAATGCTCATGGTATGATAACCATCAAAATTTTATACTGTGGTATAACGTGAAACTGGTAACCGCAGCAACCCTAACTATGCAATGGGACATTTGTATAGTCGATAGTCTTAATATAGTCAAACTGTGAGAAAGGGTTTTACCTTAAATAACAGGGACAAGGTGATGCAGTAAGCAGAGTGAGCAAAACAGCTTTAGCAGATTGCAAGTCTACAGGTCTGTGCAAGAGGCAATTCTCACACTAAGCTGTGAAAGATAAGTCCACCTTGCCTCTGCATGCATCATAGATAAAACCAACTATACCAGTAGATACAACACTGATTCTAAAAAAGAAAAAAAGTTGGAACACTCATTTTGAATTTGTTGCCGGCATCACTTTTCAAAAAGTTAGGACAGGTGCTTGTTTACCACTGTGTTACGTCACATGTTCTTTTAACAACAATCAATAAGCCTGAAAGAACTGAGGACACCAATGGCTAAAGTTTTAAAAATGGAGTTCTTTCCTGTTCTTGCTTGATATGACTTCAATTGCTCAACAGTTGTTATATTTTGTGCTTCATAATATGCCACACATTTTCAATGAGGGACAGGTCTGTAGTGCAGGCAGGTTAGTCTAGTACCCAGACTCTTTTACTTTGAATTCATGTTGCTGTAAAAGGTGCAGAATGTAGCTTGGCACTGCCTTGCTGGAATCAGCATTAATGGGTCCTTCACACTACTATCATCATAGATGCTGGGATTTGAACTTCGTGCTGGTTACAATATGGATGGTTCTTTGCCTCTGCAACCCAAAAGACATGGCTTCCATGATTTCCAAAACCAATTTTGCCGTTTCGCTGTTACTACCTCCATTACCAGTTCAAAGGCGGAACAACAACGACACCCACCATTATGCCTTTGTGACGTTTAGCGTTGAGGTGCAAATAAAGGCACAATAGTCCTGCATTGAACAGACTATGTAAAAGGGACTTCTACTTACTGGCAATGGTTTCCCCAAGTGTTCCCAAGCCCATTTCGCCTATTTAACCTCATGCTTTAAGGTAGTGACTGAGGGATCGATGGTAACAGGTCTTCAGTGTTGGTTTTTGGCATTGCCCTTTACGTGCAGAGATTTCTTCAGATTCTCTGAATCTTTTGATGATATTATAGATTGTAGATAGTGAAATCCCTGAATTAATTGCAATTGTGCATTCAGAAGCCCTGCCAAAACTGCATTGAGCCCAAGATGCTGCAAACAAAAACCTAATCTGAATTACAAGCACAGTAATTTAAAGGCAGTGGTATAAATAAATCACTTTGAAATTAAATGCTTTTCTATGTTTTAGACAAAACAAGAATCAAATTTCAAAAGACATTAGCCCTGGAAGATGACAATTAAACTTTGTGTATAAATAATACGTCTAATGTGCTTCATGTTTCAGTCAAAAAAAATGCCCTATTTCATTCTGATAATTCAAGATTGTAAAATAATTTACAAAAAAGCACAACCTAAACAAATGCTTATCACTGCAAAAATGTGCAACATACTCAAATGTGGGAGCAGTCTACATCTTTAAAGAACAAATGCAGTTGAAAAACTCTTTAAAAATGATTTCCCAGCATAGCTACTATAACAATAATTAAAATTCACACTTATCACAATTGTATTGTATAGGCTTATCAGCTCCAGCCCTACTGCACACAGCTACTGAAGCTGGAGATAAAGCCCTTTACTCCTGTCCTGCCAGGTTTACCCTGTCAAATATTTATAGAAGCTGAAACGTTAGATGGCCATCAACGGACTATCCATGAAGAAGCAAAGCATTCAGCGGCAATAAAACAATTTCAGGGATCAGACCTTGAAATCCCCCCTCTTATTAAAAACGACTACACAAGACATCGTGTTGAACCTACCGTTTAACAACTTTGACGCACTTTTAAAGCTGGCTAGTGAACACGAGCCTGTCGTGGCAGCGAGGGGGAGAAACGCGATGGCCATCTTTCGCATGAATAATAGATGCTTTTCTAAATCATTCACCGTGATGTCATGAGATAGTCAGAGGAAATAGTTTCCTTCAGTTAACAAATGAAAAAATAAAATAAAATCGGCTAGAATACAGGGGTTATAGTGTAACATTATTTCCAAAGGTAACACTCTCCGTTACCATAATGTATGGGGCTGCTGGCTAGTTTTAGCTAGCAAGGTTTGTCAGGTTTTTTGACAGTTAACAAACTTTCTGGAAACATGTATCGTTATTAACAACAGAAGTTGCTCCATGCGTTCAGATAAAATTCTCACAGGTGATTATAAACATTCTTGTGGGGCAAGGTAGCAACCAAACAGTAACATTTGTTAAGCCAACTAAAATAAAATACCCAAGTACATTGAAATAACAAGGGTTCAGAATCTAGTGGCACCGATCAGCGAGCTTGACAAATGCCGGAGTACGACGTTTAGCAGTCTGTGTGGAGTGAATTTGGGTGTAGCTTCACAACGCTGAACACCTAATATCCAAAATCAGTCAGCCGAGAACTGTTGATTGCTAAACTAGACACTTACCACCCTGTTGGTTGTGTATGGGAGCATGAATTCACCAGCAGCAGGCTGAGTGGGGACTGACCTCACTCTGCCTGTCATAGTCGCCCGGACAGACTTCAAACGCAACCCAAAATGTCATTTTACCAAAAAGTGAATTTACCTTACTGCTCTGGTAGCCTTCAAACGCTCTCAGTGCGCTGTCAGTCAGTTTAACGTGAAAGACTGAGACATTGCTACCATTGCTCACTCTTCCACAGGACAGTCCATAGCACTGCTCCTCCTTCAGAGCCGCCATCTTGCTCCCGTTTCTACCACGCGCACGGACGCACTCTGTCGTAAACCGAGAACTCCCGTTGGTTTTCAATGAAGATTCATGACCGGTCACTAATGATGAAGTCACTGAGCAGTCATGAGGCCCTATATAGTCACACGTGCGCTATAATCAAGGATACATTTACATTGCTGCAAACATACCTTAATTTGAAATTATAATATACGTATTTATTTAAAAATATAAAACATATTTTTTGAGTGTTAAGTGTTAGGTTAATCAGACAATTTATTTATGTTTATGATACTCTTCTATTGTGTGATTATATATTATATTGAAGAAACCACTGTGAACCACTCTACGGACTGTGAGAAAGCACTCTTTGCGAGCATGGCCGTAGCAGGATTTTAGAAATACCGAGGTCCAAAAACTCAGCTTGCTAGGGGCGTTCATGCCCCCCCGAAAAAAATTGAATTCCCTGACTGCATTTTAAGACATTTGGAGGGCAAAAATCAGATAATAGCTTTAAAATCATGTCAGTGGGCAGTAGCATGAATTATCTGTCAAGCAGTAATGCATGAGAATCAGGTTAAATGTTCAGTGAATGATCCATCCCCTATGATTTGTTCTCTCTCCCTCTACATTCACTGCCTTTCCCTTCATCTGACTCCTCACTTGTCTCTCTTGAGAAAGTTTATTGAAAATAATTAAGTGAAATTCTATACATCTTTGTGTTTGAGTTTGCATAATTTTGGATTTGAATTGCAGAAAATGTGCCTCAAACTGTACATAAACATAAGGAAGATGTGTTATACATAATATAGTCAGGCAATAATACTATATTATGACTATAATTATGCTATTGGTTTTTGTTGTTATATTAAGCCTATAGGTTCCACTGTATGTACCAAAGAACATAAATCTCTGTGATAATCAGGCCTACATTGTTTGAATATGATCACATCAGTCTATATGTTGAACAGCACAGGGACATAATGCTGATCTTATCCTGGTAACAGTGGGCAGAACCTGCTCTTCCTCTCTCATTATCTCCATCACCTTCTCTCTTTCTTTTTCTCTCTGTCTCATCATGTCCTGTATCACTTCTTTAATCAATCAAACCTGAGCTATGACTGGTGCAGTCTTCTTTTCATTTTTAGTCTGTCAGTGCACACAGTAAACACAGGGTCAGGTGATAATTATAAGAAAAATGCTACCAGTCTCTAATTGGTTACTATTACAATGAAATGAAAAATAAACATGGGGACCTCATTTCAACATGCATTTAAATCATTTCCACAAACAGAATTAAAAGGAAAGTATTTCAACTTTTCTGGCATTGAATGCATGAATTAATGTTAGCTAATGAGCTCGTTAATTAACTCACGTGAACCAGTCGGCATGGTGATGGACGGCCACTAGCGCGACCACACAGGAGCTATTAGTCAGGTGATGTCTGGGAAGACTGTCACTGAACTACCAACTTCTACACTGTGTTGTGCTTCGGTGGATTCAGCTACATGTCCGGTTTGTTGACTTAAGAGAACCATCGTGTTGATCAAAGAGTTGTAGTAAAGGCAAGATAATTCACTCCCAGCACCGACACACACACACATAGCCACAAACAATGACGCAGGCGATCCGATCCGATGCGGATGGCAATTATTTCATGACTTGTATCGTGTACACCGCTGAAAAAATACGGAGGTCCGGACCTCGGTGACCTCAGTGGTAGTTACGGCCATGGGTGCAGCCACAAATTGCAAGAAGTGAGTTTCACAGGGGAAACTTCATAAGGAAACATAGCTGCCTTGGCAGAGCTTTACACTCTCTGAATGCGCAAACATGACTTTATCGAGGGCTGTTGCTTGTCCATGTACATATAAAACAATGCAAGACGAGATATATGACCTGACGCTCGTATCATAAGGGGGCCGGGCGGTGGCGTAACCCACGTGACACAGATACAGGAAATTACTCCTGAGCAGTCACAGCCGTTCTGCATATAATTGGAATATCCCTAGAAGCGTCTCTGATAACTTCCACTTTGAGTCCAGCATACACTTGTCATAAATGCTAAGCAGGAAGAGAGAAAAGATAAGTCATCTGATTACGTCAGCGAAACGTCAATGTCCGAAACCCCCCCCCAATACAGATCATTTGGGAATGTACAGCAGTAGACAAAGACAAGGAGAGAAACCTACTGGCAAATAGATGATAAAGGCATGGCAATGACTCAGTTATCTTCGTCTTATCAGAATGGGTATTATTTTATACAGATGAGTGTGTCTGTCTAGTACATACTGATATTTCTTAGTCCTACAAGGCCAGTTTATACAGCATAAATGCCAATCGGCCAAAACTACATGGAATTAGTCCAGAAATGGAAATATTTATTTAAATCGCCAGACACATTTTTAGTAAACAAACAGAAATTCAAATATGATACAATAATGAAACTTTAGTTTGATGATAAATTTTATTTTGATCAATATAAAATTAGGGACCCTTTCATTTGTAACTAGCTATAACACAGATTATACAACTTCTGGCTCTGTTGGCCAACCATTTATTCTGAAGAAGCAACTGATTCAGTGACATCAACTGTATGTGCGTAAATGTATATCAAAAACAGTGGAATAAATAAATCACCCAAAGGAACATCATTTAAGAAAAACTTCACAGGCAAACAAATTCAGAAGTGAGAGAAGAAGAAAAAAAAAGACACCCAACATTGTACGTGGAAGGGTCATTATTCAACATTTGGTCATTATCATTAAAAACTGAGGTACAATTGGCTGAAATTGAAGACTAAAATAAACTCTACTTCGGCATTGTTCATACCAACACAACTGAGAAACTATGTACCATTCACTGTAGCTGTTTTAAGGGTAAAGAGATTACCTCTTTCAACAATAAATGAGTCATTGAACAAAGATCAATTTATCTACTTTAGCTCAAGCTTCATACACAAGTGACCAGGAATATAAAATTCCCCCATCATTGAATTGCAACCAAACACAGTCATGCAGATGTATAAACCACCTTTGTTAAATGCTATTTTTGGTGGTTGCTATTGAGACTGTGGCTGATAGATATTGATTTAATGGTACTTAACATGGGATTTTTTGAGGGTGCAGTTTGCTGTATTGTGCATTATGTTTTGAGGCGCTTCTTTATTTCTGCTCTCCCATACATGTAAATGAGATGGGTGAAATTTTAGGCACACATTTCAGCATTACAATACAACAAACTCCAGCTTCAATACCCAACACAGAATGGTGTCAACATAAAAAAAATGAACTGTTAGGTTGCATTATACTATACAAGTGTTTCCATTTTTCTGGACACTTAGTTGAGTCTACTGAAAGAGTGTGAAAACTAGCACACAAGCCAGCAACCTTGCCATCACAGGGATTTGAAATAATAAAGCATCGGCATTACACCAGCTGACATGTAATATTGTACCATAATTAAAACAAAGTGAAACCACATATTGTCTCTTAGATAGGAAATAATTTACCTGCACAAAATTACTACAGCATAACATATGACTATATACAATAGCTATTTTCATCAGGAAAATTATTTTCAAATGGCTAATCTGAATCTAAGGTAAATTATTCTTTATTTTAATTCTCAAATAATAAAAAGTTACACCATTAACTACCAAAGACGAAAAACAATGGCAGGAAAAAAAAACAACCTTTCCAGTAATGTGGCAGGTATGCATAAAATCTACACATTTATAAGGTGATGCAGTTCCCATGTGCAAATATAGATAGTTTAATATTTGTCACATGTAGTTCTCAAACATGGCAGAGAAAAGAGAGTGACAGTGAAGAGGCAACTGACTGACCAACATTTGCACCTCCTTTGGCCAGAGGTCAGAAGGCACTGTCAGATGTGCTTCCTGTGTTTTGGGCTCTCACAGTGCAGTGGCTTAGTCAAGCCTTCACTACAGGTTTGGTTCAATTTCTAGCTGCTATGACAACGGATAATGCTACACCTCCAATGGCTACAGCAGTGGCCCCGAATAGCCACTTCCAACTGAGACCCTGGGGAATGAAAGGAATAAAGGAGTAGAGAGTGAATATTAAGTCGCTTGAATAACATCATGAATAATATCACGAAAAGCTCAAAGCAAGACATCTTAGAATATTGATGCCCTGTTTATTACCACACAAGTGTTGCCTTGATGATTACATGCATACAGTATCACTCCAAAAGAAAGTGCATGAGCATCATGTGATAATGGGCAGAGATTCATGAGTATTCTAACTCACTGAACATTGTCTCACCCATGAAGACTTGGTCCGGTGTTTCTGTGTGCTGCTGCTGCTGCTGCTGCTACTGGTGGGGTTACCCAGCATCTTCTTATACATGGCCTGCTCTGCTCCTCTCTGCTCTGAGTGCTTCTTCACCAGCTTTGACAGCTCTGCGTGGATAGTCTGTACCGAAGAGACGAGACAAATAGGTAGGGCTGTGAAACCACAACAGCATTACCACAATACCAAGGTTATGTGACGCCTGCTGTGGGGTTGAGGTCATTTCCATCGTCACTACATTTTTTTTTTGTGTTTTTTGTTTCTACAGGATGAAAGATACAGGGGCGTGAAATATAACACACCGTTATGAAATATAACACACTGTTTAGTGGGTTAGTTTTGTGTGTGTGTATGAATAAAAAATCTCCCCCTCACCCCTGTGGGGGTGGTGTGCGTCTTCCTCACCCCCGGGACCTGTACCAGAGTTCTGGGAGTTTGAGGGTTCTGTGCAGTATCTTAGCTATTCCTATGACCGCACTCTTCTGGACAGAGACCTCAGATGTTGTACCTGGAATCTGCTGGAGCCACTCTTCCAGTTTGGGGGTCACAGCCCCTAATGCCCCAATCACCACTGTAGTCCCAGTGGCTTTCACCTTCCACATCTGTTCCAGCTGTTCCTTCAGCCCCTGGTACTTCTCGATCTTTTCATGCTCCTCCTTCCTGATCTTACTGTCAGCTTGGATTGCCACATCTATCACAGCTGCCCTCTTCTGCTCCTTGTCAACCACCACTATGTCCGGTTTGTTAGCCAGTAGCTGTTTGTCAGTCTGGAACTTGAAGTCCCACAGGATCTTGGCTCTGTTGTTCTCAACCACTTTCGGTGGTTCCTCCCACCGGGACGTGGGGACTTCTAATCCATACTCGGCACAGATGTTCCTGTACACTATTCCAGCCACTTGGTTATGCCTCTCAGTGTATGCTGTCCCAGCCAGCATCTTACACCCTGCTAGTCGGTGTTGGAATGTTTCAGGGGCATCTTTGCACAGGCTGCACTTTGGGTCCTGTCTGGTGTGGTAGACCCCTGCCTCTATGGATCTGGTGCTTAGGGCTTGCTCTTGTGCTGCCATGATCAGAGCCTTTGTGCTGTCCTTAAGTCTAGCCTTTTCCAGTCACTGGTATGATTTCTTGATGTCAGCCACTTCCTCTATCTGCCGGTGGTACATCCCATGGAGGGCCTTGGTCTTCCACGAAACACCCTCCTCTTCCTCATCACCCTTTGTCTCTTGCTGTCTGAGACACACTTAGCAGTCCATCCCAGGGGGACGCTCTTTGTTTCATCCTGGAGCGTGGCTTTGAAGCTCACTAGTCCTCGCCCTCCCTCTTCACGTTGCTCGTAGAGTCTCAGGGTGCTGGACTTAGGGTGGAACCCTCCATGCATTGTGAGGAGTTTTCGTATCTTGCCATCAGTGGCATCCATCTCCCCCTGAGGCCATCTTATTATTCCAGCTGGGTATCTGATGACTGGTAGGGCATACGTGTTGATGGCTTGGATCTTATTTCTCCCATTGAGCTGGTTTCTTAGCACCTGTCTTACCCTCTGGAGGTATTTGGCTGTGGCTAATCTCCTCGCCTCCTCATCATTGTTTCCATTGACCTGTGGGATACCCAGGTACTTGTAGCTGTCCTGTATGTCAGCTATCCTGCCTTCTGGTAGGTCCACCCCTTCAGTTTTGATCACCGTCCCTCTCCCTGACACCATACGGCCACACTTTTCCAGGCCGAATGACATCCCAATGTCTTCGCTGTAGATCCTTGTCAGATGGATCAGTAAATCGATGTCTCGTTCACTCTTGGCGTACAGCTTGATGTCTTCCACGTATAGGAGGTGGCTAATGGTCACTCCACGTCTGAACCTGTATCTGTATCCACTCCTCTCGATGACCTGGCTGAGGGGGTTCAGGCCTATGCAGAACAGCAGTGGGGACAGCGCATCACCTTGGTATATGTCGCACTTGATGGTGACTTGTGCAATGTGTTGTGCACATATCCCCACAATTCCTAGACATGGGTTCAGTAAATGTTCCAACACTGTCTTAGGTCTGAGTCACTTCACTGCTCTTAAAGCTGGTGAGTGACTAAGCAACCCAATGTAAGTTTATGCTCTGTAAAGCACAATTGGAGTGCCGATGCATTGAGTTTACAGCAATTCTCACTTGATAGTAGTCTTAAATTTGAGCACAGCCTACCTCTGAAGACATCTGTGGTGAGTGGAGAATCAGTGCAAGTGTCTCTACTCTGAGGACTTTTCTTTTCTTATCTAATGCTAAGAGTAGGCAGCTAGAATTACAGCACAGTGAATGAGCTGGCAAGTTGGCACAATTTTTGTGCAATCAGCTACCCAAATGACAAAAATGATACCGGCTTGTCCGCAGGACAAAGACAATGTAAGCTAAACTAATGTGTAACATTATGTCCTAAAAGTATTTGTGTGTACAAATACTGTGCTGAGACTGCTTGAGGTTGTTGAAACTGCAGAAACAGAAAAATAAATCTCTCATCCATTTGAGTATAAGAAAGTGTGTGAATAATTGACAAAAGTATAAAGCATGTTTGCAGCATGTCTGTCAGTGCCCAAAGAACAGTGCAATATAGTGTCTTCCTATCGCTCCATGATGCCTGCAACAGTTTAAAAGCAGCTTATCAATTATAATGGCAGCATCCTGGCACTGTGACTGATGCACACCCACTGTTCTTGCTCTTAGAACATGCTATTTATGGAGTGTATTAACACTAAGAGGCAAGACAATTTTATCACTAAAACAGCTAATCTTGCAGCAGATTGAAATGTGTTTTTGGATAACACTGCAAACATAAAAATTGTGGATGGGATGTACTGACTAGGACTGAAGGATTTTAAAAAAAGAGACTATTTTGACAAATATTGTGATTGGACTCACAATTATAGTGGGAACGGTATTTTAGCATTTTATTATTGAAGAAAATAAAATATGAAAATGATGATGTGATCTTTGGTGGGGTCTGTGCTAAACAAGCATCTTCTCTTGCATCTCTGTAGCACCATAATGCTTAATTATTAATGATCTGTTCTGACAAAATTGTACCTTAATCAAAAAACTTGCAGCTCCTGTGATTTGGATTTGGCCATATTGTGATTTTCGATTTCAACAATTCGATTAATTGCTTAGCCCGAGCATTAACACAGCTCTACGAAGCAGAATAGCCTGCTAGGGCATACAGTGTACAACATGCAACATCATACTTCAGACATGAAAAGACGACTCCTTCCCATTAAAACAGCAATCCAACCAAGATGGACTATTGCAAAATGTATTTGTAAATATTTATGAAAAGCTTGAGTGGCAGCCAGGCCATGTGCTGTTTGACAGATCGCTGTATGATTCAAGTGGTGGATTCTGGGCATGGGGATCATTCTTCTGCAGCTGACATCTGATCCAAAAGGCCCACTCACTGAGCAGAATTCTGTCAAATGACCTTGTGTAGCCAAAAGAACCAAATATATCCGATTGTAAGCAGGAGAACAGTGACAGTAGCTAGGTATGAGATATGGTTGTAGTGCAGCACAAATCTATTTACAGCAATAACATAAGAACAGATCCTCAGTTCTTTCCTAGGACTAGGTGTTCCAATCCCTTGGTAGTTGCAATATCCTAATGGCACCTGGGCCTGTGGGTGGGAGACGGCGGAGCCGGTGGGGTGAAGGTGATGAATCAGCAGTCTACTGGACCTCGCATTACAAAGTGAATTATTATTTTACCCTATGACTCCATCTACTGGCCATAAGACAGAAATGGCATATCTCCATACTATAGGTTTCATTTTAGCAAAAGCGAATGCAAAGAGTCCAAAAATACCTTGTTGCTTGGTTCCAACTTCAGTGCCTTCCTCAAAGTTTGAATGGCTTCACTGTATTCCCCTTGCAAGGCTAGTACCTTGAATGAAAAGAAATAATTAAGCAATCTATGACAGAATAACACAGCAATTGAAAGAACAAGAACAGTGTGTACCTTGCCCATTCGAAAAAGTGCTTTTATGTTGTCGGGCTGGTGTGCCAGTGCTGAGACGCAAGATTTAAATGCTGCCTCGTAGTGGTCCAGTTTCAGCTGAGAAGCAGCCATGTTGTTTAAACACTTCACTTTTACATTCATGAGCTCATCCTCCTCCTCAGGACTAATGTCAACTGCAGCAGAAAAAAAGAAAACGTACAGAAAAACTGAAAATTTAAAGCCAGTTAACAATTATGTCAAAAAAAGTAAAGCATAATAATGTGCAATCTTGCATCTTTAGTGACTAAGCATGATTAAAATGTATTTTCTGCCTGTCGCCATCAAAGACAGGCCACATTAAAACATACTGGGAAAGAATTCGCTCTTGTTTCTAGGGTAAAGCTAGAGTTTCCAAAAATGCATGACTGAAGTTGAGTTCCATGCTTCCCCACTTGTTAAGAAACTCCCTTTACCCAATGCAGAATAACATAAAAACCTCTACTGTAATAAAAATTCCAATGAGTCCTGAACTTCCTGTCCTGCATCTCACCTTTAGAACTTGACTCTGTTATCTGCAGGGCAATGCTATAAGAATTGACAGCAAAAGCATATTCCCCACGCTGATAATAAGCGTTGCCTCTCTCTCTCTTCTGGCTTGCCAGAGCAATCTTTTCTGCAGGGGGTAGCAGCTCCAGGTCTGGAGCATCAGCAGCTTCCAGCAGTTCTACTTCTAGGGACAGCTCAGCATTTGGGGGGACCTCAGGTTCAACACTGGAAAGACGAAGAAATACAAACAAGTTCAGAAATTAAGGAAATAAGAAAAAATCACTAGATCACACACAATTTCAACGGTCCAGTGAAGAGTATTTCACAAAAAGGTTCAGAACATCCAAGAAGCCAATAAAAGAACTTGCAGAGCATGTAAAGCTACACTGTTTTCATGTCATCCATTAAAAATGTGTGGCGCATTATGAAGTACAAATTACAACTCTGGAATGTTGAGCAATGAAGTCAGTTCAACAACAAACTTCAACAATAAGTGTCTTCAGTTCCCATGCACTTACTGAGTGTTGTTAAAAGAAAAAGCTGGTGTAACACAGTGGCAAACATCACCCTGTTGCAACTTTTTTGTAATGTGTTGCATGCACAAAATTCAAAATGAGTGCATACTTACAAACAATAAAAAATACCTGTCAAGTTTATTGGTTTGAACATTTACTATCTTGTCTCTGTAGTGTATTTAAATGAACATAGGTCAATAAAAATATGTAAATTATTTCCTTTGCTTCCCTTAACTTTTTTTGTAATCGGGGTTATACATTAAAATACGTCCCTACCTCCCGTGGACACCATATGCATATTTTGCATCAGCATGAACGAGAGCCTTTTCTCTCATTTCCATAAGCTGCACTGTGAGATCCAGAGCCTGAAAGGAGAAAAATCACATTGCATTAAGATACTGATATAAACAACATATTGTGTTATGTTGCTGTCAGGAGCATAAAATAAAATAAGCATAACCTGATAGAGTGTGTATAGTCTTTCCAATATAATAAGTATCAGAAATTACATTTCTACCTGGATGACATCTCCATCTCCAAGAGTGAAAGAGAGGTCAGGCTGCTCCTCTATAAGAGTCCCCTCCTTCAGGTAGGTTTTAAGATTAATCTTGACATTCTGTCCTTTCCGTGGCCGACTGTCTCGCCCTTCCCCTGCCTCTAGGACTTTTTTCTTCAGCTGATCATTACCTGGACAAAGACATAATCATAGTTTTTTTCAGTCAGTTACAGCACTAATAATAATAAACTATAAATTTGGAAGCTTCATTCACAGGAACACCACTGGCTCTTTTGCACAAAGCACAAGTGTGTAAATTTAATAAAAGTAACTTCATATCATCAATAACATTTTCTAATCTCATGGAACATCTCATGGAACACTTTCTACCTTGTTATTATTGCCTTTTACTTTTGAATTTTCTTTATTTTGTGATGGAGCCAATTGCATCGTAATCGCATTCTGCTGTGTACCTATTTGGTGGATAGTCTGAATGACAATAAAGTTAATCTTGAATCTTGAATACCAATATACAATCTGAAATGTTATCATGATGCTTTTGTTACATACCTAATACATCCAGCCATTCCTCCAGTGGAACTGCAGGATCAGGATCAGCACTTTTCGTTTCAGATTCATTTTTGTTTTTACCCTTCCCACCCCCGGCATCTTCCAGAGGAGGGGGGTCGTCACCAATGTCTTCTTCGTCTAAAACCTCAAAGTCCTCCCCGCTATCCAGCAACGAGGTACGCCCATTCTTCTTCTCTGATGTCGCACTGTCACGGTTGTCAGAGGCGTCCATAGTCTTCTCTTATCCAGTCACCAACAGAGAACTCTGAGGGAGAAGGTGTCTAATCAACTGCTTTGAACTCTTTGTGCCAAGCCGGAGTCACAATTAATCCAACTCGCTATTTAAAAATCCATTCGCTGCAAAAATATCAATGAAAGCTTATTGCTTACGCGTAGCTTTTATGCTAACATAGCATTTACAGAAAACTGCCATACAAACTCATCCATCACTGTGTCCTGATTTATCATCAATTATCAGATTCACAACATAATTACAATTAGGCCTACAATCAACATGCACCTTTTTGCTATAAGAATGAAGTCTGAGTAATACCAACGCTGGCCCAGCTACCCGCGCGTTTCCAGAAGTTTCTGACAAGTTATCCTGTCGCTCTTCAAGCGGCTAATGCTAGGCTACTGCTAACAAACGTTAGCCGAGGAAGTTGCAAACCACTGTAGCATCAGCTGTACCCTTGCTAGGTATTCAGCTAGCCACTGTCAGTGAACATTAAATTACTGTTTTGTCTTGTCTTGCAATGCACTACTCCTCATATCGACTTCAGATAGAGCGAGTCTGTCAGACCGACATAAATGATAACCTCATAAATCAAAAATAAACAGAACCTTACCTTCTAACACTATCTGTGCGGAGACTTGTTTTGGTCTTGTGCGATCTCCCCCAAGTTTACTGTGCTGAAGTCGGTTTGCTGTTGTAGAACACAAGACCAATAGGAAGTATGGGGGCGCTATATACCCAACATCAAACTGACTTCTTCGGGGTCTCTCGCTCATACCAACAATCCGCTTCCTGTTAACCTTGAGCTCTTGTACCTATGTGTGACCTTTTCAATATTCTAATGTTTGGCCTTCGGTTCACCCAGAGGACTGGAATTTTAGGTTTTGTTATCGAATGTTGTCCATCTTTTATTGCTTAAGTATGCAGATAGCATTATACAAAATGTATTTGCCAGATTGTGACTATTTTTGTGCCATTAATGATAATGCATACATTCTGAGAATAAAGTCAGAATTCTGAGAATAAAGTCAGAATTCTGAGAATAAAATTAAAAATATGAGATTCTGATTGTTTTTACTGACTTTAAAAACAACATTAAACTTTATTCTTTGCCAGAATTGGTCACCTTAAATATCATGCAGACATAACATTCATTCATTTTCTGTAACTGCTTATCTTGTGTAGGGTCGCGGGGGAGCTGGAGCCTATCCCAGCTGACTTTAGGCGGGTTGCGGGGCACACCCTGGACAAGTCGCCAGTTCATCACAGGGCCACATAGAAAGACAAACAACCATTCTCACTCATATTCATGCCTACGGTCAATTTAGAGTCACCAATTCACCTCTACTACATGTTTTTGGTGGTGGGAGGAAGCTGGTGTACCCAGAGGGAACCCACGCAGAGATGGGGAGAACATGCAAACTCCACACAGAAAAGTCCCAGGTCCTCAGGTGGATTTGAACCCAGGACCTTCTTGTTGCGAGGAAACAGCGCTACCCACTGTGCCACAAATTATTTATCTTTCAAAATATTGAGGAGAATGTGCCCACTGGAAATATCAAAGATGGACTTGATCCTTTCCAAAAAGTGACCCTTTCCTATATTTTATAAAAATTCTCTATGCACTGGAGAAGATAGGGGTTAAAAGCTAAATGAAGGTTCAGAGGAAGAGATACAAACAACAGGGAAAAATCAAATGACATTTATTATTGATGCATTGTTTGTTTTTTGATAAGCAAATCATCTGTTTTTCTTTCAGTCTAAAGAAACTTTACAATATAAAGAAACATACAAAGAACATCTTTATTACCTACACAAGACACCTAAGTCCCTAAGACAAGATTCTGAACTATCCTACCATGTAAATACAAAGCAAACCCAAGAGACAGACTGCTTCATATTGAATACTGCCGTGTCATCAGAAAGGACCATGAACGGTACAGGAGAATCATTCATATCCCCTCCCCTTGATTCCCCCACCCCTCCCCAACTCAACATAACCACCCCACCCGACCAAGCAACTCTTCCTAATGGTACAGTATTATACATCACAATAGAAGTACAGAGATGGCCAACGATCGATGTACACAGAGGACTGAGAGAGGATCAGTGAGAGAGCTTCAATCTATACAATGCTATAACAGGAGCAAATAGCAAAGGACACAGTTACCTTTTGATCTATTGTTAATTTAAAATGAAGTTCTCATAAGTATTTTTAACTTTTTAAAAGTTTTCTTAAATTGATAAAAATCCTTCATATTAAAAACTGCAATAAGAAGTCACATGTTTTTTGAGAGAAGATGCCCATTGGAAAGATTATTCACAATGAATATTAAAAGCCAATGGTAACACTTAACTGAAACATAAGGAGACCAGGGCAGAGTGAGGACACCACAGCTTGTTTGCTTTCTCTCTGTCCTGTCCTCTCTCTGTCCTGTCCTCCTAACCATACAAGTCTTTAGCATACAGTCTGCATTGTTATGTTTATGTATTCTATACATTTTTATGGAAATTTAGCCAAAGAGCCAAATAGTCGGCGCATCTGTTCTCTGTGAAAAACATGGACAGATTTATTTATAATTTATTTTCAGCTGTATCATTGGTAGTGACTGACATATCAAAACATGTCAATGATATCAAAATGCATTATACAGTATTTACAAAAAAGGAAATTTAAGAGAAGGGGAGGGGCATTTGGGGGCTGAGGGATGGGATTGGAGGAAAGAAGGGAGGTGTGTGTCACTAAATTAAGGGAAACCGGAGACAGTGTTACCCTAGCCACCGATAGCCAGATCCCGGAGATGTCCCTGTTGAACTCTGGGTACAATCTGTTCACACTGATATCATAAAATTGATAAGTAGGTCACAATCACCCGTTGAGGCTACAATGGTTGTTTAGTTATCGTTGGTTTGAACACAGCCATGACGTAAGTGCTGCAGTGTGATGCCATGAGAGATCATTTATCCCTTTGAAACAGTGACAGAGAGCTGAGAAGGCTAAATGTATGAAACATACAGAAAGAAAAAAATTTAATAGCGTGATATGAAACTATGCTTTTGTTTGTGTGCAGATTCTATGGGCTTTCATTTTTTTTCTGTTGAATAAATTTAAAAGAGAAACAATCCACAATCATGGAAATATATCCATTGCAAAAGTGTCCGATTATTCCTCTTCTTTTGACCGATGTGGCTGCAGGATCTGTTAACTCCCAAGGCTCAACACTCTGCTCCCATCATCAGTGCTGCTGCAGCCTCCCAATTCTCTTGATCCATTTTCTTCGACATATGTGACTCTCTGAGGGAACCGATTGATGGGAGCTCCAAGGAGGCTGTTATTTAGCCTGTCCAGATTGGTTTAAGAAACTGGATCATACAGGATCTGTTAGTTCAACCCAAACTCCAAGCAGGTGTAGAGTGCAGAGAGTATCTGAGTTCCCACAGTAATCTCCCAGTTCAAAAGTAGACATCGGAGAGAGACCAGAATGAATCCTGGGAGGAGAACATTGCTGCTGATGACGGGGACGGAACCACGCTTTTAGGATTCACAGACAACTTGTAAATAACAAATAATAAAACAACCACAATACAAGCTAAACATGTCATATTTACAGACAAGACCAAATCCCTAGAAGAGATGCTGTCTCGCTCTGTCTGTTACAGGATGAGAACTGGCACCTCTTTTGACAATCATCTCAAGATTTCATCGGAGCCATTCCCATGCAGTAAAACATAGAAACATACGATGAGGAGTTCTTATTAAGACAAGAAAGACATACAATCATTCAGGTGCATCAGCAGACACTCTGTACCAGAAAACAGCAATGCTCAGAGAAAGCCTCTGTTTCAACACCTAGGCATAAACTACTGTATAAGGTGGAGACAGTCAATTATCCCGATGACTTACTTGCTCTTACTTTGAAATTCTATACAACTGGTGCAAACGTTTAGGTGGTAAAGACTCAAGCTACAAGTTCAGAAGAAGTTTCAAGGAGAAGTATGTGAAGAGAGACCGACTGTGACAGGAAACAAAACAAAAATCAAATAACCTCAAAATCATGTAAACAGAAAATCATTGTGCATTTTTCGAGTGTGTGCTTATTCCGTCGTTGTTGATGCTGCTGCTGAGATAAAATGTGCCCTTTACAGGAAATCATAACTACATTAGTAGAATAATATCAATTATGAAAATTATAACAATAATATTATCATTAACAACAAAAAATACAAACATTTAATGAAAACCATTCTTGCCCTAAAATAAAATTATCAGTTCATCTCTCTCTTTTTTTTTATATCATTCCCACCAACACGGGAGCAGAGTTTTTCAATAAGAGTTCTCAGCCCCTGTCAGTTAACAACTGCGTGCCCTCGCAAGTTATAATCAGCATTATAGAATGGAGTGATGGTAGGTTCGGAGGGGCATTTTGTGATTGGGCTTCAACGCCACTGATGAGGGCAGGTTTTGGGTTTGGGAGAGACAGGCTTGGAGCAGTTTTGGGCTCTTATACTGTCCTAGGGCCCGTTTCAGGGCCCGGCAGGTGAAGAGAAGCGAAGAAGAGATCCATCCAGTTGCTTGGAGGCATTTTCATGTTCTTACACCCATTTTACAGGCATTGGGATGGGGGACCTTGAGGGGAGTCCTGCTTTCCAAGGGCATCCCCAAGGGCTGTGGGGCACAGCACACCATCCAGGAAGAGGAATAGGTAGGAGGGGAGGGAGGAGGGTAATGCAAGACACACCGGGTGGATGGGAGAGTGAGATTTGCATAAAGGGAGATGAAAAAGAAATAAAACATAAAATAAAAAAAATCACACACTCATCGTCATGTTGGGTGAATACTGTAAAGAGAGAAAAAAGAGGGAGGGAAAAGATAAGCCAAAACTATATTTAACTTATTATACTACCCAGTACAAGATTAAAGCAATTCAACTAACTAAACTAAGTGCCATGTCCAGTAAAACGGCCTTTTGCAGCATACATTACACATAACAATTAACTCTTTCTAGTTGAATTTCTATGTCAGTAAACCAGCAGCAAGCAAAGCAGAGTCCAGCCCAAGGAGAAAATGTTAGGGAATTCCAGATCATAGTGAAGATGCTGTAGCAAAATGTAGTCGTCAATCCCTTCATGCATCAGAGAAATACAATGTGCTTCTTTTCCATGCTTGTGTTTTTGCATGCTGTGTTTGTGTTTGTGTGTGTATGTGTGTGTGTGTGTGTGTGTGTGTATGTGTTGGATAAAGGTGGGAAAACCAGGAATATTATAAAGGACTGATAATCAGCTCGATTTAGCCCTGAGGACTGGGTTCAAGGCTTTTGGGAGAAATTTGCTAATGTATGCTGAACAGAGCAGGGGACAGTTTGTTCTAGTGCAAGTTAGAGACTTTCACAAAAATACTGACTTATTTTAGTCCTGAAAATCCCCTCCCCCTGCCAGCTAACTCAGAACTAAGACTAAATGGTAATAATTAGTGCCAGAAAGAAAACATGGCTCATAATATTTTGGTTTGTTTGTGGAGCTCGAAGGGAAGTAGTTTCTCCAGAACTTGGTAACTTTAGTTGGAAATATAAAACATTGTCAGACAGTTTCAGTTTCGTTTTATCCTTAACCTGACTGGTGAGTTAGAAGAAGCACTGATTGAACCCCGTCACATTAAGAAGCCATAGCATCTGAGCTCTTCTGCAGATCTGGACTATGTTGAGATTTAAGCTACCAGAAGTGTTCTTTGCAAAATATCCTGTCCAAACATTTTCTTCTAGACTGAATGGAGCTGAGTGGTTTGATGTGATAAACATGTTTTTTTTTAGTTTGAACCCAGAAACTAACTAGCCTTACCCGAGTCAATCAAAAACTACACAGCTGTGTTCAGCAGACAAATCATTCAAAATCTAATTGTGAAACCAACTAGACCCATAGTCTAGTCCATGGACAATAAGCACAGACAATCTTCTTAAGTGCAAGAGTTTAGGATCTAAATTCCTTGTCCTGTAATTGCATCTCAGACCAGATGGAATAATGACAGTTGTGTTCATATATTTATTTTTCTGTGACTGGAAAAATCTAAATGTGATCCTGCTGTTTGATTGAGTTACCGCTGGATATTTGTGCAGATAATCTGCAGGAGTAGTGATGTTTAAGTCGAGTAGGACTTTTAGTAGTCTTCTAGTTTATTCCCAACATAAGCAGAGTGTTGTTTCCCTTGATACTCACACTTTCACTTTGGAATGGGTTTAAAAAGTTGCCTGCCATCTCCCCATCATCCCGCGGAGTACCGGGAGGGTTGTTCATGCCTGCCATGTTGTTGGGAGAATTCTACAACAAAATAAGATTAAAAGAAACAATAACAATACTTAAATCCTTACAAACAGACACACAGATAGATAGACGATCAGTCAATCGTACCTTTGGCAACCCATCCATGTCACCAGACCCTGCGATCAGAAGTGGAAAAAGAAGAAACCAAAGTCATTGTGACGTATCTGCTAAGTGATCCTCAGCATCCTGCTTCTGCAGTGGGAAACAGCCTTTTCTCTCACACATACTGGCCTGTTATTAAGCTATTTGTTTCAGATACAAGTGAGCACCAATTCACCCATACCCAGGATCAATTGGCCAGCTCACAGTACAACTGATCTGTTTCAGCTTTGTTCAATAGCAGGAGGAGGGAGAACACTTCCTTTATAAGCCATAGGAGGGCAGAGTCTTACTTCTAAAGGCCTTTCTTCATAGGAAGTAAGCGGTTTCACTGAACACCATCAGGAGCTTTAAGTACATGCGACATACGCTGCACACCGTCTTTGGCTACTCACCTAGTGATCCGTTCATATGATGCTGCTCCATGGCGCCCATACCACCCATAGGCCCGTCTGGACCCGGTCCCATTGGGAACTATTGAAAAATAAAAAAGTTATCTGGGTTTTAGTATGGTCGGGTACCACAGTAGAGAGTATATTACACAGTAAATTTAGAAATATATTCAAAATGACTCAGACTCACATTAGGTCTGTTTCCACCAGGACCGATAGGGTTCATCATTGTGTAGATGTTTTCACTTGAGTTTGTTGAATCTATGAATAAATAAACAGTTGTATATTTAAAATCAGAATTCTGTAAAACACACAGCACCTCATAGACTCACACTGCTACATTTGTCTGTTTCCACATCCAATATCCACTGAAAACTTTCAGACAGACACTGATCGCTCACCCTGGAAACATTAATTCTGAATGACTATGGATTAACAGTTTGAGGAAAGGATAGAGGCTGTATTCTCTGGCTCTGTTTGTGTTTTTTACTTGTGATTGGTTTGTAAAACAAACCAGCCAGTTCAGTCCTGGCAGTATGGATGAATTAACTGGGGTTATCCACTAAAGACTGTATTTTGCTTTGAGAGCTAGCAAGCAATTTGTTGTTAGCTATTGT
Organism: Chaunax sp. Z400; assembly: GCA_037577475.1. Lineage (NCBI taxonomy): Eukaryota > Metazoa > Chordata > Actinopteri > Lophiiformes > Chaunacidae > Chaunax > Chaunax sp. Z400. Next base: position 12,551,171 of record CM075188.1, read on the forward strand.
TAAAGCTATTGTTAGCTAATATTGGCTCAAATCAATCAAAAATAAGATTAAGATTAATTAAGATTAATTAAGATATGCAAATCAGTGTAGTAAAAATAGCAATGTTTGTATTTGGTGACTTACATGCAAATCACATCAACATATGTACATGTGTGTGAGACACACATGCATACATTAAATATACACTTTAAATATTTCCACATATCATATTTATGTATACTGGGCCACTCAGTAGTTGCTTTTGGCCTGCTGCACGAGAACAGTCATCACATCCTTTGGATTCTAAGAAAAAATATCATAAACCCTTCACATAGAAGACTGACGGGCCAAGACTTTACGACATGTTCACACACTGGCAATACAAACCAACTAATTGTAAATTGCTTCACATTCCTTCATAGAGTATAGTACCTTTAAGAACCAGAACACAATGTCAGTGAATCTCTGTCGATCATTCTACACAGTGTTCTCTGCATCAAGCCAAAAAAAGAACCCATTATTTCTCATTCCTACAGTCAGGAGATTAAGTTTTCACATGTACACCCTGGCAGTTCTGGCAACAGTACAACCAGTACATGTTGTGAGCTCCTTGTGTGTTTATCCGTCCGTTCCACAAAGATTCAGAAGGATGAGGTGACCTTGATCTGACATTCAAGTCAGAAATTTAACTGAGTGGAAGAATGAGAAAAGCAGAAAACATGAGAATGACAGACTGAAAGATAGGTGAGGAGATGGATGCAGTGTGTGCAAAGTGGTGGAGGAATCTCTCCTGTTAGTGTCCCCGAAGCGAGCTTGTGTTGTCGTAGCTCGAGGAGGGGTGTGCATTTTTATGGGAAGTTTGTGTGCATGTGTGTGCGTGCATGTGTGTGTGTGTGTGTGTGAGACTGCAATGGAAATTCTGTATGTTTTCCCTCCAGGTGTACATGTGAGCAGGAGTGTTTGGCGCAAAAATTGCATCACAATAGAGGTATGTAAATAAATAGTAAATAGTGGACACAAAAAGAAGCTTTCCACAGGCCAACAGAAGCAGAACATCAACAGGATATCAGCCAAGAGTGTTTTGTTCTCCGCTAATTGTCCACAGAGACATTAAATTGATGGGTCAAAGCTGAGACTCATTTGACTGCAGAGTGATATGCTTCTGTATCCCTTACTTTAATTTTTACAACTGTTTCCACATTGGCAATGTTCACACAGCAGGCCAAAGTCACCCAAATCTGATTTTACTGTCCATATGTTACATAGATCTTTTAATTCTGATATGGGCCACTTTCACATGTGGTTCTAAATCAGGTCCTAAATGTGGTCCTGCATCAGATACGAACCAGATTCCTGCTGATGTGTCAGTGACTGAGTACGCTCACATCAATGTTTTATCAGCAAAGGTGGACAAAGTCAAATATGGAGGATTGCAGCAACAACAACTGAGAGACATAAGTTGTAAATTTACACAAATAGGAAAATACGTAAATCCTGTTTTTGCCTCCCTGTCCTCAGCCTAAAGAGCTGATGGATCGTCACCACACCACTGTTACCACAGCAAACAATGCGAGGAATGAATGCCTGCATCACTATTTAATTAACTGTGATGATGAACTGGCATACCAGTGACATTTTCTGTTGTTCATCAGTATGCCTGTTGTAAATGTGGGGTACAGATCTGTTCACACTGATGCATGAGTCACATATAATAGCAACTTTGACTCAGTGAATTAGTTTATCATTTGTCAATGTTTTACACTTGCAAAACTACTCCTAAAGGCTCGAGTACTCGATACTAAATACTATTTTCTATCACTGCCTGTATCTGTCAAAGAGAGACGCGTATCAAACAGAGAACAGCTTTGAGCTTCTTAGACAGAGCCCTTGTTCAGGGAACACTAGATAAAAGTAGGAATCAGAAGGGAAGCTGAAGTGTATAAATCACCTCCGGGGCTAGGCATGATGGGAGTTCCTGGTGGGCCGCCTCCCCCTGGGGGGCCCTGAGGGGTGAAGAAGTAAGAAAGAGAAAAAGAAATGAGTGCTGAGTGCATCTAGATGGTAGTGTGCCTGTTAGATATCACTGTATGACAGGTAATTTGTGGCCCATAGCTGAACATGAGTCCATGACGTGACACTCACCACATAGTTGCCTGGAGATGAAGATGAATATGCTATCTGTGGAGAGAACAGACCCGAGGTGAAACAAAACACGAGGCACAGTTATTGTAAACACATTCAGACATGTAGGAGATAAAGATGGAGGAGAATGTGACTCACTGAGTTGGTGTTGGGATTTGGCCATGGACCTCTACCTCCAGGACCCCTGGGGAGGCAAAAACAAAGACAGATAAAGACATTTATAGAAGATTACTGCCACACAACAAAATCGCATGCTTCACAGATGAGTTTTACTGTGAGTCAAAACAACATTCCTAATACATTAAGTCCTTATAAAATAATCTGGCAATCAATATTTTTTCTGAATTGTCATAGACTTTAAGATGTGATTGAGTCAATGAGGGATAATTAGAAGAAATATTATCTCAACCTGTTGGTGACATTAATATGAACTTTTCTTACATACATTATTTTGAGATCTGGGAACCAAAGATTTGAAAAGGGCATAAACATGAACAATATTTAGAGGAGAGAAAAAACAACAGGCTCCAGCTGTTGTGCTGTTTGTGCCTTCCTGGTTTTTGCTATGTTGAGAAAACTGTTGTCATAACCTTGCAAGAATGGAAAAACAGCAAAAATAATAAGACCAAAGTCACAAAAAAAAAAAGGCTTTCAAAACTTTTTTTTTCCGTTCTACTAACATGTTCATGCCTGGCATCCCTGGCCCCATGGAGTTTGGTGGAGGCCTCATCCCGCCGCCATAATTCTGCACAAACAGAGGAGCACACAGTAAGTACGCCGTCTCACACCTGCTCCGTCTGAAGGTTTGAATCTTAATGAAGGTCAGCGATGATAATGTCTCTCATTAACTAGTGTTTAATTATGTGATGTATGAGCTGCGTGTAAAAGTGGACAGCTGTGTGTGCGAGTTTGTGTCTGCCTCTATGTTGTGTGTCTCAGTGTATGAATATCTGTGTGTTTGCATGTATGGTTTCATGGCTGCCCAGCAGGCAGGTTTGGCTGGCTACAAATGTGTGTACTTGTGTGTGTGTGTGTGTGTGTGTGTGTGTGTGTGTGTGTGTGTGTGTGTGTGTGTGTGTGTGTGTGTGTGTGTGTGTGTGAATGAGACAGATAAAAAGAGAGAGCGACGAAGGGGCAGGCCAGAGAGCAGCTTCACTCAGAGGAAGAGTTTTGTTCAGCAGATGATTACACTTGTCGAGCAGATGCCACACCAGCTGCTGGTACGCTCCCTGCCAAAGTCACCGAGCCAGGGTGGCACAGAGAGGAGCCGAGGGGCACACAGAGAGAGAAAAAGCGTGTGTGTGTGTGTGTGTGTCTTTGTGAGAGGTGATGTGGAGCAGAAGGTGGTTGGGTGCAGAGTGGAGCAGCTGTCTGGTAATGGTAATTCAAAAGGACACTGTTGTTTAAGCATCTTATGTATTACATTGAATCACTTCCACCAAAATGTAAGTGTTAAAGGAAACCGACAGTCTAAAATTGGCATCATTTTGGTCAAAATGTGTTGGTGGCGTCTTGCTGAAGCAGCCTGAGAATCCCGCCTCTGTTTGTCTGCCTAGGAGCGAATCAGTATGTAGGATTAACGTGTAAAACTAAGCTTTGGTCAGAGTCAAGGTAATCATCAGAATGCTTCTGACATTTAAAGGCAATGTTATGACATTTCTGCATACACTTTAAAGGCTGCTGATTTGACATTATAGCTGTTTTTATTGTCAATCAATGAACAGCAACCAAATATTAGGTTTGTTATTGAACTGACAGTAAAAGCACCAAATCTTCCTGTTTGGAAGCTGCGGAGTGGCTGGTAGTGCTGAAGGACACCATTGTCATCATCACTGTCATGCTTTATCAACACAGTGCTTTGTGCTTCATTCTGTATTTCCTGTTAACTACCTGTGGGCCCATGCCTCCCATGCCTCGAGGGGGATTCATTCTCATTGGACCTCCCATGTTTGGATGTCCTGTGGAGAAACACAGGGATGCAACTTGTCATAATGGCAGCACTGTTTAGATCAAAACTCATCCCATGAATGAGGAGAAATTATATTTTTCTTTCACAAACCAATATGAGCCTCTCTGAAATAACGCCACCTGGTTTGTCAATACCTTGAGGTCTGGTGGGGTCGAGGCTGTTAGGCAAGAGAGGCTGTGACCCCGGGATGCTCCCGGGAGGCTGGTTTGGCATACGGAGGGTGGGCCTTGGGCCACCTGGGTACCGTGGAGACATGAATGGCTGCAGGAAGGACAAGAGAAGGACAAGAAGTAAGTTCATTTCAGGATGATCATGGAGTCAGTTCTTCCAGCACTCTAAAATAGGTTTATGTACAAGAAATGACTTTATATTTGAATGAATTAGTATGAGATCTATGCTGTGTCCCAAATCATACACTTCCATACTCAATCTGGCCAGTTTGAGTGTATAAGTGCGTTCACACTACTAAGTATGCCAAAACGCTCTGAGTACCCGGATGGAATATTCAAAATTGCCCTGACAGGGGGCGGCGCAGATGGCGCAGTGGTTAGAACGCTCACCCCATGAACCAAGGCTATAGTCCTCTACGCGGTCAACCCAGGTTCAATTCCAACCCATGTCCATTTGCCACATGTCTCCCCCCAACTCTCTCTCCCACATTTCCTGTCACCTCCTCAGCTGTTCTGTCCAATAAAGGCATATAAAGCCACAAAAAAATGGCCCCAAAAGTTGAGTGTGGAACGATGGACACTTCTCACCCTCAATGGTCACCATCTTGGCTACATAGCAGAAAGGGGAGGAGCTTATGAAACTTTCCAAGCTTGTAGACATATAAGTACCATTTTGCATGGCAGAGCATTAAGCTGCTAATTATTGGTTAAATGGAAAAGCCAGCAGATATTTTTGAAAGTGATCTGATATTCGCGGTCCAATTTGAGACAACGCTACACTGAAATTCACGCACGATGCAAGTCAGTATTCTAACATGCAGTGCACTACATTTGAGTATACTATACATAAGTATGTGATTTGGGACACATCACTGGAGTCTATATCATGAAGACAGTAAATAGGAGAGATGGTAACATTAGGATTTTCACAAAATTAATTAGGATCATGTACTGTATTACACAACATTTGCTCATCTCACGTGAAAGAAATGAAATTAGGGTCAGGTGTTAATTTGGTTACATCGACAATATTTATGTATAGCAGATGAAGGACATGAGAAGAGATGAAAGAAACAAGGTACGACTTATAAAATACACAAACCACCACAATGTCCCAGCATGCCATTTTCATTATAAACTCGGTGAAAATAAGATTCAAATTCAAACTGCACAACAACACATTCATAAATCCTGCACCACTGTTTGGTGTTTTAAAACATAGTGTTCATTTTTTGGTTTTTGTTCATTTCTTTTATACCTCCCTCTTTTTTCTTGAATGTTATTTGGGGGTTTGAAAAAATCTTTTTGCAAATTTTTGCATAATACTAATAATACTAACATTATGATAATAATATTCCAATCAGCCTAAGGTAAATGTCTCTTTCATTAGTATGTTTATGCAAATCTGCTTTTCAGAAGCTGGAATTGTTCTACATAAAAGATTAATCACAAGGTTTTCCTCTATTCTTCATCAATAAGTAACACTCAAACTTGTAGGTAGTGACATGAGCCACAAAACACTTTGTAGACCTGAATCACTGTATTCAACAGTCCAGGACTGAGGTGTTACCTTTGCAGGTCAGCAGGGGGAGCTATTGTGTCAAAGAATGATTTACTGTAGTAGTTTTGTTACATTTACAAACAAAAGGAGGGGCCTATCCTTAAATTTTGGAAAGTAAGACCTCAGGTGGAAAAATCCATTAGGATAAAGGTAGAGGAGAACAGATAAGAGAGAAAACATGCAAGACAGAAATTTGGACAGGAGGAACAATGTGAGACAGAGGGCAGTGATGCAGAAAACATGACATGGTCATATGGGAGGGTGAAGTCGCATAAGGAGGTTTTACATCTTAATGTTGGCCTTTGTTTCGTCCAGCTCTATATGTGCTGGATATTTCCTAACCGAGTCTGTATCACCTGGATAGAGAGTCTCAGACTGAAAGCAGCATCCACACAGATGTTTCAGAAGAGATGGGACGAGAACTGGCTGGCCGAGACGGAGCCAGAGCAGAACTAGTGAATAATGCAAAACGCCCCAGACAGATTTTTCAGAATTACCTATGAGAAAACGCTGCTGCAACTACAAATACCCTCGTCCTGTGGGCCAGATTTTAGTGTCAGATGATAACAATTCATTCAAAAGTCAATTCTATCTGCCATCAAGGGCAAACGTGCCGATCTGACTGCAGGTCTGGTAGGAGTTGTGTGTTTTGGTCGTGGATCATGAACAGCAGAATAACGTTTCACTAGCAATAATGAATGTATGTTTTATGTGTCGGAGTATGTGTGTGCTTTTGGGGCACATGGAAGATGAGTTATATAATCCCAGCTAGCCCTTGAGGCAAGGACTGACTTACTACTCTGACTAACTCCTCTCCTCTCCTCTCCTCTCCTCTCCTCTCCTCTCCTCCTTTGACCACGTTTCGGTGGGTTTGTGCATGAAGAGCTGCACCATGCTGCAATATTAATGGTCTGTTGATGGACAATGGGATGACGAGAGCCAGGATGAGGAAGTGAGAAGGAGTGAGTGAGAGTGTGGGTGTAGATTGGTAAACTACACTATACTGTAGCAGAGAAAAGAGAGTAAATCTTTCTTCTTACCTGTCCATGAGGTCCCATCATGGGATTACTCGGGTTGTGAGGTGGAGGCTGTGTGTGAGGGGAAGGCTGGGATCCTGGAGGACCCTGGTGAGGAAAATTGAAGATGTCAATAATGTGCTGTGATAATGTATTTGGTGAAATTCAAACCTGCTTGGGGAAACAAAACGTCATGTTCAACAACCCTTTTCAGAGTGAGCACTGGAGACATTCAGAGAAAAGACAATGTGAGTTCACTTTCCTCTTGTTGTATTTAGCCATGCAGATGAAAATGTTCGTATCTGGTATTTAGTTGCCAAGATTTTAAGATATCCATCCACATAGCACAACCAAACTCCAACACAACGGAACTGAATGGAATTTAGTTTGTGATGCTCACAGCATTAAGAGAACATGAAAAAAGTCCAATAGGTGCTTCCCTTCCTATATTTTAGTCTTTTCCCTATAACCTGAAAGATTACAAAGAGTAATCTGAAGATGATTAATCCCCCCCAGCCCTGGGGGGAAAAAAAAAAAGCAAACTAAATTCATCCCTATGTGACATATACAGGAGGGTTAATTAGAAGGTCCAAACAGCCACCACTACAGGTAGAGGCTAAAGGTGAAATCTCCTGAGAACAATACCTTTAATTTAAGCTGTTTGTTGTTCTGGCTGTTCATGTTACCTCACTTTGAGGAAGTGTATTGCCACGAGTGCCTTAATGTATTTCTTCTTGATAAGGAAACGTCTCATGTATTACAGTTGCGAACATATGAATTACAAATGACACAACAAACTGCCCTCTTATCCTGTAACAAGAATATTGTCAATGCAACAATGACATAATAGGAATTGTTACAAACTGAAAAGTGGTAAATAAAACAAAAAAAAACATGCTAACATGTTGCCCATGAGAACCTGATAAGCACAGATACAATGCTAAAACTCAATAGCTTTTTGTTTCTGCCCCCCCAAGATTGCTTGGCCCAGCTTTAATTGCTATTACAATCAGAGAATAATTACAACGTGTCCAATATAAATATGTATAATTACAGTATAACTATCATATCTATTCTGCATCATCAACAAGGAATGCACGAAACAAGACCTGTCACTGGTATTTGCAGAGAACCACATTGATTTCCATGTACAGGAACTGTTAATTGCAAGGATTAGGTCAGATCAGTTCATCAGGTGGAATCAAGTGAACTCATTTATTTACAATGATGTTGTTTGGCCAGAAGAATAATTGTGGATATTTTCTTATATGACTAAATTCTGCTGTGATGATGCCCAATCCAGTTTTAGAGAGCTGCTGATAGGTGCCAAGTCAAGGGCAAAAGTCAAGCACTTTCACGCTACAGAATATTCAGACCCAATCAAACATCATTAAAATGTGTCCCGGGTTAAAAATGACAGCGTCTCACTCTGAAGTGATGACTCAATCCCTGGTATGTGAATTGTAGTTTCAGTCCGTACTTTGAGAGTGAATGAGGTCCTTCTCTCGTTAATCTCTCAGAGCAAACGCCGTGTTAAGCACATTCAAGAGAATCGAGTTTGAACTTTGACCTTGCGGTCTCCTCATTCAGTCACCTCATCTGACTAGATTCCCAGAGCCTCCGTCAAGCACTCTGCTATCAGGTAACATTACAGGTGTGTGTCTGCGTGTGTGTGTAAGTCATGCAACTGAGTGGTGGTGCGTGTTATTTAATGTGTTTTGGAAGAAAAGGTGCTGATTGTGTGTGTGTGTGTGTGTGTGTGCTGGATTGAATATGTGTGTGCATGTGTACTGAAGGGGGCCTGCTGGAGTCCTACTTCAACAGGTGTGTGTCTACAGTAACATCACAGGGAAAATATAAACAATAATTAGGGGATTACCCATGTGCAATATAACCTGTGAGACACACAGACATGTTTGCATAATTTCACATTCATTTTTTCGATCAGGAATAGATGCACGTGCACACGGTAAGGCTAGATTGATTTATTGTT